>OX451738.1:1395715223-1396915223 GCA_948472305.1 Vicia faba | reverse complement strand
ACAAGGTGAAGTCATCAAAAACAAAGAACGATTGGTAGCACAAGGTTATACTCAGCAAGAGGGGATAGACTATACAGAAACCTTTGCTCCAGTCGCCAGGTTAGAATCTATCAGACTCTTAATCTCATTCGTTGTTAATAAAGGCATCACTCTGTATCAGATGGATGTTAAGAGTGCATTCTTAAATGTCTATATAGAAGAAGAGGTATATGTGCACCAACCCCCTGGTTTTGAAAGTTCCAAAAATCCAGAATATGTTTTCAAACTAAAGAAGTCACTCTATGGTCTGAAACAAGCTCCCAGAGCTTGTTATGAAAGACTAAGTAACTTCCTGTTAGAAAAGGAATTCATCAGAGGGAAAGTGGACACAACCTTATTCTTTAAGACAAATAAGAATGACATTTTAGTATGTCAGATTTATGTTGAAGACATCATATTTGGATCTACTAAACCTTCTCTGGGAAGAAAGTTTGCTAAGTGTATGCAGGCAGAATTTGAGATGAGCCTAATGGGAGAACTAAAATTCTTTCTGGGCATCCAGATTAATCAAACCCCAGAAGGAACTTACATTCATCAGAGAAAATATGTCAGAGAACTTCTGAAGAAATTTGATCTCAGAATGTAAGCCATCAAAGATTCCAATGCATCCCACGTGCATTCTGGAAAGAGAAGAAGTAAGTAAAAAGGTAGAACAGAAGGTCTACAAAGGTATGATTGGTTCTCTTCTATATCTGACGGCTTCAAGGCCTGACATTTTATTCAGTGTATGCATTTGTGCTAGATTCCAATCAGATCCTAGAGAATCTCACTTAACAGTAGTTAAGAGAATTTTCAAGTATCTGAAAGGTACTACTAATCTAGGTTTGTTTTATAGAAAATCAAGTGATTACAGCTTAGTAGGATACTGTGATGCTAATTTTGCTGGAGACAGAGTAGAACGAAAAAGCACTTCTGGAAGCTGCAAGTTTCTGGGAGAAAATCTGATCTCTTGGTCCAGCAAAAGATAATCCACAATTTCTCTATCAACAGCAGAAGCTGAATACATAGCAGCAGCTGGATGCAGCACACAAGTGCTCTGGATGAAAAGTCAACTTGAGGACTTCCAGATATTTGAGAGTAACATTCTTATCCTCTATGACAATACTTCTGCTATTTGTCTCAGCAAAAATCCAATTTTACATTCTAGGTCTAAGCATATAGAAATAAAACATCATTTTATTAGGGACTATATTCAGAAAGGGATTTTAAATTTAAAATTTATTAACACAGACCATCAATGGGCTGATATTTTTAATAAACCTCTTTCTGAAGATAGGTTCAACTTCATTCTGAAACATCTCAGCATGAAGCTCTGCCCAGAATAAAATTGTTTTGATTCCATATCTTAACCTTCAGAACTTTGTTTATTTTTCTATGAACTACTGATCAAGCTTCTTTCAGAACTTTAGAAGTGCAGATTGTATCAAAATCTATCCATGAAGATCTGAGCGCTTCATTTCAAGGATAGAAATGTGTTGTTCACTCAAGCAAACAAGTGCCATCCAGTCATCAGCTATTTTCTGAGGCTGAACACGCGTTCACGTTTCTGAAAAGGCAAAGCGTTGATTGGATGCATTGAGACACATGTCATGGGTAACCGTTCCAAATATCTTTCTGAATCCCCTAAAATCAGCTATCATTAAATGCTAATAATCATTATTAATTTCTCTCTCTTAACGTTTATGTTTTCAAAACCTTTTTATAAATCTATTTACACACACTTCACACCATTTACATGCTTTACCTTCACTTTCATTTTCTCTCAAACTTACTGATTTCAGCGTTCTTACTTTCTCAAGAAACCCTTTCAATCTTTTTCACACGACTTCCTCCTCCTTCTTAGAAATTTCCTTGTTGTTTTTATAACTTGTTTATCTGTAATATTTTTACATGTTCTAAACTTATCATTGCTTCTGTTTTTAATATAAACGCATTTTCAGCTCTGATCATTTTAGCTTTGATTATTTGTGCTTTTTGATAACTGACAAAAAGGGGGAGAAAGAGTGATATTTTTCAATAACGAATTACTGAGACATAAGTCTCAAACATTCTGACATTCTGATCTATTTGAATTTCTTTCTTCTGAAAAGCTTGAACGGGTACAAAATTCTGACGAAAGATACAGTAAAGTACAGTAAAGCTCTGATGCTTAAAGTCTCATGGAATTAAAGGGAAGTAATCAACTCAGGGGGAGTTTTTCTCTTCTTAGCTCTGATACCTTTTATTCTTTATTTTTAATCTCTGATACCTTTTATTCCTTAATTTTAATTGAAAAAAATCTGGTTTTTGTCATCATCAAAAAGGGGGAGATTGTTAGAACATAGTTTGATTCTACAACCCTTAATTAGAGTTTTGATGATAACAAAATACAAGAATAAATAAATTGTAACATTTATATATAAGACATATATGCTACTTAAAATTATGGTTTGTGTTTACAAAAGTTCTGATGGAATCAGCATCAGAAGATCATATCAACATCAGAAGATCAATAACATGTGCTACACGCTGAAGTTACCAGATCATACGCTGAAGCTTGATGACCAGAATCTGCGTATAAACATATACACTATGACTCTGATCAAGATCCTTACCAAGTCATCAGCACTCAGAAGCGTCAGCATCAGTTAAAGCAAAAGAACACTCTGATTACCATAAGCAGAGAACACTCTGAAGCGTTACTAAGCATTCAAGACAGATTAATTACCAACGGCTTTATTCAAGACAAGATCTTCTAAAAAATGAAAGAATGTTATTATCATTGAAAGTGATTTATGGACAACAACGTATCTTTGCCTTGGCTATTTAAAAAAGCTTGTGTGAGAAAAGAAAAGGCTAATAATCTACACGCACGCACTCATACAATTTGCTAAGATTTCCAACCACGCTCGCTCAAACGCTCTAGAAAATCCAGTTTCATTCTAAGCTTAAATTTATGTATTATCACAGTTGTGGTATACTGTTTTATTAGAAAACATCAAACACATTATTGTTCAATTATTTGTAAAGAGATTTCCTTGAGATAAACCGGTTTGTGGTTATACTCAAGAAGGCTTTAACAGTTGTTAAAGTAATTGTTGTAATCCTATTGAATATAGTGGATTAAGACCTCGTTGGAGAGAAGCGAAATCACCTTGACGGGTGGACTGGAGTAGTTTGAGATCAAACGAACCAGGATAAAAATACAGTGTTGTTTAAGCTTTTGATTCAAGTTTTACAATTCAACCCCCCCTTCTTGTGTTTTTCACATCTTCATAACTAGCCTTCGACCCACTTCCCCAACTACCATACAGTAACCCTTTGAGTCATTCCATTATTTGTCATAAAATAGAGCCTTCGATCCACGCACATACCCTTCTTCGATTGAGTGACTGCTTGCAAAAAGTAGTGACTGGATTAATCTCAGGAAGGCCCCAACGAACTTCCATTCACCACCAAGTCAATATAAATCCTCAGGTTTAAGAAGATTGAACAGGAGCAGCTATTGTACCCAAAAATTTACCCTCTTTATTTTGACCTTTTTGGCTTATATTTCATCATTACATGCATGCATGTCTTGGTTCTATGGTTATGTGATCAAGGTATCTCTAGCAAGCTTCGTCAGGTTACAAGTGACATTTATTTCACCATTGGATGTTCTTAGAGTATTTTCCATGCTGAAGTTCGGTTCATCGTTTCGCAATGATTCGGGGTTCAAAGATTCACAATTCCATCTCGGTGCATCATATTCAGGTGTTCTTTCGCCAAGATATCCCTGGTGACATATTCTAAAATTCAGGTTCTGCTTGTGAGCTAATTATTTAAAGAAGGTATCTGAATTTGCGAGTTTTCTGAAAGAAATATGGTGAAAAAGTGTGCTGAAAGTGTAGTTTTTATGCACTAAAAAAATTCATAACTTGAAGATCGTGGCTCGTTTTGAACCCGTTCTAGTGGCCAAAATTCTTACTTGAGATCATCTATTTTTTCATCTCTCACGGCTGGAAGACAATTTCGATCAGAAGTTCTTCAAAAATGCGGATTTATCAAGTTTTTTTGTACAGAAAATTTGTGACAGAAGTTTATTTGTGTCATATTCAGAAAATCATAACTTGGTCAATTTTCATCATATCGAGCTGGTTCCTGTAAGTATAAGAGTGCGCCTAAGAGGGGGGGGGGGGTGAATTAGGTACTTTAAAAGTTTCTGGTTTTAGTGATGATGGATATTATTTTCTAGTTTAGTGCATGAGTTTACAAATGCATTTCCTTCTTTTCTGGTTTATGACTAGTGATGAAAGTCGTAAATGCAGAAAAGTAAATAACACAAAGATGTATCCTGGATCCCCTCACATTCCAAGAGTACTCCAGTCCCCTTTAAACATGAAAGAGATTTTCTTATTGTTATATCTCTAGACAAGACACCCTAGTCCTTCTATACAAGACTCTAACCAATAAAACCACCAAGAACAATCCTCTTGGACCAAGAACAATCTCTTGGACCAAGAACAATCCTCTTGGATTTTCACTATGTCAAAAATGAGAACAATCCTCTCAAGGTGATCTTACTTGTATCCAACAATCCTAGAAAAACAAGATTTCAAAATCACTTGAACTTATTTTCAAGAATCCTGAAAAATAAGCAAGTATATAGTAATATTTAGTTTGAGTGAGTTTGTAGTGTAATAATCACTATGAGTGATTTTATCAATGAATTGATCTTCTCTTCCAATGAAAATAGATACAATGACTCAAGATATATAATGCTCAAAGTTTTATGGTTAATAATATGTGAAAGTCTGCAGAAAAACTTTGTGTATGAAAGTGAAGAAAAGATTGAGTTTGATATTTGAAACTTCAGAAAATATGATTGGAAGAGGTGTTGAAATGATTTTGAAAATGAGTATTTATCTGTTCATAACATATTTTTTAAACAACATAAAGTTCTGGAGATGAATCATGAACAATTGCCAAGAATGAGTGAAAGGTTTCCATGAAATGGTGTTATGAACAAGCATGTGCAAAGCTGCTGGTTTTCAAAATTGTGCAACATGCAATTGATTGCACCCTTTGTGTAAATCGATTGCGCGGGATTTCAACAACTAGAATTTCAAATATTTTAAGTGTGTAATCAATTGCAAAAGAGTGTAAATCGATTGCATGTGAAGTCAGTAGCAAAAATTGATTGAGTGCAATCGATTGCATAAACATGCAAATCGATTACACTTAGAAACAGTAGCAAAAAATTTGAAAAATTAAAGCATGCAATCGATTGCACTAATATGCAAATCGATTGCACTCAAGTAAAAAATGATTTTTAGCTTAGAAAAACTTGAGTAAAGATTTGGACAATATAAAATATTTCTTTTGACCATTGAGCATCTATGTCTTATGTTCAAAGTAAGTATTATCATTATTCCATGAAATTTGCTAAGTGCTTGAACTAAACACTTTATCCATAGATGCTTTTAGCTTGACCAATAATCTTTTCCTTCTTTGTCACTCATGGTTTGTCTTCATAAAAAAAGTGCTTTTTAGAAGCTTTATTTTAAAGTTTCGGCGCTAAAATTTCACAAATGGAGTTGGCTATGTTTTCACATGAGGTATCGAGTTCGAACGGTATCCAAAAGGCCTTCTTTTTTTCCCAGAGTGCGCGTGACGCGCCGAAAATCCTGAATACTGAATATTATTTCATCTGGGTTGAAACTTCGAAAATTTATAACTCGGTCAATTTTTATCGGATCGGGCCCATCTTTTTACCTGGGGGCCTAGAATACTTACAGTCGAAGGAGTCAGCAACGAGCCTATGGCAAAGAGTGCACCTCACACTGACTCCAGGACTCAAACTAAGGAAGTAACCAGAAAGGTGGCCTTGCTGACTTCCAACTCCCAGTAGAAGGACACAACCTTGTTGACTTCCAACTCCCAGTTGAAGGACAAAACCTTGCTGACTCCAGGTCCAAATCGAAAGAGGTCAAAAGTGCAAAATCGAAGGATGCTTCTGCCTGAATCGAAAGAGCTCAGTTTTCTTATTTTTTTATTTTTATTTTATCTTTATATTTTCTTGCTATTTCAATATGGTTGTAATAGTGTAGGATTTATTTTTTTCATTTTTATTGCTTTTGTATAAATGTTAGTAATTAGAATGTATGGAAAGATAAAAACAACAAGTAGATAACCTAAAATTCAAAAGACAAAATGCATACAATCAAGCATACTATTGACACACATGCACCTCTAGGGTAATCTCACTTGTTGCCTTGGAAAAATAGTCATGTCCCTCGAATATGAGAGTTTTAGCAAAGACCCTCGATAAAAGATTGTAGTCCCTCGATGACCCTCAATGTTGCCTTCGGTAAACGATCTAGTCCCTAAACAAAATTGCTAAAACGTCCCATAGGTTTCCTTCTATGACTATACAAACGTCCCACGCCCGTCCCTTCACATCCAATGATGGGGCTTCTTACTAAATCAATGGTAAGATAGCAACATCTAAAGGAGGAGGAAAAGAACATTAGACCTTTTTAGTAGGTAGGATGCTCTTAGTTGCTCGCTTGCTCACAACAAAAACATTTTATACACCAATACTTTCATTTGAAACATTTTCAAAAGTTAAAACACTTTGTACGCGTTCTTATTGAAACGAGAACCATTACAAAGACGTTTTTTTTTTCAAAATCACTTTCAAAAACACATTCCACAAACACCTTTTTGAAGCATTTTCAAAACCAACACTTCGTACGTATTCTTATAGAAACGGGAACCATTACAAAGATGTTTTCAAAAATACTTTCAAAACCGACACCACAAGCACATTTTCAAACAAAAGCAAGTGATCTAGCAAGCAACTAAGAGCCTGTAGATAACTACAGATGAAAAGGGTGCTAACGCCTTCCCTTTTCATAACCTACCCCCCGAACTCAAGAAATAATCTCGAAATTTCTTTCCTATTCTTTTCACCATTTCCTTATTGGATAAAAGAAATGTCGGTGGCGACTCTTGCCATACGCAACAATTGCGATCAAACGCAAAACACACCAGGTCAGTTCTCCTACCGTATTACAAAGAGAAATGTTTAATTAAGGATGGTTCATCAATATCAGATGGCTCATTCTTAAATCCAAGTTAACAAGGGGTGTATCTTAATTCAAGGGTGTTGGGCTTTCTAAATCAGAAAGGCCCATGTATCCATAGGTCCATGTGCGAAGCATGTTGGCCAATGGCCCATGAGATTCGAATTTTGGAATTTATGTCATAAAAAATTAAGATTTTAATTTTATAACA
This sequence comes from Vicia faba, assembly GCA_948472305.1. Taxonomy (NCBI): domain Eukaryota; kingdom Viridiplantae; phylum Streptophyta; class Magnoliopsida; order Fabales; family Fabaceae; genus Vicia; species Vicia faba. The sequence continues at coordinate 1,396,907,927 of OX451738.1, read as the reverse complement.
CCCATGCAAGTATTGTTGTTTTAGTAAAATAAAGGGGGTGAAGTTTCAATTTAAAGTCCATAGGGTCCCATTTCTGTTGGTCATTAAATAGAAAATAGGGGGTGTGCGCAACATACTTTGAAGACTTAATATATATGAATCGGGCCCATTTGATGTTTTATTACTGTTTTAGTTCAAGAGAAAAAATATTGTCATTAAACATTGCCTTGACTAGTTATTTTACAGGCCCATTAACAACCTATAAGCTGGCCCATTTAGCATTATGAGAAAATTATTTAATATTTACTATATTTCCATATATCTTTTAGATATTTTAAGAGATTTACTTTTATTTTATTTCTATAGTGTTTATTAAAAATTTTAAACGGGATTTTTTGTTTGGAAAACTGTTATTAGGTCAGGAGACAGGAATCCGTTTTGGGCCCATCAAAATAAAGAAAACATTGTTGTAAAAACAAGAGATAGTGTTGGGCTGGGTAGAAACGTTGTTGCTGTTAGGCCCAAAATCAGAAAGAAAAAAAAACATTTGCTGGGCAGAAGAAAAGAATACATGGTGCAAAGCCAAATGAAAAATGAACATTGTATCAATCACATCAAAATTTGCGCATGTTTTTTTCCGATAACAAGTACTGTACAAGTAGAACTAAAATCAAATATTTTTTTAACAACAAAAACACAAAATCAAATATTGCTATGGATCAAAGGCCTAGAATAATATAAAAATAAAATCTCAAAAATGTACAAAATTAAATTGAATTACATATTACAAAACATTATCAAATCGGAGAATCAATGTTTAAACAGAATCAAATCCAAAAATTACAGAAACATAATCAGTTACAATAAAGACCTAATCCCTAATTCCTCTGTAATCCCTAATCTAAGATAATCAAATTTATAAAAGCAATTCCTAATTTCTATAAACAGGACCCTATAAATAGAGAACTAAAAAAATACAGAAAGGGGGAGGAGCAGAAATTGGAAGAAGGAAATTGCTTGAACGAAGTGGAGAGCGAAGAACAAACGTTGTCTTACGGTTGAAGATCGGGAAAAGAGGCGATTAGGGTTTCAATATTTGAAACCCTAATCGTGTAGCTGCACTACCGCAAAGCTTAAACTTCGTCATCACCGTCTTCACACCATCACAGAACTTGAAAATCAAAGGGAGAAAGGAGATTAGCGCTAGAAAGCCAGAGAAACTCAATGTTAGGAAACAAAATCGCGAAGGGGTAAAACCAAACTCAACTTTCTCTTTGTTTTGATTTTGATTAAGGGTTTTGTGCGTTGATTCGCGCTGGGGTTGGGTCAGGTTTTGAGCCTCCATAGTGAGTTCTTCTGGGATCTAGGGTTTGTAAAGGGATGAAGGGAAAGCGAGAGAGAGAGAGAGAGAGAGAGAGAGAGAGAGAGAGAGAGAGAGAGAGAGAGAGAGAGAGAGAGAGAGAGAGAGAGAGAGAGAGAGAGAGAGAGAGAGAGAGAGAGAGAGAGAGAGAGAGAGAGAGAGTGAGAGAGAGAGAGAGAGAGAGAGAGAGAGGAGAATAGGAACTGAAGAGTGATGAATAATAAAAAATATAATTTGTTTTTTTTGGTTGCGTATCGACCCCATACACTCGTGCCCCCAATAAGTTATTATGCTCCCTCAATTAAGTCTGTTTGATTGTCATTGGATGCCCGTGAGGCCAAGTCCAACGTAAACTTCATATGCCCTCGCATACATAATCACTCAGGCCCCCTCAAAAGATTGCATTTGGGCCAAGCCCATTAGGTTTAACACCCCCTTTCGTTTGAAATTGCTAGCTCAGTTCCCTCGTTACACCTTATAATCTGCTAACTAGTTTGCAAATACACCCCCAGGCCAACTGGGCCTGAATTCAATATTTGAATTCCGGCCCTGACTTTTTACACCCCTATCTTTTACTTATGAACTAAAAATTACACCCCCTAAAACTAACTAAATTTTCTAATTTTTATTATTATTATTATTCTATTTTCTTTTTTATATAAATTCTTACTATTTTTTTATTATAATAATTATCACTTTAGCATTTTATTTTTATTTTTACTAAAATATTATTATTTTTATTATTATCAGTTAAATAAATTATTTTATTTAGAAACTCATGTACATATTTTTATATTATTGCATAAAATATTTTAAATCATGCATTAATTAAGAAATTTCATAATTAATATTATAAAAAATATTCAACAGATTTTAAATCTATTTTTTCACAATAAACTAATCTAAACATTATCTTTTCCTAAAGGATTTCAAATATATTTTGACTAATCGCGCATTTAGTCCAAAATTTTACAATCTCTACACCTGGTCAAAATGCGAGGAATTTAGTCTAAAATATTCCTCTAATTCCTCATAAAAGGATACGTAGGAATACGAGTAAAATCGTGGCGAGTTCCCCTATAAAAAATTAACACCTTGTTTTACATGAAACCTAAACCTAAACCTAGTATCCTTAAGAATAAGGTAGATCAAAGGTGCCTAACACCTTTCTTTCGTCTAAAGAAGTTTGAAACTTAGAATTTCTGTCTTGGGAATTAGGGTTTCCTATTAGATGCCCTTCCTTAGGATAAAAACTAATTGTGGTGACTCTTGATTTTAAATCCAGTTGCGACACAGCTGCACGCTACATTCTGTCACATCGATGGCCAAGAAGAACACCATTATAGGTCTTGTTAGATCTGTTGTAGGGATTCTCGTGGTTGTTCTATCGTAAGAAGGGGCGTTCAATTGTTTTTAGTTAATGGTACTATCAAAGTAATAGGAAATAGAGATGGTTACAATGGAGTTAATATGATTGAAGATTTCTTGGCCGAGACAATGTCAGATGATGAATATGTTTCTGCAGATGAGTTCTTTTCTTCTGATGAAGATATGTTCTCCAACAATAATTATGTGATTCCTAAATATTCTGAGGACGGGGTGAATGTTATTGTGCCATGTTTTGGTGTTCTCGCTCCTATAGAGATTGAGTATCATAGAAAGCCAGCTGGTGCTCTAGTGGTTATTTGCTTGCCTGGTCCTGTCCCATATAAATCGGACAAAGTTGTGCCGTATAAATAAAAATGAGATTATCCTGGAAGATGATATGGAAATTCATATCCAACCTTTGTCTGATGTCAAGAATATTGCTGAAGCCAGTCGAGTAACACGTAGTGGCCGTGTTTTCACCCATGTTATTTGAGGGAATGTTAATTATGATAAAAGGGTTATTGAAAGTACTGAACCTGAGAAAGCAGTGGGAGAATCTAGTGGCTCTGCTTTGGAAAAGGATGTGGATGACTTGTTGAAAATTATCAAGATGAGTGACTACAAGATTGTAAATCAATTGTTGCAAACTCCATCTAAGATTTCCATTCTAGCCTTGCTAATGAACTCTTCAGCCCAGCAGGAACTTCTGATGAGAGTGTTGGATCAAGCTTTTGTGGAAAATAATATGTCTCTGGACCAATTCAGCAGTGTTATGGAGAATATTACATCTTGTAATAATCTGAGATTTTGTGATGATGAATTGCCCGATGAATGAAGGAACCATAACCTGGCTCTCTTTATCTCCATGAATTGTAAGAATGACTCTTTATCCAATGTGATGATTGATAATGTGTCTGATTCAAATGTCATACCAAGGAGTACACTCATGAAGCTTAAATACCAAGGAACTCCCATGCTCCCAAGTGGAATAATAGTGAAAGCTTTTGATGGTTCAAGGAAGTTTGTCATTGAAGAAGTAGATTTTCATATTCACATAGGTCCGCACTTATTTCAGATTACTTTCTAGGTTATGGATATTATTCCCACCTACTGATGTTTATTGGGACGACTGTGGATCCACGAAGCAGGAGCTATTACTTTAACTTTGCACCAAAAGCTGGAATTTGTTCGTGAAGGAAATGTGGTCATCATGGATGGTGAGAAATATCTATTGATGTCTTCCTTTATAATTGTGGAAACTGACGAAGCCACTATTGAAACTCAGTTCTAATCTTTATCCATTGATAATGTAAAGAAGAATGATAATTCTATAGCCTCATTTAAGGATGTGCAGTAGGTAGTGTAGAAAGGCCCTAGCAAGGTGTGGGGGCAGGTTAACAATCCTCTTGTGAATAGGAATGGCAGTGGTCTGGGTTTCTCCTTGAAGAAGGAAATTGTGAAGCTGAAGTCTGCTTTGGGTAAATACGGAAGAAAGACGGAAAAGTTTGCATGTGCGTTAATTATGGAGATTTAAACTAAGCTAGTCCAAAAGACGACTTTCCATTACCATATATTGATATGTTGGTTGACAGTATAAAAAAATTCAAAGTATTCTCTTTCATGGATGGATTTTCCGGATACAATCAAATTAGAATGGCTCTTGAAGATATGGAAAAAACAACGTTCATCACACCCTAGGGAACATTATGTTCCAGAGTGATGCCCTTTGGGTTAAAGAACGTTGGTGCGACCTACCAGAGGGCTATGAAAACCCTATTCCATGATATGATTCATAAGGAAATTTAGGTATATGTTGATGATATGATCGCCAAATCTCAGACTGAAGGAGGGCATATAGACGATTTATTGAAATTGTTTCAACGTTTGAGGAAGTATTGTCTCCACTAGAATCTAAATAAATGCACCTTTGGTGTTCGATCAGGAAAATTGTTAGGTTTCATTGTTAGCCAAAAAGGAATTGAAGTTGATCCTGACAAAGTTAAGGCAATTCAAGAAATGCTTGCACCAAGAACTGAAAAGCAAGTTAGAGGCTTCCTCGTACGGTTGAATTACATTTCCAGATTCATTTCCCATATGACTGCAACATGTGAACTGATCTTTAAGTTGTTAAAGAAAGATCAAGGTTGTGTTTGGACAGATGATTGCCAAAAGGAATTTGAAAGCATTAAAAAGTATCTGCTTAAACCTCCTATCTTGCTCCCTCCTGTTGAAGGAAGACCATTGATTATGTATCTGACTGTGTTAGATAATTCTATGGGTTGTATTTTGGGACAACAAGATGAAACAGGAAGAAAAGAATATTCCATTTATTATCTCAACAAGAAGTTTATTGACTGTGAATCATGGTATTTTATGCTGAAAAAACATGTTGTACTTTGGCTTGGGATGCAAAGGGGTTGTGGAAATATATGTTGAGTCATACTACTTGGTTGATTTCAAAATGGATCCGATTAAGTATATTTTTGAAAAGCCTGCTCTTACCGAAATAATTTCCCGTTGGCAAATGCTTTTGTCTTAATATGATATTGAATACCGTACTCAAATGGCTATAAAAAGTAGTGTGTTAGCAGATTATCTTACTCACAAACCAGTTGATGATAATCAGTATGATAAATATGATTTCCCCGATGAGGATGTGATGTATTTGAAAGTAAAATATTGTGATGAACCTTTTCCTTGGGACGGTCCTGATCCTGAACCCTGAATCCCGATGGGGTATGGTGTTTAATGGAGCTGTAAATGGTTATGGGAAAGGAATTGGGGCCAGATTATCACTCTTCATGGGTCTCAAATACCTTTTACTGCAAGATTAGAATTTGATTGTACCAATAATATGGCATAGTATGAAGCTTGTATCATGGGTCTCGAAGAGGCTATAGATCTAAGAATCAAAATTCTAGATGTATATGGCGATTCAACTTTGGTAATAAATCAGATCAAAGGAGAATGGGATACTCTTCACGTTGGCTTGATTCCCTACAAAGACTATGCTATAAGATTATTACCTTTCTTTGATAAAATTGAATTCCATCATATTCCCAGAGATGACAATCAGATGGTAGATGCTTTAGCCACTTTGGCTTTTATGTACCAAGGAATTACTTGGAACGATGTACCTCGTATCAGATTTTGACGTCTTGATAGACCAACTCATGTGTTTGCTATAAAGGAGGTTTCCGATGAAAAACCTTGGTATTATGATATCAAGCACTTCCTTCAGACTCAAGAATACCCACTTGGTGCGTCAAACAAAGATAGAAAGACATTGAGAAGGTTGGCATGTAGCTTTTTCCTCAATGAAGATGTGTTGTACAAGAGAAATTATGACATGGTCTTGCTCAGATGCATGGATAGACACGAAGCAGACATGTTGATGCATGAGGTCCATGAAAGTTCCTTTGGTACCTATGCCAATGGGCATTCGATGGAAAAGAAGATGCTTAGGACAGGTTACTATTGGCTAATAATGGAATTTGACTGTTATAAATTTGCAAAAAAGTGCCATAAGTGTCAGATTTATGCTAAAAAAATTCATGTGCCTCTGATGTTCTCAATGTTATTTCTTCCTCGTGGCCTTTTTCTATGTGGGGCATTGACATGATTGGAGTGATCGAACCCAAAGCGTCGAATGAACACCATTTCATCTTAGTGGCAATAGATTACTTCACAAAATGGGTGGAAGCAACTTCCTATTCTAATGTTACTAAACAGGTAGTAGTACGCTTTATCAAGAACAATCTTATATGTCGGTATGGTGTGCCAAGCAGGATTATCACTGATAATGGATCGAATTTGAATAACAAGATGATGACCAAAATTTATGAAGAAGTTAAGATTTTCCATCACAATTCATCTCCTTACAGGCCAAAGATGAATGGGGATGTTGAAGCTACTAACAAAAACATTAAGAAGATAATCCAGAAAATGGTTATTACCTATAAAGATTGGCATGATATGATCCCTTTTGATTTACACGGGTATCATATATTTGTTTGTACCTCAACAGGGGAAAATCCATTCTCTCTTGTGTATGGTATGGAAATAGTGCTCCCCGCTGAGGTTGAGATTCCCTCTTTACGTGTGATAATGGAAACCAAATTGTCAGAGGCTGAATGGGTCCAGAATAGGTTTGACCAATTGTATTTGATTAAAGAAAAGAGAATGACGTCCTTGTATCATGGTCAGTTATATCAGAAGAGAATGAAGAAAGATTTTGATAAGAAAGTCAAGCCTCGTGAATTCAGAGAAGGCGACCTCGTTCTTAGAAAGATCATGTCTTTTAACACTAATTCTAGGGGCAAGTGGACTCCCAATTTTGAAGGCCCATATGTTGTCAAGAAAGCCTTCTCTTGTGGTGTACTTATTGTTGAAACTATGGATGGCGAGGAGTTCCCACGTCCTATGAATGTTGGCGCAGTCAAGAAATACTTCGCCTAAAGAAATAAAAGAACAACTCTCTAATTCGAAAACCCAAAAGGGCAGCTTAGGCAAAAAGGAACGTCTCGGTAGGATGAAAACCCGAAAGGGCGGTCTAGGAAAAAATAAGAGACACAAACAGAATAAATTTTCCCGCTAGGTTGAAAACCCACAAGGGTAACCTAGGAAAAAGTTAGGGATTTCATGGCAAGTAACTGTGTCAGACAAGACTTGATCGTTGAAGCAATAATATTCTCGGATCCTCACCACCCTTCAACTAAGGTTTCTGTTCAGGAATTCAAAGTTGCTATGGAGATTAATGGTCATTGTATTTTAATGTATCTTTTCCAATATTTACAATTTTCCAATCTTTGTAATCATCCGTGGAGTCTCGCCATTCGCAGACTACCATTCTATTAATAAAGTTTTAGCTTTTATCCAATTCCTTGTAGTTCTTATCTTATTTTGTTTGTAAAGATTCCATTTATTATTGATAGTAATTTTCAAAACAAAGAGATTTAAAAATAAAAATATTTTTGAAAAGAATTTACAAATTACTTTTTACTTCAGATTTTGGGATTCAAGTAAAACAAAAGTAGTGATTCCAAGGATGGACGAACTCCAATGTTTTGAAAAAATATTCCCCAGGAAAGTTCTCCCAGGTCACTCTTGCTAATATTCGCATGATCTTCCTATGTTTCTAAAATAGTTGGAGTTAGTACCAATTGATATATGGTGCGGTGTTGGGTTTGTAAGCCCAATTTCCCCAGTCAAGTCTTAGGTTAGTTTTTTTTTCTTCTCCAGGTTGATTATTTTGGTTTTACATTTGCCTGGCTTGTAACCTCTATCCTAGATTCCCCAGTGAGGTCTTCACTCATTTGACGGAAGTTCCTTCTCCCTTTGTGTGTTAAGGTAGAATCATTTGCAAATCATCGCTATTTGCATTGATGGAATTGTTGTTGTTGTTTGTTTCCCAACTGGGAAAATAGACAAGGACAATATCTTTTCTAGGAAGTGTTGAAACTGTCGTCAACATTTTGGATTTTCTCTCGCCAATTTTTGGGTTTCATTAAAATTCCTATGATTTTGATTTCTTGTTGTATTGTTAAACTTCTTAGATCTATAATTGAAGCGGAGATGATGCTTCTCACTGAAAGTTGTTATCCCCGTGAAGTTTCATAATTACTCCCCGAGAAGTTTGTGTAACCATTACTCTTAATATTGAAGAATGTATTTGGGTTCCTCTAGATTACATGGTGTTGTACTTCCAATGAAGCCAGCACGAAATCCTCAGTTGAGGTCTCGACGATGAGGCATTGTCTCCCCTAGTGATGTGGATATTATAATCCTCAATTGAAGTCTCGATGATGAGGTATTGTCTCCCCTAGTAAAGTCAATATTATAATCCTCAGTTGAAGTCTTGAAGATGTGGTTTTCATCTTCCCTAGTGAAGTCGGTATTATAATCTCCAGTGCAAGTCTAGACGATGAGGCATTGTCTCCCCTAGTGAAGTTTGTATGATATTCCTCAGAGAAGTCTGGAGGAGGATGTTATATCCCTGCATCTTGTATTTTTTTATTTCTATCAGATTATGTTGTGTTTATTTTCATAATATGTTTCTTCCCAGTGGATTTAAGCCGTGAAGTAGGATTTTGTTTCCCAATTGGTGCTTACTTTCTTTTGGAATTTTCCTCCTGGTTATGATTTAGCCGAGTGTTGAATTTACCCAAGCTTGTTTTGTCTGGTTATTCCCAGTGTTATATGTCTGTTTTGTCAGCATATACATGACAACATTCATACATTCATACATACATCATGCATAGCTGAATTTAAAATTCATTTCTCATTTGCATTCATTGTTGTTTTTGTGGGCATATTACGTTATTTTGCAGAATTATGTTACCCTCTCTCCAATAGAGTGTCAGTCTTAAGAAGAAAGTGTATATCCTTCTAATTTCCCCCACTGAGTTATCCCTCGTGGAAGAATTTTGGCTTTAGTCTTCCTTTTCATCTCATTATCTAGTTAGATCTGTTGTCCCCTTTTGAGTTTATTTCTCATTAGGTGTTGTCTTTGTTGATTGTTTCACTCCGGTTTATTTCTGGTTTAGATCTGTAGTCCCTGACAACTTTATTATTATGATTTCTGCAGGCTTTAAAGCCCGAGTTTAAGAATGTGCATTTATTTTGCACGAGAATACTTTATATCCTCAACAGGACTATATTGGCACTTCCCCATAAAAGTCATATTTCTTTCCCCAACATGCTTCTTATAAAAGCAAGTGACAGGTCTCTTTATTTGAGCAACTTGTACTTCCCCTGTAAGTCTATTAGTTCCCAAAGAAGATTAATTTTGTTTACTGCGATGAATGGTAGTCTCGTCATTATGGGAGATGGTTCATTGTTGAGATTTGTTATTCTTATGAATGGTAGTCTCATCATTATGGGAGATAGTTCGCTGTTGAGATTTTGTTACTCCGATTAATCGTAGTCTCGTCATTATGGGATATAGTTCGTTGTTGATATTTTGTTACTCCGATGAATGGTAGTCTCGTCATTATGGGAGATAGTTTGTTGTTGAGATTTTTTTACTCCAATGAACGGTAGTCTCATCATTATGGGAGATAGTTCTTTGTTAAGATTTTGTTACTCCGATGAATCATAGTCTCGTCATTATGGGATATAGTTTGTTGTGGAGATTTATTACTCCAATGAATGGTAGTCTCGTCATTGTGGGAGATAGTTCATTGTTAAGATTTCTTACTCTGATGAATGGTAGTCCCGCCATTATGGGAGATTGTTCGTTATTGAGATTTGTTACTCCGATGAATGGTAGTCTTGTCATTATGGGAGATAGTTCATTGTTGAGATTTTTTACTCCGATGAATGGTAGTCTCTTCATTATGGGAGAGAGTTCTTTGTTGAGATTTGTTACTGTGATGGATGGTAGTCTCGTCTTTATGGGAGATAATTCATCGTTGAGATTCACTTTGCTCTAAAGAATTCATATGTTTCCAGTCATAAGTACTGATGCTATTATCTTACCATTTATTTTCCCTATGAGTCAATGTTACTTTTTTTTCTATCTTTTCTGTGAGTGGGTAGTTCGTAGTTATCTCTCGATCTTTGTCATCCATTAATTTTTCCTCAATATTTGAATTGATGATGCTTTATCTCCTCCTTGGGTTTTACCTCAATAGATTCGAGTCTCCTATTCACCATTGATTTATTTTCCTGGTCGGACTTTCTTTTGATCCATTATTTTCTACTCCCCCAGTGGTGTCATGTTTCACCTTTGGATGATTTTGTTTACATGCACAATCATAAGCATTGAATGGCATCTTAGGACCAAAAATAGGGCTTGTTTTATATTTAAGTATCTTTAATCGTATCGACACGAAGATTTTAACCTTCGTATCTCCCGATAGAAGACACTTAAATAAGGGAAGCTACTGTACCCCAATTTTTCCCCTAAGATTTATCTATCATCTGATATCAACTCAATCATATCAAGATCACACTAGGGTTTGGTTCTTCTCCTTATCTTTAGGTTTTCTCATGAGAGATCACCAAGCACTTTAATTTGCATATTGTGGTCATATTTGTCTTGTGTTGATTAACTTTTAACTAACAAATACAATGAATTTTTGCTCTAAATGATGATACTATAGGTGAGGGCAACACACACTTCATCAGGTTGATTCATAGGTTCATGAGGTTATTTCCATGCCTTGTTCAACAAAGCTTCATTGAAATTTAAGCTTCATCATTTATAGTGCTTTAAATAAATGTCATGACAAGGTCTACTATGGTTCATCGTGCTTCAATTCCCAAAGGAAGTCAAAAGATGGAAGGTTTGATTAAATAAGTTTGACCTAATTTGGTAATTTCTTGATTCTTTGATCACAAGGGCATAACTCCCTCAATTTACAACATTTTGAAGTGGTTATTATTACTATAGGTTCTTATTATCTTCTAAAACAATATCTCTTCACATAGCAAAAGTATTTGTACAAGAAAGATTGTCAAAATTGAATGGGGTTCCCAAGCCATTTTGATGCTCTAGGAGTTAGGGTTTTGGACTTCTAAGGGCTATATCTTGTCCATCTTTTGAGATTTTTGAGTGATTCCAAAGATATGCTTCTCCTTAAAGGGTTATCAACAAATCACTTTAAAAGTTTCAAGCAAATTTTATATGAAAGATCACTATTGATTAAGAAAGATTACAAGTCATCTATATTGGCCATCAAATTCCTTTATGTGACTTCAAAAAGTCATAACTTGATCAATTTTTATCTCCTTGAGCCCATTATTTTTCCACAATTATCTTAGGAGTGTGAATTTCAACTCTTCTTTTATGTGCAAAACTTGAAAATGTTTAGAAGATGCCTTAAAAGCTCAAAAGATTATAGGTCACCTTATGGATTTTCATCAAATTCAAAGGATCATAACTTTTCCAAAATTTGAAATTTTTAAGTGATACAAGTTTCACAATACTCTTTAATGAGTCCACTTCGAGCTTGCGTCATTGAACAAAGCAAAATTTTGGAATAAGACCTTGTTTGGAGTCAAAACATTTTGGGTAATGTTTGAAGAAAAACTTAGAATTTTTTCTAAGTATAAAAGTCAACACTTTTTTTTCTTCTGATTTTGACCAAGCACAACTTCTAGCTCAAGCATCCAAATGATCTCTTTCTTGGCACATTATAAATAATTTTACCTCATCTTTCTAATGCATCAAGAATCAGGTCCTAAGGTTCCCTAAATTGTGAACACCATGAGTTCAAAGTCAACTACTTGAAATTGTATTTTCCTTCCAAGTCAGAATTTGAAATCCATATTTTGCCTTCTAATCACCAGTTTTACAGGTGTTTTTGATCTAAACATGATTAAACAATTTACTCAAACTTGTTTAAGCATAAAAACGCAAGAATGAGATGAGTTTTAGTGGTATTAGATTCACATTTTCCTCACCATCGGGCTCCACTCGTTTTCCCACCAAACCTCATCATTTCTTCCAATTTTCGATCCTTTTCAATTCCCTATAAATAGAGGACCTCACTCCTCTCATTTGGACAAGCTTTAACAATCAAAATTACCCTGTTCAGATCCCACACAAACTCTGAATTTAAATTTTTGATTTCTTTCATTCTCACCTCAAAACACTAAAAGCTTCAATTCAGTTAGCTCCATTGAACTTCTCTGAAGGTAACCATACTCTTACCTTCCAGAATCATGACCTATTTTGAGCTATAGAATTCTAGTTTCAGAGAAAGTTTCTGCAACTTCATTCAGGTAGATTTCTTAGTCAAATAAATCCAAATAAAAGACTAATCTACTCTCCTCATCCTTCTGATTCTCATGCTTCTTACAATTAGTGATTTCATTGAGATTTGAGTGAGATATTCCAGAACTTCGTGCTCGCTATTATTTCTACTTTTTTTATTCAAATCAAGCCTTGTTCAGTTTATATAAATTTGGCGTGAGGGTGCCATTAGAATTGTCTTGAAGAGACGAATCTAATGGTACTGGTTTGGTTGGCTAATTTTACAGTTTCTAGAACTCTAATCTAGGGCGTTCGGAGGTTGAAGACGACCTACGTGTCATGCTTCAACCAATGATGGTGTGACATGTAATTTATTTTAATCCTATCTAGTGTATTTGCTTTATTATACGCGTTTTGAGAGCTCTTAGATCTAATTACTTCCATTAGTCAGACTCCATCCAAACGCGCCAGATTTTTAGTTGTTTTTAATTATTAAAAAATGATTTCGTGTAATTTTCAAAGCCGACCATGATATGCACAGTGTTCCTGATCCTTTGGATCTGTTTAGTGGCACGTTTTGACTCTCATCCAATGGTCCAATTTTTTAAAACTTTATTTTAATTTTTGTTTTTTACATCAAACTTCAAAAAATCATAGAAAATTCATTTCTGACCCAAAAATTATGAAATAATTCACAAAAATATTTTGAAATATTCTCTTTCTGAATTTTATTTTTTTATGATTTTATTTTCATATTTGATATTTTTTTATGTTTTTTCTTTTTTTTTTGACTTGTTTTTAATTGTTTAAAAATATTTTTTGGTATATTTAAATTCTGAAAAATTTATCAAGATCATTTTATTTATTTCCGACTTTCTGAAATTTTTTCTAGAATTTTATTTTTATTTTTACTATTTTTGATCTTTTTCACTTATTTGAATGATTTTAAATAATTTAAAAAAATACTTTACTGTTTTAAAAAATTACTAAATATTTTGTAAAAATACATGAGATTATCTCTGACTTTTCTATGTTTTCTTTTAATTTTTATTTTATACTTTGAATATATTTTTTTATTTTTACTTTTATTTTCACTTAAAAAACAATTTAAAAATCATTTTCTTTTTTTATTTTGTTTATTAAATGCAATTTTATTTTTGAATATATTCTGGCTGAGCTTGAACTATATGATTTTGATCATGAGCTTCATTAACATCATTGAATCTTGGGTGTTGAGTTTAACTCCACCAAAATGGATGAATAATTTTAATGAGTGTTTGATTAAAATCTTTGATTCTAATATTTACCCTCTCTCTTCATCTTATCCCTTTCTTACTTGTACTACATGTTGTTAGAGGATGATCTACATATCATTTCTCCAAACATATGGTACATAGATTGCTATTGACCGACCTTAAAATAGGTGCGACTTCTATATAAGTCCAGTTACGATTGCTTAACATAGCGCTAAACTTTGTCCCGATTCGAGAAATGATCATTTGTGGTCCAAACATATGTATGCAAGCTCAAGTATGTTTAATTTGAAACCTTTGATCCAATAACCTTGAGGTTCATTGTTAGGAGGCTTTGGTCTTATCAATCCTCTAATGAATTTTCATAAAATTTGGTCTAAGTGAATCATTTAAACATCTTTGATAATATGTTGTCGCTTCGAGAACTTGAAATGAATGATGTACTTGACAAAAAGCAAATGAAACGTGTTGTTGAGAAGCTTTGATTTTATCAATCTTCTAATGAGTTTTCAAATGCAAGTTTCAAGATGGTCATTTAACTAACCTCTAATTTCTAACTCACTAACAATTTACTTTATTTTGTGCTTTTACTTTACGTCTTTAGTTTTACGCACGATTTATTTTAGCATTTATATTTCATGCTATTTTATCTTTGCTCAGTTGAGCATTTATATTTATGTCATTTTGTTTTGTTCACTTGAGCTTTTCATTTTCTTTTTGAAGACACTTAATAATCAACTTTAACAATAAAAAGCTTTAAGATTATATGGACTATTTGGTTACTATTCTTGGCATTTTAGAGTTATGGACCTCTTGGACCTAGGACTAGAAACCCTGACTACCCTTGAGACCTTGTAACTTCCGTTGTTATTTTTTATGGAGTTCTTGGGGTTTACCCTGAGACATTGGGTTGTTTTTTCTTTGTGTGCAGGTTATTCTGATTATGTGCTTTGTTCGTGATTGGGAATTTCTCTGTATACAACCGTTACTCTGCCTTGTTTTTGTGAAGACCTAATGCATTTGAAGTTTGGTATTCTTAAGAGGTTTAATATCTTTGATTTTTTGGTTTCAATCCAAAGGATGAGAATTCTACATTAACTCATTGTGTCAAGTGTTGGCTTCTTGTTAGTTAGACGATTTTTTTCCCTAGCTTTTACCTTATGCCTTAGGATAGTCCCTTCATCTCCTCCTATCTTCATTAATTTCAAAAAACTTCTCCCTACTTTTCAAAACTATTCTTGTTTTCTAAACTTGAACCACTTTCATAATAAACTTGGACTTAGGTCCATGCATTTTAAAAAAAAAAAATTCTTAATAACACTTTAAATAACTTAATCATACTTTGACGTTTTTGTGAGAAGACTAAAAGTCAATCAATCTCATTCAAACCATTTTTCCATTTTGGATTTTTACTTAAATGTTTTTCAAAAGATTAGACTCTTGGCAATCCTTGTAATGATGAGAGCTACTATACTTCTACGATATATAGTGAAGTGAGATATTTTCGACTTGAGTGTTGAGTGAGGCTTTGTTGATTTTAAAATCCAAGACATATCCTCCGCTTTAAGATGACGCATATTCTCCTTTCTCATAATCGTGGGTAGTAAGTATGTTTTCCACTCAGATACAATGATGATTTTTCATCTCTTAAAATTAACCAATACATTTGTGTTTTAAAATTTTAAAGGTGAACAACGAGTACCCTGATCCCTTATTGCACGAAAGGTGGTACGTAGGCACTAAAGGTTTGCAACCGCGGAGGGTGCAAAACTTTTTAAAAATATATACTTCTTTTCTCGTCTCCAACATCCACTTTTATGCAACACTTATAGCCAAAATACACAAATTTTTAAAGAAGTTCCTGCAGAGTATCGTAGTTGTTAAGGGTGATAATACCTTCCCTTTCCATAACCAACCCCTGTACCTAGATTCTTTCTCTTTTTTTTTGGTTATTCACTCTTTTCCCATTCCTCTGGAAACAATAAAGCATGAT
This sequence comes from Vicia faba, assembly GCA_948472305.1. Classification (NCBI taxonomy): domain Eukaryota; kingdom Viridiplantae; phylum Streptophyta; class Magnoliopsida; order Fabales; family Fabaceae; genus Vicia; species Vicia faba. The sequence goes on along the minus strand of OX451738.1, from coordinate 1,396,892,274 downwards.
GGAGATTTTTATTTGATCTGTGCGAGTCAAGGCAATCCAATGGCTTAGTCTCAACATTTCTACAACTACACTGCCCTTTCGAGTTTTTAGTCCACCGGGACACCCTTTTTTGCCCAAGCCGCCTTTTCAGGTTTTCGACTTGTCGGGTGTACAATATATATATATATATATATATATATATATATATATATATATATATATATATATATATATATATATATATATATATATATATATATATATATATATATATATATATATATATATATATATATATATATATATATATATATATATATATATATATATATATATATATCCCTAAGTTTTTCCCGAACCCTTTTGTTTCACCAGGATGCCCTTATTTTATCCTAGGCCAGTCAACCTAGAGGGTCTCTTTTAGGCATAGTATTTTTGACTATGTCTGCGTTAACAGGGTGCAAAAAATATTCACCGTCCATGGTGGTAAATATCATAGCACCTCTAGAAAATAACTTCTTGATTTCAAATGGCCCTTCATAGGTGGGAGTCCATTTTCCCCTGGTATCATCTTGAGGAAGGATGATGCGCTTTATTACCAAGTCACCAGCCTGATATACCTAATGCTTGACTTTCGTGTTGAAGGCTTGGATCATACGCTTCTGGTACATTTGACCTTGACAAACAGTCGTAATCCTTTTCTCATTGATCAAATTTAGAGGGTCCAACCTAGTCTGAATCCACCCGTCTTCGTCTAAATCTTCATTTTTCATAATTCTTAGAGAAGGAATCTAGACTTTGACAGGTAGGACAACTTCCATACCGTAGACTAGAGAGAACGGGGTTTCCCCAATCGATGTCTATATTGAAGTGTGATATCCATGAAGAGGGAAAATGGTAACATCTCATACTAATCTTTATATGTCACTGTCATATTTTGTATAATCTTCTTGATATTCTTATTGGCTGCTTCGACTGCGCCATTCATCTTTAGTCGATACGAAGAAGAATTATGGTGCTTGGTCTTGAACTGCATGCAATGTTCCTGATCATAATATTTTGATTAATACCATTGTCTATGATGATCCTTTTGGGGATTCCATACCGACATATGATATTATGCTTGATGAACCGAGCCACTACATTCTTGGTGTCGGAGGCAAATGAGGCTACTTCAACCCACTTTATGAAGTAATCAATAGCAACGAGGATGAAACAATGTATGTTAGAATCAGTAAGCTTGATTTCTCCAATCATATCAATGCCCCACATTGCAAATGTCCAAGAAGCAGTCAAGACATTCAGAGGTATTGGAGGCATATGTACTTTGTTAGCATAGATCTGACATTTGTGACAGGTTCTAGAGTGGTGATGGCAATCAGTTTCCATAGTCGACCAATAATAACCTACTCTTAGAATCTTCTTAGCCATCGTATGTCCACTGGAATGAGTTTCGAAGAATCCTTCGTGTATATCTTCCATAATTATCTCAACTTCCTTCTTGTCCACACAACAAAGTAGAGTCAAATCATGGTTGCATTTATACAAAATTTAGTTGCTCAGGAAGAACTTAGCAGAGAACCTCCATAGAAATTTCTTGTCATTAATAGATGCCCCCTCTGGGTACTCTTGAGCCTCGAGGTATCTCTTTACTTCATGAAACTAAGGCTTTTCCTCTACTTCATCAGTAATAACTTTGTAGAAATGTTCCAGTTTATCTAGTCTCTCAATAGTAATTTGAGGAGCTTCATTGTCCCACCTGACTTTGAACATAGATGACATAGTAGCTAGTGCGTCTTCCAACTGATTCTTTTCTCGTGGGATATGTTCGAAAGTGATTTCCTCGAAATACAAAACTAATGTCAACACATGCTTTCGATAAGGAATGAGATTTGGGTGCTTCGTATCCCATTCTACCTTAATCTGACTGATCACTAGGGCTGAATCCCCGTACACATTCAAAACTTTGATTCTCATATAAATAGCAGCCTTAATACCCATGATGCATGCTTCATATTCAGACCTATTATTGGAACAATCAAAGCAAAGTATGACGGTGAAAGGCGTATGGCAACCCTTGGTAGAGATAATCACAACAATAATTCCATTTCCCAACATGTTAGAAGCTCCATCGAAAACCAAAGTCTATCAAGATCCCGACTCAGGTCCTTCATACGGTACAAGATCTTCATAATCTATGACTAGCATAATATTCTCATCCAGGAACTCGAAATTCATAGATTGATAGTCGTCTACAACTTGATGAGCCAAATGGTTTTCCAGTACACTTCCTTTGATTTCCTTCTGAGTGGTGTACTGAATATCGTAATATGTTAAGACCATTTTCCATCTGGCTATTCTTTCGGAGAGAGCGGGATTCTCGAATATGTATTTTATGGGATCCATTTTAGAGATCAACAAGGTAGTATGGGTCAACATATACTATCTTAGACGGAGAGCAGCCCATGCCAAAGCGCAACAAGTTTTATCGAGCAGTGAGTATCTTGTTTCACAGTCGGTAAAATTTTTGCCAAGGTAGTATATTGCATGCTCTTTTCGACCACACTCGTCATGCTTCCCCCAACACACACCCCATTGAGTTCTCTAAATTGTTAGGTACATGATCAGAGGTATTTCTTCAACTGGTGGCATCATAATTTGAGGTTCCTGGAGATACTCCTTGATTTTGTTGAAATATATCTGATAATCGTCGTTACACTTTACTACTTGATCTTTCTTCAGTAACTAGAAGATCGACTCACAAGTAGCGGTCAAATGGGAAATAAATCTAGTGATATAGTTTAATCGTCCCAAGAAACCTCTGACTTCCTTCTCAGTACAGGGAGCCGACATTTCTTGAATGGATTTTACCTTGGCGGGATCAACCTCAATTCCTTTACCACTGACGATGAAACCTTGGAGTTTACCGAATCTTACTCTAAAGGTACACTTGTTCGGATTCAACCCCAACTTTTACTTTTTCAATCTCTCAAACAACTTGTGTAGGTGGTCGAGATGTTCCTCTTTAATCTGAGACCTAGCTATCATGTCGTCGATGTAAACCTCTATCTCATGATGGATCATGTCATGGAACAAAGCTACCATAGCAGGGTGATATGTCGCACTGACGTTCTTTAAACCGAAAGGAATAACCTTGTAGTAGAAAGTGCCCCATTGTGCAACAAAATTAGTCTTATCCATGTCTTCAGGTGCCATCTTGATTTGATTATAACTAGAGAAATCGTCCATGAAGGAAAACACTTTGTGTTGAGCGGTGTTATCAACCAAACATCGATATTTGGAAGTAGGAAGTCATCTTTAGGGCTTGCCCTGCTCAGATCCCTGTAGTCTACACACATACGTACTTTGTCATCCTTTTTAGAAACTGGCATAATATTTGCAAACCAATGAGGATATGATGTAACTGCTAAGAAACTGGTGTTAAATTTCTTTGTAACTTCAACCTTTATCTTTTATGACATCTTGGGACATATACGACGAACCTTCTACTTTATTGGAGAACAACCCTCTTTCATCAGCAGACGGTGAACCAAAATATGAGTATCAAGCCCTGGCATGTTTTCGTATGACCAACAAGGATTTCAACATAGTCATGCAACATATGGATTAACTTGTTCTTGACATTGTCTTCTAGGTTGGCACCTATCTTGACTTCTTTCTTCTCTGCTTCAGTACCCAAGTTTACAACCTCGACTGGCTCTTTATGCGGTTGTATAGCCTTTTCCTCTTGTACTAACAACCTGGAAAGTTCCCCAGGTATTTCACAATCTTCCCCACCTTCAACCTTGGCTTGGTAGATCGAATTTAGGAAGTCACAAGTGGCAATAGAAGAATTGTTATCAACGGGATCCAGAGTGGATATGGATCTGCAGTTTAATGTGTGGGTGTGTGTAAGAACACATAGCTATTTTGAGAGTTTGATAAAGTAAAAAGAAAGACAAAAAGTGAAAATTTTGAATGCAAAACGTCCAATGATTTTTTAAAGGAAAATATGCTTATGAAAGATGACAACCCTAACAATTGAACTGTTGTGCCCCGGGTAAGAAACATGGCTTAAAGTCATTGTTTAAAGATTACATAACAAAAAATTTGAAAGAAACATAAAATAGAAATTACTCATCACTATAGGAGATTGAGATAAGGTATTCAGTCTTCCCATTGCTGAGTCTGTTGCCGACGATAGGAAAGTTCCAGCTGTCGAGGTCATAATCATTATCAGCATCTTCCAGTAAGCGCACGACGAACAACCCTCTGAGCCTCTACAGTAAAACCCAAACCAAATTTGTCATATTTGTCCGGAATTTTAGGAAGTTGTCCCCAAGTAGTGCAACCACCTTCTTCCACTATGGCTCTAGCATCCTTCAAAGAAGCCATTCTAGGTGGAACCCTGGTAACTTTGGGAATAGTAGAAATGTCTTCAGTAGCGGTAGGAGAGACAACTTCAAAAGTATGGAAAGGAGTTCCAATGAATTCGCTGTCCATCTCAACATACCTGAATGAGTTTAACCGACTCACCATATACTCTTCTTCATTGTAGATTGTAACAACCTTTCCTTTCACACGATACTTCAGCTTTTGGTGTAAGGTTAAAGTAACAACGCCTTCCAAGGGCGATCGATTAAACAAGAATAAGCCGGTCAGATATCCATCATATAGAAGGTTGAATCAAAAACCTACGAACCTACTTTAATTAGGAGATCCACCTCTCCGTGTACCGTCCTCTTTGACCCGTCAAAGGATCAAACTATAATATCACTGGGTTTCAGCACAACCCTTTCATAATCAAGTCTATCGAGAGCGCCCTTCGTTAGAACATTCAACGAGGAACCCGTATCAACTAATACATGAGATAAAGTAGTGCCCCTGCATTTAATTGAGACATACAGGGCCTTATTATGGTTTCTTCCTTCAGGGGTCAAATCGGCATCGGAAAAGCCTAGCCCATTATCAGTAGTTAGGCTAGCAACATAACTTCCCAATTGATCGGCCGAAATTTCTTAAGGCACGTGAGCGGATTTTAAGAATTTCATTAAAGCCTGTGCACGCGCTTCTGAACACAGTAATAGGGATAACATGGAGATTATAGAGGGAGTCTGTCCCAACTGTTTAACAATCTTTTAATCACTTTTGCGGATAAAATATTTAATACCTCCTCCAACTCCTGCTTGAAGGTATCTTCAGCTATAACTTCTTTAGGTGCCTCCGTCTAGGCAGGATCTATTATTTTCTCTTTGCCTAGAGTCTCAGTAATTGACTCAGTAGCGGTAACACGAACTGGTATGGCAACAGTCTTCAGAGAGATTTCCGGAGAGAAAACTCTTCCACTTCTAGTAACCTTACTGGTCCTAGCAATATTGTTAATGTTGGGATCAACAACTTCAGTACCTTCATTCTCAATGGTCGATGGCTCTTGCTTGACTTCACGGTAATAGACGTCGGCTCCATAGTTCCAAGTGACAACATTGTCTGAGGAATACATAATTGGTCCAGGTGAATTGATTATCAGAGGACCGATTATAGGGTCAGCCTTAATCTTTACAGAGCCTTTGGAAGTGATCCTGATAGGAGTGTCGTAAATTACGGATAAGTCTTGAAACAAATTTTCAATAGAAGGAATATTCTCAACTATAATGATATGGTTGTCCATCAGATGTTGAATACCTTCTTTCAACAACTTGCAGCCATTGGGCCGGGCTGAGCAGCAGTAGTATCTTTCAATACAACCCGGAAATAAACTTGCTTTCAACAGATTCTTCTTAATGATGGAGAGGGGAGTAGTCATTTCACTTACAATAGAAAAATAAAGAACACCATCAATAGTATTGATTCCTTTGTCGTGCTTCGGCATAGGTGATGTAATCACATTCAGAGTCTCGGGAGGATCGAACTCAATTTCTTTATTGTCAATTATACCTTGAATTTTATTTTTCAAAGCCCATAAGCTATTGGAATGGTAATTGTTGTGCCCCAAAATTTGACCTCCCATTTTCTCCAAGACACCCTCCCAAGGTTTTCAAATGCTCAAGGTGGCTCAAAAATTAATCAGATAAATTCTCCTCCTAAGCAATGTACTCATAACTAGGGTTTTGTATTTGTCAAGGAAGATTGGGTTTCCAAAGTCTTAAATTATTTTCATGGTTCCTCATATGTCCCTAAGAATACTCATGTCAAGTTTCAAGCCTTGTATTACATGTTTGCTTAGTCAATGGTTCAGATGACTAAAAATCAACAATATTGGGTAAAAAGTAAACTATGGTCAAGATACAGTCAAAGTTCAATATTTTTAGTCAACATAAAAATTTTGAAGTAATATTCATCATTTGATCAAGGGTTGATCATGATTCCCCAAGAAAAGCTCTCAAATCATCAAAAATCAAAAGTTGCCAAATTAGGGTTTCCTTAGGAGAAGTCAACTCAACTTTGACCAAGCATAACTCTCACATGCTTCATTATCTTTTCCCTAACCAAAGCTTATTCTGAAGGGAATTCAATTCTATACAACTTTTTCTCTCAAAGCTTAAGTCCAAAAAAAAGCATCATCTGAGAGATATGGGTCAATACATTACAGGTCACTTCATAAGTCAACAAAAAGACACTTTTTGTCAAGGCATTTTACATCAAGATAAATATTGAAAAGCAAAAATGATCAACATAGAGGTTTTAGAGGATATCTTAAGCTTTCTAAAATGTCCAAGATCACTTTCAAAAGATTAAAATTGAGAGAGTTATGACCATTGCAATTTGAAAAATTTTGAGCAAATGCATGAAATTCAAATTGAGCAAGCTTGATATTTTGGGCTATTGGGCCATGGTTTAAGAGTCCAAACGTGTATCACACTCTTCATACACCTCAAACCTTGTTCTTACACCCTTTGACTTTTTTATTTTAATTATTTTAATTATTTTTGATTTATTCATTAATAATATAAAAATAAATAAAATAAAATCATATCTTTTTATACAAGGTCCAAGTCCACTTATTCTTGACCTGATTCACTACTATATAATCTCATAACTCTCATACAAGAGGATACGAAAAAACACTTGCATAAAACTTGTAAAAATTTCCAAACTTTTCTCAAGAACCCTAACTCTTGAAATCCTTGTTACAAACCCTCTCACTACAATCAACCACTCTATTCACTCTCAACAAGCATATAGGGTAAGGTTGGATCAATTTTGGTGATCCAAAACGTGTGAAATCACATTGAATAGAATCACCGGTTTCATAATATTCACCATGTTAATATCTTGATTTTCTGGTTGTTATAACGCTTACTAATGTTTGTTATGTGTTCATGAGATCCAACAATGTAGAATAAAACAATCATGAAGGTCCCATGCAAGATAGATTTTGAACCACCATGCTAGAACCGATTTCACATGTTTACATCATAGATCTTAATCCCTTGCATTTTAGCCTTCAAAAATACTCCCATTAGATTCGCAACCCTTGATTTAGGGGGGTAGGACGTTTCTGGATCATTAACATTTTGATTTTGCAGGTATTGGAAGAAACAAGTCATCAGAGAAGATGACCGGAGCTAGGGCTCCGGCGCCTCTCCGGTTAATGCATTCAAGTTTATTTTATATATTAATTGATTCATTTATGTTAATGGATGTATAGCCACCCCAGTGGTAAAAACGCGCTTGCTAGGTCACTCCTCTCCTAAGTCATGGGTTCGATCCCCGGTTTTGCAATTTTTTTTCATATTTTCATTATCTTTGCAGGTTTATCATATGATTCATTGTACCTACTATCTTGACAGCAACCAACACTTGGCTAGGTGGTATGATAGGCGTGGATAATGCTTGAGGGCGCGGATTCAACACCCACCCCTACCCTTTGGTTATTTTCTATGTTTCTCACTTTTTTCACTCTTTTTTTTTAAAACCCTTTTTTCAAAAAAAACATTTTTTTTCAAAACCCTAATTTAATTTGATTTTTAGGTTTTATTTAATTAACCCTAATTTAACTTTTTAGGTTTTTTTCTTCGATTAAATTAAAATCAACCTAGATTTTAGGGTTTGTTTAATTTAATTACCTAACTCTTTTAATCAATTAAAATCAATTGTATTTTTTAGGTTAATCATCAAATTTCTTTTCTATCAAAATCATAATCTTCGCGTACTTTCTTATTTCCGCGTTATTTTCTGATTCTGTAACTACTAAGTTTTGTAATAGTTTTAATTAGGGTTTACTACATTTTCCCCAGTTTTATGGTTTTGTACCCCTCCCCCGAATCCCTGTAATGGTTTGGGTTTATTTTTCCGTATATTTACTTTCCGCACCTTTACTTTCCGCAATTTATCACTTTCCTTATTACTGTATAGTAACTAGGCATGTATGACAAGATCTAATACAAAACGCTAGATAACCCTAATCAAGATAGAATAACTGAATTGAATCACTTTTCACACACTCACATCTAGGGTAACCGCACTTCTTGCCTTTGAATAAAAATAGTCATGTCCCTCGAACACGGGGACGCTTTAGCAAAGACCCTCGACTAAAAAATATCGTAGTCCCTTGATGACCCTTACGATGTTGCCTTTGGTAAACGATCTTAGTCCCTTACGATAAATTGCTAAAGTGCCCTTACAAGTTTCTTTTATGACTATACGATGACCCGCAACCGTCCCTTCACATCTAATAGATAGGGCTACCTACCAAGTAATGGTATGGATAGTACTATCTCTAAAGGAGAAGTAAAAGAATAAGAAAGACCTTTAGTGGGTAAGGAACTCTTAATTGGTTCCTCACAACTTTTCTCAAAACATTTTTTCATACATCACTTTTAAACAAATATTTTCAAAACACTGTGTACGCATTCTTGAGGACTGATACAAGAATCATTACAAAGTTAGCCGTGCATTGGATTTTTTTCAAAATATTTTCAAATCACACACACACACAAAGAAAGTTTTTCAAAAGTGAGCTAAGCAATTAAGAGCCCGTAGATAACTACGGATGAAAAGGATGCTAACACCTTCTCTTTTGATAACCTACCCCCCAAACTCAAAATATCGAAGGTCCTTCCTGTTATTTTCACCCTTTCCTTGTTGGATAAAAGAAAAGTAGGCAGCGACTCTTTCTATCTACAACATTTGTGATAAAATGAAAAACCAAGTTAGTTCTCCCACCGTCTTACAGAACTGGAGACTCTGGTGGGGATTGCTAAATGTGGGGTTACCTTATAGTTAGATCACTTTTAAATGCTTTCCTTGTTTTATTTGTCTTCTTTATTTTAAATGGTTGTTTGGGTTATTTCTTGCAAAGATCCTATACCCAGATCTGGGGAACATTTTAGGTAAGTAGCAATAGATCATGGGAACTATACGGTGTATACTGATATGGTTGAAGTGTTGGATACATTAGTGCGACACATTGGTTTGTACTGGTATCCCTCGAGTTATTCGAGGAGCATACTAGGCTTCCACGTGGTGTCATAAGCACTATCTGACCTTAGAAACTTAATTGACCCAACTTAGCCATTAGAAGGTAGTGAGATAGCCAACTTTGGTGCAGTTCGAAGTTGGTTGATACTCGATACTACACTCATTGAGATTCTACTCTCGAGTTTTGTTTGGTTGCAAGTTAGTTGCTCTGCTAGATAAAATTTGTGGGAAAAGTTAGTGATATTTAGATCCCTAGAACCAAATTACTTCTTTAGGGCAAGTTGAGCCAACTTGTTAGTTCTCTTGTTTTAGGGTTGGCTTAATTTTTGTAAAATAAATAGTAGAAGAAATGAAGAATCGGATAAGAAGAACAGGTACAACAAGAAGTCTTATTACAATGTCAGAACATGTTGTGTTGAACTGTTTCAACAACTGGAACAACATGTCGAAGAAGATGTCTTGACATTGCACCTGCTGAGTTGGATTAATGATATTCAGTTTGTTCTCCACATAGGCAGAATATTTAAAAGAATATTATGCATCCTATGTGGCGCATATTTAAAGGTATATAAAATTCAATCAGAAATCAAGGAGAATGAAGAATTTCTGAATAAGGATATTATTTAGGAAAGTAAATATTGAAGACCTTTCTTGGGGCATAAGTTTCTTCCATTTGTTACAATTGATTTACTGTGATTATAGGCCCAAAAACAGTTGGGTAACAGGTTATAAATAGAAGGGTTTGTAACCTAGAAATGATATGACTCAAGATGTAGAAGTCTAGGGTTTAGTCAAGGTAAACCTCCCGGGTTGTGGGAAGGTTACTAAGTTCACCTCGAAGCCAGTAGGTAAGAGGTGTATTGTTCTTGGAGGAAGCTTTAAAGCAACTCCATGATGTGTTCTTAGTTAGGAGAAAATCTAACAAACAATGGAGTTTGGCTTGGAGACTTAGCTAGGTTGTCATGTAAGTGTGTCTTCCAAACCTTCTATGTGATCAGAATCTTGGTGAATGGTCGTCTATGCAGTGACTGAAGTGTTCACTGATAGACATCATTGTGATGATTGGAAGTGGGATGAGGATATTACATATCTAGGGAGGACCTAGGTATAAGGGTCATTGAATATTGATTAAGTGTGTAGATTGTCAACGGGTGTGTTGGCTTTAGGGTCTGGGAATTGATACTGCTGATATTGGACTTCATTCCTGGCTTGGTAGCCCCCAGAGTAGGTGTTGTTATACACTAAACTGAGTAAACAATTCTAGTGTGTTCTTTATCTTTTAAGTACAGTTTTATCTTACCTGTGTATTTATGTCAGATCATATGTCTCGACATCCTTGTAGGACATCTGAGTCTGTTGTACCAGAATTTCAAATGGTATCAGAGCATGCATCTTGTTTTGTTCTGGGTGAGATCCTGGGAATGTACTTTCTGGTCATGGGCAAGGAAGAAAGTATTTACTGAAAAGAGGTATGAACTTGGACAATTCATACTATTGTATGGATGATATCTTGGTAAGGAACATTGGTTATATGTGATAGGTATTGTTCCTGGCTATTACCGTCAGGCCTGCAGCTTCTGGGAAGCTGCTGTATGTACGGTTTATTTTTTCAATCATAGGTTGTCATGCTTGTACTTGGATAGTTGTGTAATAATTGTGTCAGAATATTATTGAGGAGTTTGTTATATTCTGCTGTATGATTGCTGATATAACCCTAAAAGTATGGGAAAGATATTAGGGTTGTTACCCTCAATAGAATATATGCTGACATTTTCGACCATATTAAAAGTGTCAAAGATACTTGAGATTATCCTCAATTCCACTCATAAACTGTCAAGAATGGTGTGTTCCAAGAAGAAGGAACTGATGTTCTATGGGATGTTAGAACATTATTTCAGCAGGTATACAACTACCAGTTGAAGAACAACTTATTTGGGTGCTAAACAAAAATGTTATGAATACTTTTTGTTTAGAACCTACTCCTGATCTGGAAGAGGAGGCATCTGCTTTGTGCAGGTTGATGAGGACACGGTCAACAATTTATCTACTCCATGTGTCAGTTTATTTCTAACCAAGGCTTATGGGATTATAGAGGTTGAGCTCCATGTTCTTGAGAAGAATCCATAAAGGAATCTCCACCAGATCCTTTATGTATATGAGATGAGCTCGTATTTGGAAGATCCTTCTAATCAAAGGTACCAGATTCATGGAATCCTATTTGTGGCCATAGAACAGATTATATTTGAAGAGGAGTATTATGATCCAACCATAATATTTGATGTTCCTGGATATTGTTTTAATTACCCTTAAGGAAGAGAATTGGTGATTGTCTTTGTGTACCCTCAGAAGTTGTTGAAAAAGATCCCCTTGTCAAGGTTTTATATGATGTAAGATAGAATGTCATGATATCTTTTAAGATGTAAAAATTTGAAGGGCATTGTTTTTGAAGAATCAAGGGAAACATATGCTTTTGAAAAGTCTGTATTTTTTAGTGTCAAGCCTAACAAAATCTGTTCCAGAGACCTAATAGATGGTATTTTCTCTTTAGGTACAGACAATGGCATCCATCATCTCAAAGTCAGACATGAGGTCCAAAGAAAAGCTTATTGAGATGTGAATTGTGAAATCCCTTGCATATGTTAATAGTCTGATCCTGAAGATTGATAAGTTGTTGTTAGTTTGTTTCCTTGTGTTAACTCCTACAAGAGTTGATTATAAGTTACTATAAAGGTTACCCCCAGTGGCATAGTAAGAACGAATGATGTCGTATCTAATGTCGGGACATCATCTCTAGGTGTGTGCTCCCTCTAAAAAGGGAGTTGCTGTGTAGATCATGAGGTGAGTATCGTTGTTAACAAGTGGAGTTCAAAGTTTGAATGTTTGATCATGATGGAGCTGAAGACCAGTCTCTGACCAAGTTTGGAATGTTGAAAGGATCCTCTTGTGTTGAATTATGAAGAAGAAGGATGTCAGTTCAAGTGTTCTAACATATGTTGATAAGGAGTATCATCTGCAGTTGTATGTGTGTGGATGTTTTTTTATCTGATGACAAATACCATGTCGGAAGCTGAGTACTTACCTGAGGTATGGATGCAAATCTATTATCTGAAATGATGATTCAGATATTGTTCAGAGTTTATTTCTCTCTATGGTGATCAAGTGGCTTTATCAACCTGAATGAGTCGTAGAAGATGTAATCTTTTGTGATCTTCTCCTAAAAGACTATCAAGATTAATAATCTCTTTGGTTGATAAATGAAGAACTAAATTGTTGGAATATGTGAAGAAAGGTTGATGTCCTAAATGATGTTGTAACATCATTTTTTCATAAAGGAAGGTTTGGGATTATGATTATGGTAGATTGAGGATCAACATGGTTGTCAAAAGAAAGAGTTCCAACTTTGTCAAAAGAAGGAGTTCCAACTTCAGGGTAAGCTAGGCTGCTTCTGGATAGTCTTTTCTGGAGAGGTTCTTCACAAGTTATTATAGTTCTTTGTTATTGGTGAGTCTTTGTTGGGAACTTCTGATGTATTTCCTTCAGTACATGTGAACTGAACTTCTATATCTGCAAGAGATTCATTCTGCTTTGACTTTTGAGAGCCAAGCATGTCATCAAATCTAACACTGATTGACTCTTCTACAATCTGAGTTTTTGTATTGTATACTATGTATCCTCTTGAGCGTTCAGAGTATCCTAACATAATACACTTTTGTGCTTCAGAGCCAAACTTTTTCATATGTTCTTTGGTGTTAAGCATAAAATAAGTACATCCAAAAGGATGAAAATACGAAATGTTGGGCTTTCTGTTATTCCACAATTCATATGGAGTCTTATCCAGAATAGGTCTTATGGAGATTCTATTCTGAATGTAACACGTTGTGTTAATTGCTTCTGCCCAGAAGATCTTAGCAATGTTAGTCTCGTTGATCATGGTTCTGGCCATTTCTTGTAAAGTTTTGTTCTTTCGTTCTACAACTCCATTCTCATTAAAAAATATTTCAAATTTTTTGTTTTCAAATTCTCCACCATGATCACTTCTGACTTTGACAATTCTAAGATCTTTCTCATTCTGGACTTGGTTACAGAGAGCAACAAACACATAATATGACTCGTCCTTGTGTCTTAAGAACTTTACCCATGTCCATCTTCTATAGTCATCTACGATCACTAACCCATACTTCTTTCCACTAATGGATGCAGTTCTCACTGGTCCAAATAGATCTATGTGCAGAAGTTCTAATGGTCTAGAGGTAGAAATAACATTTTTTTCTTTAAAAGGAGGTTTTGCAAACTTGCCTTTTTGACATGCTTCACACAAAGCATCTGAGCTAAACTTCAGATTAGGAAGTCCTCTGACCAGATTGAGTTGGTTAATCTGAGATATTCTTCTCATAATAACATGCCCCAATCTTCTGTGCCAAACCCATTGCTTATTGTTAACAGACAGAAGGCATTTTACATTATGACTCTTTAGTTCAGAAAGTTTTATCTTGTAAATGTTGTTCTTCCTCTTTCCATTAAATAGGATAGATCCATCTTTCTGACTAACAACTTTACAGGAATTTTGATTAAAGATTATATCATAACCGTTATGACGTAATTGACTTATGGATAACAAGTTATGCATTAATTCATCTACTAACAGAACATTATTAATAGAAGTGAGGTTACCGTTACCGACAGTTCCAGAGCCAATGATCCTCCCTCTTTGATTTCCTCCAAAACCCACGTAGCCTCCAGGTTTAAGTTCCAGACTTTGGAACATATGCTTTCTTCCTGTCATGTGTCGAGAGCATCCAGAGTCCAGGTACCATGATTGGTGTTTAAGTCTTGATGTCAAAGATATCTTCTACATATATAATTTTGTCCTTAGGTACCCATATCTTTTTGGGTCCTTGTTTGTTATCGTTACCAAAATTCTCTTTGAATTTTGATTTAGTAGAATAATCATTACTGGTATATTTCAGGTCATGTGTGTGCCCATAGGTGAAGTGATATTTTAATGGTGTGTGTTTAATAACTAAGTCCATGACTTTCTTTGGTTTTGATACTTTACCTTTGTATCCTATACCTTTTCTGCCATTTCTGCTAACTCCGTAGATCATTGAAGCCATCTTGCTTCTATCTATGTTTTTAGCCAAAAACTTCTAAAAGCTATGATCATATTCCTTTATGATCTTACCAGAGTTACTGGGATCCTATAATATTGTTTCCTTATAAGAGTTTTGTAAATCATTTTCAAGTTTTGAAATTTTTTCTTTTAACTCAGAATTTTCTAATCTCAGATTCCCAGTTTCTTCAGAGTCAGATACTAGATCCTTTTTCAGGTTCTTGAATTTGACTCGAAACTGCTGATATCTTTCAAGAATTTTACTCAGACTTTCTCCTAATTCAGCTTTAGTAAAGTTTACAGTAAAATCAAGAAATACCTCTTATGTGTCTGATTCTGATTCTGACCTAGATGATTCACTATCTTCTGTCACGTTGGTCATAAGAGCAATGTTGGCTCTTTCATCTTCTGATTCAGTGTCTGCGTCAGAAGTATCTGAGTCATCCCATGTTGCCATGAGACTTTTCTTCTTCTCCCTGAAGAACTTCTTTTTGGGTTTCTCCTTCTGAAGCCTTGGACAATCGCTTTTGTAGTGCCCTTGTTCATTGCACTCATAGTAGGCGATGTCCCTGTTGCTTGACTTTCTATGACCAGAAGACGATTCGACTTTCTGTGCCCAGAAGAAGATTCAGACTTTCTGTATCCAGTGGATGATTCATTCTGATTCCCTGTTCTTCTAGAGTTTCTGAACTTCCTTTTCCTCTGCTTCCACAACTGATTGACTCTTCTGGAGAGAAGAGACAATTTGTCTTCTTCTGATGAGGATCCACCAGAGGTTTCTTCCATAGCCTTCAAAACTTTAGAATCACATTGTTTGTTAGATTTTAGAGCTAAAGGCTTACCTTTCTTCTGAGGCTCGTCATCTTCTAATTCTAACTCATGACTTCTGAGTGAGCTAACAATTTCTTCTAGAGATATCTTGTTAAGATCTATTTCCAGTTTCAGAGCAGTGACCATGGGCCTCCATTGCTTCGGTAAACTTCTGATGATCTTCTTTACATGATCAGCAGTTGAATACCCTTTGTTTATAACTCTCAACCCAGCAACCAAAATCTGGAATATTGAAATCATTGCTTCAATGGTTTCACTTTCTTCCATCTTGAAGGCTTCGTATTTCTGAATGAGCGCAGGGGCTTTGGTTTCTTTTACTTGCATGTTTCCTTCATGCATCATTCTCATAGAATGAAACATGTTTTTATCTATCTCTCTGTTTGTGATCTTCTCATACTCTGAATATGAGATGGCACTCAGGAGAATCGTTCTGGCCTTGTGATGATTTCTAAAGTCACGCTTTTGATGATCAGACATTCTTTTTCTATCAATCTTATGACCACTTTCATCCACAGGATGCATGTACCCATCAATTACCATATCCCAGAGATCAACATCATGAGCCAGAAAGAAGCTTTCAATTCTGTCTATCTAGTAGTCAAAGTTCTCTCCATCAAAGATTGGAGGTTTCTCATTGATTCTGTCTTTATCATTATGGTAGTCATTGCTGATGTTCTGACATGGTCCCACCATAGTGTTTTACTTAGATTGGATATTGTACTTACACGGTTAAGTGCTTGAACTCAGAACCAGGCGCTCTGATGCGAATTGAAGAAGCGAAAAACACAAGAAGAGGGGGGTTGAATTGTAACATTAAAAATCAATTCAAATGAAACAATGACTTTTATCCTGGTTCATTTGATCTCAAACTACTCCAGTCCACCCACCATGGTGATTTCGCCTCTCTCCAACGAGGTCTTAATTCACTAATAAAACTGATTACAAATCTACTTTGACAACTGCCAAAGTCTTCTTTAGTACAACCACAAACCGGTTTATATCAAGGAATTTCACTAACAAAAGTAAGAATAAAATAGTGTACAATTTGTTTTTCGTTACAAAAACAGTATCACAAACTTGTGATGTATTACACAATTTAGAGAATAATTTGAATAAGCAGTTGCAGCATTGAGAGATTGTGAAATTGCAGTGTTGTAAATCATGAATGATTTAACCTTGTTGCTTGTTTAAATAGGCGCAACAATCTTGTGCAAATGGAAACTTGATAATTGTCAGTTAATGCACTTTCCTTAATTAGAAGATCCTTGTCTGTTTGTAGAAGTTGCAATTGATACAACTTTGATTAATAGTAACGCTTCAGAACATTAAGGAATCTATTTTCTGCTTTGCTTCAGAACTTGGAAGGTCAGAATCATAAGGTCCTATTTGTAGCATTAGATTTCCATTCAGAGTTAAAATGTCTTTCTCTTAGCGTAAGTTCTGATCTTCATTCATCAGAACATTCTGAGATTAGTCTACGTTCACAGCAGGAACACCTTATAGCTTAACTTATGGTCTTCTTCCATCAGAACTTCTCTACAAAATAGAATAATAATTTTAGAGTGCATATTTGTTCTTTGTGTCTGTTATCATCAAAACACTTACGAGGATTATATAATCAAACTATGTTCTAACAAGTGCGTGAAGTCTCTTGTTTGTCTTTTGGTGTCCAAGTGTTCATCCTAAACAGAAGCCTTGTTTTTCCATGATAAGGGAACTTAGAACGTATCTATGTTTATTGGTGTAGTAGTTATGGAGCTTACGTGTAATTCAAGCTTGTGAAGATTACATGCAACATATTGTAACCTGTGGCTACTAGGTGTAGTTGTATATGCCCTTGTTGGGTCTATGTGGTTCTAGTCAGGAGAAGCTAGTATACTCTATTTTCTCCAAGAGTTGAGGTTAAGGTCAAGTCACTGACCTAACCTGGAATGTTTTGGCTGCCATGATTGGATGTCTTGTCTAAGATTCAACAAGTATCACAGGTGTGAAGAAGAAAGTTGTCAGTTCTACCCAGCGAAGCTTACTACAGAATATAGTGAGAGAATATTTCTATTGTGTGGTTAATCTGAAGATGAGACCATGTGAGACCCCTTTGTGAGAATGGGGAGTTTGTTAAAGGGCATGGATGGAAATAAGTCCCTTGGATGATGATTCTGGAACCAAAATTTATTTGAGCCAAAATTTGCCAAAGGGGGATATTGTTAGTTCTCTTATTTTAGGATTGGCTTAATTTTTGTAAAACAAATAGTAGCAGAAATGAAGAATAGGATAAGAAGAACAGGTACAACAAGAAGTCCTATTTCAATGTCAGAACATGTTGTGTTGAACTTTTTCAACAACTAGAACAACATGTCGAAGAAGATGTCTTGACATCGCGCCTGCTGAGCTGGATTAATGAGATTCAGTTTGTTCTCAACATAGGCGGAATATTCAGGAGAATATTATGCATCCTATATGGCGCATATTTAAAGTTCTTTATATTTCAATCAGATATCAAGGAAAATGAAGACTTTCTAAATAAGGAGATTATTTAGGAAAGTAAAGATTGAAAACCTTTCTTGGGGTAGAAGTTTCTACAGTTTGTTACAGCTGATTTGCTGTGATTGAAGGCCCAAAACTAGTTGGGTAACAGATTATAAATAGAAGGGTTTGTAACCTAGAATTGATACGGCTCAAGATGTAGAAGTCTAGGGTTTAGTCAATGTAAACCTCTCGGGTTGTGGAAAGGTTACCAAGTTCACCTTGAAGCCTGTAGGTAAGAGGTGTATTGTTCTTGGAGGAAGCTTTAAAGCAACTCTAGGATGTGTTCTTAGTTAGGATCAAAGCTAAAAAATGGTGGATTTTGGCTTGGATACTTAGCTAGGTTGTCATGGAAGTGTGTCTTCCAAACTGTCTATGTGATCAGAATCTTGGTGAAGGGTCGTCTATGCAGTGACTTAAGTGTTGACTACTAGACATCATTGTGATGATTGGAAGTGGGATGGGTATATTACATATCTAGGGAGGACCTAGGTATAAGGGTCATTGGGTAGTGATTAACTGCGTAGGTTGTCAACGGGTGTGTTGTTGTAGGGTCTGCATATTGATACTGCTGATAGTGGACTTCATTCCTGGCTTGGTAGCCCCCAGAGTAGGTGTTGTTGTACACTGAACTAGGTAAACAATTCTGGTGTGTTCTTTATCTTTTCCGTACTATTTTATCTTGCATGTGTGTTTATGTTAGATCAGATGTCTCGACATCCTTGTGGGACATCTGAGTCTGATGTACCAGAATTTCAAAAGTAAACTTCAATAGGGTACTTACCTACAAACCCCATGCAAGCCCTAAACCAAAGGCCTTTGTGTGTTTTTATTGTGTTTGATTATCTATTTTAACATGATATCATGATATCATAACATCATAACACCATAACATCATAACATCATAACATCATGACTTACCTTTTCAAGGATCTAGGGGATTTATCTTTGTTCTGTGTTGCAGGGTCATGACTTACAGTCGTAGGAATACCATCCGGATCAACTTCGTAAGGATACCTTCCAAGCTTGAGGAATTAGTCTCAAAGGTTCCCGAAGATTCTCAATTCACCAAGAGACATGGTCACCTACTCAGTTTGGTTACTACTGGTTTTCAGGAAGACATAATGAGCATTCTTTTCCAGTTCTTTGATCTGAAGCATCACTCTTTTACCTTCCCGGATTATCAATTGGTGCCCACAATGGAAGAATTCTCTAAGTTTCTCGAAGTGCCTATTCTTGATCAAATACCCTTCACCGATCTAGAGCATGTTCCGAAACCTGAAGACATTGCAGTAGCCTTACAATAGGGGGCATCACTTATAACCCTTCTCTAGCTCTGCGTCAGTTTGGTTATGCTCGAAGGAACGGTCCTCATAATATGCTCATTCAGGGTATTGTTTTTGACTATGAGAACGATCCTAAAAATTACCATCAAAAGTTTATACGTGCTTGGGGTACAATTAACAAGATTGATAGCAAGACTTTGGGACACAAGAATTCCATTCCTCTAGAGCCTTACCTTAGATGGGTGTGGTCTCGTTCTCAGAGTCTCAAAATTCCATATCCTGATATCCTACGAGTGGTCGTAGTACCTATTGTTGAAGGGGATGCTTCTTATACCTTTCTTCATCCTGATATGCCTACCGAATTTGAAGAACTACAGAAGTCCTGGATTTAGCTTAAGGAGGAAAGATGTACCTTCGAGGCTCAGTTCTATTCTAGTGAGAAGAAAGTACTGGAGCCGACAAAGCGACTCCATGAAGAACAAACCCTTAATGCATATGTCAACACAAAGTGGAAGCGTCCATGGGAGATTTGAATTTATATTTTGATGTTTTGTAACTCTTTTTATTAAAAGAAATTATAATTTGAGCTTATTACTAAAATTTCTATTGTTTCCTTTTATTTAAACAAATTCAAATCCCACAATGCTCCTTGAAAACATTGCATCTACATATCATGCATCATTACATAACAGGTTTTCCCATATAGGTTTTGCATCAACCTCTATGTTGACCAAAGTCGAGAGAATACCCTCCTTCATCCTGAGCTTCATAAGAGAAATGATAGACCCATACTTCCTCCAAAAATATGTAGAACTCTCAATCTCAGGAATCAGACTCATCAACTTATCTATCTTGGGATTTTTGAAACTGTACTTCCCAATCTTTCTTTTTCCAGAATCCATGGTCAAAAAAATACCTGAGATATTCACAAAGAGTAAACTTTTAAGTCCCTTTAAATAGTATGTTTTTTAGAAGATGCTCATGGGTGCATGAATGCATGATGCATGAATCACACACAAGATCACAAACATAGGGTTCATAGGTTCAACGTCACGATCGTGAGGTCAAAGGTACTACTCATAAGGTATGGTCTAAAAGTTTATCACCTGCCGAAGAAGGTTCTAGAGGTTCCTAGAGTCTACATCCTTCTTTTAGATATTACCAACTTCCTGATTGACTCGGTAATTAGCAATATTCTCAAGAAAAACTCGTCTGGGCGTAGTATCGCGTGACAACCATTTCTGAATTACCCCTTCATAGCTTCCACACTACACCTAAAAGGCCAATATGGGTTAAAGGTTCTACGGTCCTCAGTTTCAGTAGGCTCCCAAGTCAAAAGAAGTACGTCTTCCCGATTACTCGGTAAACAAAACTACATTCAAAGGGGCCTCCACTGAGTGTGGGATCTGATTTCTTATTTTTTGGGATTACTCCCTCAAAGTTAACATGACTATACCACCCATCCTATCTTAAGTTTGCCCATGTCCAGGTATAAGACTTATGAGAAATCACCAAGCACCCTAAAAACCAGGAAAATCCAGACAAACGTATATACAACATATAATATATAAACAACAATAACACATACACAGATAAATAAAGATGGCTCAACCCACTTAGGATGGACCAGCAATAGGTCGATCTCTCCCTAGCAAAGTCTCCATTTTTTTCTGTAGCGGTAGAAATGTTGAGACTAAGCCATTGGATTGACTTGACCGCAAAGATTAAATTAAAAAATTGCCACCGCGCTTTATTGTTTCCAAAGGAATGGGAAAAGAGCGAATAACCCAAAAAGAGGGGGAGAGAATCTTAGTTTGGGGGTTAGTTATGCAAAGTGAAGGTGTTATACGGTGGAAGAACCTACTGTTATACTGGTTTTCATGTTGTATTCACAAGTGTGCGGTAAGCAAGAGTCGCAACCAAATTTTCTTTTATCCAACAAAGGAAAGGGTAAAAAGAACAGAAAAAGACCTTTTTCGAGATTTTCTGAGTAAGGGGGGGTAGATTATGGAACGGGAAGGTATTAGCACCCTCTCCATCCATGGTTTTCCACGGGCTCTTAGGTACTTGCTCATTTTTGAAAACTTGCTTTCGTGTTTGTTTATTTTGAAAAGTTTGTTTACTTTATGATAACTCTTGTATCAGTCCTCAAGAGTGTGATAAAGCGTTTTTTTTTAAAGATTTTTGAAAGTGTGATGTAAAAAGGAATCAAATTTGAGCAAGGACCTAACATCTATATACCTACTCGAAAAGGGAGTTCTTTTCCTCCTTTCCTTTAGATAGTGATATCCTACTATTAGTGAGTAGGTAGCCTTATCGTTGGATGTTTGAGGGACTATCGAAAGGGACGTTTTATGGTAAATGAAGGCAACATGTAGAGATACCTTAACAATTCGAAGGGACTGTCATCATATGTTCGTAGGAAATATCGAGGGACAAGATCATTTCTCGTAGGCAACTCGAGGGACATTAAGGGAATATGATCTTTATGATGACTTTGAACTGAGGGTCTTTGCTAAGAGTATCCCTAGGTTTGAGGGACATGACTATTTCTGAAGGCAACCAAAGTGGGAAATACCCTAGGGCTGAGAGTGTGCAATAGTGTGCTTTTTCAGGTATTTTTATCTTGATGTTAGTGGTCTAAGATTGATTGTTCAATTCTTGCCATACACGCCTAATTTACTAGCAGTTTATTTACAGGCATATAATATTGTGAGAAACGTAAAACCTATAGCGATTACAAGACTTCAGGGAAATTACAATTATATCTGACAGAAAATATAGAGTGCGGCAATTAAAAACCCTACTTAGGCTATTACAAATCGGGAACAATTACATAATTAAAAAAAATCGTACGAAAATAATAACGCGCAAAAATTGAGACGGGAAAAAGTTTGAAACACTAAAAATCTAATTGTTTATTAAAAATATTTTTTGGTAAAATTTTGAGATTTTACCTAATTTCTTACTAATTTTAAATCAAAGAAAACAAGTTAAAATTTAATTAAATTAATTTACAAGAATAAATTTTAATAATAAAACCTAAATCTTTTTTTTTGTGATTTTTGATGATTTTATGATTAACATAAATTTGGTTTTAAAAACATAAAATAATGAAATAAAAAAAAAGGAAAATAGAACATGGGCCTGATGTATGAAGCAATTTAGGTGGGGGGGGGGGGGGGTGCTGACTGAATTTTAAGGCCAAAATGTGATGGCCCATACTCACGTGCGTGATCCATTAATGTTGTATCTCGAAGGTCTATGGTGGGGCTGCATTGCTAGGCGATGGATCTGAGTGGTGGGTGATCTAGTGGCTAAGGGTGGGGGTACAGGATAGACGCCTGGCCATGTACCAGAATGGAACCTGCAAGAATTGTTTAGAAAATAGAAAAACGCTGGACCTGGGATCGAACGCATGTCCCTCTCCTCGTATGCTTACTAACCTTGCCAATTGCGCTGCTTGTTAATTCATATATATAAATAAAGGAAAATAACATGATGTGAAACCAAGGCAAATTCCAGGTCATCAAAAAATGTGCACGTCAGCACTTGAAGGACCCAATCAGATTATGAGAAATTACCACGCATGCAGTCAACAAAATCTTCAACCTTGACTCACCAGAGAGGCGTCGCAGCCCTAGCTCCGGTCGCCTTCTCCGGCAAGCCTAATTTCTGAAACTTGCGCAAGATCCAAAATAAATATGAAAAAGAAAGCTTATCCCCCTAAATCGACCATTGTGAGTTCAATGATGACCTCCCTTTTGGATAACGTGACATGTACAACGAGATATGGTAAAACTAAAACAGCACGACATAACAATGGTGGATTCTTATTTGGACGTTCAAGGTTGCTAACGATGTATCATACCTATTCTAAGGATGCATATGAACACATGCGCATAGGTCAAAGCATTCAACAATGTATAAAAATTTAGTTTCAAGTCTATCCAACCTTGCTTGACCGGAGCTGTTTGGTTAAAATGTTTTGAGATGCCACGGGATTCAAGAATGATAGGGACAGACTCCTGTGAACCTCAGGATGAATATGGAGTGCCTGGGATAGACTGAAGGAGGCTGGATCATGTGAACCAAGGTTGAATCTTTCTGAAACTTTTTGAAATTTCCCTAGGGTTTTTTTTTGTGGTAGCTCCATATATGCTTTAAGTCTGGATCGTTTGTGTATATGTATGAGACCATATTAGGTCAACAAAAACAGCCATGAGATCAAATATTATCATGTTTTTTAATGTCATGAATATTTGATCCAAACTTTCCAAAACAAGAAAATCTTTCCCTCCTCTTGCCTTGTGTGTTTTTTCCTTGATATGCCAGCATATGTTGTCCCTTATTTGATGATAAAAATATTCCTAAATCATATCTTCCATTATTTCTTTTATTTATTTATTTAATTTTGTATTTTAGTGGATAAAATATCAAAATAAATAGTATAAATAATAAAATAATGTATGAATGAGCTCAAAGGTTGTGGGCCATGTTAGAAACAAGTTTCAAGCATGAGAAGATGGGCCTATTTGGAAAAAATTCATGTTTTGTCAATATTGGTTTCATGCACATTTCCAAAAATTGGTCAACTTTAGAAATGTATATCTCTCTCATTATTAACCCTAAGAGGGTGTTCTTGGACTTTTTAGAGAGCTTAGAATGTCCTTTAAACAACCCTTTTTGAAAGGACCTATAATGCCTGAGCTTGTTTCTTTTAACTGGGTCATTTTTTGATCTTGAGGGATGAAGAGAAGTTGTAGGTAACTAGATTCTCTTTAAAATGAGCTTTGGTGGAAAAATTTCTGATAAAGTATGAGAAAGTTATGCTTGGTCAAAGTTTGGTTGACTTTTACTATAGAAACCCTAATTTTCCATTTTTGACTTTTCATGAATTAGGAGCATTTCTTGAGGAATCATGATCAACCCTTTATCAAATGATGGATATCACTTCAAAATGTTTATGTTGACCACCTGGAAAGTTAAAAACCTGATAGGGCGACTTGGGAAAAAAAGGGTATCCTGGTGGGCTGAAAACCCGAAAGGGCGGTCCAGGCAAAAATTAAGGATTGAAAGCGTATGACTTTGTCCCGTGGAATCACCACAGTCAACTTTATCGCCAAGGTCCGAGTTCAAACGTTCCAAGATCAATCCGATCAACTTCTGTCAACGGCAAAGAGCATTCGAAGACATTGAGGAAATAGTAGAGTTGGAATGCAATGAGATCATTTCCACATGGTTATTTATTTTTGGTTTGAATCTTTGTTTTCCTTTCGACGATTTCCTCTTACTAGGATATCCATCTCTTTGTACAAAAACGCCTATTCATGGGCAAAATGTCAATACAAATATACTTTGGAGTGCAAACTTTCTGCCTTTGTTTTAAATGCAAATTTGTCCAATGACTAAAATTGGACGAACATATGCATATGAACATAATTAAAACTATTTGGCACATGTGTCCTACTAAGCAGTAACAAACATCTCTTTAATGTATATGGAATATCCCCACAGAGTTATTTCATTAGCATTATCCCCACAAGACGGCTACAATAAACCAATCTTCAACAAAGTTACCCACAAAGTTTCTTTGCACAGGATAAGCTCCAACCACAGTCTCAATCTCTTGGCAGCTCTCTCCCCAGCTAATTTGGTCCTACAAGTAGAAGCCTTGTGGACCTCTTCCTCACAGAACTTGCCTCATCAGCAGTTCATCATGTATTCATCAACATGGTTTATTTGCCCCGAGTCTGGGTGGCAACAGGGGTAATCACAGGAATTGTGGTGGTAGTATCAGCAGGAACAACAGTAGGAATGACCACATGAATAGTGACTTCTTTTGGAGGAGAAATCTCAGTGGAGAACACTCTTCCACTTCTTGTTATTTTTCTTGTCCCAACGATGTTGCCAATGTCGGGATCAGTATTTTTAGAAACATGGTCTCCAGCAGCCAATAGGTCTTGCTTGACACCATGGTAGTATACGTCAGCCCCATAGCTCTAAGGAATATCCTTGTTCGAGGAGTATGGGATTGGCCCTGGCATAGTGATGATCATAGGAGCCAACTTTGGAGCAGATGTAATGCTGACGAGTCTTTTGGTGGAGACCCTGGGAGGATTGGCGGAAATGGTTATAATTGAAACATCCTTACAAGAAATATTTGTGACGGTATCAAATAAGATCTCTTTATCATCCATCAGGCGCTGAACACATGCTTTTAACAAATAACAACCAGTCGGTAGAGATAAAAATAAGTGGAAATCCTCACTATAACCTGGGAATAAACCGGCTTTCAAAAAGTTCCACCTAATTGTCATGAGAGGAGTAACAAGTTCCTCAACAAAAGTAACAAATGTATCATCGTCAATAACATTAACACCACGATCGTGCTTGGGCATGGGAGAAGTTATAACATTGGGAATCTCAGGAGCATCAAATTCAATCTCCTTCGCCCCAATAAGGTCTTGCACCTTGTTTTTCAAAGCCCAACAGTCATTTGTATCGTGGCCCGGACTGTCTGAATTGTAAGCACAGCGAGCATTTGGGTTGTAGCGAGGAGATTCAGTGTTGGGATTCTTGGGAGATTCCCTCAAGGTAACCAGATTAAATTTCACTAGATGAGGTAAAACTTGAGACAAAGTCATATTTATCCGAGTGAATTGCCTTACTGGTCTTTCTGCTCTAGGCTGATTATTTCGTTGTTGAGTAGCTGTAGGCTTGGATATCATAACAGCCCTTACCATTGGACGGCGCTCGGTTCTTCCCTGATTTCGTTAATTGTAAAAAACACTGACCTCTTTTTTTCTATGAAAGGTCTTTTTCCCGCACTTGAAGAGGTATCCTTTTGAATCTTGCCACTTCTGATCCCAGCTTCCACTCTTTTTCCCGTCAAAATGAACTCAGTAAAGCCAATTGAGGAGCTTCCAATCCGATGATTGAAAAATGGACCAGATAAGGTACCCAAAAACATATCCATTAACTCCCTATCAGACAGGGGGGTTGGACTTTTCCGGCTAAGTCCCTCCACTTCTAAGCATAGTCTTTAAAACATTCACTCGAACCCATAAACATACTTTGGAGTTGTGTATGGGTGGGAGCAAGGTCTGCATTATACTGATACTGCTTGTAGAAAGCAGCAACCACGTCTTCCCAGTTATGAATATTGGTCCCTTTCAGCTGGTAGAACCACTCTAGTTGAGTCCCAGATAAACTGTCTTGAAAGAAATGGACCCACAAGTCCTTGTCTGTAGTGTGAGGCTGAATCTTCCTCACATAAGATCGAAGATTCATTTTGGGACATGAGACCCCATCATAATTGGAGAACATCGGAACCTTGAATTTCTATGGGATAACAACCCCAGAAACCAAACCCAGCTCTTCAAATTCCAGCCCAGGTACCTTCTGGATTTCCATTGCATTCAAATGTTCCTCTAGTTGTTTATATTTTTCATCGGCCGGAGGATACTGCTCCTCATTATAGTCAATCTCATTGTCAGATTCCCTTGGAATGGGGTCTTCCTCTCTTGTTTCCCCTTCTTGATTGTCTCCTTATTTTGACAAATATTTTAGCTCTACAACTTGCCTTAACGGTCCTTCGAACCTCCTTCCCAAATTCACCACACCAGCTGCCTTCCTTGGCTTCTTAGTCTTTTCTTTTACAATCAGGGCTTTCAGTTCCTCTTGCCCCTTGGCCAGAGCCATGATCATTTGTTGAAACTGAGCATTTTGAGTTTGTAGATCCTTCAATGTCTGTTCGAGATCCATTTCTTTAAATGCTGAAATAAATAGCGAAGAAGATGAGAAACCTGCTATGAAACCTTTTTATGCAATGATATGTATGATATATGTATGCAATGATTTCAAGGATTTCGGGAAATTTAAATTTGTGAACCAAAATGAAACAAAGATTTTTTTAGTAGAATTCAAAATACAATTTCCTTTTAGACCTTCAATTGAAAATTATAAAAACTAAGAAATCAGGTTTCCCGTGGGCGCTTCCTCTTCGTGTCGAGATAGACATTAAGACCTTTTTCCTCGTGAAGTTGCTTTGTGAGCTCCAAAACTTTCCTATCATGGGCATAGAAATGATCTCTATAGGTATCCCGCTCTTTCTTCATCTGAATCCAAGATCTCTGCAGTTCTTCAAGATCAGTGGGCATATCAAGATGAATAAATATATAGGAAACATCCCCTTCATTAATGGGCTCCATAATCACTAGCAAGATGGCTATATATGGAATCATAAGGTTCTGAGCACGAGCTCGTACCCATTGGAGATAAGGTTCCATAGGGATGGAAGTCTTCAGCCCCAAAGTCTTGGTGTCAAATCTGTTTACCTTGCCCCAAGCTCGTATGAACCTCTGATGATACCCTTGAACTTCATCGTCCTAGTTAAACACAATGCCCTGGACAAGCATCTCGTGAGGACCATCCCTTTGAGAGTAACCAAATTGTCGCAGAGCCAGAGAAGGATTATAGGTTATGCCTCCCCTAATGCTGAGTAGTGGGACATTAGGGAACTCCTCGCGGCGGTTAATAATAGAAACATCTCCCATAGATCGGGAATACCCGAGAATATCTGTGTGAGAAAGTGATGTTATCCTTTGCGACCAGCCCAAACCTTCTCCATTCTTCAATACTGTTTTAGGGAGGTGAGAAATAAACCACCTCGAATGCAATGACACACAGCAAATAAGAATCCCTTTTTTCTTCGTGGTACGAGTGTGGAAGGTATGCAAGATGTCTACAAGTAAAGTGGGCACAGGGTTGCGAGAGAGGAAGACTTTGATAGCATTCACATATATGAGTAAGTCTAGATTAGGGAGCACTACTAACCCATATATTAGAAGATCCAAGACCTCCTCAAAATCCTGGAAGTCCAAATCACCCCAAAACAGCTGAGCCTTCTCTATTAGGAACTTTGCTAGAAAACCCTTAACTCCGCTTCTAGTTTCCCAGTTGGACACAATGTTAGACTGTTTCAGGTGTAAAGCTGCTGCAATGATCTATGGATTTGGAGCTTCTTCCAAATCGGTGAAAGGAAACTGATCCAAAATCGATATACCCAATATTTGAGAGAACTCTTCCATGGTGGGTACCAACTGATAGTCTGGTAAGGTGAAGCAATGGTGATTAGGGTCAAAGAATTGAAAGAGCACGCTCATCATCTTCTCATCAAAACCTGAGGTAACCAAATTGAGAAGTTGACCATAGTTCTTGGTGAATGAAGAAGTCTCAGAAACCATTGATACTACCTCTTTGAGTTGAAGAGGTATTCTCACAAAGCTGATTAAGATGGTATTCCTACGAGCGGAGGCCATGATCTGCAAAACATAACAAAGATAAATTCCCATAATCCTTGTAATGGTTAGTGTAATGAAGAATGAATGTTTATGATGCATGATGTCATGTTTAAGCAAATGAATCACACACAAGCAAAGCACACAATAGACCTTAGGTTCAAAGGCTTGCGTGAGGTTTAAGGTAAGTACCCTCTTGATGTTTAGTTGGTTTCAAACCTATCATAGAAATAGTAATCGGGTCCTAAGGAGTCTCAATATCACTAATCTTTCTTTACCGGTATTATTTCAACTTAGAAATCTTTTCTTGCGGCTGAAACATCCCAAAAGTCCAACGTCAATGAGTGTAGTATCATGTATCAACAGATTCCAAACTTTACACTGAGACCAGCTATCTCACTACTTTCTAATGGAAAATTTTGTTCAACTAAGGTTCTAAGGTTCGTTAGTGCTTCACAACACCACACGGCGGCCTCGTATTCTCCTCGATTCGACACAAGGGATACCGGTACCAACCAAAGTGTCACACTAACACAGCTATTGCTTCAACCATATCGGTCTACACCATACAGTCTCCATGATTTATTGTTGTTTACCTAAAAAGTGTCCCCATATTCAGGTATGTGATCTATAGTATCCCAAGCAAACCTTTAAAAGTAAAGCAATCAAGGAAAACAAAGAAACCAATTTTAAAAATGATCTAGACCCTAAGGTAAACCCCACTTTATAATTATCCCCAACAGAGTCGCCAGTTATGTGATACGGTGGTAGAACTGACTATTATACTGGTTTGCATTTTTTATTCACAAATGTTTGGTAAGCAAGAGTCACCATCGACTTTTCTTTTATCCAACAAAGGAAACGGTGAAAAGAACAGAAAAATACCTTTTTCGAGATTTTTTCAGTAAGGGGGTAGATTATGGAAAGGGAAGGTATTAGCACCCTCTCCATCCGTGGTTTTCCACGGGCTCTTAGGTACTTTCTCATTTTTGAAAACTTGCTTTTGTATTTGTGTATTTTGAAAAGTTTGTTTGCTCTATGGTAACTCTTGTATCAGTCCTCAAGAGTGTGATAAAGAGTTTTTTGAAAATATTTTTGAAAGTGTGGTGTAAAAAGGAATCAGATTTGAGCAAGTACCTAACAGTTATCTACCTACTCGAAAAAGGGTGTTCTTTTCCTCCTTTCCTTTAGATAGTGCTATCCTACTATTAGTGAGTAGGTAGCCATATCGTTGGATGTTTTAGGGACTATCGAAAGGGACATTTTATGGTCATTGAAGGAAACATGTAGAGATACCTTAGCAATTCAAAGGGACTGTCATCATATATTCGTAGGCAATATTGAGGGACAAGATCATTTCTCGTAGGTAACTCGAGGGATATTAAGGGACTATGATCTTTATGATGACTTTGAACTGAGGGTCTTTTCTAAGAGTATCCATATGTTCGATGGACATGACCATTTCCGAAGGCAACCAAAATGGGAAATACCCTAGGGGTGACAATGTGCAATAGTGTGCTTTTTCAGGTATTTTTATCTTGATGTTAGTGGTCTAAGATTGATTGTTTAATTCTTGCCATACACGCCTAATTTACTAGTAGTTTATATACATGTATATAATATAATGCGAAAAGTAAAACCTACAGCTATTATAAGGCTTCGGGGTAATTACAATTATATTTGACTGAAAATATAGAGTGCGAAAATTAAAAACCCTACTTAGGATATTACAAACCAGGCACAGTTACATAATTAAAAAAAATAATCGTACGAAAATAATAACGCGCACAAATTTAGACGGGAATAAGTTTGAAACCCTAAAAATCTAATTGCTTATTAAAAATATTTTTTTGTATTTTATGAATTTTTTTTTAGATTTAACCTAATTTCTAACTAATTTTAAATCAAAGAAAACAAGTTAAAATTAAATTAAATTAATTTGCAAGAATTAATTTTAATAAAAAAACCTAAATCTATTTTTTTTTTGTGATTTTTGATGATTTTATGATTAAGATAAAATTGGTTTTAAAAACATAAAATAATGAAATAAAATAAAAAAATTAGGAAAATAGAAAATGGGCCTGATGTAAGAAGCAATTTGGGGGGGGATGCTGACTGAATTTTCAAGGCCCAAATCTGATGGCCCATACTCACACGCGTGATCCTGTAATGCTGCATCTGGAAGGTCTATGGTGGGGCTGCATTGCTGGGCGCTGGATCTGAGTGGTGGGTGATCTAGTGGCTGAGAGTGAGGGTGAAAGATGGACGTCTGGCCATGTACCACACTGGAACCTGCAAGAATTGTTTAGAAAATAGCAAAATGTTGGACCTGGGATCGAACACAGGTCTCTCTCCTCATATGCTTACTGACCTTGCCAACTGCACTGCTTGTTTATTCGTATATATAAATAAAGGAAAATAACATCATGTGAAACCAAGGAATATTCCAGGTCATTAAAATATGTGCGCGTCAGCACTTGAAGGACCCAATCAGATTATGATAAATTTCCACACATACAGTCAACAAAAACTTCGCGCTTGACTCATAGGAGAGGCGCCGGAGCCCTAGCTCCGGTCAACTTCTCCAGCAAGCCTAATTTCTAAAACTTGCGAAGAGCCAAAATCAATATAAAAAAGAAAGCATATCCCCCTAAATCGACCATTGCGAGTTCAATGGTGACCTCCCTTTTGCCTAACGTGACCTATACAACGAGATATGGTTAAAATAAAACAGCACGGCATAACAATGGTTGATTCTTATTTGGACTTTCAAGCTTGCTAACGATGCATCATACCTGTTATAAGGATTCATATAAACACATGCGCATAGGTTAGAGCATTCAACAATGTATAAAAATTTAGTTTCAAGTCTAACCAACCTTGTTTGAACGAAGCTATTTGGTTACGATGTTTTGAGATGCCACGGGCTTCAAGAGTGATAGGGAAGGACTCCTGTGAACCTCAGGATGAAGATGGAGTTCCTGGGACAGACTGAAGGAGGATATACCATGTGAACCAAGGTTGCTCCTGTTTGAAACTTTTTGATGTTTCCCTAGGGTTTTTTTGTGGCAGCTGCGTATATGCTTTTGATCTGGATTGTTTGTGTATATGTATTGAGACCATATTAGGTCAACTAAAACAGCCATGAGATCAAATATTATCATGTTTTTTAATGTCATGAATATTTGATCCAAACTTTCCAAAACAAGAAAATATTTCCCTTCTCTAGCCTTGTGCGTTTTTGCCTTGATATGCCAGCATATTTTGTCCCTTATTTGATGATAAAAAGATTCCCAAATCATATCTTCCATTCTCGTGGGCCATGTTAGAAACAAGTTTCAAGCATGAGAAGATGGGCCTATTTGGAAAAAATTCAAGTTTGGTCAATATTTGTTTCATGCACTTTTCCAAAAATTAGTCAACTTTAGAAATGTATATCTCTCTCATTTTTAACCCTAAGAGCGTGTTCTTTGACTTTTTACAGAGCTTAGGATGTCCTTTAAACAACCCTTTTGTATTCATTTCAATTGGATCTTCCATGTTCATGTAAAGAGCTTTGACCCAAAAGGTGTTTTTGTTGACATTTTGAAAGGACCTATGATGCATGAGCTTGTATATTTTAACTGGATCATTTATTGATCTTGAGGGATGATGAGAAGTTGTAGGGAATTTGATTCTCTTCAAAATGAGCTTTGGTGGAAAAATTTCTGATAAAGTATGAGAAAGTTATGCCCGGTCAAAGTTTGGTTGACTTTTCATATAGAAACCCTAATTTTCCTTTTTTGACTTTTGATGAATTAGGAGCATTTATTGAGGAATCATGATCAAACCTTGATCAAATGATGTATATCACTTTAAAATGTTGATGTTGACCAAAAATATAGGCCATAGTTGACTTTTGACCTAGTACAATTGATTCCAGGCATTTGAGTAGTTGACTGAGC
Organism: Vicia faba; assembly: GCA_948472305.1. Lineage (NCBI taxonomy): Eukaryota > Viridiplantae > Streptophyta > Magnoliopsida > Fabales > Fabaceae > Vicia > Vicia faba. The sequence goes on along the minus strand of OX451738.1, from coordinate 1,396,859,879 downwards.
ACACTTATTGTGTAGGGCATTAAATTTGGCATGGATAACCTTGAGGACATATTAGGGCCATGGAAAAAATTTTAGAACCTTGGAGCTCACACATCTTGAGGAAAACTGAAACCCTTGTTAGAGCTTTATTGCCTTAGGAGGATAATTTGTCTGGTCAATTCTTAGTCATCCTAGGGCAAGTTGGGGACCTCAATGGGCATGTGTTGAGTAAAATTATAGGGAAAATTTTAGTGTAAAACGGAAGGTATTAGCACCCTAAACATCTACGGTACTTCGCAGGAACCTCTTTGTAAATTTGTGTATTTTGGCTATAAAATGTTGTACAAAAAAACAGATTGTGGGGATGAGAAAAAGAAGTATGTTTTTTAATGATTTTTGCACGCGTCGTGGTTGCGAACCTTTAGTGCCTACGTAACACCTTCTATGTAATAAGGGATAAAAGTACACGTAGTTCACCTTTAGAAAATTTTAAAACACAAGTGTGTTGGTTAATTTTAAGAGACACGACATCATCGTCTTATTCGAGTGGAAAACATACTTACTACCCACGATTATGAGAAAGGAGAATTTGCATCATCTCAAAGTGAAGGATACGATTTGGATTTTAAAATTAACAAGAGCCTCACTCAACACCCAAGTGGAAAACATCTCACTTCACTACATGTCGTAGAAGTATAGTAGTTCGTATCACTACAAGGATTAACAAGAGTCTAATCTTTTGAGAATTTTTTTAAATAAAAAGCCAAAGTGGAAAAGTGGTTTGAATGAGATTAATTGACTTTTAGTCTTCTCACAAAAATTTCTAAGTATTATTAAATTGATTAAGGTTTAATTAAGAAAATGTTTTTGAAAATGCATGGACCTAAGTCCAAGTTTATTACGAAAGAGATTCAAGTTTAAAAACAAGAAGAGTTTTCAAAAGGTGGGAGAATATTTTTGAAATTAAAGAAGATGGGAGGAGATGAAGGGACTATCCTAAAGCATAAAGTAAAAGCTAGGGAAAAGAACCGTCTAACCAACAAGAAGCCAACACTTACATAGTGAGTCATTGTAAAATTCCCATCCTTTGGATTTGAAACCAAACAAGAAAAGATAATAAACCTCTTAAGAAAACCAAGCTTCAATTGCATTAAGTGTTCACAAAAATTGGGCAGAGTAACGGTTGTATACAGATGAATTCCTAATCACAGACAAAGTATGTAATCACAATAACCTGCACACAAAGCAAACAAACAACCCAAGGTATTGAGGTAAACCCCAAGAGCTCCAAACAAAATAACAGTTGAGGTCACAAGGTCTCAAGGTAGGTCAAGGCTTGTAATCCTAAGTCCAAGAAGTTCATAATCTCCATAATGCCAAGGATAGTAACCAAGTAGTCCAAGTAACATTAAATTTTTTTATGCTTCAAGTTGATTATTAAGTATCTTAAAAAATAAATGAAAAGCTCAAGTGAGCAAAATAAAAAATGACATAAAAGTAAATTCTCAAACGAGCAAAGAGGAAAATAGCATGAAATGTAAATGCTAAAATAAATGTGCTTAAAGTAAAGAGCATAAAGTAAAGGCACAAAATAAAGTCAATTGTTAGGAATTACATGTTAGTTGAATGACCATCTTGAAACTTGCATTTGAAACTCATTAGAATATTAATAAAATCAAAGCCTCTCAACAACAAGTTTCATTTGCTTTTTGTCAAGTATATCATCCATTTAAAATTCTCAAGGCAACAATAAATTATCAACGATATTTAAGTGATTAACTTTGACCAAAGCCTATGAAAATTCATTAGAAGATTGATAAGACCAAATCCTCCTAACAATGAATCTCAAGGTTATTGAATCAAAGGATTCAAATTAACATACTTGGGCTTACAAACATGGGTTTGGGCCACGAATGATCATTTCTTGAATCAGGACAAAATTTAGCGCTATGTTAAGCAATCGTAAGTGGACTTATATAGAAGCCACACCTATTTTGAGGCTTGTCAATAGCAATTTATGTACTATTTATGTTTAGAAATGATATGTAAATTATTCTTCAATAACATTTAGTATAATAAGAAGGGGATAAGATGAAGAGGGATGGGGCAAGAATTAAACCACATTTGAACCAAAAATTTAATCGAGCTATTATTAGAATCATTCATCCATTTTTTGTGGAGTTAAATTCAACACCATGGATTCGATAATGTTAATAAAGCTCATGATCCAAATCTCATAGTCCGGGATCAGCCAGAATATATACAAGATAAAATATATTTAAAAAAATTAAGAAAAATATTTTTTTAAAATGGAAATAAAAGTAGAAAATAGCAACTATGTTAAAAACATCCATGAAAAATCAAATAAGACCATAGAAAAATCAGAAATGAGCTCAAATATTTATATAAAATCTTTGGTAATTTTTTAAAGTCAGAAACTATTTTTAAAATTAAAAGAAATAGGTAAAATAAACCAAAAATTGTAAAAAATAGTAAAGTCATAAATACAAATAAAATGAGGTCACCAATATTTGTCAATAGGTTATTGGATCCTTCCATAATTTTTTTCAGAATTTAAAAATTAAGAAAAGTATTTTTAAACATTTAAAATAATTCAAATAAAGTGAAAAATTATAAAAAATTTCAAAACATAAAATAAAATTGTTAAAAAATAATAATCAAAAAGAGAAAAATCAAAAACATTTTTCATAATTTTTGCAGATTTTTTGAAGTCAAAATAGATTTTTTATGAATTTTTGAAGTTTAAAACAAATAAAATATAAAAATCAGAAAATAAAATAAAGTCAAAAAAATATGGACCAATGGATGAGAGTCAAAATGCGTTAGTAATGTAATCCAATGGATCATACCCATTATGCATATCCTGGTCTTTAGTGAATAAAACACATAATCATTAATTAAATCAGTTTTGAAAAAGAAAAAAAAGCAAGGCACGTTATCATTGGTTGAGAGATGACACGTTGGTTATTTTCAACCTCCAGCCTTGAGATTTACATGTCCATGAAATGGTAAAATAAGAGCTCGAGACTGGTACCATTCGCTTCGTCTCTTCAAGACGATTCCAATGGTACCCTCGCGAAAATTTTATATAAGGTGTAGCTCAGTCATTTTGGAAGGGAAGATTTGAAAAGGAATTTGAAATTTCATGTTTAAAACACACTTCCAGTTGAAAACATAAGTTGCAACTAGAATCAAAATGATGATAGCTTCATAACAGTATCAAAGTTTGAGAGAATTGGTGAAGGATTCTATCTATTGAAGTTCAAATGCAGAGTGTAACATCCCGATCTATATTTAGTATTATTTAATTATTTTATTAATTATTATATTTTATGGTAATTAATTTAATTGTGTGATTTGATGAATATTTGAATTATTTGAATATATATGTTATTTGAATAATTGAGTTTATGAGTAAGAATAAAAAATAGTTATTTGGGCATAATAATGAGAAATGGAAGTAATAAGGAGCTGTGAATTACTAAGCCCAATAAGAGAACTATAGTTAGTAAGGGTTATGAGAGATAATAGATTATAACCCCCTTGTAGCGGTAGAAATGTTCAAGACTAAGCCATTGGATTGACTAGACTTTATACAAATCAAAATAAAAATCGCCACCGCGCTTTATTGTTTCCAAAGGAATGGGAAAAGAGCGAATAACCCAAAAAAGGGAGAAAGATTCAAGGTAAGGGGGTTGGTTATGCAAAGGGAATGTATTATCACCCTAAACATCTACGGTACTCCGCAGGAGCCTCTTTGTAAAATCTGTATATTTTTGCTATAAAAATGTGTTGTATATAAAATGGATGGTGGAGGTGAGAAAAGAAATATATTTTTATTATTTTTGCACCCATCGCGGTTGCGAACCTTTAGTGCCTACGTGCCACCTTTCATGCAATAGGAGATCAGGGTACACGTAGTTCCTCTTTTAAAAGATTTGAAACATAAGTGTGTTGGTTAAATTTAAGAGATAAGTCATCATCGTCATTGTCCGTGTGGAAAACATACTTACTACCCACAATCATGAGAAGGGAGAATTTGTATCATCCCAAAGTGGAGGATATGGCTTAGATTTTAGAATCAACAATGCCTCACTCAACATCCAAGTGGAAAATGTATCTCTTCACTACATATTATAGAAGTATAGTTGTTTGTATCACTACAAGTATTGACAAGAGTCTAATCTTTTTAAGAAAAAAGTTTAAGGGTAAAAGCCAAAGTGGAAAAAAATGGTTTGAAATGAGATTGGTTGACTTTTAGTCTTCTCATCAAATAAAATGTCAAAGTATTATTAAATTGATTGAGATTTATTTATGAAAATGTTTTGAAAATGCATGGACCTAAGTCCAAGTTTATTATGAAAGTGTTTAAGTTTCAAAACAAGAAGAGTTTTCAAAAGGAGTGAGAAGATTTTTGAAATTAAAGAAGATGGGAGGAGAAGAAGAGACTATCCTAAAGAATAAGGTAAAAGCTAAGGATAAGGACCATCTAACCAACAAGAAGCCAAAAACTTGACATTATGAGTCAAGATAGAATTCCCATTCTTTGGATTGAAACCAAGCAAGCAAAGATATTAGACCTCTTCAAATGTGTTAAGTCTTCACAAAAATTGGGCAGAGTAACGGCCGTATACGGGTGAATTCCAGATTACAAATCAAGGATGCAATCACAAAAACCTGCACACAAAAACAATCAAGCAACCCAATGTCTTGAGGTGAACCCCAAGAGCTTCAAACAAAATAATTAGATAAGATCACAAGGTCTCCAAGATAGGCCAAGGTTTCTAATCCTAAGTCCCGAAAAGTCCACTACTCCATAATGCCAAGGATAGTAACCAAATAGTCCAAGTACCATTAAGAGTTTTTTAGGGTTTATGTTGATTATTAAGTATCTTAGGAAAAGAAAAGAAAAGAAAAGCTCAAGTGAGCAAAGTGAAAATGACAAGAATAAATAAATGCTCAAATGAGCAAAGATAAAAAATGGCATGAAATGTAAAATGCTAAAAATAAATAGTACATAAAACATAAAAAGAATAAAGCATAAAATAAACAAGTCAATAATTAGTGGTTAGTTGGATGACCATCTTGAAACTTGCATTTGGAACTCATTAGAGGATTGGTAGAACCAAAGACTCCACACAACAAGTTGCATTTGCTTTTTGCCAAGTATATCATCCATTTGGAATTCTCACAAGTATTATTTAATGATCAACGATGTTTAAGTGATCCGCGTTGACCAAAGGTGTTGTAGATCCATTAGAGGATTGGTAGAACTAAAGCCTCCACACAATAGATCTCAAGGTTATTGGATCAAAGAGATCAAATTAACATACTTGGGCTTGCAATCATAAGTTTGGGCCACGAATGATCATTTATTCGAATCGGGACAAAATTTAGCGTTATGCTAAGCAATCATAACTGGACTTATATAGAAGTCGCACCTATTTTGAGGTCGGTCAATAGCAATCTATGCACCATTTGTTTTGAGACATGATATAGAGATCATGCTCCAACAACACTTAGTGCAATAAGAAGGGGACGGGATGAAGGGGGATTAGGCTAAAAAGAAAACCACATTTGAATTAATATTTAATCAAACTATTATTAAAATCATTCATCCATTTTTTGTGGAGTTAGACTCAACACCATGGATCCAATGATGTTAATAAAACCATGATCAAAAAATCAACCCAAGACAGCCAGAAAATATTCACAAAATAATGATATATTTAATATATGCATTAAAGGGTGTAAAAAAATGTTTAAAAAAATGGAAAATAATGGGGGAAATATCAATTATATTCAAATTAATCAAGAAATGAAAGATAAAACAATAAAAAAAATCAGAAAATAGGTCAATTAATTATATAATTTTTTTGGGAATTTTTTAAAGTCAGAAACTATTTTTAAAAATTAAAATAAATGGGTAAAATAAAAAAATAGTAAAGTCAGAAACAAAAATAAAATAAAGTCACCAATATTTGTCACAATGTCATTGGATCATTCCATAATTTTTTCAGAATTTAAAAATATGCAAAAGTATTTTTAAACATTTTAAATAAATCAAATAAGTGCAAAATTCATAAAAAAATACCAAAACACAAAATTAAATTGTGAAAAAATAAATATCAGAAAGAGAATAATCAAAATTTTTTTTCATAATTTTTTTTGGAATTTTTGGACTAAAAATGAATTTTCTATGATTTTTTAAATTTAAAACAATTAAAATATAAAAATCAGAAAAAGAAAATAATCGAAAAAGATGTGGACCATTGGATGAGAGTCAAAACACATTAGTAATCAAATCCAAGGGATCTGGCGTGTTGTGCGTATCGTGGTCATTACTGAATAAAGCACTGAATCAAATGTAAAATCAGAAATTCAATAAATACAAATGGCACGCTTTCATTGGTTAGAAGGTGACACATTGGTCATCGTCAACCTCCAGCCTCACGAATTGCAGGTCTCTCAAACTGTAAAATCATAAGCTCAGACCTATGCCATTCGTTTCGTCTCTTCAAGACGAAGATAACCATACCATCGCGCCATTTTTATATAAACTGTAACTCAAGCAATTTGGAAAGAAAATTTTGAAAGGGGATTTGAAAATTCATGGTCGAAACGTGTTTCCAGATAAAAGTAAGTGTTGCGACTAGAACCAGGGCAATGAGAGCAACACAAAGGTACCAAAGTTTTGAAGAATTGATGAAGGAATCTACCTATTAAAGTTGATTTGTAGAGCTCTGAAACTGGACTTCTATGGAGCAATATAGGGCACAATTATTTAATGTAATGGTATGGTTAGCTTCATGGACGATCAAGGAAGGTGAATTGATGGTGAAAATGGATTGAAAAAGGATTGAGAATAGGATTCAAAGTTGCTGAATTCTGAGTTGTGAAGCAAGTTTGGCAGGGTGATTCTGGCTATCTAAGATTGAGAACATGAATGGGATAGTACATGTATTTATAGGAGAAGCAAATGGGATCAAAAGGAAGAGTGAATGATGCGTTTTGGAGGGAATTCGTGCAAACCTGATGCACGAGTGAAGTGTGATCCAAACTTCACCAAAACTCATCCAATTCTTGCGTTTTGATGCATTAATCCACTTGGGAAAGTTGGCTAATCATGTTTAGACCCAAAATGCGTGCTAATTTGAGGTTTAGAGGTTGTAACATGAAATTCAAATTCTGACTTGCAGGGAAACTTCAATTCCAAGTTACCACTTTTGAAACAATGGCATTTCCATCTCAGGGAGTCTTAAGGCATGATTATTTATGATTTGGAAAGATGAGGTAACAAACTTTTCAATGGAAAAAGAATGGAATCAATTGGAGGCTTGAGCTGAAAATTACATGGAGTCAAAGTTGGAGAAAAAGAGTTGACATTCCATACTTAGAAATATTTCAAATTATTCTTTAAAAGTGACCTATAATCTCTTGCATCCAAACATGGATTTCCACTTAGAATTTACTCTTGACATAAGAAGATGGAATTAAGTAGATCTCTTGAATGACATTTTGAAATTTGAGCCACTCAAAATCTCCAAAATTTGAGCAAGTTATGACTTGTTGAAGTTGGCCAAAAATCATGGAATGACCTATAATCTTTTGCATTATTAAGGAAACTTCCATCCATTTTATTACTTTGCACATAAAAGAAGGCATTAAGTACACATCCTCAAGATCATCATGGAAAAAGAATGGGCTCAAGGTGATAAAAATTGGCCAAGTTATGACAATTTGAAATCACATATGGAAAATTAGGGATTTCAACTGGATGACTTGTGATCTTTCTTCTTCACCAAGTTCCTTCCACATGAAAACTCTTTGGAGATTTTGAAGTGATTTGTTGGTAACTCTTTGAAGATAAGAATGTTTTTGTAATAACTCAAAAATGAAAAAAGATGAGCAAGATATGCCTCTTTGAAGTCCAAAACCCTAGCCTCTAGATCAAGAGAATGTTTGGTGGAACTTTGCCTAGTTTGAACAAACTTTTTGTGCCAATATTCTTCCTTTGTGAATAGAAATTGTTGAGGATGATGATGAGGACCTATGGCCACCAAAACCAATTTCATATCAACTTCAAAACAACTTCAATGGTGAGGTTTGAATCTCTCAAGTTTTTAACTAGGGCATGGAAATAAACTCATGAACCCATGAAGCAACTTGCTAAACCTCATTGCTTTTACCTACATTATCAACAAGTAAGACAAAACAATATTGAATTTTATTAATTAGAGAGAAAAATCAAAGTACAATATCTATGATCACAAAAGCAAACAAATCAAGGTGCTTGGTAACTTCTCAAAGAGCAAAGCTAAAGATAGGGAGAAGAACCAAAATCCCTAATGTGGTTTTGTGGTGATTGAAACAATGTGGTATGATGAAGGGATCTTAGGGGCAAAAATTGGGGTACAACAGCTGCCCTTATTTAAGTTTCTTCTATCCGAAGATACGAAGGTTAAAAATCTTCGTGTCGACGTGATCGAAGACACTTAAATATAAAACAAACCCTGTTTTTGGCCCTAAGATGCCATGCAAATGTTTATGAATATGAATGCATATGAACAGAAGAGACACAAAGTAGCATTGGGGAGGCAACACAAAGTGTAGAAGCAAAATAGCAATCCCAGCAGGAAAATAAATCACTGGTAAACCACGAGAATAGAATAAGAGAGGAGGATAACAAGTATCGACTTTCACTGTCGATGTACTACCAGCATTCTCTAAATATATCATACCACCGCCATTCAATGACGATGAACTATCAACGTTCACTGAAGACAGCAAAAAGATAACAAACACCAACGTTCACTGCTGATGTACTACCAACGTTCACTGAAGGTAGAAAGACAAAATATCATACCACTGTCGTTCACTGACGATGAACTATCAACGTTCACTGAATATAGAAAAAAGATAACAAACACCGACATTCACTACCAATGTACTACCAACATTCACTACCGATGTACTACCAACATTCACTGAAGGTAGAAAGAGAAAATATCATACCACCGCTGTTCACTAACGATGAACTATAAACGTTCACTGAAGATAGAAAAAAGATAACAAACACTGACGTTCACTGCCGATGTACTACCAACATTCACTAAAGGTAGAAAGAGAAAATATCATACCACCGCCGTTCACTGACGATGAACTATCAATGTTCACTGAAGATAGAAAAAAGATAACAAACACCGACGTTCACTGCCGATATACTACCAACATTCACTGAAGGTAGAAAGAGAAAATATCATACCACCGCCGTTCACTGACGATGAACTATCAACGTTCACTGAAGATATAAAAAAGATAACAAACACTGACGTTCATTGTCGATGTACTACCAACGTTCACTGAAGGTAGAAAGAGAAAATATCAAGTTTTCCAGAATTCTGGTGTTCTGCCAAGAACGGGTCTCGACTTCTTCTTTAACCAAGGAGATCTTCCTGGAAAGGGTACTATGTAACCTGTCTCAAATAAAGAGACTACCACTTATTACAAAAGGGAGCTGCAAAGAAAAATGGCTTTCCAAGGATCGTAATATGACTTTCCGGAGAAATGCCATGATATTCCCGCTGAGGAGATAAAGTCTCCTTGTGCAAAATAAATGCACAAGCAAAAATTCAAAGTTTTCAGAAATCCATAATACACGACATCGTCATGCAACCACAAATCCAATTCAGAAAAATACCGAAACAAGACGGCCAAAGCGGATTCATCCTTTGAGAAATAAACTCAAGAGGGAAGACCAAATTCAACCAAACATAGAGCGCTGCAGTAAAGGTCAGAAACACAATATCCATCAATGATGATTTTAGCAACATATGATGCATGTATGAATGTACGAGTGCTATTGTGCATATGCTAATAAAAAGGATACATAATCAGTGCAGACAAACGAAACCGCCTCAGTTACTAACAACATTGGGCTAAGCTTCAATCAGAAAGATCAATCCAGGAAAGGTGAAAGCGATTGCAGAAACCAAACCTATTGCATTAACTTCACCGAGGAGAACATAATTCGACTGTAGCTTAAATCAAACAGAAATCGGGATAGAACACCCTGCTCCCAGGTTCATCGGAGAAACAGTTTTCCAAAAGTAACATGCATATTGGAGATTGCAAGATCAACCTTAAATAAGGCAAACTGACATCGAAACAACCAAACCTCTCTGGGGAATTCAAACCTACCTCCCAAGAGAAAAGAAACTGCGGGTTGAAAATTTTCACCATGAACCCTCATTCCAACAAGAGATGCCCTGGGATAACCCTCCCGGGAGATCAAGAAGTCAACACTAGTGCCGATACTATAAAAAGAGGAACACCTTAGCACACCAAGGGAATAAAACCTTTCATCATATGAGGGAAGACTCTGCTGGGGAAGCTGGGACGAAGGCTTCTGACCATGCAAACCCAAAATCAAAAGCGAATCAAGACTTGACTGAGGATAATGGGATCACCAACCCAAATACTTTACTTTGTACCCACTGATATCGTCTTTAACTATTTGGGAAACACACAAAGATTGCACACATACCAGCAAAATGACCTGAGAAAACCTTTATGAAGGAAGTAAATCTTCTTAAAGTAACGGGAATTTGTTCATCCCTGGGATCACCATTTTTGTTGTTATTGTTTCATCATAAATCCCAAAGTAAATTGAATTGTAAAGATATCTTTTTTTTTGAAAAGTCAATTTTGCTTTTTAATCTATTTGATTTAAAAGTTATTATCAGTAATAAATGAAGTCTTTGCAAGCTAAATAAAATTAAGAATACAAAGAATTGGGCAAAAGCTCGAATTTCATTAATAGAATGGTAGTCTGCGAATGGAGAGACTCCATGGATGATTACAAAATTTTGGAAATGGTAATACATAATGAAAAAGATACATTGAGATACAATGACGACTATCCCCCCTAACAACTTTTGAAATCCTGAGCAGCAGCCTCCGTTGAAGTATGGTGAGGATCTGAGAAGATTTTTGCTTTGGCGATCAAGTTTCGTCTGGCATAGTTACTTGCCAAGAAAATCCCTAACATTTGCCTAAGCTGGCCTTACGGGTTTTCAACTTAGCGAGAAATTTATTCTGTTTATGTCTCTAATTTTTTCCTAGACCGGCCTTTCGGGTTTTCGGCCTACCAAGACGCTCCTTTTTGCCTGAGCCGCCTTTTCAGGTTTTCAACTTAGCGAGTTGTTCTTTTATTTCTTTAGGCGGAGTATTTCTTTACTGCGTCAGCATTCATGGGACGTGGGAACTCCTCGCCATCCATAGTTTCAAGAATTAATGCACCACCAGAGAAGGCATTCTTGACAACATACGGGCCTTCAAAATTTGGAGTCCACTTGCCCCTAGAATCAGCGTTGAAAGACATGATCTTTTTGAGAACGAGGACGCCTTCTCTGAATTCACGAGGTTTGACCTTTTTATCAAATGATTTCTTAATTCTTTTCTAATATAACTGCCCATGACACAAAGCTGTCATTCTCTTCTCTTCAATCAAATTCAATTGGTCAAACCTGTTCTGAACCCATTCAGCCTCTATCAATTTGGCTTCCATTATCACACGCAGCGAGGGAATCTCTACCTCGACAAGAAGTACAGCTTCCGTTCCATACACTAAGGAAAACAGGGTCGCTCCTGTTGAAGTGCGAACAGATGTTTGATATCCATGCAGAGAAAAAGGGAGAATTTCATGCCAATCCTTATAAGTGACAACCATTTTCTGGATAATTCTCTTGATATTCTTATTAGCAGCTTCAACAGCCCCATTCATCTTTGGCCTGTATGGAGATGAATTATGATGGACAATCTTGAATTCTTCACATAGTTCCGTCATCATCTTGTTGTTCAAATTTGAGCCACTGTCAGTGATGATTCTGCTTGGCACACTGTATCGGCAAATAAGATTGTTTTTGATGAAACACACCACCACATGTTTGGTAACATTGGCATATGAAGCAGCCTCTACCCATTTGGTAAAGTAGTCAATTCCTACCAATATGAAACGGTGTCCATTCGAAGCCTTGGGTTCTATCATCTCGATCATGTCAATACCCCACATAGAGAAAGGCCATGGGGAGGAAATCACATTGAGAAGTGTTGGAGGCACATGGATCTTATCTGCATAAATCTGGAATTTATGGCACTTCTTTGCAAATTTGTAACAATCGGATCCCATTGTCAACCAATAATATCCTGCCCTTAGCATCTTTTTAGCCATTGAATTTCCATTAGCATGAGTTCTAAATGAACCTTCATGAATCTCATGCATCAACATGTCTGCTTCATGTCTATCCACGCATCTGAGCAAGACCATGTCAAAATTTCTCTTGTATAGCACATTTTCACTGAGGAAGAAACTGCCTACCAATCTTCTCAGTGTATTTCTATCTTTCTTTGACGCACCAAACGGGTATTCCTGAGTCTGAAGAAAATGTTTGATATCATAATACCAAGGTTTTTCATCTGCTACCTCCTCTGTCGCAAACATGTGAGCGGGCCTATCTAGCCGTCGAACTGTAATTTGGGGTATATCATTCCAAGCATTTACTTGGTACATGGAAGCCGGAGTTTCTAGAGCATCTATAATTTGGTTTTCATCTCTAGGAATGTGATGGAATTCAACTTTATTGAAGAAGGTTAGTAATCGTATAGCATAATCTTTGTAAGGGATCAAGCCAGGGTGACGAGTGTCCCATTCTCCTTTAATCTGATTTATTACCAAAGCTGAATCACCATACACATCTAAAATCTTGATTCTGAGATCAATAGCTTCCTCAAGACCCACGATTCAAGCCTCATATTCTGCCATATTATTAGTGCAATCAAATGTTAACCTCGTGGTAAAAGGAATATGTGATCCATGAGGAGTGACAATCACAACACTGATTCCTTTACCATAAGCATTCACAGCTCCATCAAATACCATACTCCAACGAGATTCAGGGTCGGGGCCCTCCTCAGGAAATGGTTCATCATAATCTTTAAATTTTAAGAACATCACATCTTCATCAGGGAATTCATATCCTGCAGATTGATGATCTTCCACCGGCTGGTGAGCAAGATAATCTACCAACACACTACTTTTGATAGCTTTTTGAGTGCGGTATTCAATATCATATTCAGATAACAACATCTTCTAGTGGGCAATTCTCCCAGTAAGAGCAGGCTTTTCAAAAATATACTTGATTGGATCCATTTTGGAGATCAACTAAGTAGTATGATTTAACATATACTGCCGCAAACGCTTTGCCTCCCAGGCCAAAGCACAACATGTTTTTTCTAGCATAGAATACCGCGACTCACAATCAGTGAACTTTTTGCTGAGATAATAAATGGTGAACTCTTTCTTTCCTATTTCATCCTGTTGTCCCATAATATAACCTATGGATTTATCTAACACTGTCAGATACATAATCAACGGTCTTCCTTCTACAGGAGGGAGCAAGATCGGAGGTTCAAGCAGATATTCTTTAATAATTTCAAATGCCCTTTGGTAGTCATCTGTCCATACACAACCTTGATCTTTGTTTAACAACTTAAAGATCGGTTCACATGTTGCAGTCATGTGGGAAATAAATCGGGAGATATAATTCAAACGCCCGAGGAAACCCCTGACTTGTTTTTCAGTTCTTGGTGCTGGAATTTCTTGAATTGCCTTGACTTTGTCAGGGTCAACTTTAATTCCTTTCTGGCTAACAATAAAACCCAACAATTTCCCCGATCTAACTCCGAAGGTGCATTTATTTGGATTCAAGCGGAGACGGTACTTCCTCAAACGCCGAAACAACTTCAACAAATCTTCTATATGCCCTTCTTCAGTTTGGGATTTGGCAATCATATCATCAACATATACTTCAATTTCCTTATGCATCAGATCATGGAATAGGGTTGTCATAGCCCTCTCGTACGTTGCACCAGCGTTCTTCAACCCGAAGGGCATCACTCTGTAACAGAATGTTCCCCAGGATGTGATAAACGTTGTTTTTTCCATGTCCTCCAGAGCCATTCTTATTTGATTATACCCGGAAAATCCGTCCATGAACGAGAATACCTTGAATTTTGTTGTGCTATCCACTAACATGTCAATGTGAGGCAATGGAAAATCATCTTTTGGACTAGCTTTATTTAGATCTCTGTAATCTACGCACGTGCGGACTTTTCTATCTTTTTTCGGTACAAGGACAATATTGGCAATCCATTGAGGATACACTTATGTCACAGGAAAACCATCATTAATCTGCTTTAGGACCTCCTCCTTGATCTTTGCTGCCATATCTGGATGAGTTCTTCTAAACTTTTGTTTAACTGGCGGACACTCTGGCTTCAACGGCAAGCGATGCTCGACAATGTATGTATCTAGACTAGGCGTATCTTGATAAGACCAAGCAAAAATATCCACATACTCTTTCAACAGCTCAATCAACCCGCTCTTCACATCAGGATGCAATGATGCTACAATCTTAACCTCCTTCGGATCTTCTTCTGAACCCAAATTAACCACTTCCAAAGGCTCCTTAGATGGCTGAATGGTATTCTCCTCGTGCTCAAGCAACCGTGAGACCTATTCTAGAATCTCATCATAATCTTCTTCTTCGGCCCCAAACACAGGACAATCAAAGTTGGGAGAGGGTGCATGGTCATTGTATTCAACGGGGTTTTTAATTAATCTGCACATGTGATTTATGATTTCTTTTAGAAACTGACACATATAACAAGTGATCATGCAGATTAATTTTCAGTTATTACTTATTTTGAAAAGGGTTTTTATTTATTTATTACCATTTCCCAAGAAAAAGGCAGAAAATAAAAGACATACTTTTGGAAGCAAAGATAACTTTTATTAATGATCTTAAAAGTTATAGCAAACAGATAAGCCCTACAACCTTAATACTTCCACCTTGGGCAGAGTGAAAGCTTTTCAAAAGAAAGAAACAGATTACTAAAACAAATTACTTTGAAACATGTATTCAAGAAGGAACATCAATGGTGACACAGTTCTGAACTCGGACTCTATGCGTCACATAATTAGGTGCTTCCTGCTCTGCTTCATCCTCTTCAACAGCATTAATTCCAGAACCAATCGGATGGAGGTAGCCTCCGCAGCAGAAAATATCATGATAACTGTTCATAGAAGACTTTGATTTCCACCTTTCGCCTTTACCATTCCTCGAAGAGAAACCTATACCAGCTCTGTTTTTGTTCACGGGTGGATCCACAAGTCGTCCCCAAACTGCATTATGACCATTGTGCACAACCTACTGCGCATCCTTCAAAGAAACCACAGAATTCTCATTCTTCCTTATGTTGTCAATGGATAGGGCTTGGAACTGGGTTCCAACAACAACCTCATCCGCTTCTACAATGCTGAAAGAGGATAGATGGGATATCAACAACGCCTGCTCCCCATTTATGATCACTACCTTCCCTTCACGTGCAAACTTTAGCTTCTGATGCAGAGTTGAAGTGACAGCCCCTGCTTCGTGTATCCATGGCCGTCCAAGCAAACAACTATACACGGGAATAATATCCATTACATGGAAAGTTATCAAGAACAAATGTGGTTCTATATGGATGGGCAAGTCCACTTCACCGATGACATATTTCCTCGACCCATCAAAAGCCTTCACAATGATGCCACTCGGGCGCATAGGTGTTCCCTGATACTTTAACTTCATGAGGGTACTTCTTGGTATAACATTCAATGCAGATTCGTTATCAATTAGCACATTAGATAGAGAGTCATTCTTGCAGTTCATAGATATGTGGAGGGCCAGGCTGTGATTCCTCCCTTCATCTGGTAACTCATCATCACAGAAACTCAAGTTGTTACATGACGTAATGTTTCCAATTACGCTGCTGAATTGATCCAACGACATGGCATTCTCTACAAAAGCTTGGTCTAGTACTCTCATCAATGATTCCCTATGAGCGGAGGAATTCATCAGTAATGCCAGGATGGATATCTTTGAAGGAGTCTGCAATAGTTGATCTACAATTTTGTAGTCGCTCATCTTAATTACCTTCAGGATATCATCCACTTCTTTCTCTAATGTGGCTCTACTAGTCTCTCCTGTAGCTTTCTTAGGCTCATCGTTCTCAACAATTTTCTTTCCAGCAGCAACATCTTTTCGAATAATCGGCGCAAACACATGACCACTGCGGGTCACCCTGCTATTATCAGCTATATTCCCAACATCTGGCATTGGCTGGATGGGAACGTCCACCCCATCTTCTAATATTGTAGTGTTGTATTTGTAAGTCACATCCTTATCTGATTTGTAGGGAATAGAACCTGGCAAACTAATTACCAATGGGGGAACAACTGGTTTTCTATGGTACTCCACTTCAAGATGAGCGGGTGCACCAAAACAAGGCACAATGACGTTTACACCTTCCTCAACAAAATCAGCCCTCAAAAAGTCATTTCCGACAAGCAAATCTTCGTCTGAAGAAAAATACTCATCCACGGAGGCATATTCTTCCTCTAACTCTTCTTCCATCAAACAAACTTCGACCATATCAATCTCGTGATAAACATCTCTCTGTCCTGTGATCTTGATATTCCCATTGTCTAACAGCAGTTGAACACCTTTTGTCATAATAGAACATCCTCGAGGGTCTCGACAGCAAACTATGCAAGACCTATATTGATGTTCCACATGACCAGCAGTACGGCAAAAGGTAGCAAGCAACTGTACGAGATCTTCATTCAAATGTTGTACTTCAAAAATTCTGAATTCACCCGGACATCAAGAAACCATATTCACTTCCTCCTCATATTCTTCCCTAGGCCTGATTATATGGATTAAACCTTCATCCATCATCTCCTGCAAACAGCCTTTATCTTCTCGCAACCCTGGATGTTTGTACTGCAAACAGCACAACCGGCGTGGTCATGCGTATAATAATTGAATTCACATAGATTTGTGTGCATCTTTACCAAATCCCCTCTAACCAGATTAATGTCAAAAATCCAGAAATCAACGGGAAAATTGGCCACCATATTCACAACATTCACTCCCCCGTGCTTGAGTAGAGGATTGTCTTTCACATTAGGTCTCATGTCTTTAAAAGATAAAATTCCAGACTTCACCAACCTTTGCACTTCAGTCCTCAAAGGATAACAATTCTCAACACTATGCCCTGGTTCTCCCTGATGAAAGGCGCACATCAGGTCTGCTTTGTAATACCAAGGAAAAGGTGATGGTACTGCTGGAGGTGGTCGTGTCTGGACCAACTTCTTCTGAATCAATGTTGGTAGTAGCTCTGCATAACTCATGGGAATAGGGTCGTAATTCTCCCTTCTCTGATTATTCCTTTGGTTCCCCTGCTAGAATTGTCTTTGATAAGCAACGGTAGTTGGAGCGGCATTCATAACAGGAGTCACTGAAGCAACTTGCTGGTGACGCTGAAAATTCCTTCTAGGAGCATTCACTCTCCTCTCTTGTAAGACAACATTATTATTCCCCTCTTTCTTCTTCGTAAACCCATAAGTTGGCTTCTTTATACCTTCAGATCCTTCACCCTTTGTCAAACGGCCTTCTCTTACTGCCTCTTCTAGGAGGACACCCATTCCTACCATCTCTGTAAAATCACTCAGGGCACTTTCTACCATTCTTTTGTAGTAGAAGGCACTCAGCGTCTTCAGAAAAATTTTAGTCATTTCTTTTTCCTCCATGGGAGGAATCACTTGTGCATCCACTTCGTGCCATCTTTGCGCATACTCTTTAAACGATTCTCTGTCTTTCTGAACCATGGCCATAAGCTGGTCACGATTGGGTGCCATGTCCACATTTTACTTGTATTGTTTTATGAATGCTTCTCCCAAATCATTAAAGGTATGGATGTTGGCGCTATCTAAACTCATGTACCATTTCAATGTTGCGCCAATTAGACTATCTTGGAAAAAGTGAATCAACAGACGCTGATCATCGGTGTGGGTAGACATTCTCCTTACATACATCACCAAATGAGCACGAGGGAAAGTGTTGCCCTTGTACTTCTCAAACTCAGGGACCTTGAACTTAGCAGGCACTTTAACATTTGGGACCAAACACAGCTCATTCACTTTCTGCCAAAATAACTCTTTTCCCCTAAGAGCCTTCATCTCTCTTTGCATTCAATCAAACTGCTCTTGGAAATCATCCATTATGTCATAAAGACCTAAATCTTCACTCGGCGGAGGGAAAGGACGACACACATCTTCAAACGGAACCAAATTCACCGAAGGAGGTGCAGCAGGAACAGTATTCACCACAGGAGGTGCTAGAGTAACAACATTTGGAACCACTGGAGCATCTTGGGGGCCCAAATTGAAACCTTCAGGTGCAAAATTCTCCGGCATTCCCCATGGATAACCCTGAGGCATATGGTTCTGAACAACAGTCGGAGTAGCAAATACGAGAACAGTAGGAACTTCAACATTTTCCCTTGTTGGTTGAGGTTGAACACTCGATGGTTGATTCTGAGCATCCACCAGAGCTTTCATCAGAGTAGTCAAATTGGCCAAGCCAGCCTTTAGAGTAGAAACTTCTTCGCGCAGCTCGCGATTCTCCTGTTCCAAATTGTCCATCTTCTTTTTGAAGTTAGCTCGAGTGTTGTAGTGATGAGTCAGTTTGCTGAACGAAGCAAAGAAGCTGGGTAAGGCACCTGGGTATGCATAATAAATGCAAGAAATATGTGCAATATGATGCATGTCATGCAACGCACATGATTATTTATTCCATCATTTTAATATTTTAAGGGATTTAAGATCTATAGACATATTGCAAACATCAAAGCAATAACGCATTTGAAATACCGAAAATTCTTTATAATAATTTCAAAATGGATTACAAGTTTCAATGATCCCAAGTACAAGATGAAAATACAATCTAAAAATCCTGAGAGAAAGAAAGTGATAGAGATCAATTTGTACGCTGGCGCTTCCCTGTGAGTCTGGAAATTTGAGCCCTCAACCTCTGGTTTTCTTCCACCTGTCTGATGGACACCTCCTTCCAATCATCTGAAGCAGGAAGTGAGTAATCAGCACCTGTTTGAGGCTTAGGGGAAAATAAATCCCCTTGCCTCTCCATAGACTTCACCGCTCGACTGTCAAGGATCTCGATCAAATCATCTTTTTCCTTCAAGTCTGCTCTATAGGAACTCTCTAAAGTCTGGAACTTGTTTTTCCAAGCATCCCTTTCTTGCTGCATCCTAATCAAAGCGAGCTGCAGTTCTTCTAGATCATCTAATAAAGGAGGAGTAGTCTTCACAAATAAATCAGGCATGGGTGTCTCCCGAGTATACGGCATTTTCAACTGAATGGCTCTTGATCGGACCCACTAAAGATATGGCTCTAAAGAAATAGCACCCCTAGGCCCCAAATCCTTCCTACTCTTCTTATGAATGTGACGCCAGGCCTTCGCAATCTGCTCCCTAGCTTCCTTGTGGTCTTCTCCCTCCTTCAGGAAGAAACTACTCAAATGAATACTGTTCGGTTTATCTCTCATCGGATATCCAAGTTGTCACCGTGCAAGAACAGGGTTATAGTTAATTCCTCCCTTTGTACCAAGAAGAGGTACATTGGGGAAACTACCACAATTGTCAACAATCTCTATATCATGATAAGCTCGATGATACCAATCAATATCCGAGTGAGTATGTGCCATGATCTTAGGAGCCCAGCAGGGTTCATTCTTGACATCCCAAAAGGCATCAGACTGAGGCATATGAGAGATGAACCATCGATACAACAAAGGCGTTCAACAGATAATCATTCCTCCATGATAAGAACTCCGAAGATGAATAGAGTAATAAGCATCATCGAACAGTGTAGGAACCAGGTTTCCAATCATGAAAATCCTGTTAGTGTTAATGTCGACAAACTTGTCCAAGTTAGGAAATAAGAACAAGCCATAAGCAAGTAAAGCAAAGATGGCCTCAAAAAGCAACCGTACTCTTCATTCTGGAAAAGTAATGAGCTTTCTCCAATAAGAAATGGGCTGTTAATCCTCTAATCCCTCCTTTAGAAGTCATATGGGATTCCACCTCAGACTTCCCTAGATGAATCAAAGCAGCAATCTCATGTGGTTTTGGCTCACCCTCCAAACCAGTAAAAGGAACACGATCGGTAACGGGTAAATCCAATAGATAAGAATACTCCTCCAGTGTAGGCATCAGCTGATAATCGAGAAAAGTAAAACAGTGATACACCAGATCATAGAACTGGACCAAGGTTGAGAGAATACCCTCCTTCATCTTTAGCTTCATGAGAGGAATAAGGGATCCATACTTCTTTCGAAAATCTGTCGGACACTCAATCTCTGGAATCAGACTGATCAGCTCATCTATCTTGGGATCCTTGAAATTGTATTTCCTAGTTTTTCTCTTTCCAGAATCCATGGTTAAAAGTATCTGAGATATTCACAAATAGTCAACCCGTAAATCCCTTGAAATATTGTGTTCTTCAAAAGATGCTTATGAGTGCATGGATGCATGTTGCAACAATCACACACAAGATCACACATATAGGGTTCATAGGTTCAACGTCACGATCATGAGGTCGAAGGTACTACCCATAAGGTGTTGGTCTAAGAGTTATCACCTGCCGAACAAGGTTCTAGAGGTTCCCAGAGTCTACATCCTTCCTTTGGATATTGCCAACTTCTCGATTAACTCAGTAATTAGTAATATTCTCAAGAAAGACTCGTCCGAGCGTAGTATCGCGTGACAACTATTTCCGGATTACTCCATCATAGCTTCTGCACTACACCTAAAAGGCCAAGATGGGTTTGGTATTCTACGGTCCTAAGTTTCAGCAGGCTCCCAGGTTGAAAGTAGTACGTCTTCCCGATTACTCAAATGACACTACAGTCATAGGGGCCTCCACTGAGTGGGGGGATCTCATGCCTCCTTTTTTGGGATTACTCCCTCAAAGTTAACATGACTATACCGCCCGTCCTATCTTAAAGTTTGCCCAAGTCCGGGTATAGGACTTATGAGTAATCACCAAGCACCCTGAAAACCAGGAAAAGTCCAGACAAACATATATACAAATTATAACACGTAAACAACAATAGCACATATACAGATATAGACAAAGATATGCTCAACCCACTTAGCGATGGACCAGCAAGAGGTCAATCTTTCCCCAGAGAAGTCGCCATTTTTCTGTAGCGGTAGAAATGTTCAAGACTAAGCCATTGGATTGACTAGACTTTATACAAATCAAAATAAAAATCGCCACCGCGCTTTATTGTTTCCAAAGGAATGAGAAAAGAGCGAATAACCCAAAAAAGGGGGAAAGATTAAAGGTAAGGGGGTTGGTTATGCAAAGGGAAGGTATTAGCACCCTAAACATCTACGGTACTCCGCAGGAGCCTCTTTGTAAAATCAATATATTTTGGTTATAAAAATATGTTGTATATATAATGGATGGTGGAGGTGAGAAAAGAAATATATTTTTAGGATTTTTGCACTCGCGCGGTTGCGAACCTTTAGTGCCTACGTACCACCTTTCGTGCAATAGGGAATCAGGGTACACGTAGTTCCTCTTTTAAAATATTTGAAACATAAGTGTGTTGGTTAATTTTAAGAGATAAGGCATCATCGTCATTGTCCGTGTGGAAAACATACTTACTATCCACAATCATGAGAAAGGAGAATTCGCATCATCTCAAAGTGGAGGATATGGCTTGGATTTTAAAATCAACAATGCCTCACTTAACACCCAAGTGGAAAATGTCTTTCTTCACTACATATTGTAGAAGTATAGTTGTTTGCATCACTACAAGGATTTACAAGAGTCTAATCTTTTTAAGAAAAAAGTTTAAGGGTAAAAGCCAAAGTGGCAAAAAATGGTTTGAAATGAGATTGGTTGACTTTTAGTCTTCTCATAAAAAAAATGTCAAAGTATTATTAAATTGATTGAGATTTATTTATGAAAATGTTTTGAAAATGCATGGACCGAAGTCCAAGTTTATTATGAAAGTGTTTAAGTTTCAAAACAAGAAGAGTTTTCAAAAGGAGGGAGAAGATTTTTTAAATTAAAGAAGATGGGAGGAGAAGAAGAGACTATCCTAAAGCATAAGGTAAAAGCTAAGGATAAGGACCATCTAACCAACAAGAAGCCAAAAACTTGACATTATGAGTCAAGATAGAATTCCCATTCTTTGGATTGAAACCAAGCAAGCAAAGATACTAGACCTCTTCAAATGTGTTAAGTCTTCACAAAAATTGGGCAGAGTAACGGCCGTATACGGGTGAATTCCAGATTACAAATCAAGGATGCAATCGCAGAAACCTACACACAAAAACAAACAAGCAACCCAATATGTTGAGGTGAACCCCAAGATCTCCAGACAAAATAATCAGATAAGATCACAAGGTCTTCAAGATAGGCAAAGGTTTCTAATCCTAAGTCCAGAAAAGTCCACTGCTCCATAATGCCAAGGATAGTAACCAAATAGTCCAAGTACCATTAAGTGTTTTTTAGGGTTTATGTTGATTAATAAGTATCTTAGGAAAAGAAAAGAAAAGAAAAGATCAAGTGAGCAAAGTGAAAATGACAAGAATAAATAAATGCTCAAATGAGCAGAGATAAAAAAATGGCATGAAATGTAAAATGCTAAAAATAAATAGTACATAAAGCATAAAAAGAATAAAGCATAAAATAAACAAGTCAATAATTAGTGGTTAGTTGGATGACCATCTTGAAACTTGCATTTGGAACTCATTAGAGGATTGGTAGAACCAGAGCATCCACACAACAAGTTGCATTTGCTTTTTGTCAAGTATATCATCCATTTGGAATTCTCACAAGTACTATTTAATGATCAACGATGTTTAAGTGATCCGCGTTGACCAAAGGTGTTGTAGATCCATTAGAGTATTGGTTGAACCAAAGCCTCCACACAATGGATCTCAAGGTTATTGGATCAAAGAGATCAAATTAACATACTTGGGCTTGCAATCATAAGTTTGGGCCACGAATGATCATTTATTTGAATCGGAACAAAATTTAGCGCTATGTTAAGCAATCGTAAGTGGACTTATATAGAAGTTGCACCTATTTTGAAGTCGGTCAATAGAAATCTATGCACCACTTGTTTTGAGACATGATATAGAGATCATGCTCCAACAACACTTAGTGCAATAAGAAGGGGATGAGATGAAGGGGGGTTAGGGTAAAAAGAAAACCACATTTGAATTAATATTTAATCAAACTATTATTAAAATCATTCATCCATTTTTTGTGGAGTTAGACTCAACACCATGGATCCAATAATGTTAATAAAGCCATGATAAAAAAATCAACCCAAGACAGCCAAAAAATATTCACAAAATGATGATATATTTAATATATGCATTAAAGGGTTTAAAAAAATGTTGAAAAAAAAGGGAAAATAATGGGGAAAAAGTCAATTATATTCAAATTAATCAAGAAATGAAAGATAAAACCATAGAAAAATCAGAAAACAGGTCAAATAATTATATAATTTTTTTGGGAATTTTTAAAAGTCAGAAATTATTTTTAAAAATTAAAATAAATGGGTAAAATAAACAAAAATAGTAAAAAATAGTAAAGTCATAAACAAAAATAAAATAGAGTCACCAATATTTGTCACAATGTCATTGGATCATTCCATAATTTTTTTAGAATTTAAAAATGTGTAAAAGTATTTTTAAACATTTTAAATAAATCAATTAAAGTGAAAAATTCATAAAAAATACAAAAACACAAAATTAAATTGTGAAAAAATAAAAATCAGAAAGAGAATAATTAAAACTATTTTTCATATTTTTTTTGGATTTTTTGGACTAAAAATGAATTTTCTATGATTTTTTGAAATTTAAAACAATTAAAATATAAAAATCAGAAAAAGAAAATAAAAGAAAAAGATGTGGACCATTGGATGAGAGTCAAAACACGTTAGTAATCAAATCCAAGGGATATGGTGCGTTGTGCATATCATGGTCTTTACTGAATAAAGCACTGAATCAAATGTAAAATCAGAAATTCAATAAATACAAATGGCACACTTTCATTGGTTAGAAGGTGACACGTTGGTCATCTTCAACCTCCAACCTCATGAATTGCAGGTCTCTCAAACTGTAAAATCATAAGCTCATACCTATGCCATTCGTTTCGTCTCTTCAAGACGAAGATAACCATACCCTCGCGCCATTTTTATATAAACTGTAACTCAAGCAATTTGGAAAGAAAGTTTTGAAAGGGGATTTGAAAATTCATGGTCGAAACGTGTTTCCAGATAAAAGTAAGTGTTGCAACTAGAACCAGGGTAATGAGAGCAACACAATGGTACCAAAGTTTTGAAGAATTGATGAAGGAATCTACCTATTGAAGTTGAGTTGCAGAGCTCTGAAACTGGACTTTTATTGAGCAATATAGGGCACGATTCTTTAATTTAATGGTATGGTTAGCTTCATGGATGATCAAGGAAGGTGAATTTATGGAGAAAATGGATTGAAAAAGGCTTGAGAATAGGATTCGAAGTAGCTGAATTCTGAGTTGTGAAGCAAGTTTGGCAGGGTGATTATGGCTATCTAAGCTTGAGAAAATGAATGGGATATTACATGTATTTATAGGAGAAGCAAATGGGATCAAAAGGAAGAATGAATGATGGGTTTTGGAGGGAATTCGTGCAAACCTGATGCACGAGTGAAGTGTTATCCAAACTTCACCAAAACTCATCCAATTCTTGTGTTTTGATGCACTAATCCACTCGGGAAAGTTGGCTAATCATGTTTATACCCAAAACGCATGCTAATTTAAGTTTTAGAGGTTGTAACATAAAATTCAAATTTTGACTTGCAGGGAAACTTCAATTCCAAGTTACCACTTTTGAAACAATGGCATTTCCATCTCAGGGAGTCTTAAGGCATGATTCTTGATGCTTTGGAAAGATGAGGTAACAAACTTTTCAATGGAAAAGGAATGTAATTAATTAGAGGCTTGAGCTGAAAATTACATGGAGTCAAAGTTGGAGAAAAAGAGTTGACTTTCCATACTTAGAAATATTTCAAATTCTTCTTTAAAAGTGACATATAATCTCTTGCATCCAAACATGGATTTCCACTTAGAATTTGCTCTTGACCCAAAATAATGGAATGAAGTAGATCTCTTTAATGACATTTTGCAATTTGAACCACTCAAAATATACAATAATTGAGCAAGTTATTACTTGTTGAAGTTGGCCAAAAATCATGAAATGGCCTATAATCTTTTGCATTCTTAAGGCAACTTCTATCCATTTTCATACTTTGCACATAAAAGAAGGAATGAAGTACACATCCTTAAGATCATCATGGAAAAATAATGGGCTCAAGGTGATAAAAATTGGCCAAGTTATGACAATTTGAAGTCACATATGGAAAATTAGGGATTCAACTGGATGACTTGTGATCTTTCTTCTTCACCAAGTTCCTTCCACATGAAAACTCTTTGGAGATTTTGAAGTGATTTGTTGGTAACTCTTTAAAGAGAAGAATGTTTTTGGAATCACTCAAAAATGAAAAAATATGAGCAAGATATGTCTCTTTGAAGTCCAAAACCCTAGCCTCTAGATCAAGAGAATGCTTGGTGGAACTTTGCCAAGTTTGAACAAAAATTTTGTGCCAATATTCTTCCTTTGTGAATAGAAATTATTGAGGGTTATCATGAGGACCTATGGCCACCAAAACCAATTTCATATCAACTTCAAAACAACTTCAATGGTGAGGTTTGAATCTCTCAAGCTTTTGACTAGGGCATGGAAATAAACTCATGAACCCATGAAGCAACTTGCTAAACCTCATCGCTTTTACCTACATTATCAACAAGTAAGACAAACCAATATTGCATTTTATTAATTAGAGAGAAAAATCAAAGTAAAATATCTATGATCACAAAAGCAAACAAATCAAGGTGCTTGGTAACTTCTCAAAGAGCAAAGCTAAAGATAGGGAGAAGAACCAAAATCCCTAATGTGGTTTTGTGATGATTGAAACAATTTGGTATGATGAAGGGAACTTAGGGGGAAAATTGGGGTACAACACTCTCATTTTGTAAAAAGAAGAGAAGAACAAGAAGAGAAAAGGAGAAAGAGGAAGAGAGAAGAGGAAAAACCTAGAGGTGAATCTTCAAGAGGTAAGGTGGAGAATCCTTATTAGTATAAGTGTGTATGGTATGCAATGGGTAGTAACATTCTATGTGTGATTTCATTTTCAATTTCTAGATCTAAACTCTCACATGTTAGGGTTTGTGTAGATATAAATGGATTTGATATAAATTAATGTGTTCAATGGATTAGAATGATTACCTTCATGTTAGTATGATGGATTATTGATAAAATTGGCAAACATGATGTTTTGTAGTGATGGGTAGTGTTTTTGATAAGAAAAATCGTGTGGAAATTAAATTAAAATGCAGAAATACCATGTTTTAGAAGTTTGAGTCGACTCAAACTGAAGGGGGGTCGGCGTGAGACAACCCTCCATGCAAGGAAGTGTTGTCACATAGTTTTGCGTCGACTAGTAGTTCTTTTGCATCGACTCATAATTTGCGTTGACTCATACAGGGTTTTGCATCGACTCATACAACAAGTTTTTTGGACGTTTTTGTAACGCCCATAAATTTTGAACTGTATCTCTGTTTTAGGTGTCGTTTAAATCGTTAGAAAGCTAATGTTATAAACTATAAGATAGGACTAGGTTTGTTAGCATTGGAGTATTGGAATAATAGTTTGGATATTATTTTTGATGTGTCATGAATGTATGATGAATGGAAATAACATGTTTTGGCATTGTTTGTTATTCGTGATATATGTGATTGATGAATGTTATATGATTTCATTGTGTTGATGACATGTGTGTGTTTATGAAACGATGGATAATTCATTTTGATGGATTATTGTGATATGCAGTATGATTAAGGTATGGTGATAATCTTAATTTTCATATAATTGGTTATGTTTGCACATGCATGCATGGGGAGATTGAACTCTTGTTGGTTGCTTTGATCCTCATGTGGAAATATAAGAGGTGAATTCTATGTTCATATTGGTTGCTTTGATACTTGTGTGGAAATATAAGATGTGAACTATATGTTTATATTGTTGGGCTTTGGTCTTATCCGGATGGGAAGTATGGCTCTGGTTCTAAATATTAAATCGGGAGCGAGGTGAACTTGATGTTCACGATAGTACCACATGCATGAGTTGCATTGGAGTCGTATTTGTTGTTATGTCATGTTTTTCTTTGAATCCATAATGTATGTGATAATTGGTTTAACCGTGACATTGATGATGATTGTATGAATTATTCTACTTTGATATAATTGTCTTGGTACTTGTATTGGTGAAGCCATGTTGTATAGATAATTATACAAAGTGTGATGAATTGTTTGAATGTATGCATGTTATATACGTTCTTTATATTATATATATTCATAATGATGTGAATTCTCACCCTTCTGTTGTAATGATGTTCTATCCAAAATCGCGCAAGTACCGAGGATAGCGGTGATACTTTCCAGGATTAGTCAGAGGAGTTAGATCCTTATCAATCTGTTTATCCCTAGGTAGTGAGTCATTTATCTGGTCTATGTGACAAGGGGGGGGGGGGGGTGAACTCATGTTTATTTGAAGAGATATTGTTATTTCTCTTATTTGAATTGTATGTTGAGAGTTTATGTTGGGTGCCCTTAATGCCTAATAATTTTAGATCCATGACTTGTTCTGAGAATTTCTGATTATAGTATGGGATATAATTATTATTATTATTATTATTATTATTATTATTATTATTTGAGTAAAGAATTATTCCACTATGATGTGCATGATTTTGAAAACATGAAGTTTGAATACGTGTTATGATCATGACCAGTATGCATGTTTGAATTTCTTGGATATTTTGTGAATTCAAAATGTGACGCCCTCTTTGAGATGCATGTTATTTTACTCTAATTATGCTATTTATTCTATGTGGGATTAGAGGGTGTTACAATAGTGGTATCATAGCAATAGTCGGTCAGATTGGCCAGGTTACTAATGAGTTTAATTCATGTTGTATTAGATTTGTCTATATGACACAATCAATATTGTTTGTCTGATGAGTGTTGTTGGTTATTTGTTTGTTTGGAATCTTAGGACGATGGTTACTGGAAGGAATAATGATGCTCTTGTTGAGGCCTTGAGAATGTTGGTTGGATCTATTGGGCAGATTCCTCAGGCAAATGATGGTAACAGTGCTGAGGATGATGAGTTTCGTGCTTTGGGGAAATTTCAGAGGAACAATCCTCCAACGTTTGAAGGAGAGCATGAACCTAACAAGGTGAAATCATGGTTGAAGGCAATTGAAAGGATCTTTCGAGTCATGAATTATATTGATGCGCAGAAGGTGCAATTTGGTACTTACAAGCTGGAAAAGGAAGATGAGGACTGGTGGAACAATACTGTTTAGAGGTTTGATGAAGGTGGTATTGTGGTTACTTGGGCACTTTTCCGTGATGCTTTTTTGGAGAATTATTTTCCAGAAGATGTGCGGGGAAAGAAAGAGCTGGAATTCCTTAGGCTGAATCAGGGTAATGGGACAATAGTTGAGTATGCAGAAAGATTTCAAGAGCTGATTAAGTATTGTCCTCATTACAATACCACTAATGCTGAGAGGTCTAAGTGTCTGAAGTTTGTGAATGGTTTGAGACCTGATATCAAGAAGGCTATTGGTTACCAACAAATTTCTCGTTTTTCTGAGTTGGTAAACAAGAGTAGGATTTCTGATGAAGATAATAGGGAGTGCTTCTTACTATAAAAGTTTTAATGATGGGAAAGGAAAAGGTAAATTATGTGGGAAGTTGTATGATGATAAGAAGAAACAAAAAGTCGGTTATGGCAAGAAACCAAGTGGGGGAAGGGCTTCTACTCCTATTAAGTGCTTCAAGTGTGGTGTAGAAGGAAATCGTCCTTCTGAATATGGGAAGGGTGTTGGATAGTGCTTTAAGTGTAGCAATCCAGGTCACAAAGCTAATCAATATAGGTTTGGTTCGAATGTGACTTGCTACAACTGTGGTGAGTAAGGTCACATTAGCACCAAGTGTGATAATCCAAAGAAGGAGCAAGCTAGAGGGGAACTGTTTTCATTGTCTGGTTCTGAGACCCCTGATGAGGATAGACTAATCTGAGGTACGTGCTTTATTAATGGTACACCTTTGATTGTTATCAATGATACTGGTGCAACACATTCTTTCATTTCTTTGGATTGTGTTAAGAGGTTGTATCTTAAATTGTCTAATATGCATGGAAATATGATTATTGATACTCCTACTATGGGTTTTGTGTCTACTTTTGTTGTGTGTTTGAATTGTTCACTGAGTATCTTTGGCAGAGAATTTCAGATTGATTTAGTTTGTCTTCTGTTAGATCAACTTGATTTGATTCTTGGTATGAATTGGTTGGAGTAAAATCATGTTTATATCAATTGTTTTGATAAGACAATTATCTTTCGTGATTCTGGTGTCAAGAGGAATTTGTTTTTTTCTGCTAAGCAAGTAGATGAGTCTGTGCAAGACGGTGCCATGTTGTTTGCTTTGTTGGCAATGTTGGATCTCGGCGAGAAGCAAACTATGGGTGAGTTTCCTATTGTCCGTGATTTTCCTGAGGTGTTTCCTAAAGATATAAGTGATTTTTCGCTAGAAAGTGAGGTGGATTTTACGATCTACTTAGTTCCTGGAACTAGTCCTGTTTCTATTGATCCATATCGGATTCCAGCTTCTGAGTTGAAAGAGTTGAAGAGTCATCTTGAGGATTTACTTGAGAAGAAGTTTATTCGTCCGAGTGTGTCGCCGTAGGGTGCACCTGTTTTGTTGGTTAAGAAGAAAGAAGGTTCTATGAGGTCGTGTGTTGATTATAGACAACTGAACAAGGTGACTATTAAGAATAAGTATCCACTTCCGAGGATTGATAATTTTATGGATCAGTTGGTTAGGGAAAATATGTTCAATAAGATTGACTTGAGGTCTACATATCATCAGATTCATGTGAAGGCTGAAGATATTCAGAAAACTGCTTTTAGGACGAGGTATGGTCATTATGAGTATTCTATAATGTCGTTTTGTGTTACCAATGCACCTGGTGTATTTATGAAATATATGAACTGGATATTTCATGAGTATCTGGATCAATTTGTTATTATGTTCATTGATGACATTTTGATCTATTCTAAGAGTGAAGAGGATCATGCTGAACATTTGAGGATTGTGTTATCTGTGTTGAAGGAGAAGCAGTTGTATGCTAAACTTTCTAAGTGTGAGTTTTGGTTGAAGGAAGTGAGTTTCCTTGGACATGTGATTTCGAGTAGGGGTATTTCAGTTGATCCCACAAAGATTAAGGTTGTGTCTTAATGGAAAGCTCTGAAATGTATTTTTGAGATTAGAAGTTTTCTTAGTTTGGATGGTTATTATCGGAAGTTCATTAAAGGTTTTTCTAAGTTGGCCTTACCTTTGACGCAGTTGACTAGGAAGGGTTAAGCTTTTATTTGGACTTCACAATATGAAGCTAATTTTCAAGAACTTAAGAAAAGGTTGACAACCGCTCCTATTTTGATTTTGCAGAATCCGCGTAACCTTTTGTGGTTTATTGTGATGCTTCTTTGATGGGTTTCGGCGGTGTGTTGATGCGGAATCGACAAGTGGTAGCTTATACTTCCAGGGAACTTAATGTTCATGAGAGGAATTATCCGACACATGATTTAGAGTTAGTTGTTGTGGTGTTTGTATTGAAACTTTGGAGGCATTATTTGTTTGGATCGAGGTTCGATTTGTTTAGTAATCACAAAAGTTTGAAATATTTGTTTGATCAGAAAGAGTTGAATATGAGACAAAGAAGATGGTTGGAATTATTGAAGGATTATGATTTTGGTTTGAATTACCATCCGGGTAAAGCGAATGTTGTAGTTGATGCTTTGAGTAGGAAGTCTTTGCATATGTCGATGTTGATGGTGCAAGAGTTGGATTTACTTGAACAATTTGGAGATTTGAGTTTGGTTTGTGAAGAGACTTCTTCTGGTGTTAAGATTGGTATGTTAAAGCTTTACTAGTGGTATTCTCGACGACATTCGAGAATGACATAAATCTGATTTGAGTTTAGTTGATCGATTGGCATTGATCAATCAAGGTCGAGGTGGTGATTTTCGGATTTATGAGAATGGTATCTTGAGATGTCGTGATAGAGTTTGTGTTCTGCATGTGGGAGATTTGAAGAAAAGAATTCTTGATGAAGGGCATCGCAGTGGTTTGTGTATTCATCCTAGAGCTACTAAGATGTATCAAGATTTGAGGAAATTATTTTGGTAGTCAGGTATGAAGAAAGATATCTCAAAGTTTGTGTATTATTGTTTGATTTGTCAGAAGTCTAAGGTTAAACATCAGAAACCATCTGGGTTGTTGCAACTATTATCCATTCCGGAGTGGAATAGGGATAACATTTCTATGGATTTTGTTTCAGGTTTCCCGAGGACTCCGAGTAATGGTGATGTTGTTTGGGTCATTGTAGATACATTGACAAAATCTGCTCATTTTGTTCTAATTAGGATGGATTATCCAATGGATAGATTTGCTAAGTTGTATATTGAGAAGGTTGTGAGTTTGCAAGGTGTTTCGTCGAGTATTGTTTCCAATAGAGATCTGAGGTTTACTTCGAATTTTTGGTAAGGTTTAAAAAGTTCTTTGGGTATGAAGTTGCATTTGAGTTCGGCGTTCATCCACAAAGAGATGGTCAGACTGAGAGGACAATTCAGTCACTTGAGGACCTTTTGAGAGCTTGTGTTTTAGAGCAAGGACATGCTTGGGATAGTTACTTTCCTTTGATTTAGTTTACTTATAACAACAGTTTCCATTCGAGTATTGGAATGGCACCGTTTGAGGATTTGTATGGACGAAGGTTTATGACGCCTTTGTGTTGGTATGAATATGGTGAGAGTGTCGTCGTTCGACCTGAGATAGTTCAACAGACTACGGATAAGATCAAGATGATTCTAGAAAAGATGAGGATTTCTCATATTCGTCAAAAGAGTTATCATGATAAGAGGAGGAAAGCGCTTAAGTTTGAGAAGGATGATCATGTAT
Organism: Vicia faba; assembly: GCA_948472305.1. Classification (NCBI taxonomy): domain Eukaryota; kingdom Viridiplantae; phylum Streptophyta; class Magnoliopsida; order Fabales; family Fabaceae; genus Vicia; species Vicia faba. The sequence goes on along the minus strand of OX451738.1, from coordinate 1,396,827,766 downwards.
TTCTGAGGGTTACTCCGGTAACAGGTGTTGGTAGAGCTTTAAAGTCGCGTAAGTTGACGCCGTATTTTATTGGTCCTTATCAAATTTCTGAGAAAATAGGTGATGTGGCATATCAGATTTCTTTTCCACCATCACTTGCTAATCTTCATGATGTGTTTCATGTGTCTCAGTTGAGGAAATACATTTGAGATCCGTCCCATATCGTCCAATTAGATGATGTGCAAGTAAGGGATAATTTAACTGTTGAGACATTACCTATGCAGATGGAGGATAAGGAAGTGAAGAAACTTTGAGGTAAATAAATCGCTTTGGTAAAAGTGGTTTGGGGAGGACTGGTAGATGGTAATGTGACTTGGGATCTTGAGAGTCAGATGAAGGATTCGTATCCTGAGTTGTTCGTTTGAGGTAATTTTCGAGGATGAAAATCTTTTAGTGATGGAGAGTTGTAACATCCTGATTTATATTTAGTATTATTTAATTATTTTATTAATTATTATATTTTATGGTAATTAATTTAATTGTGTGATTTGGTGAATATTTGAATTATTAAAATGTATGTGTTATTTGAATAATTGAGTTTATGAGTAAGAATAGAAAATAGCTAGTTGTGCCTAATAATGAGAAATAGAAGTAATAAAGAGGTGTGAATTACTAAGCCCAATAAGAGAACTATAGTCAATAAGGGTTATGAGAGATGATAAATTAGAACTCTCATTTTGTGAAAAGAAGAGAAGAACGAGAAGAGAAGAAGAGAAAGAGGAAGAGAGAAGAGGCAAAACCTAGAGGTGAATCTTCAAAAGGTAAGGGGGGAGAATCCTTATTATTATGGGTGTGTATGGTATGCAATGGGTAGTAACATGCTATGTGTGATTTGATTTTCAATTTATAGATCTAAACTCTCACATGTTAGGGTTTGTGTAGAAATCAATGGATTTGATAGAAATTAATGTGTTGAATGGAATAAAATGAGTACCTTCATGTTAGGTTGATGGATTATTGATAAAATTGGAAAACATGATGTTTTGTAGTGATGGGTAGTGTTTTTTATAAGAAAAATCGTGTGGAAATTAAGCTAAAAGGCAGAAAAAACCATGTTTTAGAAGTTTGAGTCGATCCAAATTGAAGGGGGTCAGTTCGAGACAACCCGCCAGGCAAGGAAGTGTTCTCACGCAGTTTTGTGTCGACTCATAGTTCTTTTGCGTCGACTCATTCTTTGCGTTGACTCATACATGGTTTTGCATAGACTCATACATCAAGTTTTCTGGAAGATTTTGTAACGGCCATAACTTTTGAACTGTATCTCCATTTTAGGCATTGTTTAAATCATTAGAAAGCATACGCAATAAACTACAAGATAGAACTAGGTATGCTAGAATTGGTTGATTAGAATAATAGTTTGGATATTATTGTTTATGTGTCATGAATGGATGGTGAATGGAAATAACATGTTCTAGCATTGTTTGCTATTCGTGATATGTGTGATTGATGAATGTTATATGATTGCATTGTGTTGATGATATATGTGTGTTTATGCAACGGTTGAAAATTCATTTTGATGGATTATTGTGATAAGAGGTATGATTATGGTTTGGTCATAATCTTAATTTTCATATAACTGGTTATGTTTCCACATGCATGTATGGGGAGATTGAACTCCGGTTGGTTGCTTTGATCCTTATGTGGAAATAGAAGTGGTGAATTATATGTTCATATTTGTTGCTTTGATCCTTGTGCGGAAATAGAAGCAGTGAACTATAAGTTCATATTGGTGGGCTTTGGTCTAGTCCGGACCGGAAGCGTGGCTCTGGTTCTAAATATTGAATCGGGAGCGAGGTGAACTTGATGTTCATGATGGTACCTCATGCATGAGTCGCATTGAGTCGCATTAGAGTCGAATTTGTTGTTATGTGATGTTATTCTTTGAATCCGTAAGTGTGTGATAATTGGTTTAACTGGGACTTTGATGATGATTGCAATGTATATGGTGATTGTGTGAATTATTCTACTGGGATATAATTGTCTTGGTACTTGTATTGGTGAAGCCATGTTGTATAGATAATCATACGAAGTGTGATGAATTATTGGAATGTATGCATGTTATATACATTGTTTATATTATATATATATATATATCCATAATAATGTGAATTCTCACACTTCTGTTGTAATGATGTTCTATGCGACATCATGCAGGTATTGAGGATTGCAGTGATAATTGCCAGGATTAGTCAGAGGAGTTAAATCCTTATCTATCTGTTTATTCCTAGGTAGTGAGTCATTGCACTGTCTATGTAACACAGAGGGGGGCGGGGGTTAAACTCATGTTTATTTGAAGAGATATTGTTATTTCTCTTATTTGAATTGTATGTTGAGAGTTTATGTTGAGTGGCCTCAGTGCCTAATGATTTTAGATCCATGACTTGTTATGAGAATTTATGATTATAGAATGGGATATAAGCAATATTATTATCATTATTATTTGAGTAAAGAATTATTCCACTATGATGTGCATGATTTTTAAAACATGAAGTTTGAATACGTGTTATGATCATGACCAGTATGCATGTTTGAATTTCTTGGATATTTTGTGAATTCAAAATGTGACGCGCTCTTTGAGATACATGCTATTTTACTCTGATTATGATATTTATGATATGTGGGATTAGAGGGTGTTACACATAGCTCTAAAAATTGAATTGGCTAGCACAATTTAGGAAGTCTTAGAGCTTGGTTCTTCTTCTGTTAGCTTCAGTGAGGTTCAAGGATCGTGAATTGACAAAGAAAATGGATTGAGGAAAGTTGTAAAAGAAAATTCAAAGTTGTAGAAAATTGGGTTTAAGAAGAAGTTTGTCAGGGTGATTCTTGCTCTCTAAGCTTGATAAAATGAATGAGGTATGTTCCTATATTTATAGGGAAGATGATTAAATGCTCAAGTGTGTGAAATGATGAGATTTGGAGGGAATTCGTGTGAACCTGATACACGAGTAATGTGTGACCTGTTTAGCATCAAAAATCATCCAATCCTTGCTTTTCATGGTTCTAATCTACTTTGGCAAGTTGGTTAAACATTTTTAGACCAAAAACGTGTGCTAATTTGATGTTTAGAAGCCACAACATGAATTTCAAATTCTGATTTAAAGTGAAACTTCTGTTTCAAGGTAGCATTTTTGACTCAATGGCATTGTCAGATCAAGGAGTCTTAGGAAATGATTCTTTAAGATTTAGAAAGATGAGATCAAAAGCTTTATAATGTGCAAAGAATGGAATAAAATGGATGCTTGAGCTTAAAATTGTGATAATTCAAAGTTTAGAAAAAGAGGTTGACTTTTGTACTTAGAAAAATTCTAAGTTTTTCTTCAAAAAATGACTTATAATGTCTTGCATCCAAACATAGCCTTGCATTTGAAATTTTCTCTTGACCAAAAGAGATGGCATGAACTAGATCTCTTGAATGAAATTTTGAGACTTGAACCATTTAAAATCTCCAAAGTTATGACTTGTTGAAGTTGGCAAAAATTCATAAAATGACCTATAATCTTTAGGGCATTTTCCATCCATTTTCAAACTTTGCACATAAAAGGAGAGTTGAAGTTCACATATTCAAGATCATTGTGGAAAAAGAATGGGCTCAAGGAGATAAAAATTTACCAAGGTATGATCTTTTGAAGTCACCTAATGGAATTTGATGGCTTATCTAGAAGACTTGTAATCTTTCTTCATCATTAGGTATCTTCTACACAAAATTTTCTTGAAACATTTGAAGTGATTTGTTGATAACATTTGAGGAGTAGCATGTTTTTGGAATCACTCAAAAATACCAAAATATGAGTAGGATAGCCCTTAGAAGTTCAAAACCCTAGCCCCCTAGAGCAACAAAATGCCTTGGAAACCCTTTTCAATTTTGACAAGCCTCCTTGCATACATACTTTTGTCATGTAAATAGAAGTTATTGAGGATGATAATGAGGAAACATAGCAACCATAAACACTTCCAAATATTAAGAATTAAGGTAAATATGCACTTGGGACCAAGAAATCAAAAACTTGTCCAATTAGGTCAAACTTCTACAATCAACTCTTGTAACTTTGAAATATCTTTGACAACTTGAGGCATGATTACTCATAATAGACTTTGTCATGATATTACCTCAAAGCATATTCAATGATGAAGGTTGAATCTCAGTGAAGCTTTATTGAAGAAGGCATGGTAATAGACTCATGAATTTGTAGATCAAATTGATGGAATGCATTGTACTTTCACCTATAACATCATCAATTAGGGAAAACATTTATTATATTTATTAGTTAAAAGGTTAATCAATACAAAACATAGATGATCAAAAAAGTAAAAGTAAAGGTTCTTAGTGATTCCCCATGAGCAAAGCGAAAGATAAGGAGATGAGCCAAACCCTAGTGTGTGATATTGTTATACTATGATGGTATGAGATGATAGAGGAATCTTAGGGGGGAAAATTGGGGTACAACAGTGCGAAATTACAAAACATGACCATAGGCTCGAATTAAGGGTTCAAAGAATATGCCCAGAAGTGGAGAGACTTAGCTGGAAGGGTGCAACCTCCCTTGTCCGACCAGGAGTTAATTGATATGTTCATGGGCACTCTGACAAGTCCATTCTTTAATCATCTGATTGGAAGCTCCTCATCTGGTTTTACTGAGCTGATTCTAACTGGAGAACATGTCAAAAGTGGTATTAAGAGTGGAAAAATTCAAGTGGTTGCATCTTCGAGTGCTATAAAGAAGACATTTAATGGTAAGAAGGAGACCAATGTTTTTTGTAGCCATAAGGGTCATGTCAAAAGTGATCGCAATCAGTCTGTGGGAGCGGTATTAATTTCTAATCTTGTGCCAATATGCCATTATCTCAGGAATTACAACATTTACTGAAAGCAAAGCTGATAACGTTGATGGAGCCTCCCCAGAACCCCAACACCTCCTCTCCTCAATACAATTAAAATTCAAAGTGTGCCCATCATTCCAACAGTCCTGGGAACAATACCAACAACTGTTGGGCCTTGAAAAACAAAATTCAAGACATGATTGACAACAAAGAGATTGAGTTTGATCCTCCGGAGACCCCGAATGTGATTACTGCACCTATTCTGAAGCATGACAAAGGCATATGTGCAATTGACGATGTTCTTTTATGTTTCTACTATAAGTGAATTGGTTACTCCCTACCAATCATCAAGAAGAATCTGTTGCAGCCCAGTTTATTTATGGGCTGTATTGAAAAATTTGACTGTTGTACAGCCTAACCCAATGGCTACAAGTTGCTGAAGGAAGGTGTTCAACGCATAATGGACAATCATATGATTCTGATCGAGAAGGTTCTGTATGCTGGGGATATGTGTCAAGACTTATCCCTAATTTTTCTCCCTCCTATCAGTATCACCTCCAAAGGTCCTGTAAGTATTGCTTCCAATCCGAAAGATGCTCCTCTGACCATCACTACACCTGGGCCTATCCCATATTCTTTGGATAGACTATTCCTTGGATCTATGGATCCGATTTTACTACCAAGGCGTCAAGAAAGAACCATTGAGTATTGAAGATAAAGTTACTGAATTTGTTGATTCCGGAATTGACATTATTTCTGGGACCAGTAAGATTACTATAAGCAGAAGGGTTTCCTCCCCGGAAATGTCTCTCAAGACTGTAGCCACACCTATTAAGGTTACTACTACCAAGTCAACTGGTGAGTCTCAGGGCAAAGAAAAAATAGCGGAGCCTTCCCAGACAGAGGCGCCTAAAGAAGTTGCAATTGAAGACACCTCTAGACAAGAGTTGGAAGAGGTATTGAAGATTATCTGAAAGAATGACTATAAAATTATTGAACAGTTGTGGAAGACACCATCCAAAATCTCTATGTTATCCCCGCTACTGTGTTCTGAAGCCCATGCATAAGCTTTAGTGAAAATTTTGAAGACTTCTCACTTACCACAAGAGATTTATGCCGATCAATTTGGATATTATGTTTCTAGATTAACAATTGACAATGGTTTAGGTTTTTGTAATGTAGATCTGACTCCTGAAGGGAGAAACCACAACAAAGCCCTGTATGTCTCCATTAAATGTAGGGGCACTACTTTAGATCATGTATTGGTTGATACTGGTTCTTCGTTGAATGCTCTACCAAAGGATGCACTTGACATACTTGATTGTGAAGGGGTTACACTGAAACCCAATTATATTATAGTTCAAGCCTTTGACATATCAAAAAGCATGGTACACGGAGAAGTAGATCTTATGATCAAGGTTGGTTCATAGATATTTGAATCTACCTTCTATGTAATTGACATTTGACCATCTTACTCTTGCTTATTGGGACGCCCCTGGATCCATGGGGTAGTCGCTGTCACCTCGACCCTACATCAAAAGTTAAAATATCATGTGAACGGAAATATTGTTATTGTCTGCGATGAAGAAGATTATATGATTAGCCATTTAAATTATTTTCGAAATGTAGAGATGGACAACAAATTCATCGAGACTCCCTTTCAAACTTTTGAAGTTATCCCTCCATCCATGATGGCTTCATTGAAAGATGATAAAGCCACTATAGAAGAAAGTGGTTGTACTATTTGGGGCCAGCTTCCTGACATTCCCTATAAATCTGACAAATTTGGTTTGAGTTTTACTATAGAGGGTCAAAAGGATGTTCGTCGCGCTTGTGCTAGAAGGCCATATTTCCGCATCAGCAACAACAGAGTCAACATAATAGAAGATGTTGATAGTAATTATGACCTTGACAACTGGATCTTTCCTACCATTGGAAAAGGGCTCAGCAACTGGAAGACGAAAGACATTATCTCTATCTCCTTTAGTCAGGAGTAATAGCTACATTTCTGTTTTTATTTCTTTCAAAGTTTGGTTATGTAATATTTAAGCAATGAATTTAAACCTTGTGCCTTACCCGGACCACAACGGTTTGCTTGTTAAGGGTTGCCGTTTCATAAACATATTTTCATTTAATAAAAGAAATGGACATTTTGCATCCAAATTTTTGTGCTCTCTGTCTTTCTTTTTTTACTTTTTATCATTTTCAAATAGCTATGTGTTCTTACACACACCCATACAATAAATTACATAGCCACATCCACTCTAGATCCCGTTGATAACGACTTTGCTATTACCACTTATGACTTTGAAAATACGATCTACCAAGCCGAGGACGAAGGTGAGGAAGATTTTGAAATACTTGGAGAACTTTCTAGACTGTTAATACAAGAGGAAAAGGCTATTCAACCACATGAAGAGCCAGTTGAAGTCGTAAACTTGGGTTCTGAAATATACAGAAAAGAAGTCAAGATAGGCGCCAACTTAGAGGACAGTGTCAAGAACAGGTTAATACAAATGTTGCATGAATATGTTGAGATCTTTGCTTGGTCATATGAAGATATGATATGGCTCGATACCGATATTATGGTTTATTGTCTACCGATGAAAGAGGGTTGTCTCTGATAAAGCAAAACATTTGTCGCATGGGCACTGAGATGTTAGAAAAGATTAAAGTCGAGGTTATGAGACAATTCAACGCATGTTTCTTAGCTGTTACGTCATATCCTTAATGGGTTGAAAATGTTGTCTCGGTGCCGAAGAAAGAAGACAAGGTGTGTATGTATGTAGATTACAGAGATCTGAACAGGGCGAACCCCCAAGATGACTTCCCGCTTCCACATATTGATGTTCTGGTCGACAACACCGCTCAGCACAAGGTATTCTCCTTCATGGATGGTTTCTCAGGGTATAATCAGATCAATATGGTACCTGAAGACATGGAAAAGACTAATTTTGTTACATAGTGAGGCACTTCCTGTTACAAGGTTATAACTTTTGGGTTGAAGAACGTCGGCGCCACATATCAGCGTGCCATGGTAGCTTTGTTCCACAACATGATTCATCACGAGATAGAGTTATATGTCAATGATATGATATCCAAATCTCATACCAAAGAAGAGCATATTGACCATCTACATAAATTGTTTGATAGGCTGAAAAAGTAAAAGTTGAGATTGAATCCGAACAAGTGCACCTTTGGGGTGAGATTCGGTAAGGTCCTAGGTTTCATTGTCAGCGGTAAAGGTATTGAAGTTGATCGCACCAAAGTAAAAGTTATTCATAAAAATGCCCACTCCCCGTGATGTGTAGGAAGTCTGAGGTTTCTTGGGACGATTGGATTATATTTCTCGATTCATTTCTCATTTGACTGCTACTTGTGAGCCAATCTTCAAGCTGCTGAAGAAAGATCAGGTAATAAAATGGAACGACGATTGTCAAACAGCTTTTCACAAGATCAAGGATTACCTACAAGAACCTCCAATTCTGATGCCACCAGTTGAAGGAAGACCCCTAATCATGTATCTAACAGTGCTAGAGAATTCAATGGGGTGTGTACTGGGCCAGCATAACGAGTCTGGTCGAAAAGAGCATGCAATATACTACCTTAACAAAAAGTTTACCGACTTTGAAACAAGATACTCACTACTCATGAAAAGTTAATGCACTTTGGTATAGGCTACTCACCGACTAAGACAACATATGTTAACTCATACTACCTTATTGATATCAGAGATGGATCCCATCAAATACATATTCAAGAAGCCAACTCTATCTGGAAGAATAGCCTGATGGAAAATGGTCTTGACAGAATACGACATTCAGTACACCACTCAGAAACCGATCAAAGGAAGTGTACTGGCAGATCATTTGGCTCATCAAGCCGTAGATGACTACCAATCTATGAACTTCGAATTTATGAACGAGAACATTATGTTAGTTACAGATTATAAAGAACTTGGACCGTACGAAGGACCTGAGCCAGGATCCTGGAGGACTATGGTTTTCGATGGATCTTCTAATACACTTGGCAACAAAATTGTTGCTGTAATTATCTCTCCCCTGGGTTTCTATATGCCCTTTACCGCAAAATTATGCTTTGACTGTACCAACAACATGGCTGAATATGAAGCGTGCATCATGGGTATTAAAGCCGCTATTGACCTGAGAATCAAATTCTTGAGTGTATATGGGGACTCATCCCTGGTAATCAATCAAATTGAGGGAGAATGGGATACTAAACATCCGAACCTCATTCCTTATTGAGAGCATGTGTTGACCTTAATTTCGTACTTTGAGGAGATCAATTTTGAGCACATCCCAGGAAAAGAGAATCAGATGGAAGATGCATTGGCTACAATGTCATCTATGTTCAAAGTCAAGTGGGACAATGAGGCTCCCATAATTACCATTGAAAGGCTAGACGAACTGACACACTACGAAGAAGTTACACTGACAGAGTATAAGAGAAGCATTGTGTTGTACCCCAATTTTTGCCCCTAAGATTCCCCTATCATATCATGTCAACTTGATCATAACAAAATCACATTAGGGTTGGTTCTTCCTCTTTTTCTATCTCCTATCTTTAAGTTGTCTCTTGAGGAATCTCCAAGCACCTTAGTTGTGTATTTTGTATATGTGTTGATAATTAACCTCTAACCAAAATACAAAAAAATATTTGTCTTTGCCTTTGCATATTTGTGTTTTGTAGGTACCGAGTCAAAGCATCCGACAAATAAAGTTTTTCCGGTATTATTTCCCTAAAATCTCTAGTTATAAAGAAAAAAAATAATTAAAATTTTTCATTTTTTGTTTTCCTGTACAATCAGTTGCTCCCATAGCGCAATCGATGGCACAGAGTGTATTGTGCATAATCTTTGAAAAAACTGTGTTTTCAGCCTTCAAAAAAATCAAAAAAAAATTAGTATGTGTCGACACATACGTGTTATGTGTCGACTCATCCTGTTTTGTATAACTAGCATGTGTCGACACATACATGTTATGTGTCGACTCATGCAAAGTGATTGATTATGTATTGTGCTGACAAAAGCAGCTTGCATCGACCCATAGAGGCTTGTGTCGACTCATCCTGTTTTGTATAACTAGCATGTGTTGACACATACATGTTATGAGTCGACTCATGTAAGCTGATTAATTCTGTATTAAGTTGAAAAGGCAGCTTGTATCGATCCGTAGAAGCTTGCGTCGACTCATGTTGTGTTATACAACTAGGATGTGTCGACGCATACGACTCTTGTGTCGATCCATAACAGCAAAACACACGTGATTTTTTGAAAAAAAGCCAGCAATTTCAAAATTGTCATCTTTTTGGTTCAAATTTTTCTGCATAATTTGAAAATTATATCATTAATTCAATTTTTGGCTCCAAGAATCAATTACCAAATTACCACTAATCCCAATCCTAAACTCTATAAATAGAGATCTCATTTCATTCAAATCAGAAGCTTTTGATAGCCAAACTCATTTTGCTAAAAAATCTCTCAATTCTCTCCATCTACCAAATTCACTCAAAGCTCCATTTTCAAAAAAAGGATAGAAAGCTTTGCGTTGAAGCTTACTAATATTTGAGCTAAACCTTCATCCAAACACTTTTTATTCATCAATTCTCTACATCCAAGCTTATGTAATTGATTCTTGTGGTTGAATTGAAGCAAATTCTGGAAGTTGTTTGATAATTCTCTAATTCTACCTTTGGTAAGTTGGATCATCATCTTTCACAATGTGATCTCTTGTGGATTTCTGTTTTTGATTCATTGAGCACTGTTTTATGATTCCATTAGTGCTATTTTCTCATAATTTGATGGAATTTTCATGCTCAATTGGATCCATGCTCATAAGGTGTTTGATGAAAAGTTGGAACAAGAATTTGATCCTTAAAATGTTGTTTTCTACTGATTTTAACAGATTGAAATCAATTGTTGTAACATTGCAATCGATTGTCACAAAAAATTGATTTGAAAAAAAACTGCACTGATGCAATTGGTTGTTGTCTAAGCACAATCGATTATAACAGTTCCAAAAATACTTTTTCTGCCTTGTTTTGGGGCTGTTTTGACTCAAATATTTTTTCTGCTCACTCTCTTTGATGGATAATTTGGATTACAATTTTAAATGTCCAATTTCTCTTTAAATTCAATGGAATTTATGGTGTAGATGAAGTTGGATAAATATTCATCAATTCAAATCTATCAAAAAGTGAATTATTTAATTCATTCTTGGTGCTTCAGATTAATGATATGTTTAGTGCTTTAATCCATCTAGATGAGTGATTGAGTTTAAAGATGAAATAAATTTAAGGTAGTGATCCAAATTAGCTTATCATTCCCCTCCCTCTTCATCTTATCCCTTTCTTTTTTAATTGTGCTACATGTTAAGGGGTGATGATCTCTATATCATTTATCCAAACATGAAGTACATAGATTGCTATTGGCCGACCTCAAAATAGGTGTGACTTCTACATAAGTCCACTTACGATTGCTTAACATAGCGCTAAATTTTGTCCCGATTCGGATAAATGATCATTCGTGGCCCAAACCTATGTTTGCAAGCCCAAATATGTTAATTTGATCTCTTTGATCCAATAACCTTGAGATTCATTGTGTGGAGGCTTTGGTTCTACCAATCCTCTAATGGATCTTCATCAATTTTGGTCAACTCGGATCACTTAAACATTGTTGATCATTAAATGTTGCCTTGAGAATTTATTAAATGGATGATATAGTTGACATAAAGCAAATGCAACTTGTTGTGTGGAGGCTTTGGTTCTACCAATCCTCTAATGAGTTCCAAATGCAAGTTTCAAGATGGTCATCCAACTAACCACTAATTTCTAACAATTGACTTTACTTTATGCTTTTTTTTATACTTTATGTACTATTTACTTTAGCATTTACGTTTCATGCTATTTTCATCTTGGCTCACTTGAGCATTTACTTTTACGTCATTTTTATTTTGCTCACTTGAGATTTTCTTTTCCTTTCTTAAGATAATTAATAATCAAAATAAACCCTAAAAAATCTTTAATGGCACTTGGACTATTTGGTTACTATCCTTGGCATTATGGAGCATGGGACTTTTTCTTGGACTTAAGATTAGAAACCTTGGCCTATCTTGGATACCTTATGACCTTATCTGATTATTTTGTCTGGAGCTCTTGAGGTTTACCTCAAGACATTGGGTTGTTTGTTTTGTGTGCAGGTTATTGTGATCGCACTCTTTGTTTGTAATCTGGAATTCATCCGTAAACAGCTGTTACTCTGCCCAATTTTTGTGAAGACTTAATACACTTGAAGTTTGGTTCTCTCAAGAGGTCTAGTATCTTTGCTTGCTTGGTTTCAATCCAAAGAATAAGAATTCTATCTTGACTCATAATGTCAAGTATTGGCTTCTTGTTGGTTAGATGGTTCCTACCCCTGGCTTTTACCTTATGCTTTAGGATAGTCTCTTCTTCTCCTCTTATCTTCTTTAATTTCAAACTCTTCTTCCTCCCTTTTGAAAACTCTACTTGTTTTGAAACTTAAATTACTTTCATAATAAACTTGGACTTATGTCCATGCATTTTCAAATTATTTTCATAAATAAAGTTCAATCAATTTAATAATACCTTGACATTTTTTGTGAGAAGACTAAAAGTCAATCAATCTCATTTCAAACCATTTTTCCACTTTGGCTTTTATCTTTAAACTTTTCTCAAAAGATTAGACTCTTGTCAATCCTTATAGTGATGCAAACAACTATACTTCTACAATATGTAGTGGAGTGAGATATTTTCCACTTGGGTGTTGAGTGAGGCATTGTTGATTTTAAAATCCAAGCCATATCCTCCACTTTGGGATGATGCAAATTCTCCTTTCTCATGATTGTGGGTAGTAAGTATGTTTTCCACACAGACAATGACGATGATGTCTTATCTCTTAAAATCAACCAGCACACTTGTGTTTCCAATTTTTAAACGAGGAACTACGTGTACCCTGATCCCCTATTGCATGAAAGGTGGTACGTAGGCACTAAAGATTTGCAACCGCCACGGGTGCAAAAATTATAAAAAATATATTTCTTTTCTCACCTCCACCGTCCATTTTATATACAACACATTTTATAGCCAAAATATACAGATTTTTCAAGGAGGTTCCTGCGGAGTACCGTAGATGTTTAGGATGCTAATACCTTCCCTTCGCATAACCAACCCCCTTACCTTGAATCTTTCCCCCTCTTTTTGGGTTATTCGCTCTTTTCCCATTCCTTTGGAAACAATAAAGCACGGTGGCGATTTTTATTTTGATTTGTATAAAGTCAAGTCAATCCAATGGCTTAGTCTTGAACATTTCTACCGCTACACCTTGGTTTCATGAAGTGAAAATATATCTTGAGGCTCAAGAGTATCCTGAAGGAGCATCTATCAGTGACAAGAAATTCGTACGAAGGTTCTTAGCTAAGTTCTTCCTGAGCAACAAAATTCTTTACAGGCGCAACCATGATTCGACTCTGCTTCGTTGTGTGGACAAGAAGGAAGAAAAGAAGATTATGGAAGATATGCATGAAGGTATATTTGGTACTCATTATAGTATACATACTATTACTAAGAAGATTCTGAGAGCGAGTTACTATTGGTCGACTATGGAAATTGACTGCCATCACCATTCAAGAACTTTTCACAAATGCCAGATCTATGCTGACAAAGTATATGTGCCTCCAGTACCTCTGAATGTCTTGACTTCTCGTTGGTCGTTTGTAATATGGGGAATTGATATGATTGGAGATATCAAACCTAATTCTTCCAATGGACAACACTTCATCCTCGTCGCCATTAATTACTTCACAAAGTGGGTTGAAGCAACCTCGTTTGCCTCCGTTACTAAGAACGTGGTCGTCTAGTTCATTAAGCATAACCATATCTGTCAGTATGGCATCCCCGAAAGAATTATCACATACAATGGTACCAATCTCAAAAACACTATGATCACAAAACTCGGTACGCAGTTCAAGATCAAGCACCACACCATATCGATCAAAGATTAATGGCACAGTGGAAGCCACCAATAAGAACATTAAGAAGATTATATAGAAAATGACGGAGACATATAAAGACTGGCATGAGATGTTACCGTTTGCTCTTCATGGCTATCTCACTTCATCATGAACATCAACTGGGGCAACCCCATTCTCTCTAGTGTATGGTATGGAGGTTGTGCTATCTGTCGAAGTTCAGATCCCTTCCCTGAGAATTACGAAAGATGCAGACTTAGACGAAGATGAATGGATTCAGACTAGGTTGTACCAGTTAAATCTGATTGACGAGAAAATGTTTGCAAATGTTTGTCACAGTCAGATGTATCAGAAGCGTATGATCAAAGAATTCAAGAAGAAGATCAAGCATCGGGTATATCAGGCTGGTGACTTTGTAATAAAGCGCATCATCTTACCGCAAGGTGATCCTATGGGAAAATGGACTCCCACCTACGAAGGGTCATTTGTGATCAAGAAGATATTTTCAAGAGGCTCTATGATACTTACCACTATGGACGGTTAAGATCTTCCACGCTCTGTGAACACAGACATAGTTAAAAGATACTACACATAAAAAAAGACCCGCTAGGTTGACTAGCCTAGGCAAAAATAAGGGAATCCCGACGAACAAAAAGGTTCAAGAAAAAATTAGGGATATATATATATATATATATGTGTGTGTGTGTGTGTGTGTGTGTGTGTGTGTGTGTGTGTGTGTGTGTGTGTGTGTGTGTGTGTGTGTGTGTGTGTGTGTGTGTGTGTGTGTGTGTGTGTGTGTGTGTGTGTGTGTGTGTGTGTATGTGTGTGTGTGTGTGTGTGTGTGTGTGTGTGATTGTACACCCGGCAAGTCGAAAACTTAAAAGGGCGGCTTTGGCAAGAAAAGGTATCTCGATGGACTGAAAAACCCAAAAGGGACATCCAGAAAAAAATTAGGGATTAAAGCATACAACTATGTCATGTTGGATCACTTACAACCAACCTTATTATCGACGTCAAGTTCGAATGGTGCAGATCAATTCAATCAACTTCTTTTGACAACAAGGGATGAGATGCTTGAAGACATATGGGCAATAACAGAGTTGAAACTCGATGAGATCATTTACACATAGCTATATATATTGTTTTCACTTTATACTCCTTTCATTTCATGACAATTTCATCTTACTAGTATTTCTGTCTCTTTGTACAACAATCGCTTGTTTATAGGCAAACTATCAAAATAAACACAATTTCAAAATTCAAATTTTGTTTTAATTTTTTCTGTTTTGTTTGCACAAACGTCAAATGACTAAATTGAATGAACATATGAATATGAATATGATTACTGTTAACAAATATATGCATAAAAACAAGAATAAGTAGTTACTCACGACTCTAGGAGTTAGGATAATGATTCACGTCATCCACAAATCCCCACAGGACAATCCCCAGTGAAGTTTCCCCACGGAGCAGTTCCCATATATTCCCCAAAGCGTCATCTTCACAAACTCGACACATTCCCTGCAAGTCTTAAAATCATACTCACCAGTAGACCCCCTTAGAGGACAAAGGATTATGATTTTTCCCCGTCAATGTCGCCAACCTACGGAATCCCAATACTCATAGTAGATTATGACAACAACACGTCCACATGAACTCTCTTCCCCAACTGAGTTTATTTCTCCAAAACTGTAAAATCCCCTTCAAAAGTCTCTTCCCCAGCCAAATTCATTTCCTCAGCAGAATATATTCCTCCAGCAGGTTTATTTACTTAGCAGAATGATTCTCCATCAAGGTTTATTTCCCCGACAGGGTTTATTTCCCCAATAGAATACAATACCCCCAACTTGAGTATATAACTTGGACTACTACAAATCATCGACAAAAGGTAGTCCAGGGTGCCATCCCTAGAGAAATGCTACTGAATCTGAATTCATACTAGATATCAATTAAACCTTATCCTCCCCAGACGAGTCAACATCCATATCAAAAACTCGGTGAGGCAGCACCCCGAAAGGTTATCCATCTCTTTTATCCCCATTCATGGTATATAAGAATTAAATTCCCCATTAGAGTGATGGACGACCAAAGTTCCTCAATGTTTCTCCCCAAGCAGAAATCAAATTCCCCAGCGGAGTTTCCTCAAAAAGAAAGCAGAAAGTCCCAACGGAGGCATTCTAGACAAGATTGAAGATCACACATATTCTTCATCCCCAGCCGCGGTCAGGGACTTTTTTATCCTCAGTAAGAAACGTTATGTGGAGCTACCAATACGCTTCAAAAACATTTCACACCAATACATCATTTACAAATATCATAGCATATGTATACGCAACGCATATATCACACTCTTATTTACTTTGAGAACATCATTAAGCAATGTATTTCATACTTCATGACATTGCATACAACTAACTCTTTATCTTTTCAAGTAAAGTCTATAAACAGGTGGGTATCATCAATAATTCTCAAACAGGTTCAAGATTAATTCCCGAAACAAGACGGGGAAACTATCTATGTGACGAGGCCATAGATTAATTCCCAAAACAAGACGATGCAACTATCTCTACGACCAACAAAAAGCAGGTCCCAAATTAATTCCTGAAACAAGACAGGGAAATTATCTTGATAATCAGACACAGATTAATTCCTGAAACAACATAAAGCAACTATCTGTGAAAGCAAATTATAGATCAATTCCTGAAACAAGATGGGGCAACTACCTACATGAAAAGGTTGAAGATTAACTCTCGAAATAGGACATGGAAACCATCTATAAAACCGATTGAAGATTAACTTCTGAAACAAGACGGTGAAACTATCTTTCTATCTTGATGACCAGGTGAAGATTAATCCTCAAAACAGGATGAGGCGACTATCTTTATCGTCGGGTGATACAAATTCCTGAAACACGACGAGTTTACAAACAAGAAAAGATTGTAGATCAATTCCGGAAACAAGATGGGGAGACTATCTACATGATAAACATTTCCCTTCAGAGACTGAATTCTGAAAGGCATATTCCTCAAAAACTAAGTTTTGACAAGCACTTCCCTCAGAGACTAAATCTGACAAGGCAGTTACTCAAACACCTTCCCCGGAGGTTCATTCTGGAAAGCATTCTTCAGATACAGTCGAGCGTAGACTCATTATGATATTTCTATCAATTGTTACTTTGGATGGAAACTATAAGACCATCTCTGGCGGCATCTCATCACCTCTCTAAATGGAATCTTTAAGCCCATTCCTTATATAATCAACCAACAGTGATACTTTGTGCACATGTGAGTGCAAATTTCTTGGCACTTTAGTGTTCAATCCTCTTCCACCTTTAGATCATGAATGGCAGACATGCTAATCTAACTCCTCAGGTTTAAGAAGATTGAACAGGGGTAGATGTTGTATCCTAAAATATTCCCTCCCATTTTCTCCAAGATATCCTTCTAGTGTTCTCAAATGATCAAGGTGGCTCAAGAGTTGATCAGGTAAATTCTCCTCCTAAGCAATGGACTTACAACTAGGGTTTTTTATTTCTCAAGGAAGATTGGGTTTCCAAAGTCTTAAATGGTTTTCATGGTTCTTCATATGTCCCTAAGAATTCTCATGTCAAGTTTAAAGCCTTGTATTACAAGTTTGCTCAGTCTATGGCTTAGATGATTGAAAATCAATTGTATTGGGTAAAAAGTCAACTATGGTCAACATACAGTCAAAGTTCAATATTTTTGGTCAACATCAAAATTTTGAAGCAATATTCATCATTTGATCAAGGGTTGATCATGATTCCTCAAGAAAAGCCCTCAAATCATCAAAAATCAAAAGTTTCCAAATTAGGGTTTCCTTAGGTGAAGTAAATTGAACTTTGACCAAGCATAACTCTCACATGCTTCATTAGGTTTTCCCCAACCAAAACTTATTTTGAAGGGAATTCAATTATCTACAACTTTTTCTCTCTAAGCTCAAGTCCAAAAAACTTCATCATCTGAGAGATATGGGTCAATACATTACAGGTCATTTCAAAAGTCAACAAAAAGACACTTTTTGTCAAGGCAACTTACATAAAGATAAATATTCAAAATAAAAAATGATCAACATAGAGGTTGTAGTGGACATCTTGATATTTCCCAAAAGTCAAAGATCACTTTCAAAAGATGAAAATTGAGAGAGTTATGACCATTGCAAGTTGGGAATTTTTGAGCAAATGCTTGAAGTTCAAATTGAGCAAGATTGATATTTTTGGCTATTGGGCCATGGTTTAAGAGTCCAAATGTGTATCAAAATCTTCATACACCTCAAACCTTGTTCTTACACCCTTTGACCTTTTTATTTTAATTATTTTTGATTTACTTATTAATAATATAAGAATAAATAAAATAAAATCATATCTTTTTACACAAGTTCCAAGACCACTTATCCTTGACCTAATTTACCACTATATAAGCTCATCAACTCTAATACAAGAGGACACGAAAAAACCCTTGCCTAAAACTTTTCAAAATTTCCAAACTTTTCTCAAGAAGCATAAATCTTGAAATCCTTGTTACAAACCCTCTCACTACAAACAACCACTCTATTCACTCCCAACAAGCATACATGGTAAGGTTGGATCAGTTTTGGTGATCCAAAATGTGTGAATTCACATTGCATAGCATCACTAGTTTCATAATGTTCACCATGTTAATATATTGATATGCTGTTTGTTCTAACACTTACTAATGTTTGTTATGTGTTCATGAGATCCAACAATGCAAAATAGAATAATCATGGAGGTCCCATGCAGGATGAAATGTGAAACACCATGCTAGCACTGATTTCACATGTTTACATCATAGTTATTAATGCCTTGCATTTTAGCCTTCCAAAATACTACCATTAGATTCGCTGCCCTTGATTTAGGGGGGTAGGATGTTTCTGGATCATTAACATTTCGATTTTCCAGGTAATGCAAGAAATAGGTCGGCAGAGAAGACGACCAGAGCTAAGGCTCCAGCGCCTCTTCGGTCAATGCATTCAGGATTATTTTATATATTAATTGATTCAGTTATGTTAACGGATGTATATCCACCTCAGTGGTAAAAACCCGCATGCTAGGTCACTCCTCTGCCAAGTCACGGGTTGGATCCTCAATTTTGACAATTTTTTTCATATTTTCATTATCATTGCAGGTTTATCATATGATGCATTGAACCTGCTATCTTAACACCAACCAGCGCTTGGCCTGGTGGTATGCTAGGCATGGAGAATGCTTGAGGGTGTGGATTCAACACCCACCCCTACCCTTTGGTTATTTTCTTTGTTTCTCACTCTTTTTCACTCTTTTTGTTTAAAACCCTTTTTTCAAAAAAAAACATTTTTTTCAAAACCCTAATTTAATTTTAGGTTTTTTAATTTGATTTTTAGCTTTTATTTAATCAACCCTAATTTAACTTTTTAGGTTTTTTTCCGATTAAATTAAAATTAACCTAGATTTTAGTGTTTGCTTAATTTAATTACCTAACTTTTTTAATCAATTAAAATCAATTATATTTTTTAGGTTAATCATCAAATTTATTTTCTATCAAAATCATAAAACAATGTTCTTCTTCCCTATATTTCATAATCTTCGCGTACTTTATTATTTTCGCGTTATTTTCTGATGATGTAACTGCTACGATTTGCAATAGTTTTAATTAAGGTTTACTACATTTTCCCCAGTTTTATGGTTTTGTACCCCTTCCTCGAAACTCTGTAATAGTTTAGGTTTATTTTTCCGTACATTTACTTTCCGCAATTTACCATTTTCCTTATTACTGTATAGTAACTAGGCATGTATCGCAAGATCTAAAACAAAACTCTAGATAACCCTAATCAAGATAATGTAACTGAATTGAATCACTTTTCACACACTCACCTCTAGGGCAACCACACTTGTTGGCTTTGAATAAAAACAGTCATGTACCTCGAACATGGGGACGCTTTAGCAAATACCCTCAATTAAAAAATATCGTAGTCCCTCGATGACCCTTATGATGATGCATTCGATAAACGATCTTAGTCTCTTACGATAAATTGCTAAAGATCCTCTACAAGTTTCCTTTATGACTATACGATGACCCACACCTGTCCCTTCACACCCAATAGATAGGGCTACCTACCAACTAATGGTATGGATAATAATATCTCTAAAGGAGAAGGAAAATAATAAGAAACACCTTTAATGGGTAAGGAACTCTTAATTGCTTGCTCACAACTTTTCTCAAAACATTTTTTCACACATCACTTTCAAACAAATATTTTCAAAACACTTTGTATGCATTTTTTAGGATTGATATAAGAATCATTACAAAGTTATCCCTACGATGATTGTTCTACTATTGTTGCACATGCCCAGGATTAGAAATTATCCCCGCTCCCACAAACTGGTTGCGATCACTTCTATTATGACCCTTCTAGCCATAAATAACATTTGTTTCCTTCTTTCCGTTAAACGTCTTCTTTACAGTACTCGAAGACGCAACCACTTGAATCTTTCCACTTGGAATTCTTCCTTCAACCCATTCCACTGTTAGTATCAACTCAGTAAAACCAGATGAGGAGCTTTCAATCAGATGATTAAAAAAAGGCCCTGTCAAAGTGCCCATGAACATATCAACCAACTCCCTGTCAGATAAAGGAGGTTGCACTCTTCCAGCCAGATCTCTCTACTTCTAGGAATATTCTTTAAACCCTTCATTCGAGCCCATAGTCATACTTTGTAGTTGCACACAAGTTGGTTCAAGGTCAGCATTATATTGATATTTCTTGTAAAAAGCAATATCCAGGTATTCCCAAGTACGTATACTGGTTCCTTCCAGCTGATAGAACCATTCCATTTGTGTCCTAGATAAGCTCTCTTGAAAGAAGTGAACCTATAATTATCCGTCAGCAGTATGGGGTTAGATGTTCCGGACATAAGATCTCAAATGAAGCTTAGGACAAGAAACACCATCATATTTGGAAAAAGTAGGGACCTTGAATTTATGGGGGATAACAATTCCCGAGGTAAGACTCGGCTCTTCAAAATCCAGCCCAGACACTTTTTGGATTTCCATGGCATTCAGACGATCTTCCAGCTGTTTGTATTTGTCATCAACAGGAGGATATTGCTCCTCAGAATAGTCTTCTTCATCAGGAATTATATCAAAACCAAGGTTGCTTCCCCCCTTAGCTTTGATACTTTTCGCCTCTTCTTCTTGATTGTCATCTTTATCTGATGGTATGTCACAAGCTTGAACTTGTTTGGCAGGAACTTTGAATCTTCTCCCTATGTTAAGGATACCATCCAGTTTCCTAGTCTTTTTCTTCTTGGCAATAAGCGCCATCAATTCTTTCTTCCCCTTGGTTAGTTCAAGAGCGTCTCTTGGAATTGGGCATTTTGAGCTTGAAGGTCTTTTACAGTTTGTTCGAGAGCAATCTTTTACTAAAATAAATAGCAAGAAGATGAGAAAACCCGTCTTGGGAAATACTTGTTATGTAATGGCATACATGATATGTGGGTGCAATGTTTTCAAGGATATCGCGGGGTAAACAAAAGGAAATGTTAGAAGTTGAGTCTGGTTGCAGCTTTGACTTAAGAACTTTGCATCTTCGAGCGTCCTTCTATGAGAATCAAGTTTACCATGTCAAGCGGGTCCTAGCCTTTGACTCAAGTGAAAGTAATTTGATCTTTTGTGGAATTAGAGGAAAATAAATCCCCTTGCTCCTTGCTATCAGCCTGGTTCATGATAAACCTACATGACATGCCTTGGAAATCCTTGAAATGATCAGTGAAAATGATATGGTATGATGTCATGTTTGAACCGATAACAAACACAAACAAAGAACACAATATCCTTAGGTTTATGGCTTGCATGGGGTTCGTAGGTAAGTTACCTCTTGAATTTTTGTTGGCTCAACCTGTCCTAAGAATAGTAACCAGGTTCTAGGAATCTCATATCACTATTCTTTCTCACAAGCATTATTTCAGCAATGCAACTGACTTTCCACCAAAATATCCCGAGAGTCGAATCTCAATGAGTGTAGCATCGAGTATCAACCAACTTTGGACTGCGCCAAAGTCGGCCATCTCACTACCTTCTAATGGCTATGTTAGGTCAATTAAGGTTCTAAAGGTCAGTTAGTGATTATGACACCATGCAGAAGCCTAGTGTTATCCTCGAATGACTCAAGGAACACTAGTACAAACCAAAGTTTCGCACTAATGTAGCCATCACTTCAACCATATCGGTCTACGCCATACAGTTTCCATGATATATAGCTACTCACCTAGGGTCCCTAGCTCCGGGTGTAGGATCTTTGCAAGAAAGTAAACCCGAGTAACACCCAAATGTAAAGCAAACAATTCTAGCAAAGCAGATAAAGTGATCTAACTCTAAGGTAACCCCTATTTTTAAGTAGATTCCCAGTAGAGTCTCCAGTTCTGTAATACGGTGGGAGAACTGACTTTTTTGGTTTTATCCAAAATGTGAGGATAGCTAGAGTTGCCACCGACTTTTCTTTTATCCAACAAGGAAAGGGTGAAAAGAACAGTAAAGACCTTCAGGATTTTGAGTTCAGGGGGTAGTTTATGAAAAGGGAAGGTGTTAGCACCCTTTTCATCTGTAGTTATCTACGGGCTCATAATCGCTTAGCTTACTTTTTGAAAATTGCTTTGTGTCGTGTGTTTGAAAAATATTTTGAAAAGTTGCCAATGTAAGCTGATACTTTGGAATAATTCTCGTATTTGTCCTCGATAATGCATACAAAGTGTTTTTAAAATATCTTTGAAAATGTTTATGTGAAATGTTTTTGTTTTTTGTGAGCAAGTGATTAAAAGTATCTACCCTACTCAAGTTCTTTCTTGTGATTTTCCTCCTCCTTTAAATAGTGCTATGCTATCATTAGTTAGTAGGAAGCCCTATCGTTGGATGTGAATGGACAGACAAGGGTCATCGTACGGTCACTGAAGGCAACTAGTAAGGACGCTTTAGCAATTTTTCGTAAGGGACTAGATCATTTACTCAAAGGCAACTTCGAAGGGACATCGAGGAACTATGATCTTTTTAATCGAGGAACTTTGCTAAAGCATCCACATTTTCGAGGGACATGACTGTTTTTTAATCTGAAGGCAACAAGGGAGGTTACACTAGAGGTGCGACTGTGCAAGGCGATTTGTGTTTCAGTTATTTTATCTTTGCATTAGGGTTAGCTGTCAGTTGTTTTTAGTCTTTCCATACAAATTATAATTACTAGGCAAAATAATGTAGCAATAATGAAAAGCAATAAAGCGCGGAAAGTAAAAGCGGAAATGTAAATCCTAGACAATTTACAACGCTTCGGGGCAGTTACATAATAGAAATTCGGAAATTAAAGCCTAATTACTATTACATCCCGGGAAACAATTACATATAGATGAAAAAATGCGATAAGGATAAATTGCGCAAAAATGTAAAAATAGGAAAAAAAGGAAAGCGAAAGTGTTTTTGGTGTGATCTTTAATAAAAAAGGTTTTAATGATCAACCTAAAAAACCTAATTAATTTTAACTATAAAAAAATAAATATATTAATTAAATTAATTAATTAAAAAAAAAAACCTAAGACTTAATTTGATTAAAGTTTATAAAAAGGTTTTAAAAAATAATTAGGTTTGTTAAAAAAGGGTTTTTGGTTGAAATAATGTAGGGTTTGTTTTAAGGGAAAATGAGAAAAAAATAGTAATAAGAATAAAAAAACCACAAATTGCCAGGGGTGGGTATTGAACCCACGTCCTTAGCTTCCACAACCAACCGGTCCACCACTGCGCCAAGCGCACGCTTGTGGTTGAGAATGGAAACCAACACATTTTGTTATTCCTACAAAACATGAAAAAATATGAACAAAAATCCCAAAATACCAAAAGGATGGGATCGAACCCACGCCTTGGCATAGTAGTGACTTAGCGCGCACGTTTTAACCACTGGGGTGGTGATACATCCAGTGTTATTGATAAAACAAATTAAACATAACATCAACAAATTGCATGGACCGGAGAGGCACCGGAGCCCTAGCTCTGGTCGTCTTCTTGGGTGAGTCGTTTTCTCAATCCTATAAAACAGACACAATTAGGAATCCAAAGGTACCCTACCCCCTAAATCCAACCCTGAGAATTCAATGGGAGAGTTATTTTGGTTAAAATCGCGCTAGTTTGTGAGCTACGACTAAAACAACATGGATCGGTGCACGTATGAAAATTTGTGATTCCAGTAGAATGGAGGCCATACGATTGACTTTTCCTGCATATTGATACCTTATGAACACGTTAATATGGTTAGTATGCAATGGAACATGAAGGAAATAAAGATATGAATTTTTCAAAAAAAAACAAGAAACGAAGGTAGATTCGTGCAAGTTTTGTGAGCTTTAGATCATCAGGTTTGATCCATTCTTACTCTCTAGCGCTGCTGGAAGTGAATGGACAAGTGTGTTTGCCTTGGAAACGGCTGTAACTAGGGTTCTAAGGTTGCCCTAGTTTTGACTTTTTTTGTGATTTTTGGGATCGTGTTTCTTGCCAAGAGTTCGTGTTTTTTTATGTCTGAACTGCTGAGAATATATCGCTTGCAATTAGGTCAAATAAACATGGGCTTGGACTTGTGTAAGAAGCTTTTTGTTTTATCTTTTTATTTTATTTTGACTTTTAAAATAATAAAAATAAAAAATATAAAATATAAACCAAAAGGAGGTGTATGAACAAGTCTTGAGGTTCACTATGAAGCGTATAACACGTTTGGACCTGGAAACATCAGCCCAATAGTCCAAAAATCTATGTTGGGTCACTACAATACGGTGGGAGAGTTGACTTTAGGGTTTGAGTTTTATTGCAAATGTTGCGGATAACAAGAGTCACCACCGACTTTTCTTTTATCTAATAGCGGAAAGGGTTAAATGAACAGGAAAGACTTTGAGAATTTTCTGAGTTCGGGGAGTAGGTTATGAAAAGGGAAGGTGTTAGCAACCTTTTAATCCATAGTTATCTACGGGCTTAATTGTTGTCTCACTTTTTTGAAATGCTTTGTATTTGTGTATGTTTGAAAATATTTTGAAAATGCCTAAGTGCGACAATTTTGTAATGATTCTCCTATCGTTGAGAATGTATACAAAATGTTTGTTTTGAAAATATTTGTTAAAGAAGGTGTTGCTTTGTGAAAAATATGTTTTAAAAATGCCAATGTAAGGCAATTTTCTTTATAATAACCCTTGTATCAGTCGTCAAGAGTGTTTATAAAGCGCTTTGAAAGTAGTTATTTTGAAAGTGTGAGGTGTGAAAATTATTTTAGTTTGTGAGCAAGCGATTATGAGCGATCTACCTACTCAATGGTTTTTGTTCTTTTCCTCCTCCTTTAAATAATGCTATCCTGCCATTAGTTAATAGGAAGCCCTATAGTTGGATGTGAAGGGACAGGTGCGGGTCATCGTGCAGTCATAGAAGGAAACTTGTATGATGCTTTCATAATTTTTGTAAGGGACTAAGATCGTTTACCGAAGGCAACATCGAAGAGTCATCGAGGGACTACGATCTTTTTAATTGAGGGTCTTTGATAAAGCATCCCATGTTCGAGGGACATGAATATTTTTTATCCGAGGCAACAAGTGAGGGTCACCCTAGAGGTGTGCATGTGAATAGTGTTCTAATTTCAGATATTTTTATCTTGAATTTATGGTTATCTAGCATTTTGTTTTCATGTTTTTCCATACAAGCCTATTAAGCTAGCAGTTATATATATGTACATAGCAGAAAATAAAGTGGGGGAAATAAAGTCTACGCTATTACAGTGCTTCGGGGATGGGGAGTACAGACCATAAAATGGGGAAGAAAATAAAGAAAACTCTAATTAAAGCTATTACATACCATTGAGCAGTTACAATAACTATAAAAATATTAAGGCGGAAGATAAAGAGTGCAAAGATAGTGAAAAGGGAAAAATGTTTAAAACCTAAAAAATCTAAGCATTAGAAAAATATTTTTTGGTGTTTTATTTAAGAGGAAAAGAAAGAATTTAAAGTGATAAAAAAACAAATAAAACCTAATCATTTCTAATTGATTTTATACTTTTTTAAACAAAAATTAATCAATTAATTAATTAATTAATTAATTAAAAAATGTCTAATTATTTTTATATCTATTAATTAATGAATAATAAAAAAAACCTAAGTCTATTATTATTATTTTTAATTAAAATAGTTAAATAAAAGAAATAACAAAAAACATTTAAAAAAAACATATTGGGTCAACTGAAATAGAAAAAATGGGGGTGTGAGAGCAGAAGTTATTGGGCCTAAAGAGACAAGGCACAGTGTTTGCGTTGGATCCAATGCGGCTGGCTCCAAAGGTTCCATGATGCACATGCGAATCTGAAGCGTTAGACTTGGCTTGATGAACATATGATGGTGAGGAGTTGAGAGCGCAGGGTGAGGTTATGGAAGCTTGGCATGCTGGATCTGCAAGAAAAATATGTGGAAAAACATAAGGGTACCATTGGGGCTCGAACCCAGGTCTCTAAGATTACACGCGCGCTTGTTTTACCACTAAGGTGTCTGTTTCATCTGTTCATAACACAACAACCAATAAATATATTATAAACTCATTTTTCAAATTTGATTTCGCGCCACCCTTCTTCTTCTTCTTCCCCGTAACGACAATAACAAAAAACTCCATTGTCAAACATGTAAAAATTTCATTTCTCCACCATTTAAAAAAATGTAAACACCAAACTCGCTTGAAATTTAACCACGAATTCAACCATGTAATTTACTCAAGCTAAAAAATCATGGATTAAAGAGAATTTATGTTGGTACCAAAAATAAACCCTAACGGTTTAGAGTCAAAATTCTCATCACGCAGTCAATTTAAATGAGAACAAAGGACATGGTTAGCTTTGTAGATATGACATATACATTTTCTATTTTGAAATCGAAAGCAAATGATGTATGGATAAGGATATCACAGTTTGGAAAACTTACCTCTTGAAGTGAAAACTCAGAATGCGTATGGATGCTTCCAAGTGCAATCTGATGATTGCTTAAGCTTCCTTGGACCTCCATGAAGTTGTTCCAATCCTTACTTTATGCTGAAAGTGTTTGAATCTCCCCAACCAAGCTAACTTACAAGAAATAATTTTTGAGTTTGGAAGATGGTGATAATGATTTTACAGAAGTTGTTCTTGTGTTAGGACAACTTCTATATGATGTATGCAAGGTGTGTGGATGGTTGGCTTAAACAAATGTTGCAAGGTTTATGAGTTTCGAAGAAATGGACTTCAAAAGCTCAAAAATGGAGTTTTATGGCCAATTCTAGTTTGAGAGAGATTAAGTGTGTTTTTGAAGCTGTGAATTCGTGTCTTTAAAGAGCAAATGAGTCTCTTATTTATAGGGAAACTTCAGAGATCAAGAGTTGTTTCCAATTTCAAATTGTGGAGTTATGGTTTGGTTGAGATGGAAGTAGTAAGTTTATGAAAATGGTGGTTCCAATGCATAGTACTATGGCTTCTAAAGTGGTTGGAGACTTTAGACATGTTGATTCTAAGCTGCTATGTTGAGTTTGATTAGAGGGAACAAGTTAGAGACTCAAGGAGTGGACTTTTTGCAAAAGCTCGCTTTTCTAAAATGGCAATGATGCCTTTCTCCCCTAAATGGCAAGTTAACTTGGACATAGCTTGAATAACTTGGATAATGGTTCAAAAGTTTGTGTAATCTTCTGATTATGGATAGATTTTGAGGTTTAGGTGACTGAAATATGGGATTGTATAGTATGGTGTGATATTTGGCCATAAGGTTTTCAAAAGAATGACCTATAATTCAAGTCTGACATGCCATCGTCTTCTCTTCGAAACATCTAACTCTAGTATGATAAATTTATGTTCTTTGACATTTTGGAAAGCTTGAATCGAGATCTACAACTTTCATGTTTTAGATTTTTTCTGAATCAATTTGGATCTTAGTGAAAAATGGCTATAAAGTAGTGACTTTGTTAAGAACAAAACACTTAGAAATTTTTCTAAGTGTTGGGTAAAAATATTAGAACTTCATGGGTCCATATCTCTTAATCCAAGCACTTTTTGAGGATCATCCCATATTAACAAAGTCTTAGAATTCATTAATCCCTACAACTTTCAAGTTGAAAGTTTTCCTTGAATCAACTTGTATCTTGAGGAAACTTGCTTGTGAAGTTAGGGTTTTTTAGGCACAAAACACTTGAATTTTTCAAAGTGTTTGAAAATCTTCAATTTTGACTTTTGTTGACTTTCTTGATTCTCTTGATTCTTGATGACAAAGTTTGATAGTTTTAAATGTTTTGATGATTCTTGATTTTTGAATTCCAATGTTGGCCAAAAAGTCAAAGTTTAACTTTTGTGTGATTGTTGACTTTTTATCAATTGATTCAATTCTTCAACTATCAATCACTTGCATATTTGGAAATGTCTTGAGACATGTAATTAGGTCAGGATGTTGTGTTTGAGCCCTTGAGATCATTCTTTAAGCCAATAGGTCATGCACTAGGCAAAAAGTCAATGATTAATAGTCATCTTCAATCAAAACCCTAATTTGGCAATTTTTTGACCTTTGATGATTTGAGGGATTTCCTTGAGGAATCATGATCAAACCTTGATCAAATAATGAATATCACATCAAAATGATGACGTTGACAAAAAATCATAAAGTTTGACTTTATGTTGACCATAGTTGACTTTTTACCCAATATAGTTGACTTTCAATCTTCTGAGCCATTGACTGAGCAAACATGTGATGTAAGACTTGAAACTTGACATAAGAAGTATTGAGGACCTATAATGAACCATCAAAGTCATTTGAGACCCTTTCAAGCCAATCTTATTTGAGAAGTACCAAACCCTAGTTGAAGACCCTTACCTTAGAGGAGGTTTGACCAGTCAACTCTTAAGTAGCTTTGAGTATTTGAGACCTTTTGTTAGCATGCTTTGAAGAGAATGGAAGGGAAAATTTTGGGGTACAACAACTGCCCTTGTTCAATCTTCTTAAACCTGAAGAGTTAATTTGGCATGTCCTCCATTCGTGACTTGAAGATAGGAGATGATTGAAGACTTAAGTGCCCAGAAATTTGCACTCGCCGGTGCACGAAGTAATGTTGTTGATTGTTATACCGGGAATGGGCTTAAAATGCCATTTGGAGAGGTTACGGTGAGTCATCGGAGATGGGCTTATAGATTCCATCCAAAGTAACCTTTGATAGAAATTAGACTAAGTCTATGCTTGACTTCAACTTGAAGAAGTATTAGAATAAATCTATGCTCGATTTAATCTAAGCAAGAAAATGTATGCGTCCGTATTTAACTGGGAGAAGTATTATAATAAATCTATGGTTGATTTAATATGAGCCAGAAAATGTCTACTAGAAGAAGTATCAGAATAAATCTATGGTCGATTTAATCTGAGCTAGAAGGTGTCTACGTCCGTCTTTAATTGGGAGAAGTATCAGAATAAATCTATGGTTAATTTAATCTAATCCAGAAAATGTCTACTAGAAGAAGTATAAGAATATATCTATGCTTGATTTAATCTGAGCTAGAAAATGTTTATGACCATCTTTAACTGGAAGAAGTATCAAAATAAATCTATGGTTGATTTAATTTGAGCCAGAAGCTATCTACGACCTGTCTTCAACTGGATGAAGTAACAGAATAAATCTATGGTTGATTTAATCTGAGCCAGAAGAGGTCTATACTGGAAGAAGTATAAGAGTAAATCTATGGTCGATTTAATCTGAGCCAGGAGATGTCTTTTTTGAGAATGATCATCTGGGGAAATTGCTGAAACAACCCATTGTCAGACGTAGCCTTGAAGAAGATTGTTGGGTCATATAAGTAGTTAATGATATTTGTCTATTGATTGATCTTTCCTGAAAAGGTAAAGAGTTAGTTTTATGCAATGTCATGATGTATGAAATGCATTGTGTAATAATGTTCCCAAAATAAATGAGACTATGCTATATGTGTTTCTTATGCATATGCTTTGGTATTGGTAAATGATATATGAATGTGAAATGTTGTTGGAAGTGTGTCAACAGTCCCGTATGACATCTTGTTGGGGAAAATGACCCCCTGACTGGTGCTGGAGATGAAGAACATATGTAATCTTCAACCTTGTATAGAATGCTTCCGTTTGGGATTCCTGCTTGCTGTTTGACAAAATTTCGTTGGAAAGTGTTGACTTCTGTTTGGGGAGAAGATTTTAGGAACACTAGTCGTTCGTCTCTCTACTGGGGAGTTTAATTCTTATATATCCTGACTGGGGATAAAAGAGACGGATAACCTTTCGACTCGTTTGGGAAGTTTAATTCTTATATATCTTGACTGAGGATAAAAGAGATGGATAACCTTCTAGCTCGTATGGGGATTTTAATTCTTATATACCCTTATTGGGATAAAAGAGATGGATAACCTTCCGACTCGTCTGGGAAGTTTAATTCTTATATACCCTGACTGGGGATAAAAGAGATGGATAACCTTCTGACTCGTCTGGGGAGTTTAATTCTTTTATACCCTGACTGGGATAAAAGAGATGGATAACCTTCCGACTCGTCTGGGGAGTTTAATTATTATATACCTTAACTGGGGATAAAAGAGATGGATAACCTTTTGACTCGTTTGGTGAGTTTAATTATTCTATATCCTGACTAGGGATAAAAGAGATGGATAACCTTCTGACTCGTCTAGGGAGTTTAATTCTTATATACCCTGACTGGGGATAAAAGAGATGGATAACCTTTCCACTCGTTTAGGGAGTTTAATCCTTATATACCCTGACTGGGGATAAAAGAGATGGATAATCTTATGACTCGTCTGGAGAGTTTAATTCTTATATACCCTAACTGGGGATAAAAGTGATGGATAACCTTCTGACTCGTCTGGGGAGTTTAATTATTGTATACCCTGACTGGGGATAAAAGAGATGGATAACCTTCTGACTCGTCTGGGGAGGATAAAGTTGACTGATATCTGGTCTGGTTCTAGGCTCCGTAGCAACTCTCTGGGGATAGTGGCGACTTCATTGGGGAGAGGAATTTTTCCGGTGATTCGTAGCCATCTGAGGAATAGATTCAAGCTGAGGAGACTATAATTTATTGGGGAAATAAACCCTTATGGTGAAGAAATACTATGTTGAGGATACAAGCTCTACTAGAGAGAAGAAATATGCAAGGGTTTTGCAGTTTTGGAGGAATAAACTCAGCTAGGGAAGAGAACTTCCATGAACCATACTGATCAGAACTCTGTAGGTTAGTGATATTGCCGAGAAAAAGATCATATTCTTTTATCTGCTAGAGCGATCTGCCGGGGAAATTGCGGGGAATGTATCTTCATTGAAGGTGAATTTGTGAAGATTACTCTGTAGGGATAATCTCATGGAAGTTGCTCCGTGGGGATTTTTGGACAGCTTGAATGTCATCCCAACTCCTAGAGTCTTGAGTAAATGCTTGTTCCTGTTCTTATGCATATATTTGTTAACATTTAATCGTGTTCATATGTATATGTTCTTTCAATTTTAGTCATTGGACATTTTTGCAAACAAAACAGAAAAACAAAAGGTTTGAATTTTAAGGTGTATTTGTCTTGATAGTTTGCCCATAAACAGATGATTTTGTACAAAGAGACATAAATCCTAGTAAGAGGAAATTGTCATGAAATGAAAAGAGTACAAAGGGAAAACAAAAAATATAGCTCTGTGGAAAGGATCTTGTTGGGTTCCAACTCCCCTATTGCCCCTATGTCCTCGAACATCTCATCCTTTGTTCTCGGATGAAGTTGATTGAGCTAATTTGTGCCATTTGAACTTTTGACTTTGGTAATAAAGCTTGAAGTAAGTGATCCAATATGACATAATCATATGCTTTTAATCCCTAACTTTTTCCTCGACCGCCCTTTCAGGTTTTTAGTCCACTGGGATACCCTTTTTTGCCTAAGCCGCCTATTCAGGTTTTTGACTTGTCGGGTGTACAATATTTTATATATATCCCTAATTTTTTCCCGAACACTTTTGGTTCCCCGAGATGCCCTTATTTTTTCCTTTTCCAATCAACCTAGCGATTCGTTTTCATTCGTAGTATTATTTAACTATGTCCACGTTCACAGGGTGCGGGAAATCTTTATCGTCCATGGTAGTCAATATCATAGCACTGCCAAAAAATATCTTCTTGACACCAAATGGCCCTTCATAGGTGGGAGTCCATTTGCCTTTGGGATCACCTTGTAGTAGAATGATGCGCTTTATTACCAAGTCACCAGCCTAATATACTCGATGCTTGAATTTGTTGTTGAAAGCCTTTATCATACGTTTCTGATACATCTGACTGTGACAGGCAACTGCAAGGCTCTTTTCGTCAATCAGATCCAACTGGACTAGCCTGGTATGAATCCAATCGTCTTCGTCTAAGTTTTCATCTTTCATAACCCTCAGTGAAGGAATCTAAACTTCGACATGTAGGACAACTTTCATACCATATACTAGAGAGAATGGGGTTTCCCCAGTTGATGTTCGCGCTGAAGTGCAATAGCCATGAAGAGTAAATGGTAACATTTCGTTCTAGTCTTTGTAAGTCACAACCATCTTTTGTATGATCTTATTAATATTATTGTTGGTGGCTTCCACTATGCCATTCATCTTTGGTCGATACGGAGAAGAGTTGTGGTGCTTGATCTTGAACTGCATGTAGAGTTTAGTGAACATAGTGTTGTTGAGGTTGGTACCATTGTCCGTGATGATTCTCTCAGGGATGAAATACCGGCAGATAAGATTATGTTTTATGAACCAGGCGACCACATTCTTAGTAATAGAGGCGGATGAGGTTGCTTCAACCCATTTTATGAAGTAGTCAATGGCGACGAGAATGAAGTGATGTCCGTTAGAAGCAATAGGCTTGATTTCTCCTATCATGTCAATGCCCCACATTGCGAATGGACATGTAGAATTCAAATAATTCAGAGAAACTAGAGTCACATGATCTTTATCAGCATAGATCTGGCATTTATGACAAGTTCACGAGTGGTGGTGAGAGTCGGTTTCCCTAATCGACCAATAGTAACCTGCTCTCAGAATTTTTTTAGTCATAGTATGCCCACTGGAGTGAGTACCAAAGATTCCTTCGTGCATATCCTCCATAATTTTCTCTGCTTCCTTCTTGTCTACACGGTTAAGTAGAGTTTAATCATGATTACGCTTGTATAAAATTCCATTTCTCAAGAAGAAATTAGCCGAGAACCTCCATGGGAATTCCTTGTCATTGATCGATGCCCCTTCAGGGTATTCTTAAGCTTAAAGGTACCTTTTCACTTAATGAAATCAATGTTTTTCTTCTACTCCATCAGTATCGATTTCATAGCAATGTGCCGGTTCGTTGAATCTTTCAATGGTAATTCTGGGAGCCTCATTGTCCCATCTGACCTTGAACATGGATGACATGGTAGCTAATGTGTTTTCCAACTGATTCTCTTCTCTTGGAATATGCTCAAAAGTAATCTCTTCGAAGTACAAAATCAAGGTTATCACATGTTCTCGATAAGGGATAAGATTTAGATGCTTCGTATCCCATTCTCCCTTGACTTGATTGATTACAAAGGCTGAATCCCCATATACGCTCGGGAATTTGATTCCCAGGTCAATAGAAACTTTAATACCCATGATGAATGCTTCATATTCAGCCATATTATTGGTGCAGTCAAAGCAAAGTTTGGCGATGAAAGGCGTATGACAACCCTGGGGAGAGATAATTACAACACCGATTATATTGCCAAGTGTGTTAGAAGCTCCGTTGAAAACCATAGTCCATTGGGATCCTAGCTCAGGTCCTTCATATGGTCCAAGTTCTTCACAATCTGTAACTAGCATAATATTCTCGTTTGAGAATTCGAAGTTCATAGATTGATAGTCATCTACCGCTTGATGCGCCAAATGATCTGCCAGTACACTTCCTTTGATTGCCTTTTGAGTGGTGTACTGAATGTCGTATTCTGTTAGGACCATTTGCCATCGGGCTATTCTTCCAGAGAGAGATGGCTTCTCAAATATGTATTTGATGGGATCCATTTTAGAGACCAATAAAGTGGTATGGGTCAACATATACTGTCTTAGTCGGCGAGCGACCCATGCCAACGTGCAGTAAGTTTTCTCGAGCAGTGAATGTCTTGTTTCAGAGTCGGTAAATTTTTTCCTAAGGTAGTATATTGCATGCTCTTTTCGACCAGACTCGTCATGTTGCCTCAATACACACCCCATTGAATTCTCTAGCACTGTTAGGTACATGATTCAAGGTTTTCCTACAACTTGTGGCATCAGAATCAGAGGTTCTTGTAAGCAGTCCTTGATTTTATCAAAAGCTAGTTAACATTCTTTGTTCCATTTTACTACTTGATCTTTCTTAAGTAGCTTGAAGATTGGCTCAGAGGTAGTAGTCAAATGAGAAATGAATCGAGCAATGTAGTTTAGTCATCTTAAGAAACCTCTGACCTCCTTCTTAGTATGGGGAGCCAAAATTTCTTGAATGGATTTAACTTTTGCGGGATCAACTTCAATACCTTTACCACTGACGATGAAACCTAGGAGTTTTCCAGACCTCACCCCAAAAGTGTATTTGTTTGGATTTAGCCTTAGTTTGTACTTCTTCATCCTTTCAAATAACTTATGCAGATGATCAAGATGTTCTTCTTCAGTATGTGATCTGGCTATCATATCATAAATGTAAAGTTCTATCTCGTGATGAATCATATCATGGATTAAGGCTACCATGGCATGTTGATAAGTTGCCCCGACATTCTTCAACACAAAAGGCATGACCTTGTAACAAAAAGTGCCCCACTATGTGACAAAGGTAGTTTTCTCCATGTCTTCAGGCCCCATCTTGATCTGATTATAACCCGAGAAACCATCCATGAAGGAGAATACGTTATACTGAGCGGTGTTGTCGACCAAGACATTAATATGTGACAGCGGGAAGTCATCTTTGGGGCTCTCCCTGTGTTGATACTTCTAATCTACACACATACGTACCTTGCCATCTTTCTTTAGTACCAGAACAACATTAGAAATCCCTTAAGGATATGGCGTCGTTGCTAAGAACCCTGCATTGAATTGTTTCATAACCTCGATTTTGATCTTTTCCAACATTTCAGGAAGCAAGCGACGAACCTTCTGCTTAATCGGAGAAAAACCCTCTTTCGTTGGCAGATGGTGAACCATAATATTAGTATCGAGCCCTGGCATATCTTCGTATGACCAAGCAAATATGTCAACATTGTCATGCAACATTTGAATCAATCTGTTCTTGACACTGCCCTCTGAGTTGGCGCCTATCTTGACCTCTTTCATGTCTGTCTTATAACCAAAGTTTACCAATTCGATCGGATATTTGTTCGGTTGGATAGCCTTTTCTTCTTGTATTAAGAGTCTGGAATGTTCTCCAGGTATTTCACAATCTTCCTCATCTTCGTCCTCGACTTCGTAGATCGGATTTTCAAAGTCATAAGCGGCAAGTTTGACATGCCATCTTCATCTCTTTGAAACTTCTAGCTCAAGTATGATAAATTTGTGTTCTTTGACATTTTGGAAAGCTTGAATCGAGATGTACAACTTTCATGTTTTGATTTTTTTCTAAATCAATTTAGGTCTTAGTGAAAAATGGCCATAAAGTAGTGACTTTGTTAAGAATAAAACACTTAGACATTTTTCCAAGTGTTGGGTAAAAAAACCAGAACTTCATGGTCCCATATCTCTTAATCCAAGCACTTTTTTAGGAGGGCAAATTTTGGGGTATAACTGTCAATTTAGGTTTCATGCATTTGCTCAAACTTTCCCAACTTGCACCAATCATAATTATATCAAATTTTGTCATTTGATGGTGATCGGTAACTTTTTGGAAAGCTCAAGATATCCTCTACAATCTCTCTTTTTATCATTTTTGCATTTGAAGACTTTATCTTGATGTAAGTTGCCTTGATAAAAAATGTCTTTTTGTTGACTTTTGAAATGGCCTATTATATATTGGCCCATATCTCTCAAATGAAGCATTTTTTGGACTTGAACTTAGAGATTCAAAGTTGTAGAGAATTAAATTTCATTCAAAATGAGATTTAGTTAAGGAAAATCTGATGAAGCATGTGAAAGTTAGGCTTTATCGACGTTCAGTTGACTTCTCCTAAAGAAAACCATAATTTGGTAACTTTTGACTTTTGATGAATTGAGAGTTTCATTGATGAATCATGATCAACAATTGATCAAATGATTAATATGACTTAAATATCTTGATGTTGACCAAAAATCTTAAGGTTTGACTGTATGTTGACCACAATTAACTTTATGTCTAATATAGTTGATTTTCATTCATCTGAACAATTGACTGAACAAATTTGTGATATAAGGTTTGAAACTTGATATGAGTATTCTTTCAAGCATATGAGAAACCATGAAATCTCCTTGTGGCATTAGAAGTCCAATATCCTCTAAGAAAACCAAAACCCTAATAGTAGGTCATTGCTTAGGAGGAGGATTCATCTGATCAATTCTTGAATAGTCTTGAGTACTTGAGCACCTTGAATTAATTTGTCTTTGCAAAATGGAAAGGAAAATTTTAGGATATAATAGTGATCATATATTAGCCATGTGCCATCCATTAACACTGCATGCTAATCATATTCTTTAGTGAAAGTGACCAGGTAGTAGTCTTTCCCAAGATCAATAATTATAAGAGTGTCATTCTTCTCCCACATTTGATGAATTCTATTTTTAAGGGGTTTGTAATCTATCCTTCTTCCTAACATCTTTACTATCACACCCGTTTTCATGGTTGCACAATCCTCTTTTCTTCCATCTCTTAGAGTATGAATTCAAGACATCCACTCCTAATTTCTTTTCTTTAATCCGGAATCCAGCTTCAATATCACTTTCATTTTCCACACTAAAAGTTGTTATTGAGAGATCAACGGATGCCTCTCCAACAGTAGGATTTGCACCTGTGACTATGTTCTTGTAGGAAATGTTTTCTGTTTTGTTCACTTTTATATTTCCTTACTATGATGATGATCTCTTCCCTTCCTTTGACCTTTTCCGTGCTCCTATCATAGAACAACTCATGGTTTCTATTTTATATAATTATTCTTGTGTATTTCGATTAATAAAAATGTATATATATTAAATTTTTCGAAGGAGCAACCCAATGGTTTAGGTTGAGATATTGAGTCAATATAGGAGGTTCAGTGTCCCACTTTAAATTATATGAGCTACTTGCCAAAAATATTTAATCTTATAATAAATGATGTTTTTAATTTTTAATACATTACTTTTTCTTTTAATTGTATTGATTTAATAATACTATTTGTATTATTTTTAATTTAATATATTAAATATTTTATTTATGATAAAATTAATATTTTATTAAAAATATATAGTTCTAGTGTGCTCTTTATTTACTAACATAAAAATTAACAAATATATGCTTTTACTTTTAGAAATCATTGGTGTTACTTTTACGAAGATGATTTTTTTCCTTGGGTTTGCATTCTTGGAAAGTGAAAAAAAGCACAATGTTACTTGCACTGCTACAAAAAATACATCTAACGTCGGACGCAAAATGCGTTTGATGTCGGTAACAAAAACAAGGTAAATAACATCATCATAAAAGGTTACTCCTTATCACCCCAGATATTAAAACACTGAGGGGTGAAGTTAACTGCACGTGGATTCGATTCCCATCATCATCATTTTTATTATTTTCAGAATTGGATGACGCGCCCAATATTAACACTCAGTGATTTGAAGAACCGATGTAATATATTAATATTCTTACGTAAACCGAGGGGTTCAGATTAATTTTTTTTCTACTGTCGTCTGCACCTGAATTACATAACAATATTGCACAATATAAAATCATATTTTGCATATTACTGAAATAAAGACATTCATTTATTACACCAAATACAAACTCAAAATGGCACACACTTTATAATTTTAAATAAAAACTAAAACAAATGATCATAAACAAAAGCAATAAATCATTTACTTACTAGTTTTCCCATATGCCATCTTCATGATCACAACGAATAACATGCACATCATCTAAATCATTTTCTTCAAAAGATTGACGTACACGTGTTTCTAAATAAGAAGTCTCATAGTTAAAATCTTGATTTTCACCAGTACTATCAGGAAGATGTTTTCCTTGAAGAACAATTGACCATCTAGTGTTAGATGGATCAGTGACATAAAAAAATTGCTTTTCTTGGTTTGCCATGATGAATGGTTTATTCTTGTAAGTTTCCTTTCGAAGATTAACCCTTATGAATCCTAATTCATCAGTTTCTACACCCGTTTTACTGTCAATCTTAATTCTTTGTATACCCTTTGAAAATCTTCATGCAACGCTCTACCAGATACATCCATCGCAAATAAACTGGACCAAAAATTCTAATCTCCCTTACTAGATGAACAACTAAGTGAACCATAATGTCAAAGAATGATGGAGGGAAAAATATATCTAACTGGTACAAGATAATTGTAGCTTCGTGATCCAATTCATCTAAATTTCAAAGATCAATAACTTTACTACATTTAACATTGAATAATAAACACAACCTGGTTATAGTCACCCTTACATTTCTCGGTAAGATGCCACAGATAGCCCCTAGTAGAAGTTGTTGCATCAATACATGACAATCACGAAATTTTAAGCCAATTAATTTGTGATCATTCTGACATAAGTTTCTTCCCATTTGATTAATACCATTGGGGAACTTTGATATCCTGCAAACAATCACAAATATTTTATTTTTTAGACAAAGTGTGACTTGTTAGGGGAAAATAGGTTCTATTTCCTACTTCTTTTGGGGCTAATTTTTTCTGTATACCTATCACAACCATATCTTTGTAGGATTTCTTAGTATCTTTTGTCTTGCCTTTAATGTTGACAAGTTTTCCAATCAAACTATCACAAAAATTTTCCTCCATGTGCATCACATCAACACAATGTCTTTCATCAAGACTTGACCAATATGGGAGATCAAAGAACACCGACCTCTTTTTCCAAGAATTTTTTCCACGGGATTTTTTTGTTTCTTCCAAAGACAAATTTAAAGTGTTATTGTATTCTTTAAACTTCCTTCCCGATTAAGGGTTTTTGAGTGATACCATACTCCTGCTCTCCATTAAAAGCTTTGCGCAATCTTGGATACAAATGATTAGGTCTTAGAAATCTTTGATGACCAAGATAAAATTCTTTTTTCCTTTTGGTAATTGGTGGTGACATGTATCAACTTCACATATAGGACACACTTTATGACCCTTGACGTTGTACTCAGAAAAATTACCGTATGCAAGAAAGTCGTTGATTGTGCAAAACAACATGACACACAACTTAAAGTTATCACCTGTATATGCATCATCAACATCAACACCTTCCTCCTACAAAAGTCTTAAATCTTTAATAAATGGTGATAGATAAACATCTATGTCGTTCCCTGGTTGTTTTGGACCCGAAATCATCATCGATAGCATCATATACTTGCGCTTCATACACAACCATGGAGATAGGTTTTAAATTAAGAGAAAAACACACCATGACGTATGGTTAGTACTCAAATTACCAAAAGGGTACATTACATTGGTGGAAAGTCCAAGCCTAAGGTTTCTCGGTTCAAGGGCCAAATCTGGAAATAAGGAATCAATTTTATTCCATTGCAATGAATCAGCTACATGGAGAATTTTTCCATCACACACTCTTTCATCTGTATGTAATCTAATATTCTTTGCATCACTAACATTAGAAAACAATCTCTTGAACCTTAGATTTATCATTAGGTACCACATCACCTTAACATGAACACCCTTGATAGTTCCACCATCATCGTCATCAACACCATTTTCCTTTTGTTTGTAGCACGACACCCCACACCTCAGGCACTCGTTCAAGTTTTCAAATTCTTTCCTATATAAGATGCAATCATTACAATATGCATGTATTTCAGTATAGTCCAAACCCATTGGACACAATATCTTCTTGGCCTCATAAGTACGATTTGGCAACATGTTACCTTTAGGAAGCATTTGTTTTAACAATTCAAGAAATTCAGTGAAACTTTTATCCGTCCACCCACCTCTTGCCTTAATATTAAATAGTCTTAACACATCTAACAATCTTGTAAAACCTTTACATCCCGTGTGCAACGAATGTTCCATGTCTCTTTCCAAAGTATCTACCGTACTAGATTTCTTGAAAGCATCTACTCTAATATCACAAATGATTTCTTCTAGATTATCAATCATATATTCATCATCTTCAACTGTTTTTGACAAAGGTCTTTTTTGTCCTTTCACCATGCCATACACATTTCTTGTAAATTTGAATAATTCCATCACAACCACAATGATTGAATATAACATCCCTTGGATGTTTTCTAAAACTATAGCATTTCATAAAAGAACACCAAAAAATCCCATTGTTGCCAGGAAGGTTTTTTCCCGCGAAATCAAGAAATTGTAACAATCTATTATCATACTCGCTACTTAATCTATTGGCTTTCTTCCAACTACAATCCGTAATCACGTAAAGCTTCTAAAAATAAAATAAAAAACAATACAAAAATAAAGTTTCTCAACAACAACAAGAACAAGAACAATAAAACAATGTGCTTCATTCAAAATACCGAGGAGAACAATAGTAATGGAGAACAACAAGAACAATAGTAATGGAGAACAACAAGAATAACAATAATGGAGAATAACAAGAACATGCCGCAAAGCTCCTTAGAGAAGAAGTGGTCTTACATTTGCTAAGCTCCTTGGAGAAGAAGTGTTCTTCCATTGGCTAAGCTCCTTGGAGAAGAAGTGTTCTTTCGTTAGGGAATACAAAATATACAGAAAATTTATATCGTTTAAACTAAAAAATCAAGGTAGATTAGCCGACATAAAATATATAAAAAAGGCGTCATTTTGGTTTCCAAAAGAATAAAAAGTTAGGGAGTTTTTATCTAGTTTTTTAAAACAACCGAGGTAACATATCCGATGTAAAATCTAGAAAACATAATGGCGCCTTTTTGGTTCCATATAAAACATTAAATAGCAGGATTTGGGATTCGAACCTCAAACCATGAGCATATATTTATGTCGGTTTTATAAATATTTGAAGTAACAAACTTATTATTATTTTTTTAAAGCTTCGTCATGAAAAGCGTTATTTGTTGTAGTGTTGGCCTTTAGAAGTGCATCAAACTATGTTGAAGGTCCAAGAAAACATGCCAAAGTTCATTGTCATCGACTGTGATACCATATTGATGAATTTGGTTGCAAAGGGGTTTCAAACATCATATGCATTACTTTGGAGGTATCACATAACAAAAAAGTGAAAAGTAGACTTAAGTCTATTACTGAAGCGGCATGCAAAAAGTAAAGTATTATTTTACTAGGTGATATTTAGGTTATATCGTATCGTGTCCACAGAGATTGGTGTATTGAATTTCCGTTCGACAAATATCTCGTTAATGAGTTCTGGGGGATAAATGGGTTGTAAGGAAAGTGTTATCAATAGAAAATAAATGCATAAAAAGGAAAGACAAACTTATCCGACTCGAATGTACTCTACTCGTCACAAACTTAAACCTATCGACCAGTTATACTCAACCTACAATATTAAAAAATGTCAACACATATTAACAGCAACACCCACTATATTATCTCGGCGGCAATCTCTCAACAAACCTCAACAAGACAGAAGTCAACTGTATCTCTCGCGTTGACGATCTCTTAGAGCAACACAAACAACACAGAGGCATTAAGCTTTGATACCCAAAGTGATTGTCAGCTCTAAATCTATTTCTAAAATCCATAAACTAACAGATAATCATTCTAGATAAAAATCTAAGCAGTATATATCTATAGCAACCTAAATCCTTAACCAAAGCAAAAATCCAAGACAATAATCGATAAAGATTTATAAAGCAAGTTTTATACAATGCCATGTGTGATAAATATACATGAGTTCAGAGTAAAAAATACAAACAAAACCCAACAAAAGAGAAATACATAAAGAGTAGAAGAGATAAACCACAAATCTTCCGATTTGTCAGCACCGGCGATGAGAAATCCACCTTCAATCATCCATAAGAAAAGCCCTAGTGTTATTTTCTATGCTAATCTATCAAAAATAAGGTTTATGGAATTTGGGAACAAATACTCCCCATAAACCATAACCTAAAAATGAACTAATTTTTTTTTTATAAAACTCATGCCAACATGCCGCGCTAAGCGAGCTGGTCCCGCTAAGCGGTCTACCATTTAAAATACACGTGAAACCTCCTTAACTCGGTTAACCAATCTGATCCTTCTAAGAGGCACCTCCACTAAACGGCTTGATCCCGCTAAGCGGCCTTATCAACATAGCCTATGCAAAATTAGTCAAAACACTTGTAGCGCACTACAATTCCTGCTTAGCGTGCCTACTTGGACAAAACTTCCCAAATATGGACTTTTATTCTGAAAACGCGCATCCAGAGTCGTGCCTTAGACACCTTATTCCTCGATGCTCTAAATATGTAAAAAAAA
Source organism: Vicia faba (assembly GCA_948472305.1). NCBI lineage: Eukaryota > Viridiplantae > Streptophyta > Magnoliopsida > Fabales > Fabaceae > Vicia > Vicia faba. Next base: position 1,396,785,325 of record OX451738.1, on the reverse strand, counting down.
TACCTATAAAAGACATTAAAACTATCAAACATTACACTATGTACATAAACCATAATTATTCGCAAACTAAACGTATTTACTCAAAAGTCGGGTTTATTCAACAATTATTATAACAAAGAGTCGATAAGTGCAACAAAAAGTATATACAAAAATAGCTACATTTTCACTTATCAAATTATCCCCAACATAAACTTGTTTGTCCTCAAACAAGACCAAACCACTCAAAGAACAAAAGTAATCAACCAAAGAGTCATGAATAAACAAATTTGAACAACGAAAACAAATGTATGGTTCAAATAAAAATGCACGTGCATGGTAAATACATACCACAGTCTTATAACGACAACATGTAAATGAAATGAATCCTAAGTACAAAAATCATACAAAACATCCTAAAACAAAACAAGCTTATTCATGAATCACACCTAGTAAAAATTCGTCAGTAGATGAAGAACACATAAAAGTGAGGGATAACAAACACTAATCTACAATCTTCCAATCAAAAGAATCAATTATGCATTCATCCAAAAACTCATATTGAAAATACAAAGGCAAGAATCACAAGGGCTTTTCAAGGTTGTAATGTGGTTTGGTAATAAACAAGAGATAATTCTTAAGGCTAATCAAACAAAAAGTTGCCTAAACCTAAGGGAGATATCAATTCACCAAAGAATCAAGCAACACAATTTCAATCTGACTTCTTCCAAATCATAAATTGTCAAACCTAAACACAATACTTATTAACACAATATTATTCCATACTCTTTTTCTTTTTCTTTCTCAAAGCTTTTTCAATTTTTCATTCATTTTACTTTTCTTTTTCCCTATTTTTTTCCTTTTTATTTTCTTTTTACTGTTTTTTCTTTTTCTTTTCTTTTTACAACTTCAGAGCAATCACAACATTAGAGAACAAACAATTCTCTCCCCAACTTGTATTCAACCAACATTAAAGTGAATACTCCATACTTTCTAAGACAAGATAAAAATTCAAACCATAAATTATGCTTGACGGTTCAAGAAAACAGAGAATCAACATCCATACAAAAAGGAAAACCAAACACTCATAGACAAGCATTTAGTTTAAAACAACATGTACATTGAAAAAAAGGCTCAGAAGGGGTTAACAAAAGTTCACACACTTACAAGGTAAATTGATCATTTGGTTAGGTAGTTGTGCTTAAAATGAAACAAAATTCCTTGATCATGTTCATGCATTCATATAATCAACACAAACAAAATATTAAACATCATAAAATCCAGTTAAAACAAGAATTGTGGCCTCTAGCATATATGAACAATTGAAAGCTTCCTCACAATTGGAGTAAAAATGGAACTAAAGTGACAATCAAAAAGCAAGTAATGCAAAAAGAATGAATGGTACGATAATTATACAAATGATAAGTTTCCTAAACATGTTATGTTATATAAAGAAATAAATGAGTACGTGGAGTGTACCAAATTCAAAAAATATCATTACCAAACATCCACAAGTTGAATCTATCAAAATCGGAAAATCACCTCGAAATTCTTCAAGTTACCGGACCAAAATTTAGAGTCCAAACAACAACAAAAGAATTAGAAAAATAATACTATTATTATTTACTAATACAAAGCCTTGGTGAAAGTGATAAAAAGGAAGGCAATTGAAAATAAAAGAATTCACTAGCTCAACACAGTAGAGTGCGCTTAGCGCACTACACCAGAAACACGCGCTAAGCAGGATAGACTGCACTTAACGGTAGCAGAGAAATGCAGAAAAACAGAAACAGTTGCTGCATTTTCATGATACTACACCACACCTACACAACCTCAAACATACAATATTTACAACATACGAACTTCCTCAAGTTAAACATAACAAGCTTATTGAAAACAAAACTTAACACATTAACAAAAACTACTATAAACGTATTAAATAACCCGATGAAATTTGAACTAAACAAGTTCACAAGTCAGGATTTGAGAATTTTTAGAATTGGACCGATTTCAACTTGTTTAAACAAAATTAAACACACTACGGAAATAATGAAAAACAATAACAACATGCTTGTTTTATGCTGTAAGCTCGAACCATGTTATTTACAAACTAGCACATTGCTTCGGATGAGCCAAATGCTTCACTCCCGCCTTTGCTCTCATATCTTTAAGCTCTAACTGGAACTACACATCTAACCACACTTTTTGGAAACGTGAAAAGAAGCAAAAATATACAAGTATAGAAAATATGTAACTGTTTACAAGTTTGGTAAACATATACGGATAGATGTACAATTTAACATAAATAAGTATATTTACAAATTCTATACAACATATACATTAATTACAAAACTGAAAAACAAATAAACTATTGCAATGTAAAACAATAAACACCAATCTTCGACAACAACGCCATTTTGTTGAAGTGATAAAGCAACAAGCAAAAAACAAAGTATTATTTTACGGGTGATATTTAGGTTATATCGTATCGTGTCTACATAGATTGTTGTATTGAATTAGCGTTAGATAAATCACTCATTAAAGAATTTGGGGGATAAATGGGATATATGGAAAATATTATCAATAAAAAATAAATGTGTAAAAAGGAAAGACAAACTTATCCGGCTCAAATATACTCTACACGTCACAAATATAAACCTATCGATCAGTTATACTCAACCGTAACACCCACTATATCATCTCGGCGGCGATCTCTCAACCAACCTCAACAACATAGTAGTCAATCGTATCACTCACGTTAACAATCTCTCAGAGCAATACAAACAACACAAAGGCATTAATCTTTGATACCCAAAGTGAATGTAAGCTCTAAATCTATCTCTAGAATCCAGAAACTAACAGATAATCATCCTAGATAAGAATCCAAGCAGTATATGTCTATAGCAACCCAAATCCTTATAACAAAGCAAAAACCAGGACAATAATCGACAAAGATTTGTAAAGCATGTTTTATACAACGCCATGGGTGACAAGTATACATGAGTTCAGAGTAAAAATACAAACAAAACCCAACAAAATAGAAATATAAAGAGAGTAGAAGAGATAAACCATAAATTTTCCGATTTGTGTGAACCGGTCGATGAGAAATTCACCTTCAATCATCCATAAGTAAAGCCTTAGTGTTGTTTTCTAAGCTAATCTATCGAAAATAAGGTTGATGGAACTAAATATAACCTAAAAATGAACTAAATATGTTTTTATAAAACTCATCTCAGGAGACCGCGCTAAGCGGGCTGATCCTGCTAAGCGGTCTGCCACTTAAAATTCACGTGAAACCGTCTTAACCCTGCTAAGCGAGCTGATCCTGCAAAGAGGAACCCCCGCTAAGCGGCCTCATCAACATAGCCTATGCAAAATAAGTCAAAACACTTGTAGCGCACTACAATTCCTGCTTAGCGTGCCTACCTGGACAAAACTTCCCAAATATGGACTTTTATTCTGAAAACGTGCATCCAGAGCTGTGCCTTCGACACCTTATTCCTCGATTCTCTATATATGGAAAAAATACCTATAAAAGACATTAAAATATCAAACTTTACACTATGTACATAAACCATAATTATTCGCAAATTAAACGTATTTACTTAAAAGTCAGGTTTATTCAATGAGTATTACAACAAAGAGTCGATAAGTGCAACAAAAAATATATACAAAAATATCTACATTTGCACTTATCAAATTCTCCCTAACGTGAACTTGTTTGTCCTCAAACAAGACCAAACCACTCAAAGAACCAAGGTAATCAACCAAAGAGTCGTGAATAAACAAATTTGATAAATGAAAACAAATGTATGGTTCAAACAAAAATGCACACGCAAGGTAAATACATACCACAATCCTATAATGACAACATGTAAATGAAATGAATCCTAAGTAGAAAAATCATACAAAACATCCTAAAACAAAACAAGCTTATTCATGAATCTCACCTAGTAAAAATTCGTCAGTAGATGAAGAACATATAAAAGTAAGGGATAACAAACACTATTCCACAATCTTGCAAGCAAAAGAATCAATTATGCATTCATCCAAAAACTCATATTGAAAATTCAAAGACAAGAATCACAAGGGCTTTTCAAGGTTTTAATGTGGCTTGGTAACAAACAAGAGATAATTCCTAAGGCTAATCGAAACAAAAACTCGCCTAAACCTAAGGGAGTGATCAATTCACCAAAGAATCAAGCAACACAATTTCAATCAAATTTCTTTCAAATCATAAATTGTCAAACCTAAACACAATACTTATTAACACAAAATTATTCCATACTCTTTTTGTTTTTCTTTCTCAAATATTTTTCAATTTTTCATTTCTTTTTCACTATTTATTTTATTTTTCTTTTCTTTTTACTATTTTTTCTTTTCCTTTTCTTTTTAAAACCTCATAGCAATCACAACATCAGCGAACAAACAATTCTCTCCCCAACTTGTATTCAACCAACATTAAAGTGAATATTCCATACTTTCTAAGGCAAGGTAAAAATTCAAACCATAAATCATGCTTGAAGGTTTAAGAAAACAAAGAATCAACATCCATCCAGAAAGGAAAACCAAACACTCATAGACAAGCATTTAGTTCAAAAACAACACGGGCATTAAAAAATGGCTCAAAAGGGGTTAACAAAAGTTCACACACTCATAAGGTGAATTGACTATATGGTTAGATAGTTGTGCTTAAAATGAAACTAAATGCCTTGATCATGTTCATGCATTCATATAATCAACACAAACAAAATATTAAACATAATAAAATCCAGTTAAAATAAGAATTGTGGCCTCCAGCATATATGAACAAGGGAAAGCTTCCTCACAATTGGGGTAAAAAGGGAACTAAAGTGACAATCAAAAAGTAAGTAATGCAAAAAAAATGAATGGTACGATAATTATACAAATGATAAGTTTCCTAAACATGTTATGTTATATAAAGCGATAAAAGAATACATGGCGTGTACCAAATTCAAAAAATATCATTACCAAACATCCGCAAGTTGAATCAATCAAAATCGAAAAATCACCTCAAAATTCTTCAAGTTACCAAACTAAAATTTAGAGTCCAAAAAACAACAAAAGAATTAGAAAAATAATACTATTATTATTTACTAATACAAATCCTTGGTGAAAGTGAGAAAAAGGAAGACAAGTGGAAATAAAAGAATTCACTAGCTCAACACAGCAGAGCGCGTTAAGTAGGACAGAGTGCGTTTAGCGCGCTACACAAGAAACACGCACTTAGCAGGTAGATTGCACTTAACGGTAGCATAGAAATGCAGAAAAACAGAAATAGTTGTTGCATTTTCATGTTACTCCGCCACACCTACACAACCTCAAACATACAATATTTATAACATACAAACTTCCTCAAGCTAAACACAAAAAGCTTTCAGAAAACAAAACTTAACACATTAACATGAACTACAATAAACGTACTAAATAACCTGATGAAATTTGAACTAAACAAGTTGAAAAGTGGATTTGAGAATTTTTAGAATTGGACTGATTTCAACTTGTTTAAACAAATTCAACACACTACGGAAATAATGAAAAACAATAACAACATGCTTGTTTTACGATGTAAGCTCAACGCATGATATTTACAAACTAGCATATTGCTTTGGATGAACCAAATGCTTCACTCCCGCCTTTTCTCTAATCTCTTCGATCTTTAACCGAAACTACACATCCAACCACACTTTTGGAAATGTGAAAAGAAACAAAAAAATACAAGTATAGAAAACTTGTAACTATTTATAAGTTTGGTAAACATATACAGATAGATGTACAATTTAACATAAATAAGTTCATTTACAAATTCTATACAACATATACATTAATTACAAAACTGAAAAACAAATAAACTACCGCAATGCAAAACAATAAACACCAATCTTCGACAACGATGCCATTTTGCTGAAGTGATAAAGCAGCAAGAAAAAAGCAAAGTATTATTTTATGGGTTTTATTTAGGTTATAACGTATCGTGTCCACATAGATTGGTGTATTGAATTGGCGTTCGATAAATCACTCATTAAAGAATTTGGGGGATAAATGTGATATAAGGAAAACATTATCAATAGAAAATAAATGTATAAAAAGGAAAGACAAAGTTATCCGGCTCGAATGTACTCTACTTGTCACAAACTTAAACTATCGACCAGTTATACTCAATCGTAACACCCACTATATCATCTTGGAAGTGATCTCTCAACCAACCTCAACAACATAGAAGTCAATCGTTTCGCTCGTATTAACGATCTCTCAGAGCAATACAAACAAAACAAAGGAATTATTCTTTGATACCCAAAGTAAATGTAAGCTCTAAATCTATCTCTAGAATCCAGAAATTAACAGATAATCATCCTAGATAAGAATCCAAGCGGTATGTGTCTATAGCAACCCAAATCCTTAACACAAAGTAAAAATCCAACACAATAATGAACAAAGATTTGTAAAGCATGTTTTATACAACGCCATGGGTGACAAATATACATGAGTTCAGAGTAAAAATACAAATATAACCCAACAAAAGAGAAATGCAAAGAGAGTAGAAGAGATAAACCATAAATCTTTTGATTTGTCGACACCGGTCGATGAGAAATCCACCTTCAATCATCCATAAGCAAATCCTTAGTGTTGTTTTCTAAGCTAATCTATCAAAAATAAGGTTGACGGAATTTGGGAACAAAAACACCCCAAAAACCATAAACTAAAAATGAACTAATCATGTTTTAATAAAACTTATCTTAGGAGACCGTGTTAAGCGGGTTGATCCTGCTAAGCGGTCTTCCACTTAAAATACACGTGAAATTGCCTTAACCCCGCTTAGCAAGCTGATCCCGCTAACAAGCACCCCTCTAAGTGGCCTCATCAGCATAGTGTATGCAAAATCAGTCAAAACACTTGTAGCGCACTACAATTCCTGCTTAGCGTTCTTACCTGGACAAAAATTTCCCAAATATGGACTTTTATTCCGAAAACGCACATCCAGAGTCGTGTCTTCGACACCTTAATACTTGATGCTCTAAATATGCAAAAAATACCTACAAATACATTAAAACTATCAAACATTATACTACGTACATAAAATATAATTATTCGTGAAGTAAACATATTTACTCAAAAGTCAGGTTTATTCAACGATTATTAACAACAAATAGTCGATAAGTGAAACAAAAAGTACATACAAAAATATCTACATTTGCACTTATCAAATTCTCCCCAACTTGAACTTGTTTGTCCTCAAATAAGACAAAACCACTCAAAGAACAAAAGTAATCAACCAAAGAGTCATCAATAAACAAATTTGAAAAACGAAAACAAATGTATGGTTCAAACAAAAATGCACATGCAAGGTAAATACATACCCCAATCCTATAACGACAACATGTAAATGAAATGAATCCTACGTACAAAAATCATACAAAACATTGTAAAACAAAAAAAGCTTATTCATGAATCACACTTAGTAAAAATTCGTCAGTAGATGAAGAACACATAAAACTGAGGGATAATAAACACTATTCCACAATCATGCAAACAAAAGACTCAATTATGCATTCATCCAAAAACTCATATTGAAAATACAAAGGAAAGAATCACAAGGGATTTTCAAGGTTGTAACGTGGCTTGGTAACAAACAAGAGATAATTCCTAAGGCTAATCAAAACAAAAACTTGCCTAAACATAAGGGAGTCATCAATTCACCAAAGAATCAAGCAACACAATTTCAATCAAACTTATTCCAAATCATAAATTGTCAAACCTAAACATAATACTTATTAACACAACATTATTCCATGCTCTTTTTGTTTTTCTTTCTCAAAGCTTTTTCAATTTTTCATTTCTTATTCTTTTCTTTTTCACTATTTATTTTCTTTTTCTTTTCTTTTTACTGTTTTTTCTTTTTCTTTTCTTTTTACAACCTCATAGAAATCATAACATCAGCGAACAAACAATTCTCTCCCCAACTTGTATTCAACCAACATTAAAGTGAATACTCCATACTTTCTAAGGTAAGGTAAAAATTCAAACCATAAATCATGCTTGACAGTTCAAGAAAATAAAGAATCAACATCAATCCCAAAAGGAAAACCAAACACTCATAGACAAGAATTTAGTTCAAAAACAACATGGACATTGAAAAAAAGGCTCAAAAGGGGTTAACAAAATTTCACACACTCACAAGATGAATTGACAATTTGGTTAGGTAGTTGTGCTTAAAATGAAACAAAATGCCTTGATCGTGTTCATGCATTCATATAATCAACATAAACAAAATGTTAAACATAATAAAATCCAGTTAAAACAAGAATTGTGGCCACCAGCATATATGAACAATGGAAAGCCTCCTCACAATTAAGGTAAATAGGGAACTGACGTGACAATCAAAAATCAAGTAATGCAAAAAGACTGAATAGTTCGGTAATTATACAAATGATAAGTTTCCTAAAAATGTTATGTTATATAAAGTGATAAACGAGTACATGGCGTGTACCAAATTCAAAATAATATCATTACCAAACATCAGCAAGTTGAATCAATCAAAATCGAAAAATCACCTCGAAATTCTTCAAGTTACCGGACTAAAATTTAGAGTCCAAATAACAATTAGAAAAATAATACTATTATTATTTACTAATACAAAGCCTTGGTGAAAGTGAGAAAAAGGAAGGCTAGTTAAAATAAAATAATTCACTAGATCAACACAACAGAGCGTGCTAAGAAGGACAGAGCGCGCTTAGCGCGCTACACCAGAAACACGCTCTAAGTAGGATAGACTGCGCATAACGGTATCTGAAAAATACAAAAAATAGAAACAGCTACTACATTTTCATGGTACTCCACCATACCTACACCACCTCAAACATACAACATTTACAACATACAAACTTCCTCAAGCTAAACACAACAAGCTTGCGGAAAACAAAACTTAACACATTAACACGAACTACTATAAACGTACTAAATAGCCCGATGAAATTTGAACTAAACAAGTTGAAAAGTGAGGATTTGAGAATTTTTAGAATTGGACTGATTTCAACTTGTTTAAATAAAATTTAACACACTACGAAAATAATGAAAAACAAAAACAACATGCTTGTTTTACGCTGTAAGCTCGACCCATGTTATTTACAAACTAGCACGTTGCTTCAGATGAGCCAGATGCTTCACTCTCTCCTTTTCTCTCATCTCTTCGAGCTCTAACCGGAACTACACATCTAACCACACTTTTGGGAAATGTGAACAGAAACAAAAATATACAAGTATAGAAAACATGTAACTATTTACAAGTTTGGTAAACATATACAGATAGATGTACAATTTAAAATAAATAAGTTCATTTATAAATTCTATACAACATACACATTAATTACAAAACTGAAAAACAAATAAACTACTGCAATGCAAAACAATAAACACCAATCTTCGACAATGACGCCATTTTGCTGAAGTGATAAAGCAGCAAGCAAAAAGCAAAGTATTATTTTACGGCTAATATTTAAGTTATACTGTATCGTGTCCATATAGATTGGTGTATTAAATTGGCGTTCGATAAATCACTCATTAAAGAATTTGGGGGATATATGAGATATAATGAAAATATTATCAATAGAAAATAAATGTATAAAAAGGAAAGACAATCCTATCCGGCTCGAATGTACCCTACTCGTCACAAACTTAAACCTATCGACCAGTTATACTCAACCGTAACACCCACTATATCGCTCGTGTTAACGATCTCTTAGAGCAATACAAACAACACAAAGGCATTAATCTTTGATACCCAAAGTGAATGCAATCTCTAAATCCATCTCTAGAATCCAGAAACTAATAGATAATCATCTTAGATAAGAATCCAAGCAGTATATGTCTATAGAAACCCAAATCCTTAACACAAAGCAAAAATCCAGGACAATAATCGACAAAGATTTGTAAAGCATGTTTTATACAACGCCATGGGTGACAAATATACATCAGTTCATAGTAAAAATACAAACAAAGCCCAACAAAAGAGAAATACAAAGAGATTAGAAGAGATAAATCACAAATCTTCTGATTTGTCGGCACCGGTCGATGAGAAATCCACCTTCAATCATCCATAAGCAAAGCCTTAGTGTTGTTTTCTAAGCTAATCTGTCAAAAATAAGGTTGACGGAATTTGGGAACAAAAACACCCCAAAAACCATAACATAAAAATGAACTAAATATGTTTTTATAAAACTCATCTCAAGAGACCGTGCTAAGCGGGCTGATCCTGCTAAGCGGTTTGCCACTTAAAATACACGTGAAATCGCCTTAACACCACTAAGCGAGCTGATCCCGCGAAGAGATACCCTTGCTAAGCAGCCTAATCCCTCTAAGCGACCTCATCAGCATAGCCTATGCAAAATCAATCAAAACACTTGTAGCACACTAAAATTCCTGCTTATCGTGCCTACCTGGACAAAACATCTCAAATATGGACTTTTATTTCAAAAACGCGCATCCAGAGCCTTGCCTTCGAAACCTTAATCCTCGATTCTCTAAATATGAAAAAAATACCTATGAAAGACATTTAAACTATCAAACTTTACACTATGTACATAAAATATAATTATTCGCGAAGTAAACATATTTAATCAAAAGTCAGGTTTATCCAACGATTATTAACAACAAAGAGTCGATAAGTGCAACAAAAAGTATATACAAAAATATCTACATTTGCACCTATCAAATTCTCCCCAACTTGAACTAGTTTGTCCTCAAACAAGACCAAACCACTCAAAGAACAAATGTAATCAACCAAAGAGAGATGAATAAACAAATTTGAAAAATGAAAACAAATGTATGGTTCAAACAAAAATGCACACGTAAGATAAATACATACCACAATCCTATAAAGACAACATGTAAATGAAAAGAATCCTAAGTACAAAAATCATACAAAACATCTTAAAGTAAAAAAAGCTTATTCATGAATCACACCTAGCAAAAATTCGTCAGTACGTGAAGAACACATAAAAGTGAGGGATAACAAACACTCATCCACAATCTTGCAAACAAAAGACTCAATTATGCATTCATCCAAAAACTCATATTGGAAATAGAAAGGCAAGAGTCTCAAGGGTTTTCAAGGTTGTAATGTGGCTTGGTAACAAACAAGAGATAATTCCTAAGGCTAATCGAAACAAAAACTTGCTTAAACCTAAGGGAGTGATCAATTCACCAAAGAATCAAGCAACACAATTTCAATCAAACTTCTTCCAAATCCAAAATTGTCAAACCTAAACACAATACTTATTAACACAACATTATTCCACACTCTTTTTGTTTATCTTTCTCAAAGCTATTTCAATTTTTTATTTATTTTTATTTTTCACAATTTTTTTCTTTTTGTTTTCTTTTTACTGTTTTTTTTCTTTTTCTTTTCTTTTTACAACCTCATAGAAATCACAACCTCGGCGAACAAACAATTCTCTCCACAACTTGAACTCAACCAACATTAAAGTGAATACTATCTACTTTATAAGGCAAGATTAAAATTCAAAGCATAAATCATGCTTGACGGTTCAAGAAAACAAAGAATCAACATCCATCCAAAAAGGAAAATCAAACACTCATAGACAAGAATTTAGTTCAAAAACAACATGGATATTGAAAAAAAAAGGATCAAAAGGGGTTAACAAAAGTTCACACACTCACAAGATGAATTGACTATTTGGTTAGGTAGTTGTGCTCGAAATGAAACAAAATGCCTTGATCATGTTCATGCATTCATATAATCAACACAAATAAAAGTTTAAACATAATAAAACCCAGTTAAAACAAGAATTAAGGCCTCCAGCATATATAAACAATGGAAAGCTTCCTCACAATTGGGGTAAAAAGGGAACTAAAGTGACAATAAAAAAGAAAGTAATGCAAAAAGAATGAATGGTAAGGTAATTATACAAATGATAAGTTTCCTAAACATGTTATGTTATATAAAGCGATAAATGAGTACATGGTGTGTACCAAATTCAAAATAATATCATTACTAGACATCCGCAAGTTTAATCAATCAAAATTGGAAAATCACCTTGAAATTATTCAAGTTACCATACCAAAATTTAGAGTCCAAACAACAACAAAAGAATTAGAAAAATAATGTTATTATTATTTACTAAATGAAAGCCTTGGTGATAGTGACAAAAAGGAAGGCAAGTGAAAATAAAAGAATTCACTAGCTCAACACAGAAGAGCGCACTAAGGAGGACAAAGCGTGCTAGGCTTGCTACACTAGAAACACGCGTTAACCATGATAGGTTGCGCTTAATGGTAGCAGAAAAATGCAGAAAAACAGAAACAGCTACTGCATTTTCATGCTACTCCACCACAACTACACAACCTCAAACATACAATATTTACAATATTCAAACTTCCTCAAGATAAACACAATAAGCTTACGGAAAACAAATATTTAAACATTAACACGAACTATTATAAACATGATAAATAACCTGGTGAAATTTGAACTAAAAAAGTTGAAAAGTGAACATTTGAGAATTTTTAGAACTAGACTGATTTCAACTTGTTTAAATAAAATTCACCACACTACGAAAACAATGAAAAAAAATAAAAACATGCTTGTATTATGTTTTAAGCTTGACGCATGTTATTTATAAACTAGCAAGTTATTTTGGATGAGCCAAATGATTCACTCACGCTTTTTCTCTTATCTCTTCGAGCTCTAACCGGGACTACACATCAAACACACTTTTGGCATCCATGAATAGAAACAAAAATGTACAATTAAAAATAAACAATTTCATTTACAAACTCTATACAACATATACATTAATTACAAAACTCAAAAAAAAATATCACAATACGAAACAATAAACACCAATTGTAGTGGTAGAAATGTTGAGACTAAGCCATTGGATTGACTAGACTTGCACAGATCAAATAAAAATAGATACCATGATTTATTGTTTCCAGAGGAATGGGAAAAGAGTGAATAATCCAAAAAGAGTGAGAGAGAATCTACGTTTCGGGTTTGGTTATGCAAAGGGAAGGTATTAGCACCCTAAACATCTAAGGTACTCCGCAGGAGCCTCTTTGAAAATTTGTGCATTTAGGCTATAAGAGTTGTATACAAAAATAGATTGTAGGGATGAGAAAAGAAGTATTATTTACAATTTTTGCACCCGCCGCGGTTGCGAATCTTTAGTGCCTACATACCACCTTCCATACAATAGGGGATCAGGGTACTCATAGTTCACCTTTAGAAATTTAAAAAAAACACAAGTGTGTTGGTTAATTTTTAAGAGACGAGACATCATCGTCTTATCCGAATGGAAGAACATACTTACTACCCACGATTATGAGAAAGGAGAATTTATGTCATCTCAAAGTGGAGGATATAGCTTGGATTTTAAAATCAACAAAGCCTCGCTCAACACTAAAGTGGAAAATATCTCACTTCACTACATATCATAGAAGTATAGTAGCTCACATCTCTACAAGGATTGACAAGAGTCTAATCTTTTTGAGAAAATTTTAAAGTAAAAAGCCAAAGTGGCAAAATTATTTGAATGAGATTGGTTGACTTTTAGTCTTCTCACAAAAAAAAATGTTAAAGTATTATTAAGTTGGTTTAAGTTTGATTAAGAAAATATTTTTGAAAATGCATGGACCTAAGTCCAAGTTTATTGTGAAAGCGATTCAAGTTTGGAAACAAGAATAGTTTTAAAAAGGAGGGAGAAGATTTTTAAAATTAAAGAAGATGGGAAGAGATGAAGAGACTATCCTATAGCATAAGGTAAAAGCTAGAGAAAAGAACCATCTAACCAACAAGAAGCCAACACTTGACATGATGAGTCAATGTAGAATTCTCATCATTTGGATTGAAACCAAACAATCAAAGATACTAAACCTCTTAAGAATACAAAACATCAAATGTATTAAGTATTCATAAAAATTGGGTAGAGTAAGGATTGTATACAGATGAATTCCTGATCACAAACAAAGCATATAATCAGAATAACCTGCACACAAGAACTCACAAAGGTCTCAAGGTAGTCAAGTTCTCTAATCCTAAGTCCAAGAAGCCCATAACTCCATCATGCCAAGGATAGTAACCAAATAGTCCAAATAACATTAAAGTTTTTATTGTTCAAGTTCATTATTAGGTATCTTCAAAAAGAAAATGAAAAGCTCAAGTGAGAAAAATAAAAAGGACATAAAGATAAATGCTCAAGTGAGCAAAGATGAAAATAGCATGAAATGAAAATGCTAAGATAAATGGTGCTTAAAGTAAAAGCATGAAAATAAAAGTCAATTGTTAATGAGTTAGAAATTAGAGTTTAGTTGAATGACCATATTGAAACTTGCATTCGAAAACTTATTAGAAGATTGATAAAATCAAAGCCTCTCAATAACAAGTTTCATTTTCTTTTTGTCAAGTATATCATTCATTTCAAATTCTCAAGGCAACAATAAATGATCAATGATGCTTAAATGATTCACGTAATCCAAAATTTATGAATATTCATTAGAGGATGGATAAGACCAAAGCCTCCTAACAATGAACCTCAAGGTTATTGGATCAAAGGTTTTAAATTAAACACACTTAGGCTTGCAAACATAGGTTTGGGCCACAGATGATCATTTCTCGAATCAGGACAAAATTTAGTGTTATATTAAGCAATCGTAAGTGGACTTATATAAAAGTCGCGCCTATTTTGAGGCCGGTAAATAGCAATCTATGTACCATATGTTTGGAGAGATGATATGTTGATCAGCCTCTAACAACATGTAGCACAAAAAAGAAGGGGATGAGATGAAGAGGGAGGGGATACATTTGAATAAAAAATTTGATCAAACTATCATTAAAATCATCCATCCATTTTAGTGGAGTTAAACTCAACACTCAAGATCCAAGGATGTTAATGAAGTTTATGATCAACAATCACATAGCCAGAATATATTAAAAAAATAAATTTCATTTAATAAATAAAATAAAAAAATAAAAATGACTTCTAAATTATTTTTTAAAATGAAAATAAGAGGTAAAATAGCAAACTATATTCATGGTATCAAATGAAAATTTAAAAAGACCATAGAAAAATCAGAAATGACCTCAAATATTTTTATAAAATTTTTGGTAATTTTTTTAAACAGAAAAGTATTTTTAAACTAATTAAAATCACTCAAATAAGTGAAAAAAAGATCAAAAATAGTAGAAGTCAAAGTAAGATTCTAGAAAATTTTCAGAAGGTCATAAGTAAGGAAAATTATTTTTATGAAAAACTTTAGAATTTAAAAAATATCAAAAAGTATTTTTAAAACAATTAAAATATGGCAAACAAAACAAAAATTATGAAAAATATCAAACGTTAAAACAAAAATATGAAAAAATATTCACAAAATCAGAAATAATTTAAAATATTTTTGTATATTTCTTTTATAATTTTAAGATGAAAAATAAAAGATTTGTGAATTTTTAAAGATAAAAGAAATTAAAAAATAATTTTGTAAAATAAAAACAAATCAGAAAAACCACGCGCATTGGATCTCTCTCACTTATACATGCTGGAAGATCCAATGCATTTCAGGTGAGGGAGCATCATGGATCCAAGATGAAGTGCGCGCATACAACATAAAAAGGTCCAACCAATAAAAATAAAACAATTGGCTCAGTGTCATTGGTTGAAGAACGACATGTAGGTCGTCTTCAACCTCCAGCCTCTTGCAAGTAGGGCAAATCCAAGATCCTTGAATCTGTAAATTTACGTGTTCATAGAGGTACCATTAGATGCGTCTACTTGAGACGATCACAACCATATTCTCGTGAAAAATTTATATAAAACACAACATAGTCGATTTGGAAAAAAATAGAGATGTTTGAAAATGTCAAAATCTAAAATTGGAAGCATCAAATGCATTGTTTCACCAAAATTGAGTTAAGAGCAAGCATCACTAAACATCATAGACCATTCTAGTAATTTGAGTTAGAAGATTTGGTGCCTTAAACTACCTAAACTAAGTTAGATGAACTTGCTCTGTAAATGGACTTGGCTAGCACGATTTAGGACACCTCAAGGCTTGATTCTTCTTCTGTTAGCTTCAGTGAAGTTCAAGGATGAAGGATCAATGAAGAAATTGGATTGAAAAGTGAAGAAAAGATGAATTAGAAATCTTAGAAAAGTGAGTTATATAAGGAGTTTGACAGAATGATTTTTGTTGTTCAATCTTGAGAAAGTGAGTGGTATGGAGTCTGTATTTATAGGAGAAGTGAATGGGATCAAAAGGAGGGGTGAATGATGCAAATTCAAATGAATTTACGAGCAAAGTATGTTCACATGTGCATCAAAATGCATCCAAATGATGCGTTTTGATGCTCTAAATGATTTAAACATATGTGCTAATCATGTTTAAGTGAAAATCGCGTGGTAATTTGGTGATTAGAAGCCACATTATGAATTTCAAATTCTGACTTTGGAGAAAACTTCAGTTTCAAGGTACCATCTTTAAATCCATGGTGTTCACAGCTCAAGGGGTCTTAAGGCACGAGTCTTGAAGAAATTGAAAGATAAGGTCACAAACTTTACAATGTGCAAAGAGTGAGATCAATTGGATTCTTGAGATAAAATTTGTGATGAGTCAAAGTTGAGAAAAAGATGCTGACTTTTTGTACTTAGAAAAATTCTATGTTTTTCTTCAAAAGTGACCTATAATTTTTTGAGTTCAAACAAGGTCTTCTTTCAAAATTTAGTTTGATCATTGATGCTAGATTGAAGTAGACTTCCCAAATAGAATTTTGAAACTTGAATCACTCAAAAATATCAAGTACAACCCATAAGCAACCCATAAGCAAGCAAAGCAAAGATAGCCTCAAAAGAACCTGTATTTTTCATCTTGGCAAAGTAACAAGCTTTCTCTAATAAAAATTGATCAGGTAAACCCCTGATTCCTCCTTTGGTAGTCATGTTAGCCTCAATCTTAGACTTCTTCAAATGAGTCATGGGAATAATCTCATGAGACTTAGGTTCTCCTTTTAAGTCGGTGAAAGGAACAGGGTCAGTAATAGGTAAACCAAGTAAGTAAGAATACTCCTCCAGTGTGGAGATCAGCTGATAATCAGGGAATGTAAAGCATCGACACAACGGATCATAGAATTGGACCAATGTAAAAAGAATACCCTCCTTCATCTTGAGCTTCATAAGAGGCACGAAGGATCCATATTTCTTCCGAAAATCTGTAGAGCTCTCAATCTCATGAATCAAACTCATCAGTTCCTCTATCTTAGGATTCTTGAAACTGTACTTCTGAGTCTTTCTTTTACCAAAATCCATGGTCAAAATGTTTCTGATATATTTTCAAAATTCAACTTTAAGTTCCTAGAGTCAATTGTTTTAAAGAATGCTCATGGGTGCATGATGCAACAATCACACACAAGATCACAAACACGGGGGGTTCATAGGTTCGACGTCACGAGCATGAAGTCAAAGTTACTACCCACAAGGTAATGACTAATAGTTTACCATCTACCAAACAAGGTTCTAAAAGGTTCCCAGACTCTACATCCTTCCTTCGGGTATTGCCAATGTCCCGATTAACCCAGTAATAGGCAATATTCTTAAGAAAAACTCGTCTGAGTGTAGCATCGCGTGATAAGCACTTTCAGATTACTCCTTCATAGATTTCGCACTACACCTAAAAGGCCAAGATGGGTTATGGGTTCTACGGTCCTCAACTTTAGCAGGATCCCAAGTCGAAAGCAGCATGTCTTCCTGATTACTCGGTAAACAAAAACTACAATCAAAGAGGCCTCCACTGAGTGGAGGATCTCAAATTATTTTTTGGGATTGCTCTCTCAAATTTAACATGACTATACAGTCCGTCTTATCTTAACTTTGCCCAAGTCCGAGTAGAGGACTTATGAGAAATTACCAAGCACCCTGAAAACCAGGAAATCCAGACAAACATATATAAAACACACAATATATAACCAATAATAGAACATGCAAAATATAAACAAAGATAGGCACAACCCACTTAGAGATGGACCAGCATTTGGTCAATCTTAACTCCCCAGTGAAGTCGCAATTTTTTCTGTAGTGATAGAAATGTTGAGACTAAGCCATTAGATTGACTTAACTCGCATAGATCAAATAAAAATCACCATCGCGCTTTATTGCTTCCAGAGGAATAGGAAAAGAGCGAGTAAACTTAAAAAGAGGGGGAGAGAATCTAGGTACAGGGGTATGTTATGAAAATGGAAGGTATTAGCATCCTAAACATCTACAGTACTCCGTAGGAAACTCTTTGAAATTTTGTGTATTTTGGCTATAAATGTTGTATACAAAAATAGATGGTGGAGATGAGAAAAGAAGTATTTTTTTATAAATTTGTACCTGCCACGGTTGCGAACCTTTAGTGCCTACGTACCACCTTCCGTGCAATAGGGGATCAGGGTACTCGTAGTTCACCTTAAAAATTTTAAAACATAAGTGTGTTGGTTAATTTTAAGAGAAGAGACATAATCATCATATTCGAGTGGAAAACATTCTTACTACCCATAATCAGGATAAAGGAGAATTTGCATCATCTCAAAGTGGAGGATATAGCTTGGATTTTAAAATTAATAAAGCCTCACTCAACACCCAAGTGGAAAATATCTCACTTCACTATATATCGTAGAAGTATAGTAGCTCGCATCACTACAAGAGTCGACAAGAGTCTAATCTTTTGAGAAAAGAGTTTTACAGTAAAAATCCAAAGTGGCAAAAATAGTTTGAATGAGGTTAATTCACTTTTAGTTTTCTCAGAAAAAATGTCAAAGTATGATTAATAGTGATTAAAATTTGATCAAGAAAGGATTTTTGAAAATGTGTGGACCTAAGTCCAAGTTTATGATGAAAGCGGTTCAAGTTAGAAAACAAGAAGAGTTTTGAAAAGGAGAGAGAAGATTTTTGAAATTAAAGAAGATGGGAGGAGATGAAGGTACTCTCCTAAAGCATAAAGTAAAAGCTAAAGAAAAGAACCGTCTAACTAACAAGAAGACAACACTTGACATAAAGAGTCAATGTAGAATTCACATCCTTTCGATTGAAACCAAGCAAGCAAAGATACTAAACCTCTCAAGAATACCAAGCTTCAGATGCATTAATTCTTCACAAAAATTGGGCGGAGTAATAACTGTATATAGAGGAATTCTCAATCACAGACAAAGCATATAATCATAATAACCTACACATAAAGAAAATCAACCCAGTGTCTTTGGGTAAACCCCAAGAACTCCAAACAAAATAACAACAGAGTCACAAGGTCCCAAGGGTAATCCAGGTTTCTAATCCTAAGTCCAAGAAGTCCACAACTCCATAATGCCAAGGATAGTAACCAAATAGTCCAAGTAACTTTAAAGTTTTTAATGTTCAAGTTGGTTATTAAGTGTCTTTAAAAGAAAATGAAATCTCAATTGAGCAAAGATAAAATAGCATGGAATGTAAATTCTAAAATAAATTATACATAAAAGTAAAGACATAAAATAAAGGGGCATAAAGTAAAAACACAAAGTAAAAGCACAAAGTAAAAGTCAATTGTTAGTGAATTAGAAGTTAGAGATTAGTTTAATGACCATCTTGAAACTTGCATTTGAAAACTCATTAGAAGATTAATAAAACCAAAGCTTATCAACAACAAGTCTCATTTTCTTTTTGTCAAGTATATCATTCATTTAAAATGCTCAAAGCAACCACATATGATCAACGGTGTTCAAATGATTCACTTAGACCAAAGTTCATGAAGTTCGTTGGAGGATTGATAAGACCAAAAACCTTCTAACAATGAACCTCAAGATTATTGAATCAAAGATCTCAAATTAACATGCTTGGGCTTGCAAACATAGGTTTGGGCCACGAATGATCATTTCTCGAATCGGGGCAAATTTAGCGCTATGTTAAGAAATCGTAAGTGGGCTTATGTAGAAGTCACACCTATTTTGAGGACGGTCAATAGCAATCTATGTACCACATGTTAGAGAAATGGTACGTAGATCCTTCTGCAATAACATGTATGACAAGTAATAAAGGTATAAGATTAATAAGGAGGGGATGTATTAGATGAAATTAGGATTTCAAATATCATCAACATCATTCATCCATTTTGGTGGATTTGGTTTTTCAACCTATCAAAACCAAAGATCCAATGAGGTTTAAGAATTTGTCCCAAACTAACACCCAAGTAAGTATCATATAAGTTCCAACAAACCACATTGAAATATTGGACTCAAGGTTCCCATAAACCATCAATACATATCATAAATGCACTTAATTCAGAGTTATCAAAGATATGAGCAATTCGAATTGATGTGGATGGACTCCATCGAAGGAGCTGAATCAGGGCCATTCGAAGGAGCTGAATCAGAGCCATTTGAAGGAGGCAATCAGAGCCATTTGAAGGAGGCAATCAAAGCCATTCGAAAGAGGCAATCAGAACCATTCAAGGAGCTGAATCAGAGTCATTCAAAAGAGGAAATCAAAGTCATTCAAAGGAAGCAAATCATAGCCAATCGAAGGGCAGAGACTGAATGTATTAGAAAGACAAATGTGTCCAGATTCATAGCAAATTCAAAAAGGGACAAGAAATCATGTCTTTGGCAAAGTATTCAAAATGATATTTATGGCCTTAAAACACCAACTTAATGGTTTTTTATTCCTTTGTACTCTTGTCCCCTCCATCCCCTCTATATAAGAAGCCCACTAGCAAGCTCCAGAGAGGGGACATAAATAAAACGAGGAGAGACCCACAAGAAAAAAAGATACGCACACGCTGCCTCATAAGCATACTGAAACTATCAAAGTCCTTACAAATAGTACCAATCGAAGGAGTCTTCAGAAACACCCTATTCACTCCCTAAAGTCTGCAGGAAGTGTTCCTAATCACTAGCCCCTAAGAAAGCATCTCCACGCCCATAAGTACCAAATCGAAGCTTCCTACTGTTGGTAAGATTGGTAAAGAGATCAAACTTTGTATATGCGTGATATATTAAGGACATGGGTTCGACACCCATGTTTGCGTTTGTTTTGTTTCTAATATTTGTTGCAGATCCAACCTGAATAGGCCAAAGCGCGCAGGGTCGAAGGACCTGGGTTTGATACCCAGGCCATGCATCCTTATTTGGCTAATATTTATCTTGCAGGTTCAAATTGAAAGGTAGCATCCACCCCTGGACCGAAAAGCAAAGCATCCCTTCTTGGATTGAAAAGAAATCACATTCCCCTTGGGATCGAAAAGCCCATCATCTTCCCTAAATAGAAAATCCACTTTTTCCTTTGAATCGAAGGAGGGTTCTTCTATCTTTAATTTTGTTTTATTCATTTCTCCTTTAATTTTAAATTACCTTTAAATAAATAAAAAATCACAAGAAAAATATTAAGTTAGTATTTGTAATTTAACTAATTTTGTAAATAAATATTTTAACTATTTTATTTAATTTAAAATGAATTAGAACCTAAGACTTGATTTAGATTTAATTGTTTTCTGGTAATAATAAAAAACTAAAAAAATAACTTAGACTATTTTCTTGATTAACTTTATTTTCTAAATAGACTTTAGAATAATTAATTTAATTATTTTCTCAAATCAAACAAAAAACAACCAAAAAAGATTTTCTTATTTCATTTAGAATTGCCTTAGGTTTTAGACTTCCCTTTCAATTCGTTTGCGCATTTATTTACTTTTGCATTTTGTTTCATCATATTGTAACTGCTTCCCCGTTTGTAATAGTAACTAGGACTTTACTTTTCGTATTTCCATAATGTACCTCTCACAAAGCCATGTAATAGCGTAGGATTTACATTCCCGCACTTTATATTTTTGCACTTTAAATTCCTCTATATATATTAACTACTAGTAACTAGGATTGCATGACAAGACTAATAACAAAATGTTAGCAAACTTCACACAAGAACTAAAATAACTAAACATAACACACCACGCACATATACACCTCTAGGGTACTTCACTTTGGTTGCCTTCGGAAAACGGTCACAATTCTCAAAAAGTGAGAAGTTTTAGTGACTGTCCTCTAGTTTGAAAGATCATAAGTCCCTCGATGACCCTCTCGATGCTTCCTCAGTTAAAAGTGATCTTAGAACTTTATGAAAGTTACTAAAATTCCTTCCCAAGTTGCCTTAGTGACCGTATTGTCCCTTCGATGTCCCTCATACATCCACCGATAGAGCTACCTACTTACTAATAGTAGGATAGCACTGTATAAAGGATAGGAGGAAAAGAACTACCTTTTCAAGTACAAGTAGATAGCTATTAGATGCTTGCTCAAAACAAAACAAACTTTTTACACTTACACATTTTAAAAACAACCTTCAAAACAAATTTCTTTGTCAACACTCTTGAGGACTGATACAACAGTTAACGCAAAGCAAATCACCGCACTAAGGCATTTTCAAATACTTTTCAAAAGCAGAAAGCACAAGCAATTTTCAAAACATGAGCTAGCATCTAAAAGCCCATAAATAACTACGGGTGGAAACGGTGCTAACACCTTCCCTTTCCATAATCTACCCCCCTTACTCAAAAAATTCTCGAAAAGGTCTTTTTTTGTTCTTTTCACCCTTTTTTTAATTTGGATAAAAGAAAAGTCGGTGGCGACTCTTGCTTACCGCAACATTCGTGAACACAAACACAACACCAGTATTTAACAGTCTGTTCTGCCACCGTATGACAGAACTAGCAACTCTGCTGGGGAATATGAAATAAAGTGGGGTTACCTTAAGAGTTAGTTCACTTTAAACTGTTTTGCTTGCTTTGTATGCTTTATCCTTGGAGGGTTGTATGGGTTGTTACTATAGATCCTACACCCGAATCTGGGGGCATCTTTTTAAGTAAATAATAATAGATCGTGGAAACTGTACAACATAGACCGATATGGTTAAAGTGATAGATGTGTTGGTGTGACACTTTGGTTGGTACCGGTATCCCTTGTGTTAAATCGAGGAGAATAAGGGGCCGTCGCGTGGTGTCGTAAAGCACTAACGGACCTTAGAACCTTAGTTGAACAAACTTGGCCATTAGAAAGTAGTGAGATAGCCGACCTCAATGTAAATCTGGGGATTGGTTGTTACTCGATGCTACACTCATTGAGATTGGACTTTCGAGATGTTTCGGCTGCAAGAAAAGATTGCTGAGCTGAAATAATGCTTGATAAAGAAGACCAGTAATGTTGAGATTCCTTAGAACCCGGTTACTTTTCTAAGACAGGTTGAACCAACTAAACTTCAAGAGGGTAATTACCTACAAACCCCATGCAAGCCTAAACCTAAGGCTTCTTGTGTGACTTGTTTTCTTTCAACTTGAACTACTTGCAGGGTTTTATCATCTAACAACATGTTTTCCTTACAGGACTTGTTTATAGTCATTATCCAATAAAATGGTTTTCTTGCAAGACATACTTGTCTTCATCACCCTGCATTTTTGCATAATACATAACATACACATCATAACATCATCCCATAGCATCTCCTTAACCATTTCAAGGATCTCAAGGGTCTGTGATGTAGGTTGTGATGAAGCAGACGTCTAGCAAGGGGGTTTATTTTCCTCTAGCAAATGCCTTCAAAAGACCAAAACAAGATAACTTAAGCCAGGAGCGATGACCCACTCGACATGGTGAGCTTGACTCTCGTAGAAGGACCTTCAACGATACGAAGTTCTTCAGCCAAAGCTACAAAAGTCAACTTCTGACATTTTCTTGTTTACCCCGCGAGATCCTTGAAAACATTGCAAGCATGTCATTACATAACATGTCTTCCAGTACAGGTCTCTCATGTTCTCGTTGTTTATTTCAGCAAAGAAAATGGCTCTCAAACAAAACAACAAAGATCTCCAAACTCAAGAGTCTCAGTTCATGGAAATGTTCCTCAACCTATCCAAGGGGCAGGAAGAATTGAGAACACTCCTCAACGGGAACTTGACCAAGAAACATCCTGACAACAATAAAGATGACCAGTTGGAACAACTGCAAGATGAGGTGGAAGTAATGAGAATCCAGATGCTAGGGAAATGGCTCTTATACAAAGTTTAGCTCGGGAACAAGAAGAGTTGAGGTTTCTCATCAGCAAGCTTCATCAAGATGGATGCAATCATATGGAGCAAACAACGAGAATTAGGGATCGCCTATTTAATCAGCCTCAGTTGAAACAAGAGGATTTGGTTGAAAAAACAAGGGCCCAACAACGACCTCGCCAACCACAACGGGGTAATTAGCAAAGGCAAGACAAACCCAAGAGGAAATTTACCAAAATCAACATACCATTGTCTCGGGCATTGCAACATATGTTGAGGATGAATTTGGTTACATTGATAAGACCTCATCCAAACCCCAAAACTTCTTCCCCTAACTACAACCCTGATGCAATATGTGCCTACCATTCCAATAGTCCTGGACATGATACGAATGACTGTTGGGAATTGAAAAATAAGATTTAGGACTTGATCAACGAAGGAGTGTTGGAGTTCACACAAGATAGCCAGACTGAATTCTTCTGCCTTACCTCAAAGGCACATCATCTGAAGTGACAAGTTCAAACAAAAAGGCTTTTATTCATTAGAAATTTTCAATTTGGAATTTCTTTTGATTGTTCAAATATTTGTTTCATGTCAAACTTTGTTATTTTATCAATGCATCACATATGTTTTGTCTTGAATTATTTCATCTGTATTCATTATGTTCAAACTGTGATTTTACTTCCTTTCATGATATTCAATTCTCAATTAAAAGCTCTAAACTTGAAGAGGGGGGATGACAAAAATGATACCACATTCTCTATTGTATGCTCTTGAACAGACCCCGCCGACAATGTGCAGGCGTTGTTTCAAATCCTAAACAGTGGAGTTATATGGAAGATAATCCATAGTCAACCCCTTTGAGCCTAATAAGTAGGAGTTTTTCTTTTCACACAAATTAAAACCTTTAATCATAACCCGGGGAAGGGTATCTCTCTCAGTTAATTCGGAGGTGCATTCAGTCGCAAGCTCATCCTTCATACACGAAAAATAGTATAGAAGATACCTTCCAAAAGATGGTGATGATTCCACATAATCGTCAAGACAGACAGTCATTCTCTCTCAAAATAAAAGCCCTTTAAGTCAAAAACCTATGAAGGAGACTTAAGAAAAAATTGGGGCATCCCGCTGACTGTAATCGCAAAGGAAACAGTTCAGGCAAAAGTAGGGATAACAAAATCAAAAAAAGAGGTCCTACAAATCCTCAACAACAACAAAAAAGAAAAGGTTACAAAAATGATTGCCTTCTCGAATAAACGTTCAATCTATGAACCATCACTAAATATCAAAACAAAAATTCCAGACTCGATCGGGATTTAAACGCACAATAAACTGAGCATAGGACTGAAGAACGTCATAAAGAACAGGTTGGGTACAAATAAAATTTAAGCCTTTATCCTTTGTTTCTTAAACCGTGAACCAGGCCACATTATAACCCTTAAAAGTCCTAATTGAAGCATGGGTTAGTTTGAAAGCATATTGTTACAAAAGGTATCCTGACTTATGTAGGGTTCGCTATAAATCCTGAGCTGATATCACACTCTTACAAAATTTGTTTTCTTTACTAAAAAATGAATTTTCAAACTTCAAGACAGACATAAGCTTTGCATTCTTAAAATACCATTGTTTACATATGACTATTTGTTCAACAGTAGAGAAATTTGCACGACGGATATTCGTTGAACAAAAATCCTCTCAGTGGACAGAATCACCTCAGGTGGAAAGACATTCCAGTGTTAGGCCTTTCATAATAAAGGGGCATAGTATGGTGTCCAGCTAATCTGCGGTAGTCAAGTCAAGGTTCAAGGAATCTCTCAAAAATGTCAAATAGACAGGGACAGATCTCCATCTAAATCACTTGGGGAATTGGACATGAACTCCAACAGCGAATCATATGAAATCAAACAAACGTCTTCTGACAGTGTGGAAACACTTACTACTATAGACAATGGCAATTCTCTGTACCCGATGAACGTGGATATGGTCGGAAAACACTATGCATGAACAAAGACCCGCTAGGTTGACTGGCCTAGGAAAAAATAAGGGCATCCCGGTGAACCAAATGGGTTCGGGAAAAAATTAGGGATATATAAACATTATACACCCGGCAAGTCGAAAACCTGAAAAGGAGACTTGGGCAAAAAAGGGTATCCCGGTGGACTGAAAATCTGAAAGAACAGTCAATGCAAAAGTTAGGGATCAAAGCATACGACTACATCATCTCATCACTTGTCTATCAGTAGAAGGTTTATTACTCTGATCTGCATTCACCAAGGACTCCAAGAGTTGGGATAATAGTTAAACCATATACAAAATCCCCGGAAGATACCTTCTCCAGCAAGTACTAAGGCAGGGGCATTCTACTACAAGGTCACTGCCATATTCTTAGCATGCAGCCTAATCAGGTCAGATGTTCTCATACCCTCGATAGAGCAAGAATCTTCAAATTACTGCTCCAACATCTAAGATTTCCCCAGTGAAGTTGCCAAACTTCTCAGGATTCCCCAACAGATTTCTTCTCAAAACAACAAAACAGAAATTCCAGCGGAAACGTTCTATTCCATATTCTAATCTAGAAACGGTGCAGTTACGATCCAAAGACGGATGTCATCCTGACACTTACTCCAGACTCTCATCTAGAAATAGTGCAGGTATGATCCAAAGACGGATGTCATCCTGACACTTACTCTAGATTCTCATCTAGAAACAGTGCAGGTACAATCCAAAGACGAATGTCATCCTGACACTTACTCCAGATTCTCATCTAGAAATGGTGTAGGTACGATCCAGAGACGGGTGTCATACTAACACTTACTCCAGATTCTCATCTAGAAACAGTTCAGGTACGATCCAGATACAAATATCATTCTGACACTTACTCCAGATTCTCATCTAGAAACTGTTTAGGTACGATGCAAATACAGATGTCATCCTGACATTTACTCCAGACTATCTTCTAGCAACAGTTCAATTCATGGAGCTTACCTTCCCCAAGAGAGTTTATTTCTATAACAACGGAAGTTCTCTTCCCAGTGTTTTAAAATCTGAAGACCTACATTCTTCATCCCAATTGTAATTAGGGATTTATTTTCCCTAGTTTAACAATACCGTAATAGAATGACTGGCATGTTCATACATTGCATTAATACATCATTTTACAAACATCATAGTATACGCGGTACGAATGCATATATCGTAATCTCATTTTTTGAGAATGTTGTTTGCACTTCATTCATCATGACATTGCATGCAGCTAAACCTTTATATTTTTAGGTAAAGTCTATACACAGACGAATTTTCATATGACCAGACAAATTCCTAGTACTCTGTTGAGGTAGCAATCATCCAAGATTCCTTCATTATCTGTTGAGGTAGAAATCATAAAAGATTCCTTCATTATCTATTAAGGTAGCAATCGTCAAAGATTCCTTCATCATCTATTAAGGTAGCAATCGTCCAAGATTCCTTCATTATCTATTGAGGTAGCAATCTTCAAAGATTCCTTCATTATCCATTGAGGTAGCAATTGTCAAAGATTACTTCATCATTTATTGAGGTAGCAATCTTCCAAGATTCCTTCATTATTTATTGAGGTAGCAATCGCCAAAGATTCCTTCATTATCTGTTGAGGTAGTAATCGTCAAAGATTCCTTCATTGTCTGTTGAGGTAGCAATCGTTAAAGATTCTTTCATTATCTGTTGAGGTAGCAATCGTCAAAGATTCCTTCATCATCTATTGAGGTAGCAATCGTCCAAGATTCCTTCATTGTCTGTTGAGGTAGAAACCGTCAAAGATTCCTTCATTATTTGTTGAGGTAGAAATCGTCAAAGATTCCTTCATTATTTATTGAGATAGCAATTAACATCAAATACAATTTACAACACTGTGAAGCCTGGACCCGACCAGATAATAGTTAACATCATTGCTGAAGCCCAGAATCCGATCGAATAATAGTCAAATTCAAGACACTGAAGCCTGGAATCCGACCAGATAACAGTATATGGTGCTGCGAAGCCTAGAATCTGACTAGATAGCAGTTTACTTTGTCAGTTAATATAAAGTCTGGAGTATGACCAGGTAGCAGTTTACTCTTTCAGTTACTGCGAAGCCTGGAGTACAACCAGATAGCAGTTTACTCTGTCAATTATTGCGAAGCCTGGAATATGACCAGATAACAGTTAACTTCTTCAATTACTGTGAAGCTCAGATTCTGACCAGATAACAATTTGAGTTACTGTGAAGCCTGGAATACGACCATATAACAGTCAACTTCATTATCCTCAGCAAGTCACTGAAGCCTGGATTCAGACCAGATAACAATTTAAGTTATTGTGAAGACTAGAGTACAACCAGATAACAGATCAATTTTGTTTTACTGTAAAGCCTGGACTTGTCGAGATAATAGTATACCTCAAATTCATGTTGAAGCCTGGATCCGACCAGATAACGGCTTAATCTCTTCAAATCATTGAAGCCTGGAGTACGACCAAACAACGATTTAGTTTCATTTTACTACGAAGCCGAGAAACCAACCAGGTAACAGTTTAATTTCATATTCCCCAGTAGATTGTTTTGAAGCCTGGAATACGACCAGTCAAGAGATAGCTCCCCAGTAGAGTAATGGATAACTGAAGTTACTAGACTCTATTCCCCATAGAGTTTCCTCAAGCAGGAGAATAACAAAAACCCATATTCCCTAGTGGAGTCCTCCTCAGACAGCAGGAACATGAATCCCCACAAGGAGACCTCTGTTGGTTCAGTTTAAATTGATCAATGGTTTATCCTGATTCCGTTCTAATAGACACTTTCTCTGGTTCAGTTAAATAGCTCCAAAGATTTATTTTGATTCTTTTCCAATTAAAGTTTATTCAAGACCTCTGCTGGTTCAGTTTAAATTGATCAATGGTTTATCCTGATTTCGTTCCAGTAGGCACTTTCTCTGGTTTAGTTAAATCGCTCCAAAGATTTATTCTGATTCTTTTCCAATTAAAGTTTATTCAAGACCTCTGTTGGTTCAGTTTAAATTGATCAATGGTTTATCCTGATTCTGCTCCAGTAGACACTTTCTCTTGTTTAGTTAAATCGCTCTAAAGATTTATTCTTATTCTTTTCCAGTTAAAGATTATTCAAGACCTCTGCTGGTTCAGTTTAAATTGACCAATGGTTTATCCTGATTCTGTTCCAGTAGAAATTTTCTCTGGTTCAGATAAATCGCTCCAAAGATTTATTCTAATTCTTTTCCAGTTGAGATCAAGCTTAGATTTAGTCTAATTTCTATCAACAATCACTTGTGGATGGCATCTTTAAGTCCATATCTGACAACTCTCTGTCATCTTATCCAAATGGCATCTGTAAGCCCATTCCCGCAATCATCAACCATCAGTGTTACTTCATGCGAGTGCAAATTTCTGGGCACTCTAATGTTCAATCATCTTCCATCTTCTGTTCATGAAAGGCAAACAAGCCAATCTAAATCTTCAGGTTTAATAAGATTGAACAGGGGCATCTGTTGTACCCCAAAATTTTCCCTCTCATGTTTTCCAAGATCTTTTCTTATATGTGTGGTCACAAACACTTGATTAAAGAAAAATAAAAATTTTGAAGATGAACAAGGTGCCTTTCATTTGGCATCTTGACAGGCTTCAATTGGGCATCTTTATCCTTTGAACAAGCTTGGTTTCAAAGTCTTCGATTAGGCACTTGGCACTCTTTGCTACAGGTCTGACTCACAAGCTTTGAATGGGTGTTATGTCCCCCTTCGATCACGTTCAAATCACAAGGCTTCAACTGTACATTGATTACTTCAGGCTTGCCTTCGATTCACAAGACTAACAGCCTCTACAAGTTCCTTTCATTCACAAGGCTAAAGGCCTCTTCAAGTTCCCTTCGATTGACTAGGCCAAAAGCCCCTTCATGTTTTCCTTGGATTCACCACGGAAAAGTTTTCTTCTATGATTCCCTTCAATACATAAGGCAAAGACTTCCTCTGCGCTTTCTCTCAAGGCCAAGGCCCCTCAAAACAACTTCTACATTATGATACACAATATGACCCCTTTGAAAGAACACTCCAAAAGCCAATTCGAAGGACATATATTGTTGGCCATTCGAAAGAGACACATAATCATTGAATGCAAGTTTGTCTTATGATGGGTCTTGGTCCTACATATGGCCAGGCCCAAGCCTCTTGTGCATTAGCGTTCGAAGGTGGTGATAAATAAGGTTTTCGATGGTCCAGATTGAAAGTTTTCATTTGAGTTTGTTTTAATCAAGTAGCAAGGGAAAGTAGACTCAATCGAATAAGCCTGGATGAAGGAAACTCTGAACAGATTCGAATCTAGAGTCATCAAAAGGGACAAATACTCTGACAAAAAGAATTATGGGCAATTCGAATTGATGCAGATATTGACTTAACTAAAGAAACTCTGATAAGGGAAAACTCTGAATTCAGAGTCATCAAAGATCTGAGTAATTCGAATTGATGTGGATGGACTCCATCGAAGGAGCTGAATTATAGCCATTCGAAGGAGGCAATTAGAGTCATTCGAAAGAGGCAATCAGAGCCATTTGAAGGAAGTGAGTCATAGCCAATCGAAAGGCAGAGACTGAAGGCATTCAAAAGACAAATGTGTCCAGATTCATAACAAATTCAAAAAGGGACAAGAAGCCATGTCTTTCGCAAAGTATTCAAAATGATATTTATGGCCTTAAAACACAAACTTAATGGCTGTTTATTCCATGGTCCTCTTGTCCCCTCCATCTCCTCTATATAAGAAGCACACTAGCAAGCTCGAGAGAGGGGACGGAAAAAAAAGGTGGAGAGACCCACAGAAAAAAAGACACGCACATGTTGCCTCATAAGCATACTGAAACTATCAAATTACTTACAAATAGTCTCAATCGAAGGAGTCTTCAACAACACCCTATTCACTCCCTAAAGTCTGTAGGAAGTGTTCCTAATCACCAGCCCCTAAGCAAGCATCTTCACGCCCAAAAGTGTCAAATCGAAGCTTCCAACTGTTGGTAAGATTGGTAAAGAGATCAAACTTTGTATGTGCATGATATATTAAGGACCTGGGTTCGACACCCAGGTCTGCATTTGTTTTGTTTCTAATATTTGTTGCAGATCAAGCCTAAATAAGCCAAAGCACACAGGATCGAAGGACCTGGGTTTGATACCCAGGTCATGCATCCTTATTTGGCTAATATTTGTCTTGCAGTTTCAAATCGAAAGGCAGCATCCACCCCTGGATCGAAAAGCAAAGCATCCCTTCTTGGATTGAAAAAGAAATCACATTCCCCTTGGGATCGAAAAGCCCATCATCTTCCTTAAATCTAAAAGCCACTTTTTCCCTTGAATCAAAGGAGGGTTCTTCTATCTTTAATTTTATTTTATTCATTTCTTCTTTAATTTTAAATTACATTTAAATAAAAAAAATAAAAAAAAATATTAAGTTAGTATTTGTAATTAAACTAATTTTGTAAATAAATATTTTAACTATTTAATTTAATTTAAAATGAATTAGAACCTAAAACTTGATTTAGATCTAATTGTTTTCTGGTCATAATAAAAAACTAAAAAAAGAACTTAGACTATTTTCTTGATTAACTTTATTTTCAAAATAGACTTTAGAATAATTAATTTAATTATTTTCTCAAATCAAACAAAAAACAACCAAAAAAGATTTTTCTTATTTCATTTAGAAATGCTTTAGGTTTTAGACTTCCCTTTTAATTCGTTTACGCATTTATTTACTTTCGCATTTTGTTTCATCTTATTGTAATTTCTTCCCTGTTTGTAATAGTAACTAGGATTTTACTTTTCGCATTTCCATAATGTACCTCTCACAAAGCCATGTAATAGCGTAGGATTTACATTTCTGCACTTTAAATTCTTGTATATATATTAACTACTAGTAACTAGGATTGCATGACAAGACTAATAACAAAACGTTAGCAAACTTCACACAAGAACTAAAATAACTAAACATGAAACACCATGCAGATATACACCTCTAGGGTATCTCACTTCGGTTTCTTTCGGAAAATGGTCACAATTCTCGAAACGTGAGAAGTTTTAGTGGCTGTACTCTAGTTTGAAAGATCATAAGTCCCTCGATGACCCTCTCGATCCTGCCTCGGTTAAAAGTGATCTTAGAACTTTAGGATAGTTACTAAAATTCCTTGCCAAGTTGCCTTCGTGATTGTATCGTCCCTTCGATATCCCTCATACATCCAACGATAGAGCTACCTACTTACTAATAGTAGGATAGAACTGTTTAAAGGATAGTAGGAAAAAAACTACCTTTTTGAGTACAAGTAGATAGCTATTAGATGCTTGCTCAAAATAAAACATACTTTTTACACTTATACAATTTAAAAACAACCTTTAAAAACATTTGCTTTGTCAACACTCTTGAGGACTGATACAAGAGTTAACGCAAAGAGAATCGCTTTACTAAGGCATTTTCAAATACTTTTCAAAGGCACAAAGCACAAGAAATTTTTAAAATATGAGCTAGCATCTAAGAGTCCGTAAATAACTATAGATGGAAAGGGTGCTAACAACTTTCCTTTCCATAATCTACCCCCTTACTCAAAAAATTCTCGAAAAGGTCTTTTTCTATTCGTTTCACCCTTTCCTTAATTTGCATAAAATAAAAGTCGATGGAGACTCTTGCTTAGCACATTATTTGCAAACACAAACGCAAAACCAGTATTTAACAGTCGATTCTACCACTATATCACAGTGGATAGTAAGTATGTTTTCCAGTCGGATATGACGATGATGTCTATTCTCTTGATTTAACCAACAAACTTTTGTTTTAAAAATTTTAAGGTGAACTACGAGTACCCTAATCCCCTATTGCACGGAAGGTGGTACGCAGGCACTAAAGGCTCACAACTGCGGCGGGTGAAAAAACTGTAAAAAAATATTTCTTTTCTCATCTCCACCATCTATTTTTTGAAAACTTTTATAGCCAAAACACACAGATTTTCAAAGAGGTTTCTGCGGAGTACCATAGATATTTAGGGTGCTATTATCTTCCCTTTGCATAACCAACCCTTGTACCTAGATTCTCTCCCCCTCTTTTTTTTGGGTTTAATCTATAACGACCCCTGTACCACAATCCTACAACGAAAACATGTAAACGAAATGAATCCTAAATACAAAACATCATACAAAACATCATAAAACAAAACAAGCTTAATCATGAATCACGCCTAGTAATAATTCATCGATAGATGAAGAACACACTAAAGTAAGGGATAACAAACACTCATCCATAATCTTGCAAACAAAAGACTTAACTATGCATTGATCAAAAATCTCATATTGAAAATACAAAGACAAGAATCAGAAGAGATTTTCGAGGTTGTAATGTGGCTTGGTTAACAAACAAGAGATAATTCCTAAGTGATAAGTGAAAATTGTAGCTACTTTTGTAAATACTTTTTGTTGCACTTATCAACTTTTTGTTGCTAATATCGTTGAATAATTCCTCGTTTTTTGTATAATTATGTATAAATTTTATTTAATTGAATTTTAGTGTATTTGTGTACCATTTCATAGTTTTCCATTTATTTTATAGGTATTGATGTGTATTTGGAGTATGAGCAATAAAGTGTCGAAGAGATGGTTTCAAACGCGAGATTTTGAGCAACTCATCACTGAATAAGGTTCAAAATAAAAGAATAATAAATCATCAATTTGGTTGATATTTATGCAATTTTATATAGATAATAGAATAAGCTTTCCAACACTTCGAACCGGGCGTAAATCGGAGTTACAATTCTCAAGTTATGGCGAAAACAAAAAGCTGATTTTTTTCTCATGACAATAAAGCGCGCTTAGTGGGATTTTGCCGCTTAGTACGGTCCCCTGGATAGAATTGTGTTAAAAGGGCCAAAATACACATTTTTTAAGTTATTTTTTGGGGTATTTTTTTCCAACTCATCAAACATTGGTTTTTGATAGATTAGCTTAGAAAACAACATTAGGGCGTTGCTTATGGATGATTGGAGGTGAATTTCTCTTCGACCGAAACTGACAAATCGAAAGATTTAAGGTTTATCTCTTCTCCCCTCTTTGTATTTCTCTTTTGTTGGGTATTGTTTGTATATTTACTTTGAACATATGTATATTTGTTGATCATAGTGTTGTATAAAGCTTGCTTTACAAATCAATCTTGATGTCTTCTTTGATCTTTTTGCTTTATGTTTGGATTTGAGTTGTTATAGATATATACCTCACAAATCTTGATTATGGATGAATATTTATTAGTTTCTAGATTCTAGAGATATATTTAAAGCTAATATTCACTTTGGGTACTAAAGCTTAATGCCTCCATGTTGTTGTAGCGTGCACGATATTGCCGATAGAGTAATATGGTTGGTCTCGCGATTTGGTGTTAGACATAACCTTCATTGTGGGTACATATTATGGTATCCATGATGATTTTGACGAGTACAGTAGTTTGAGTGAAGCTGATAATTAGAGTTATGTTTGTGACGAGTAGTGTACATTCATACCAGATAAGTTGTCTATCCTTTATAGTTTTTGTTTATATTTTTTTTTTGACACTTTTCCTTTCAACCCATTTATCGCCAAACTCATTAACAAGAAATTTATCGAACGGAGAATCAATAACCTATATTTGTGGACATGAAACGATATAACCTAAATATCACCTTGTAAATTAATAACTTACTTTTTTCTTGCCGCTATACCGCAACAGCAAAATGGTGTCGTTGTTGGGGATTGGTGTTTATGGTTTTACAGTGCGAAAGTTTCTTTGTTTTTTAGTTTTGTAATTAATGTATATGTTGTATAGAATTTTTACATACACTTGTCTATTTTTACTTGTACATGTTTTGTGTTTACTTTCCATACTTGTGCATATATGTGTTTTTCTTTGTTTTTACGTATTGTTGTGAATTGTCTCGTTTTCATAATGTTTGTTGTGTGGATGTTAGGACACTTTCTTTAGGTTTGCGCGGTGTGACAATACCATGGCATGACGAGAGGAGGTTACTAGCTCGAATAATAAAGGTGTCGATCTTACGTCATGAAACAAGCATGTTTTGTTTGTATTCGTTTATGTATGTGTTGACTTATGTTTTAACAAGTTGAAATTGGACTTGTTTTAAATTCTCAAATTTTCATTTTTCAACTTGTTAATTCACTTGCACCAGATTGTTTCATTATGTCAATTTGTGTTTTTCCGCAAGCTTGTCGTGTTTAGATTGAGGAAGTTTGTATGTTGTAAATATTATGTACATTGAGATTATGTAGG
Organism: Vicia faba; assembly: GCA_948472305.1. Classification (NCBI taxonomy): domain Eukaryota; kingdom Viridiplantae; phylum Streptophyta; class Magnoliopsida; order Fabales; family Fabaceae; genus Vicia; species Vicia faba. Next base: position 1,396,749,988 of record OX451738.1, on the reverse strand, counting down.
TGAAGTGGAGCTTGCATAGCAGTTGCACCAGTTGTTGTCCTGTTTTTCTGCAACTGGTGTAGCGCGCTTAGTGCGATCTGTGCCGCTTAGTGCGCCCTGCTGTGTAGAGCCAGTGAGTTCTTTTTAATTTTTCACTTGCATTCCTTTTTCCAACTTCCACCTAGGCTTTAAATAGTAAATAATATTAGTTTAATTAATTCTTTTGTTATTGTTTGGACTCAAATTTTGATTCGATAGCTTGAAGTCGCTTTTGGTGATTTTTCAAGTTTGAGTGTTTCAACTTGTGAATGTGTGGTAATGATTTTGTTAAATTTTTTACACGTTCGAGGTATGTGTTTATCGCTTTCTATAATTTAGCATATTCATGATACTTAGACTTTTTACAATTTTTATGCCATTCATTCTTTTGTATACTTGTTCATTTGTGAATCGCTTTAGTTCCTACCCTTTTTGTGAGGTAGCTTTCCAATGTTCACATATGTTAGGGGCCATAATTCTTATTTTAACTGGATTTTATTATGTTTAATCTTTTTTTTATGTTTATTGTATGAAATCTTTAACATGACAAGGCATTTTTTGTTTCATTTTGAGCACCATTACCTTGGCCAAATAGTCAATTCACCTTGTGAGTGTGTGATCATTAGTAACCCCTTTTGACCCTTTTTATTAATATCCATGTTTTTTTTGCTAAATGCTTGTCTATGAGTGTTTGGTTTATTTTTGTATGGATATTGATTCTTTGCTTTCTTGAACCCTCAACTATGATTTTTAGTTTAATTTTTACCTTGCCTTAGAAAGTATGAAGTATTCACATTATGATGATGGTTGAATTCAAGTTGGGGAGAGGAATGTCTATGTGCTTATGTTGTGATTGCTATGAGGTTGTGATAGAAAATAAAAAATGTGAAAAAGAATGAAAAAAATGAAGAAAAAAATTTTAAAAACAAAAATAAAAAGAGTTCGAATAATAGTGCTAATGAGTGATATGTGCTGGTTTGAAATCTGGAATAAAGAAGAAGTTTGATTGAAATTATTTTGTTTGAGTCTTTGTGAGTTAATGACTCCCTTAGGTTTAGGCAAGTTTTTGTTTCGATTAGCTTTAGGATTTATCCCGTGTTTGTTAACCAAGTCACGTTATAACCTTGAAAAGCCCTTGAGATTCTTGCCTTTGTATTTTCAATATGACTTTTTGGATGAATGCATAATTTAGTCTTTTATTTGCAAGAATGTGGATGAGTGAAAATACCTTCTTTTGTGTGTTTTTCATCTACCGATGATTGTTTTTGCAGTGTGATTCATTTGTAAACTAGTGTTGTTTTAGAATGTTTGGCATGTTCTTTGTATTTAGCAATCGTTTTTTTTTATGTTATCGTCGTAGTTTAGTGGTAACTATGCTTTATCATGTGTACTGTTTTTCATTTGAACCATTGCATTTATTTTTTATTTTCCAAACTTGTTGATTCATGATATTTTGGTTGATTAATTTTGGTTCTTTGAGTTGTTTGGATTTGTTTGAGGATAAACAAGTTCAAGTTGTGGGGAGTTTGATAAGTGCAAATTGTAGCTATTGTTGTATATAATTTTTGTTGTACTTATCGAATTTTTATTGTTAATATCGTTGAATACTTCCCCATTTTTTGTATAATTATGTATAAATTATATTTAATCGATTTTTTGTGTATTTGTGTACTGTTTAATAGTTTTCGATTTATTTTATAGGTATTGATGCGTATTTGGAGCATGAGCAATAAAGTGTCAAAAACACAGCTTCAAACATGTGATTTTGATCAACTCGTCAACGAATAAGGCTCAAAATTAAAGAATAGGAAATCATAAATTTGGATGATATTTAGGCATTTTTAGATAGATAATTGAATAAGCTTTCCAACGCTTCAAATCTGGCGTAAATCGGAGTTACGGTTCTCATGTTATAGCGAAAATAAAAAGATGATTTTTTCTCATGACAGTAGAGCGCGCTTAGCGGGATTTTTCCACTTAGCGCGGTCCCCTGGACAGAATTACGTTAAAAGGGCCAAAATATACATTTTTTAGGTTATGTTTTGGGGTATTTGTTCCTAACTAATCAAACCTTCATTTTTTGATAGATTAGCTTAGAAAACAACATTAGAGCCTTGCTTATGGATGATTGAAGGTGAATTTCTCTTCGACCGACGCTGAAAAATCGGAATATTTGTGGTTTATCTCTTCTCCCCTCTTTGTATTTCTCTTCTTTTGGGTATTATTTGTATATTAATTTGAACATATGTATATTTGTTGATCATCGTGTTGTTTAAAGCCTGCTTTACAAATTAATCTTGATGTCTTTTTTGATCTTTTTGCTTTATATTTGGATTTGAGTTGTTATAGACATATACCTCACAAATATTAATTAGGGATGAATATCTATTAGTTTCTAGATTCTAGAGATATATTTAGAGATAATATTCACTTTGGGTACTAAAGTTTAATGCCACCGTATTGTTGTAGCACGCAAGACATTGCTGATAGAGTAATACAGTTGGTCTCGCGACTTGGAATTAGACATAACCTTTGTTGTGGGTACATCTCGTGGTTTCCGTGATGATTTTGAAGAGTACAGTAGGTTGAGTGCAAGTGATCGATAGATTTATGTTTGTGACGAGTAGTTTACATTAATACGAGATAAGTTGTCTATCCTTTATAGTTTTTGTTTACATTTATTTCTTGTTGATACTTTTCCTTTCAACCTTATCCCCAGACTCATTAACAAGAAATTTACCGAACGACGAATCAATAATCAATCTTTATGGACACGATATGATATAACCTAAATATCACCCGGTAAATTAATAACTTACTTTTTTCTTGCCACTATACCGCAACAGCACTACGGCAAATCGAAATAAAAACTTGCTTAAACCTAAGGGAGTGATCAATTCACCAAAGAATCAAGCAAAACAATTTCAATCAAATTTCTTCCAAATCCCAAATTGTCAAACCAAAACCCCATACTTATTAACACAACATTATTCCATACTCTTTTTGTTTTTGTTTTTCAAAGCTTTTTCAATTTTTTTCTTTCTTTTTCTTTTCTTTTCTTTTTCACTATTTTCTTTTTCTTTTTCTTTTTATTTTTTCTTTTTCTTTTTCTTTTCTTTTTACAACCTCGTAGCAATCACAATATCAGCGAACAAATAATTCTTTCCCCACCTTGAATTCAACCAACATTAAAGTGAATACTTCCTAATTTCTAATGCAAGGTAAAAATTCAAAGCATAAATCATGGTTGAGGGTTCAAGAAAACAAAGAATCAACATAAATTCAAAAAGAAAAACCAAGCACTCATAGACAAACATTTAGTTTAAAAACAACATGGAAATTGACAAAAAGGCTCAAAAGGGATTAACAAAAGTTCACACACTCACAAGGTGAATTGACTGTTTGGTTAGGTAGTTGTGCTCAAAATGAAACAAAATGTCTTGATCATGTTCATGCATTCATATAATCAACTCAAATAAAAGATTAAACATAATAAAATTCAGTTAAAACAAGAATTGTGGCCTCGAACATATATGAACAATGGAAAGCTTTCTCACAATCGGGGTAAAAAGGGGACTAAAGTGATTCGATCAAAAAGCAAGTAATGCAAAAAGAATGAATGGTAAGGTAATTATACAAATGATAGGTTTCCTAAATATGTTATGTTATAGAAAGCGATAAACATGTACATGGCGTGTACCAACTTCAAAATAATATCATTACCATACATCCACAAGTTGAATCAATCAAAATCGGAAAATAACCTAGAAATTCTTCAAGTTACCAGACCAAAATTTGGAGTCAAAACAACAACAAAAGAATTAGAAAAATAATACTATTATTATTTACTAATACAAAGCCTCGGTGAAAGTGGGAAAAATAAAGGCAAATGAAAGTAAAAGAATTCACTAGCTCAACAAAGTAGAGCGTGCTAAGTGAGACAGAGCGCGCTTAGCGGACTACACCAGAAACACGCGCTAAGCGAAATAGAGTGTGCTTAACAGTAGCAGAAAAATGTAGAAAACAGAAACCGCTACTGCATTTTCATGCTATTCCACCACACCTACACAACCTCAAACATACAATATTTACAACATACAAACTTCCTCAAGCTAAATACAACAAGCTTACGGAAAATAAAACTTAACACATTAACACGGACTAATATAAAAATGCTAAATAACCCGATGAAATTTGAACTAAACAAGTTGAAAAGTGAAGATTTAAGAATTTTTAGAACTGGACCGATTTCAACTTGTTTAAACCAAATTCACCACACTACGAAAACTGAAAAACAATATAAAAAACATGCTCGTTTTACGTCATAAGCTTGTAACCTGTTATTTACAAACTAGCGCGTTGCTTCGGATGAGCCAAATGCTTCACTCCCGCCTTTTCTCTCATCTCTTTGAGCTCTAACCGGAACTACACATCTAACAACACTTTTGGAAAACATGAAAAGAAAAAAATATACAAGTATAAAAAACATGTAACTATTTATAAGTTTGGTAAACATATAAAGATATATGTACAATTAAACATAAACAAGTTCATTTACAAATTCGATACAACATATACATCAATTACAAAACTCAAAAACAAAGAAACTATCGCAATGCGAAATAGTAAACACCAATCCCCAACAAGGACTCCATTTTGCTGAAGTAGTAATGCGGCAAGCAAAAAGTAAAGTATTATTTTACCGAGTGATATTTAGGTTATATTGTATCATGTCCATATAGATTGGTGTATTGAATATTTGCTCGATAAATCTCTTGTTAATGAGTTTGGAGGATAAATGGGTTGTAAGGAAAAGATTATCAACAGAAAATAAATGTATAAATAGGAAAGACAAACTCATCCGGCTCGAATATACTCTACTCATCACAAACTTAAACCTATCGACCACTTATACTCAAACTACAGTATTCATCAATGTCAACACGTATCAACCACAACACCCATTATATCATCTCGGTGACGATCTCTCAACCAACCTCAATAACACAGAAGTCAACTGTATCGCTCACGTTGACGATCTCTCAAAGCAACACAAACAACACATAGGCATTAATCTATGATACCCAAATTGAATTTCAGCTCTAAATCTATCTCTAGAATCCAGAAACTAACATATAATCATCCTAGATAAGAATCTAAGCAGTATATGTCTATAGCAACCCAAATCCCTAATACAGAGTAAAAATCTAGGACAATAATTGACAAAGATTTGTAAAAGCAAGTTTTATACAACACCATGGGCGACAAGTATACATGATTTCAAAGTAAAAATACAAACAAAACCCAACAAAAGAGAAATATATAGAGAGGAGAAGAGATAAACAACAAATATTCCGGTTTTTCAGCTGCGATCGATGAGAAATCCACCTCCAATTATCCATAATCAAAGCCCTAGTATTGTTTTCTAAGCTAATATATAAAAAAATAAGGTTGATGGAATTTGGGAACAAACACACCCCAAAAACCATAACCTAAAAATGATCGAAATATGTTTTTATAAAACTCATCTCAACAGACTACGCTAAGCGGGCTGATCCTGCTAAGCGGCCTGCCACTTAAAATACACGTGAAACTGCCTTAACCCCTCTAAGTGGGATGGTCCCGCTAAGTGGTATGATCCCTCTAAATGTCCTCATCAGCACAACCTTTTCCAAATCAATCAAAACACTCATAGTTCGCTACAATTCCCGCTTAGCGCGCCTAGTTGGACAAAACTTCCTAAAAATGGACTTTTATTCCAAAAACATGCATCCAAAGTCGTGCCTTCGACACCTTATTATTAGATGCTCCAAATATGCAACAAATACCTACAAAATACATTAAAACTATCAAACGTTACACTATGTACATAAAAATACAATTATTCGCGAAGTAAACGTATTTACACAAAAGTCAGGTTTATTCAATGATTATTAACAACAAAGAGTCGATAAGTGCAACAAAAAGTATATAAAAAATAGCTACAATTTGCACTTATCAAACTGTACCCAACTTATACTTGTTTATCCTCAAACAAGACCAAACAACTCAAAGAACAAAAATAATCAACCAAAGAATCATGAATAAACAAGTTTGAAAAACAAAAACAAATATATGGTTCAAACAAAAATGCACACGCTAGGTAAATAATTACCACAATCCTATAACAACAACATGTAAATGAAACGAATACTAAGTAGAAAAATCATATAAAACATCCTAAAAAAAACAGCCTTAATCATGAATCACATGTAGTAAAAATTCATCGGTAGATGAAGAACACACAAAAGTGAGGGACAACAAACATTCATCCACAATATTGCAAACGAAAGACTCAATTATGCATTCATCCAAAAAATCATATTGAAAATACAAAGGCAAGAATCACAAGAGCTTTTCAAGGTTGTAATGTGGCTTGGTTAACAAACAAGGGATAATTCCTAAGGCTAATCGAAATAAAAACTTGCCTAAACCTAAGGGAGTGGTCAATTCACCAAAGAATCAAGTAACACAATTTCAATCAAACTTCTTCCAAATCCCAAATTGTCAAACCAAAACACAATACTTATTCACACAACATTATTCCATATTCGTCTGGTCATGTTTATTTGAGTGATTAGTGTATTGTAAAGACATAAAGAAATTTATGGAAGTAGTATGGCTAAATCACACACACACTTAAAACATTGAGAAGCCTATCATATTTTAACTAAAATAACCAAAAAATATTTTTGGAGTCTAGCCAGTTGATTAGGAAATTGTTAAATTGATTAGATAGTTGCAAAAAGTTTTCTAATCAAAAGCGTGTGAAATATATTGTTTTATAATCAAGTTATTTTATTTATGAAATGGCTAAATGAGAATACACTCAATTTCACTCTAAGATAATGCTCATGCAACAACTTTCGTCAATCAACAAAGTGTTCTCAACGCTTACTCAACAATAGCGCCAACATTCTACCTCTATTCTTGATGACAAAGTCATTGCTTATATCCAGAAGCCTCCATACAAAGTTCAACAAGATATTTCCACTTTTTCTATTCCACCCAAAGACCTGAAACCCACTGCTTTGTGCCAGCTAAAGGCCCAATAACACGAGACTTGTTATCCAACCTACCCCGCCAGGCCCAAGGTATAAATACCTTTGTAAAGGGTTTTCAGTTACACAATCTATAATCTCCACTTTCACTAACACTATCTTGAACTTTAAACTAATTTGGACTTTGGAGTTCTAACCATGAAGATATCTCTTAGGTCCATTGTATTCAAGATAGCAAGCACTGATTAACGTCATTGCATCAAGTTTGATACATCTGGTCAAGAAGCATCGAGATTGCAGCCTTCGATCAACGATGTCACATCATTGTAGTGCTTCAGAAGCTTCGTTCTATAGTAGTTTCCACAATCCTCTCCATTTCTGGTTTCGCAACGAAGCACTATTAAAATCTTATATATTGTTAATTGTCATGGAATCAAGATTTGCTCATATTATCACAAACTTGACTATACTATAGACATCTGCTTCAAGAAGCATGTCTTCCTCCGTATGTCAAGAAGTCGAACCTTGCCTAAGCTGCAACAAATGGAGAGGTTTTTGTAGATCATACTTAGAAGCCCTTTGAAGATTCTCTCAAGAATAATGTCCTAGTAGATTTTAGTGTTGATCAATGGAAGAAGATTCTCACTCTCATCATCTGAGCCCCAACTCAATAACAAACTTACACTCTTCAGATGAACAAAACTATGGTTGAATCTTAAGGTATTTCTAAACTTTATTTTTCTTTTCATTCTGCAAACATCCACTGGATATCTAGATATTAGATGGATATTAGATACGGGGCCATATATGGAATTTCAGTCATCTTTTTAATCATTTAGAAGAAGTTGACCCTATTATAATTACGCTCCTTAACGAAGCCTCCATCACTACCTATTATTCAAGGTCAGTGTATTTCAATCCCAAATTCTATCTGATTGATGTTTTATGGATTCCTACCTTTCATGTCAATCTTATTTATATGCCAAAATTAACATTTTCCCTAAATTGCACCATTCATTTTAAATCTTCTAATTGTATTATATAGGGGAACCATAACCTGTAGATGATTGGTAGAACTAATTTGCACCATGGGCTTTACTTGCACCATTCAATTTTCCTCCCAACCACACCAATAAAAATGTTAGAAATAGGAATTGCATCAACAAGCCTATTTTTAATTCGATAATCATACCATTAATAACTCTAACATGTGTCATAGTCTCCTAGGTGACCCTTCACATGAAAACCTTGCTCACGTTAATACAAATTACAATTTATAACTTTCATCTAAACCTATATCTATTTTTTATACTTGTTTTTATGCCAATTAAATAAAGGTTGCCTTTTAATCATAGTGTTACCAATGTTGTTGATTTCTTTGATCTAGTTCACATGAACATACAGAGTCCTATTTCAATCCCATCCATGTTATGGAAAAAATATTTTTTAACCATTGTTGATTAGCACAACAGGTTATGCTGGATTTTTTAATGAAATTTGAGTCAAAGACTTCTCTAGTAGTTCAATCTTTTGTTCAGTATGCGAAACATTATTCAACAAGACTGTCAGGACAATTCACTCTAATAGTGGCCCATAATTTCTTATGAAAACGTTTTATCTCAATCATGGGATCCATCATCAAATTTCTTGTCCTAACACACCCCAACAAAATGGGATTGTATAAATAAAGCACCAACACCTTATGAGTGTTTCTTGTACACTTCTTTTCAATCACATCTTCCCGAAATGTTTCGAAGTTATTGCCCTATCTCATTCTATTTATCTTATAAATAGAATTCCTTCAGGATTTCTACACTACAAATATTCATTTCACATTATTTACAATGAAACCCCAAATTACTCAAAAATTAAAGTGTTAGATGTTTAGTCATTGCTCCCACTCCTAAAAATAACATAACCATATTGAACCCTAAATCCAAAAAATGTGTCTATCTTAGAAATAAGCATGATGTCAAAGGCCACATCCTTTGTAACCACAACACAAGACAAACTATCCTATCTAGCGACACCACTTTCATTTAATTCATTTTTCCATATGCAACCCAAAAACCTCTCCAAATAAATACTCCTAAACCCATAACTTGCACCAACACAAATTTTACATTTGATTACTCTTATAAAAATGTCTAAGTAAATCAATCATGTTCTCCCCAATCATGTACTCTCACACCTTCCATCATTTTTCCATTACAACTCCAAGTCAATCTTAACCAACCAATTCTCTTTACCTATCCAACAATACTCCCATTGATTCCACCATTCCTATTCCTAATGCCTAACCCCTTACAAAGTATACCGGCATCTCTAAATCTCATATTTTCCTATGTGACTATAAATGTGCTCTTATTCAAGGTAACAATTCTTCTTCCTCTCTTATCCCAAGTAAACAACTATACACCTCATTTGATATTATTTCTAATATCAAATTATCTTCATCACACAATTTTTTAATTTATATTTTTCATCTATTACTGGGCCCACTTCTTTCTCTACTGCCATCTCTGATCATAATCAGTAAAATGCCTTAGATTTAGAGTTAAAATCCATCACTAATAAAAACACTTGGTATTTAACCTCCCTCATCCTAATAAGAAAGTTATAGATTGTAACTGGATATTTAAATTAAAGTACTTAGCTAATGGAACCATAAAAATATACAAGAAACACCTAGTTGCTAAAGGGTTCACCCATAGTGAAGGCTTAGATTACCACGAAACCTTCAGTACAATTATTAAAATGACAATAATTATGCTTATTTTATGCTTTTCATCTTCCCAAGGTTGGTTCCTATATCAGTTTGACATCAATAATATCTTTCTCCATGGGAACTTGGATGAAGAAGTTTATATTAAATTTTCATCTGGTCTTCTAACTAAGCCCACAAACCTAGTTTGCAAACTTAGAAAATTTATCTATGGCCTTAAGTACGCCAATAGACATTTGATTCTCTTTATTTATTAAGAAGCGTGATATATCTTTCACTATAATTGTGATTTATGTTGATGATTTAATGTTGGTTTTTGAGTGCGCCTAAGACGGGGCTGAATAAAGTGGATTGATATTTTTATTCTTTTATGTGATTATGTTCTTATTTTCTTGTTTGCGTATGAAAAATTAAGTTGTAAATACAAAAAATAAAGAATACATGAGAATTATACTGGTTCCCCTCACGCTTCGAGAGTACTCCAGTCCCCTTACCAACATGTAAGAAAGTTCACTATAGTTAGAATTATCTTACAAGCTATCCACATCTAAATGTGATGCTTACTATCTACCCTATAGGGAGATAAAAGGCTTTAACTATCCTTTAAGATCCAACCAAGTACATGAAGAACAATCCTCTTCAATGTACACACTTGTTTTCAACAATCCTGAAAACAATGTAACCAATACAAAGTAGAAAGATAACAAACCTCCCTTATAATTGCTTGCATCCAATAATCCTAGACAACAAGGTTATACCACAATCACTTTGGAAAAATGACTAGAAACAAATTCTTGAAGTAGATATGAAAGTTTATAATCAATGTCAATACAAAGTATTGATCTCTTCTCTTTCAAGACAACAATTCAATGAATATATTACAAAAATGCTCAATGTATATGATGAAACTTTTCTAATGATGTATTTGAAAATGTAAGAGTAAAAGTTTCATACAAGATCAAAATATTAATCAATGCACTTGTTTGAAAATAAGAAACAAAATGTTGAATTGTATGTTATGATTGTTGTTATTTTGTGTGTGTTTCTACTTCAGAAATATTTGAATTATATACATGTATTGCACCCTTTCAAAAGGTTCTAAATGAGTGTAGAAGTGCAATAGTTCATGGAAGAATGCAAAAAACAAACAACATTCAAAATAGTCTTGTTTTTCAAATTCGTTTTAGCTGTAATCGGTTATCAGAATGCAGTAACCACTTATCCGTACAAGTAACATAATAATTTTTGAAATGCTGAAGCCTGTAATCGGTTACCAGAAACCTGTAACTGGTTACCACTGTATGAAGAAGTGAAATAACCTTTTTAATAACTTGGAAATGCAATTCTAGTGATATTAAAAGCCATGAAACATGTATGCATAATCTTAGACATATTTTGAGAACTACAGTAACATACTATATTGATTTGGAGTCTTGTACCATAATGAAGATCAAATACCGAAGTCTTCTTTAGGATTAACTTAGCATGCAAGCCAAAATTCCATTTCCAGTAGATATTTTTTCTTCTTCTTTTTGATAATGCCTTTTTCCTTGAACATGATGTTTGTAATCATCAAAACATAAACTTGATGTAGCATAACTCTACATTCTCCCCCTTTTTGATGATGAAAAACACTTGTTATGAGAAACGCTTTGAATCATTTGAAAATGCAATATGCTTCCTTTATTAATGATAACTCCCCCTTGATCAATGCTTCTCCTTGATCAATAGAGTATGTTAACAACTTCTGCAAGAGATAGAGACAAAGCATACACATATATCTCCCCCCGCCCCTTTTTCATTAGCAAAAATGAAGGAAAAAGAAACAAAATAATATCATAATTAAAATAGAAGAATAGCATGATATTAGTTGACTTATCCTTTAGTAGATTTTGTCTTAATCCTTCATTATGAAGTACTTCTTCATTGGATATGAAAGTTAGTGCTTATCTTTTCCTTGCCAAGAATCTTTCATTTGATGTTGTCCTCATATGTGACACATCCCTTGGCCAATTAGATTTGAAAACTTTCTTATACCTACCATCATATGCTTGGATCAACCACTTATTAAGATATCAAATATTTTTAAGTGGTCTTCAAGAAAACCTACAAAACAAGTTAAGTTTTGCTAGGTACCCAAAGTGATTTGAGTCCTTCATGGTTAGTTTCTTTCTTGACCCACGCATAATGTTCACTAGTAGCATTAGCATTTCTTGCATGACAAGCATTATGTGTATGACCAATAATACCATAATATAAACAAGTAGGAAGAAAGTTGCTTATAATATAATTTTTCTTTTTACAACTACTTTCTTTGGATAAAAATTTCTAACATTTTATTCCTCTTCACCATCGGAATAATGTAATGCCATAAAAGAAAGATTTGCATATTCGTCATTTTCCGAATCAGATGAAGAACTTGTATCATTTTCTTCAATGTAAACCTTGTTGGATTTTGATAATTTTCTTCCCTTGTAAGCATTTTTCTTTAACAACTTTGGGCACTTCATCTTTATGTGAATTTTCCAAAAGTCAAAGTATTCACCGCAAAATAATGGAGGCTTGTTGTTACGAATTTTTTATATTAATAACCATGTATTAAAAAAATATTTCGCAAATAACCGGGTTTCGGAAAAAATTACGCAAATAACCATGTTTCAGATGGCTCCACAAAGGAGGAGCCATCTCAATTGGCGCATGCACCTAGGGTTTTGCCCTAGGCTCCATCTCACTTGGCGCCTCCCTTGGCTTTTAGCCAAGTGAGATGGCGCATGCTCCTTAAAAATGAGAGGAGGCGCCATCTCACTTGGCGCCTAGGGCAAAACTAGGGCAAAATGCTGTTTTATAAATAATTCGTCTGTTTCTTCGAAATTTCTCACACTTTCTCGCACTGTATTTTTATTTTGTACTCCGTTATTTGCGTAATGACGTCGCCTATGATTTTTAGCAGAGATGGTTATGTTATATTCTCCGCCACGAAACCTGCGATGAAAATGAAATTCTGGCACATTCACTCCATGGAGCGTCTGAAGCGGGAGTTGATGCAGTGGCTAGATGGAGACATCGCGGAGGGGGAAAAAATTCGAAGGATCCAGCGAAAACGAACAACAACCTCGCATGCGACAGGAAGACCTAATGTGTGGTTGGAGGAAGTCAAAACAGACAATGATGTAATGCTGATGATGCATGGGTCAGATGAAATTGTGTTAACAGTTGTAATTTCCTAGATTGAATATCGTTAATCATTGTTGTACGCGAAAACCCTAATGTAATTTCCTAGATTGAATTTCCTAAATTGTGTTAACAGTTTTATTAACAGAAAACCCTAATGTTTACAACACAAATATTGAAAAGATTTATTGTATTACAATATTTATGTGGTCGAGCCAGACGCCCGATTCGGACAGTTTTTGCGATTGTGTCCGACCTGACGGCATAAACCACACTTTCTTTCCAACCTGTCAAGATCGTCCATTTCTGTTGTGATGCGCCTACTTTTGGGACGACCCTTCTTGTTCCTTCGCATTTGGTCATTGTGCCAAACTATATCGCCGTTGTATTCAGGCCAATAATCCGGTTTTGCCACCAAAGGAAAGTTGTTGTTGTAAACAGTGAGCAACGTTTCAGATTTGTAAACGTTTGACAGCAGTTGAAGCGCGTCTTGATGGGTATGAGCACAAGCGGCAATGACATGAGAGCAAGGCATACGAAATGCTTGAAACCTGCCACAATCGCACCATTGAGAAGGTAAAATGACCCTGTATTCTTGTCTTGGCAGACCTTCATTGTGGTCGATTATCTCTTTCACAATGAAGTTGTGGCTGTGTCGGTCAAACCGTGTAACCATGTGAGTGTTGGCTTTAGCACTTTCAGTCTTAATGTATTTCATGCAGCTTTCACTCCATAGTTGTCCTGATTGCAACACCGCATAACACATTTCACCTCTTTTGGCAAATAACGCAGCCATCCTAAAATACGTGGATTTTACCAAGGCAGTGATTGGGAGGTTTCGTATGCCCTTGAATACCCCATTCATTGATTCAATAAGATTCGTTATCATATGCCCCCATCTCTGGCCATTGTCGTATGACCTAGTCCACTTTTCAACCGGAATATTGTCGATCCACGTACCGGCTTCTGGATTAGACAAACGGATCTCGTTGCGGTAATATTTGAATGTGGGTTGTGTCAATGCCTATCCCGCATTCATAACCGCTTTCCTCAATGTTTTGTCCTTGACCTCCCTCGAGAAATTCTGGACGATATGCCTGACGCAATAGACATGCGTAGAAGGAGGGTCATGCCAACCATTTGCTGGATTATTGTAGGCACTTTCAATGGAGGCATGTCTTTCCGAGATCAAACAGAGATCTGGTTGAGGAGCCACGTGTGTCCGAAGATTTTTCAGGAAAAAGCTCCAAGCACCACTGGTCTCCCCCTCGACAAGGGCAAACGCAACGGGGAAAATGTTGTTGTTGCCATCTTATGCAACTGCCATCAATAGCGTGCCTTTGTACTTCCCATACAACCAAGTCCCGTCAATTTGTAGAATTGGTTTGCATGATGAAAACCCTGTGATGCATGGTTGAAATGCCCAAAACACGCGACTGAATATTCCGTTGCCATGCAGTAGACTACCATCTTGGGCGTACGCTGGCAATGTTTCCAGAACATAAACACTACCTGGAGAATATGTCTTGAGTGCATTCAGGTAGCGGGGAAGTTCTCGGTATGACTCCTCCCAGTTTCCGTACACCCTTTCAATCGCCTTAGTCTTTGCTAACCACGCCTTACGGTAGGACGGAGTGTAGTTAAAAACCGTGGTGATGTGGGAGATGATTGTTTTCACCTTCAAAGATGGGTCGTTGCTGACCAGGGGTAGGATTTCTTGACAGATTAGATCATGGTTGAGTTTTCGGTGGTCCTGTGATTGAGTGGAACTTACACAAGTGTGGGTAGTCATGGAACCTATGACCCAGCAGTCACCCCTTAATCTGTATGATGCGGTCAGCTTGAACATACAGTCAGGGTGGACACACTTGATCTTGTACCTTTCCGGGTTGACACGATCCACCTTAAAATCAACCGAGTTGAGCATGTGAAATTTTTTAATGGCCCTGATGCATTCCTCTCTGTTACGAAACTTGTCCTTCTCTTTTAAATTTTCATCCGACTGCATATACGGTTTGAAAAATAAGTCAGTAGAAGGTTCATCTTCGCCCATGTTGAAGTTTGTCATGTGCGGAGGTGGTGTGTAGATTTTGTCTGTAGGAATACTTGGGATGCCATCATCGTCAGAATCATCGTTCACCATTTCATCAAACTCTAACTCGTTATCTTCTTCTTCATCATCAACTGCATCTACCTCATCTTGTTCATTCTCCAAAGGATCAACCTCTTGTGTCACCGGAGGCTCTACCTCCTGTGTCACCGGAGGCTCTTGAAGTAAAACGTACAACTCAATAGAGTCGTATCCAGAATAGACATGGCTGGAAATCATGTTCTGGAGATCCTCGTCATCTTGAACTTCAACCTTATAAAAAATTACTTGGTTGTTTCTAAAAAAAACTGGATTCTGATAAAATATCTGGGATACCGGGCCTCGTTCAAGTTTGGCCTCCAATCTTTTCTTGAAGTACAATAAATTGGCTTTCCCGTTTAAGAGAAATCGAACGTTGTCGGTGTTTCTAAACAAAAACCCAACTGTGGGACAAATGTATGTCTCACCGTTGAAATGTGCTTTGACGACAAATTGTGGTGAAGAGGCCATTGCGAAGAATTGTTTTAAGGTTTGAAGGTTGGAATGTTTGAGGTTTATTGATTGTATGAAGGTATGAATGCTGGAATGTTTGAAGGTTTGATGACTGATTCGAAGGTTGGAAGATTTGACAGATTGTGTGAATCAATGTTATGTTAAACGTAAGGCTAAAAATTTCAATTAAGTAAGGGATGCAACCCCCCAAGGCTGCCAATAATATTACATGCAATAATGAAACCCCATAGGCTGGCACCTATCCTGGCCCTATTTTGCACACATACATGTTTTGTGTAAGACTCCACCCATCAACTCCAATGGCCTTGCATGCAATAAAGAAAGGAATCCCAAAGGCTGTCACGTAGCCTGAGCCTATGCTGTAACAAATGACACCTCTTATTCGCCAAATGGGGTGGCGACACCATTCATTTTTGTACTCTTTCGCCAAGTGAGATGGCGCCTCCCTTACTGTCCTATCGTGATACATGCATGGGCTTATGAAACCCCATAGGCTGCCACCTATCCTGGCCCTATTCTGCACACATACATGTTTTGTGTAAGACTCCACCCATCAACTCCAATGGCCTTGCATGCAATAAAGAAAGGAATCCCAAAGGCTTTCACGTAGCTTGAGCCTATGCTGTAACAAATGACACCTCTTATTCTCCAAATGGGGTGGCGACACCATTAATTTTTGTACTCTTTCGCCAAGTCCGATGGCGCCTCCCTTACTGTCCAATCGTGATACATGCATGGGCTGCCACCTAGCCTGCAAGAGTGACACCTTACATTTTTTGTAAATGCATGCATGCATATGTGTAACCCCCTAAGCATGCAAATGTGACACTTCGCAGGCATGCAAGCACAAGCAACCACTACATCAAACTTATTTGCCTATAAATACATACCTTATGAAACATCTCTCACACCCACACAACTCTCACTCTCTGCTACGAAATATTTCTTAAGTCTATCCTACTCTCTATCTCTTCCTAAGTCTTTCATACTCTCAAGCATTCTGAACAATGGCTCTTCTAACAATGGGCGATACTCACAGAGGCACAAGGGAAAACATTGTTGCATTTGTAAGTCTCTTCTTTGGTTATACATTTTTCATACTTCAAATAACGTGTTGTTCATCTTAATTAATCTTACACCTGTTAAATTATGATCTCAGGACACAAAAAGATTCAGAATCCGTTCGCATAACTACCTGGCTCCCGACCCATTTATCGTCCCTTATCTGGAATATGCAGGTTTTGGACATGTGATAAAGATCTCCAACTGCACCATTGACTCAAAGTTCATTCTTGCAATGTTGGAAAGGTGGAGACCGGAGACCCATATATTTCACCTACCAATAGGTAAATGTACCATCACGCTCGA
This sequence comes from Vicia faba, assembly GCA_948472305.1. Taxonomy (NCBI): domain Eukaryota; kingdom Viridiplantae; phylum Streptophyta; class Magnoliopsida; order Fabales; family Fabaceae; genus Vicia; species Vicia faba. The sequence continues at coordinate 1,396,733,064 of OX451738.1, read as the reverse complement.
GGATGTGTACATGCTACTGGGCCTCCCTGTCGACGGTAAGGCGGTGAACGGGTCGGTTCAACAACCCAACTCACAGTGTGAAGAACTGTTGGGTAGGGATATGGTAGAAGGTGGTGGAGCAAGAGGGCAGGGAATACTACTCACTGACCTGAAACGTCATTATGCAAGTACGGAATTAAATGAAAATTCCTCAGAGAATGACCGAGTAGTAAAAGCCAGAACATATCTTATGATACTTTTTGGTACATTTTTATTTCCCGAAAGTACGGGAAATAGTGTAAATTTTATGTACTTACATTTACTAACAAATTTTGAAAAAACTAGAAAATATAGTTGGGGTTCTGCAGTATTAGCCCACCTATACAGTTCCTTGTGCAAAAACGCAGTGAAGGAAAAATGTACCATTTATGGGTGCGCATTTTTACTACAAGCCTGGGGTTGGTGGAGGATGGAGTCCTTAAACCCCATCAACAACAACACTTTTGGTTACCCGTACGCAACAAAGTAAGTCATTAAGTTATAGCATTTATAACTATTCTGCTCTTTCCAAAATATATGCTAAAAATAACATGTTTCTCATTTCCTTTAGGTACTGCGTGAGGGGTATAGATTACGGCAAGAATCCAAGATTCAATGTCGCACTCTACCGGAATCTGTTAGATCACTTAGGCCCAGATGACGTACGTCGTAGCTTTTAACTTTTGTTCATTTTAATTATTTATACATTACTTTTGCGCTAACCTGATTTAAATTTTATCGCAGTTCGTCTGGAGACCATATTTGGGTTTGGGCCATGCTCCAAACCCAGAGGATGCAGCAACTTGGACTGCAAAGACTGCACTCATTCGGTTCAACATTGTGGAGATGCACCACAGCGACCGTGTGAAGATGCAGTTCGGAATGCATCAGGAGATACCAAGTGATCCAACAGATTTGTCCCCCTGGCATCTTAAAAGGGTCAACGCCCAGTGGGGTCTTACCAACTGGAAAGACTTTGCTCCGGAATGGTGTAAGATGTGGCAGAGGCGTCACCGCTACATCTTGCAATCCCCAGTTTTCCTTACTCAAGGTAACATGCGACACACGGATCAATATATGTCGTGGTACAGGTCGGTTAGTAACCCAGAAATGCACGTGTCTCATCCGAGGTACTTGGTTGACCCACGCACACAATGGGCACAACACTCGATTCCCCATCAACAAACCCAAAACCCATCAACCTCCAACCAACCCCCAAGAAGAAACAGACCCACAAACACCCAACCACATTCCCCACCACAACACAACTACAATCAAATGCCGTACTACCAACCACAATCACCACCAAACTACCAATACCCGGATATGCCTCAAACCCAACCACAATACCAACCCCAATACCAGCACACCCACATACCCCAGACACAATTTCAGTCTTCCACATATCCCAATATGGCGCCCTCAACATCCAGCCTTAGCCCTGATATGGGAATGTCGGAAGATTATGACCAAGCCGACCAAACCTACCATCACCCACCATATCACCAAACCACCCAAAATCCACAATACCAAACACCCCAAGATCCATTTCCTTTCTACCCCCCATACTCAGACGACCAATGCTACCGACCAACCATGGAACCCCACCCACCGCCAACACGACAAAACTTTGAGGGTATGGGTAACCGACTGTACCAGAGCGGATCTTCGAGATATGGAGATCTTACTGATTTTATGGATTCGGACCGCATTGACTTCGCTGGGCCATCGACCTTGCCGCAGCAGGAAACGCGACGGCACCCAGCAAGAGAAAGGCGAGGACGGGGATGCGGAACCGGGGGTCATTACCGGGTTCCGGGGGATCACTGATGTATCTTTTTTTTTTCCAGTATTTTTTGTATCCATTTTATTTACTGTTCTTTTAATGTAATACAGTTGAATGTAACTTTTTTTTTAATAAAAAGTCCATTTTGTTGATCTCTGTCCAATAGGCAACGCACAGGAAAAAAAATAAAAAAAAAATTTTTTTGTCCTAAATTTATACTTAGGCGCCATCTCACTTGGCTTAGGGCATGCCCTAAGCACTTAGGCGCCAAGTGAGATGGCGCCTCCCTTAAAAAAGGAGGTGCATGCGCCAATTGAGATGGCTCCTCCTTTGTGGAGCCATCTCAAACATGGTTATTTGCGTAATATTTTCCGAAACCCGGTTATTTGCGAAATATTATTTTAATACATGGTTATTAATAAAAAAAAAATTCTGTTGTTACTACCACCATCTTTGAAAGTTGGTTGCGCGGAAGCCAATATGGATCGAATAGGAACAAGTTACCTTAACTTGCTCTGATGCCAAATGTTGGTTTTTGAGTGCGCCTAAGACAGGGCTGAATAAAGTGGGTTACAAATTTTTATTCTTTTATGTGATGATGTTCTTATTTTCTTGTTTGTGTATGAATAAGAAAACGGTAAATACAGAAAATAAATAACACAAGAAATTTATACCGGTTCCCCTCACACTTCGAGAGTACTCCAATCTCCTTACCAACATGTAAGCGATTTCACTATAGTTAGAATTATTGTACAATCTATCCACATTCAAATGGTATGCTTAATATCTAACATATAGGGAGATCAAAGACTTTAACTATCCTTTAAGATCCAATCAAGTACATGAAGAACAATCCTCTTCAATGTACGCACTTGTTTTCAACAATCCTGAAAATAATGTAACCAATACAAAGTAGAAAGAGAACAATCTTCCATTAATACTCTCTTACTTCCAATAATCTTGGACAACAAAGTTATACCACAATCACTTTGGAAAAATGATTAGAAAAAAATTCTTGAAGTAGATATGAAAGTTTATAATCAATGTCAATATAAAGTATTTATCTCTTCTCTTTCAAGAAAAAAATTCAATGAATATTTTACACAAGTGTTCAATATATATGATGAAACTTTTCTAATGATGTATTTGAAAATGCAAGAGTAAAAGTTTCATGCAAGATCAAAATACTAATCAATGCACTTGTTTGAAGATGAGAAACAAAATGTTGAATTGTATGTTATGATTGTTGTTATTTTGTGTGTGTTTTTACTTCAGAAATATTTGATTTATATACATGTATTACATCCTTTCAAAAGGTTCTAAATGATTGTAGAAGTGCAATGGTTCATGAAAAAATGCAACAAATAAACAACATTAAAAATAGTCTTATTTTTCAAATTCGTTTCAACGGTAACCTGTTACCAGAATGCAGTAACCGGTTACCCATACAAGTAACATTATAATTTTTTGATATGCTGAAGCCTGTAACCGATTACCAGAAACCTGTAACCGGTTACCACTGTATAAAAAATTGAAATAACCTTTTTAATAACTTCGAAATGCAATGCTATTGATATTAAAATCCATGAAACATGTATGCATAATTTTAGACATTTTTTAGCACTATAGTAACATACTATAATGAATTGGAGTCTTGTACCATAATAAAGATCAAATACCAAAGTCTTCTTTAGGAGTAACTTAGCATGCAAGCCAAAAGTCCATTTTGAGTAGATACTTTTTCTTATTCTTTTTTATAATGCCTTTTGCCTTGATCATGATGTTTGTAATCATCAAAACATAAACTTGTTGAAGCATGACTCTACATTTAATACTTGCACTTACAAATTTACATGAAATTCAACATGTTAAAATTGTTCTAGACCAAAAATTTAAAATTAAAGACTTGGGAGATCTTAAATATTTCCTTGATTTTGAAATAGCAAGGTCTTCCAAAGGCATGTCTCAGGGTCAAAGAAAGTAGTGTTTAGATCTTTTGGAAGCTACAAGTCTTTTAGCATCCAAACATGCTTCAACACAACTTGCATTCTAAGCCTGTCAATCTTCTTCTTGAGCCAACATAGTTCATGAGATTAATTGGTAAGTTAATCAACCTTACACGCTATCACCATGATATAAGTTTTTCAATATGTAGGATGAGTCAATTCCTTTCAAAAGTAACATCAACACAACTGCAGGCATCACTCAGAGTTGTCATATATTTGAAGCCACGTGATTCTGTTTCAAGCAAGTTCCATTCATATCCTTACTAGTTTCACTTATTCTGACTGGAGATCATGCCAACAAACAAGAAAAATCCACAATTGTTTTTTCTTATACTTAGGAACTTCCATCATAAGTTGGAAAAGCAAAGAGCAACATGTTGTATCCGGGTTTTCATTCGAGGTAAAGTATATGAGCTTTGCCAACACATGCTGTGAGGCTTAATGATTTCTCTATCTTATGACATTCAGATTCCTCATCCTTAACATGTCTTAATATATTGTGACAACCAAAGTACAATACATATAGTCAACAATCCAGTATTTCACAAACAAACAAAGCACATCAAGATGTATTGCTATCTGGTTCACAATAAAGTTCTCAACAAAATAATATGTCTTCATTGTTAGACGATTGGCTACGATCTAGAGGGAGGGTGAATAGATCTCAAATTAAATTTTTTTATTAAAATTTTGTTTTAAAAATGGTTAACTATGGTATGCGGAAACAATCCTGGATCGAAAATCGTTTATCCAAACCGTTAACGAAAAGACCGAATATGTGTTAAACCGATAGAACGAATACGTAAGATGAGAAAAATAATCTATATATTTTTAGCAACTATATTTGAATAAAGCCATGCAATAGTAATAAATTTCCAATGAAATATCAAACAAAAATTGATTAAAATAATTTGTTGAACACTTGGTGTGCATTCGATTCAAAACAATTTTTTTTATGATTTTGTTGATATATAAAAAAATCCAATTACAATCACATAGATTGTAATAAACTCAACAAAACAGTTTGAATTATTAAACAAAAAGATTATCTCAATGTATCGATGGCACAATTAACGTTTTCACAATTTGCAAGTAAAAGTAAAAGAGGAGTGAGAGAGATAGAGGGACACAAATTTGTTTAGGCAGTTCTCGAATCGGTCTCGTTATGGGTACGCCTGCCCCCAATTCTAATGGTATTGAGATGATAAAAACTAACCTTTGTAAATGTAGTTTAGAAGAGAAAAAATAGCAATTCAACCCTCCAAACTCTATGGTTGATGTTGATCATAACTTTTTCTCTTCCCTTGATCTTGAGCTCGATCAAGTGACCCAATAATTCCAATTTGATCATCCGGTTACCGCTACTCCTTTGACACAACTCCTGTTATTCAAAGCTTTCACTCATTTGAATCAGAATTTCAAACATATTATGACCGAAGATTACCAAAGTGATCATCTGATCACCATTACTCCTTTGACTGAACTCCCATTCTTCAAAGCTTTTACTCGGCTGAATCTAAATTGCACAATCTTGTGAAAAACTCCCAAATCAATCTTTGATCTTGGAAGAAACCCCCAAATGAATTTATCTTGAAAACCCTAAAGAATCCTCCACCCAATTTGATTACACAAATCCTAAATTGGACCTTATGTATATAACTCTAGATGATATCAACAATAATGATTATGTGTAATTGTTGTATATATGCATAGAGAGAGGTTGAAGATGATGAACAATGCTTTGTATATTTCTAGTTTCAATGATGAGAAAAGACGCGTGAATGATATTTATATGACTTGTGTTAAGTGAGAAACAAAATATAAATTAAAAAAAACAGATTAGGTATTTTACACGCTTTTGAAAAATAGCAGTATGTGTCAACCTTAACCAGCTATATGTCGATACATAGTAGAAATTTTTCTACTATGTGTCGACCTGAAAGTCGTATATGTCGACACATGCAAAACATAAATTTTTTATTTTTGAAAACTTACAGCAGGTGTTGACTTGTGGCTCGTATGTGTTGACGCATAGAAGTAGTTTTACTTCGATGTATCGACCTGTAACATGTATGTGTCGATACATGTTGAACATAAACTAATTTTTCAAAAATGTTTCAGTAAATATCGATCTATGGACTCTATGTGTCAATGTGTACTGAACAAAATATATATCTTTAAAAAGTGTTTCAGTATAGGTTGACCTAAAGACCGTTTATGTCGACCTATGTATAACTTTTTTATAAAAACACTTGATTTTCAACGTGTAAATCATCTCTAACATGTTTTTAAGTTTTGTAAAGAAAAAAAGACACTAAACATAAGAAGGGAGATCTAATATACATAAATATTAAATTCTAATTTTAATATCATTCAAAATATATAAATGATAGTGCACTCACATCCTATCAAATTTTCCATTGTGACCCCTTTTCCGCGCTTGTGTCGGTTTGTATTGCATCTAGTCTAGTTTGATGGGGGAGGGAAGGAGTGTTAAAATGTAATGAAGTTTTCATTATTTTTAATTCCTTAGAAAGTTTGTTAATTTGTTCGAATAACTTACTCTAATTAAGTTACGTGTATAAAGATAACCTAAAGTCTATTGTAATATTTGAATCAGATTAATAAAATATTCCTTTTGTCTCTCTTTATAGTGATCATTCAATATGATAGAACTTGTGTGAGAAACTATCGCAAGTTAACACTCTAAGTCTATTACTTGCTTGATGATTCAAATAACTTAATTAAGAGGAAACAAAAAGATCTTATAAGTTTCATGATTGAAAGATTAAAAAAAAATCAATTCTAAAAATATATAGAACCACACAAAATCCAACAAAGACTCTTTTGTCATAAAGAAAATAAAATCTAAAACAATGAGGTGTATGTTGAATTGTTATCACTTTCTTTTAGCCGTTCACTAGGACAAGGAATAATTATAGGTTTCCATATTAAAACATTTTATAGAAATAAGTAGCTAGTATATGTCTAAGAAAAGAAAATAGATGAAAAATAAACATTGATACTTGGGGGAAAAAGAGTATTACACACATATATAATTCTGGTCCCCATATTTTTGATTACGACCCTTCAAGTCTAGATAAAACATATTATCAAAGATAGCAATAGCGACTTATGAATGGAATTGAACTGAAGAAAATGACCTAATAGTTCTGTTAATTTTGGACCACGTTATCACAAAAATATGAACTTATCTTATCATGTGCATGATTTATTAATATAGTTAGTGTGTATCAAAGTCTAATATTTGGATTTGTAAGTGTCATTTATGTAATTTAAGTAATGCAGTGGTTGAGACAAGTGAACTATAATAGATAAGAATCATATAGCCATTAATGTTTTATATTGGTAACAATACAATTATAAACGTCACACCAATTTTCTGTTTCTTTGTAAAATGTTCCTTTGGTCCACAAAAAAGAATATGTTACTTTTTCTACATATTAGGGTAGATGTGAAGTATACGTAACTATCTCAGTTAAATATCTAGCATAATAATTACACAAATAAATAACTTACATGTTATTCTCAGTTAAATATCTAGCATAATAGTATTGTACCCAAAATAAATAACTACATGTTATATAAATGAAAGTATGTACTAAGGAATTGAACTTACTCTATACGGTTAATTTGATATTCTCGTGAAAGTTATTTTGTTTTAAATAGAGAATTGAAACATAAAGTGGTGTAGAATAAGAGATTCAAAATCCTAATCGTTTCTAATCATTATTTGCCACTTGTAATTTTTATTACTAGATGCTAAATCAAATTTCAAAATACAAACTACCCTTTTATCACTCAAGTAGAACTATTATGGTTTGGATTAAAGACTAATTGCAATTCCTATTAATAGTAATCTCTTATTATTTGCGAAAATTTTGTTAAACTAATTAAATATCTATCACATTTTATACTCGCTTTAAAACGTACAATAAGAATAACTATGTATTTGGAGGGATGTGTGATGTTTAAGGTTTTTGATGATGTTCAAAGTTTGTTCACACAAAGTGGTGAGAAACTCTATATGTGTGGTTTTTAGTGAATAATTGATCCCCTTATGGCTGATGTATTTATAGAAATCTCTTAGGTCTGTGTCTTAGAATCCAGAGAATGCTTATTGTACTCTTTTATCCAGAGCGTGAAACGTGAAAGCCAGTATTCCCGCTATTATCCTAGAGAACATAATTTCTCCTCTGAGTGGTCTTTCCATACTGTTAGTGTGTAAGAAGCCATTCCCTGTATTTTATAAGTGCGTGAGGGACGGTCTGTCCCAAGCCCAATGGGGGATGAGTGTTACAACAAATGAATAATTAAAACTCAACTTTCGGCGACATGTGGTATTCACTCACTCTCAATGAACTTCGTTGTGTTGCTTCCTCTAGAATAATGGGTCATTCATCAAGCCCATATGTCCTAATTTAGAGATAAAGAAGTAATACAAATCATAGTAATTGATCCATCACTAGCCCATTTTTACTAGATGTGCTACCCCTTCTTATTGAGCATATCTCCCTCTATGAGAATGGTAAACTGATATGAGAAATGGGAAAATGACGTGTCCTCATTCTGTAATGAATGGAAGGGGTCATTTGACCATGTTCATAAAAATAACGGTGGATTAACTGCTCACTCCTGTTTCCTCTCAATAGTAGTTTCTATTTCAAAAGATCCTAGGATCCAGGCCCGATACCGCTATAAATACCTCGACATTAGAGTTGGAAAGACATCTCATTCTCATATAGAAAATCACATACAGAGCTTCTCACCCCTTGCGTGAGTTAGCTCTCATTCCTACAACATACCTTAAAACTTCTGTCAACCCTTAATCATTAGGGGTTATCACGTATTGTACTTTATAGCAAGTACGACCCCTCCCCCAAATTTAAAAGGAAAATATTCGACTTCTATATGTTGCACCAATAACCTTACGTTATAAGGTCCAACATCCCTCAATCACCCCACCTTTATTTCCTCAACAAATCTAAATGAAAAAGTTGTAAATCCACAATCCTCCGTCCATAATTTTTGCTTCAACTATCACCGCTCCATCCATCAAATCCATAATACCCCCACCTTTTACCCAACTAAATAATTCTCTTTGGCTTTATATAACACAATTAAATTCTTTAACAACATCATTATGAAAGAAAGGTAGAAGATTATGATCCTATTACGAACCGAGTTTAGAAGAGAAACCATACTTGCAAGGATGACATACTTACTATTGTATACTCTTGGTCTACTCCAATAAATAAACTGAAGGTTGACCTCCATAACAATCCTTAAATACTTGAAAGGCACCAAACCAATCTTGAACTCAACAAAATTCCCAACCATCCTAAAAAAAAATTTCTCCCACATGCACACCTAAAATCCTACTCTTTGAAAATTTAAAGAACAAAGTAGAAGAAAACTCAAAGCTCTAAAGAATTATCTTCATCTTCAATAGATTTTCAGTAGACGCCTCACCAAGGAGAAACATATTGTTAACATACTGTAGATGAGAAACAACAAGTCCATAGTTTCCCATAAATACTTCCCTGAACCTATTCAAATATTCAACTCTAGGAATCATCCCACTCAACCACAAGGAGGGACTGGAACATGCCAAAATGATCATATAAACATGTGCCCTAACATATCTTAAATCAGACTCTGGATACAATGTTAAGAAATGTTGTTAGGCATACTCATCCCTATAAAATCGGATTGTAAAGTAATGATTACTCTCACTTATAAACACATATTAGAACCATATATTATGTGAGACTCTTAATATCGTACAAACATCCCATTTATCATCAAACTTAAATCTCCTCAAAACCTATTACACCAAAAAATTACTAAAACTCATTAAATCATAAACTTTTTCCAAATCAATTTTAAAAATAAAATCCCAATCCTAAATTTCTTCAGAAAATCAATGATTTCATTTACCACCATCATCTTATTCACTACATTTCTCTTTATTTAAAGTAGATTAATTATAAGATGAATTTGTAAAAGAATATTCTTTCCATTCTGTATTATAAATAAATTTCACTTTTTAAATTCGTTAAATAATTAATATATCTGATCTATATATAAATCAAATATATTATTTATTTAATAAATTTAAAAAATAAAATTTATTTATAATAAAGAACAAAGTAGTATAAATTTACCACAATCAATTTTATTAATTTTTTTTTGAAAAACAAAGAGGGTAAATTAAAATCTAGCACAAGGGATGCTAATTTAAAAGAGAGAAAAAAACAAGTGTCAAAAGACACCTTCCACCCACCTATATTTAAGACACTGTAATTTTCAGTGTATTGAGAAAAGTGAGATACCAAGATGGATTAACTACATGGCTTACTTGTTCAAGAAAAAGACGCGGTTAGACATAAAACTAGCAATCGCCAACCAAGCATCCACTGTCAATGAAAACTAGTAATATCTAATACTACAAGTGGCTTGCATGCATGAACATAATATTTTTGTTTTCCTAAAAAAAATTACATTATTTCTTAGAGTATAATAAAGACAAAAGAAAAATAGGTTAGACTCCATTTGTATATGAAGGGGCCTTATCCGTTTTGGTACATCTTGTCTTTATCATGACTTATAAATCAATATCAATATCAAGTACATGACTATAAGATCAGAGTATTGAGAAAGAAAAAAGTGTCAACAAAGAGAAAGAGAGAAAAATGGGTAGTGAGAATGAAATGATCCCATGTCTAGATTTTTCAGGAGTTGATGATGAAGGTGAAGGGAGTGAGAAATGGGAAAAAATGAGTAAAAAAGTGAGAGAAGCATTAGAGAGTTATGGTTGTTTCATATTAATGTATGATAAGAATAAGATTCCAAAGAGTTTTTGTGAGAACATGTTACTAGGAATGAAAGAGTTGTTTGATTTACCAGAAGAGATTAAGAAGAAGCATGTAAGTACTAGGCCTTACAGCAGCTACAAAAGTGATTGTCCTAAGTTTCCTCTAACTCAAACGTTTGGAATTGATGATGTTTTTGTTGAGGATAATGCTCTTGATTTTACTAATCTCATGTGGTCTCAAGGAAATCCAACCTTCAGGTATTAATTCTTTCTTTTATTTTAAACTCATTGATTCTACTCGTAAATTAGAGAATACGAGTCTAAAATTTTGATTTAATTCATTAAAAACGCGTGTTATATAGACATGTCCGAGTCTGTTTTGTCATCCCTAAAATAATAATCTGAAGTCAATTTTTAGTCATGCCATTTATTTTTTGACAATTTTTGTGTGGATTTTTGTGATGATATATAGTGAGACAATGAAGTCGTTGAGCTCCAAGATGCATGAATTGAGTTTTCTTATTCTGAAGATGATTAAAGATAGTTATGATCTTCCAAAACAATACTCATTAGATATTGAAGACTTGAAGAATACCGGTCATTTACGATTGATGAAATACAAAACTCCTAAAACCAACCAAGATTGTGAGACAGCTTTGTTACCACATACAGACAAAAGTACCATAACCATGTTATACCAAAATGAAGTCCAAGGTTTACATGTTCAAACCAAAGCAAAAAAATGGATTCAATTGAACATACCTCAAGAGGGCTTCATTGTCATTGTTGGTGACATACTCAAGGTACTTTCATGCATCATATAATACATGTTTTTTTTTTTTTTAAATAAATGTTTTATACAATTATTTAATAAGATGTTTTTGTTTAAAATTTTATTATGTATAGGCATGGAGTAATGGAAGAATTCATGCACCTGCACACAAAGTGGTGATGTGTGGAGACAAAGAAAGATACTCATTTGCTGAATTTACACTTCCAAAAAAAGATGTGAAAATTGAGGTACCAAGTGAATTGGTGGATGGTGAAGTGCATCCTCTACGTTATCGTTCATTCACTTATGGTGATTATTTAGAGTACTTTGTTTCAACCCTTAAGGAAAATGCACTAGAAGAATATATAGGTATTTGATGAATATATGATGCAACTATGATAATCATATATATGCATTACAATAATTGTGTCTTAAACAAAGTTATATATATATATATATAAAAGCCAATTAATAGTATTGTTTTGTTTATGAGAACACAATCAATGGCTTCTTTGTATCTTATAGTCCACATCCATCAATGATTAAAAGGGTGAAAACAATTTGTTAGAAAAGGAAATATTGTAGTTGGAAAATACTAACTTATAGAAGTTGAACTTAAAGAAAGGTAATACATATTCATATTGCATGTTCAGATAGTTTTTGTTTTCTTTATCATTGATTTTATACCATTTTTCTGAGTTGTAGAAAACAATAGTTCTACCATTTTAGATCCTAGATTGATAGTTTTGGAATATTCAAAGTTTGAGATTTTTTTCATTTTCTTCAATAATGGTTTTCAACGAGTCATCAATTCAAATTTTTTGAGTCAATATCCACATTGCATGTTCCGATGGTTTTTAGTTTTCTTCAGAACTAGCTTTCAACCATTTGATGTTAGAAAATAGTAGTTCTACCATTTTATATCCTAGGTTGATTATTTTGGAAAATTCAAAGTTTGAAATTTTTTTCTTCTTTTTCTTCAACAACAATTTTCAACGAGTCATTCTTTCAAGACTTATGTTTGCGAGCTCATATTGCATATTCATATCGTTTTATTTTTCTTCAATACTGATTAGTCAAGGCGAGGATATGGACACTAACAAATCTAGAAGGGGTTGAAAGACTTATCCCTAAATAGAAAATTTCAAAAAAATTTGAAGTTTCATAAAACAAAATCAGCGATTTTAAAAAAACGCCGAAGCAAAACACAATATTAAGAGAGAGTGAAAATATTTCAATAAATTAATCCAACAAAATCATTACAAGACATAACTAAAGGCATGATTCTTTCTAAAGCAAATAAATTACAAGATAATCAAAACCCCCTTAAACAAAACAATTTAAAAACACTCCTATAGAAATTCATTCAAAATATAATTAGATTTATAATGATCCAATAAGTTTGATGCATCACATACCTAACCTTATACATTAAATTAATATATGTAGGATCTAACCTAAATAACATACGAACGGTGCAATATTGCAATAATGAAATACCTATAGTAATGAATGTAGAAAATTAAAGGAGATAAGGGTAGAAAGAAAAGATACACAAAGATATATAGCAGTTTGACGTTTGTCCTCGCTTTGCCTATTCCACTCTTCAACAGAGTTAAAAGCATAAGAAAATAATCACGATCTTTCACTATTTGATAAGTTTAATACAAGCTCTGTGATTACAACAAAATCTCACACGATAATTTCCTACGTTGATGCATATACTCAAACTGATAACAGACACAAGATCCTCAATGATCTTGATTCAATAACCTTGTTGTAGACAATAACCTTCTCCGAGTCTTCGTATGTGGAAATCCACCATTGATTCCCCCAATTTCTTCTCTAAGCGATTGCCATTAGTTAAGTGTTAACTAGACAACTCCCAACTTTCTCTACGAACAATCTTTAACACAAACTCACCAAAATTGGACAACTTGCAACTTTGTCTTATGAACAATTTGTACTTGATTTCTCCAAAGTCTTCTATGGAGTATACTGAAACTCTTCATTTGATGGATAAAATAAATTCCAAACCCATTCAAGAAAAGATCGTTGTTACAAACAACAAACTTCACTAAAAAAACATTAGATACCCTAATCTACCACTAGTCTCCCTTAAACACTCAATCTTTGGATATGAAGATCCACAGTAATGGATAAGGACTAAGGTTGAAGATGATGAACAATGCCAAAAGAATTATACACACACACATTAATTCACAAGATATCACAAAGAATTAGATGTATAATAATGAAGAACACACACAGATGTTCTCTCAAGTTTCTAGATAAATTGGGTCTTGGATCTTGATGGTTATCATGAGTTTGATCAACCATGAATTATTACAAAATTGTGTCGTAATCAGCCAAAAATAAAGAGTCGCCACCATTAATTTTTGTCATGAGGATGAGAAAGTAAAAGATAACCCTAATTTGTACAAAGATTCTAAATTCGCGAGTTGGTTAGAGGAAGAGAAGGTGTTAGACACTCTTCATCTCCCTTGTTTTCAAGGGGCTCCTTTTTTAGGTCCTGGGGTAAATAAGAGATTTCTACTTAAAAGTTTGTTATTTTTGTGTGTTTGAGAAAAGAATTTATTTTTTTAGTTATGAATTCGTCTTGGTTTTAACCGCGTGCCTATGTATCTTCTTGTGAAGAATTAGAGTCCAAATTCATAGTTCGTATGTGTTTGGTTAGTTTTTTTATGGATTGTGGAAATGTTTTAGAATTATCCTTGAATCTTGTCTAGGTTTGAAAATAGCGTAGTCGTACACGAAATTCGCAGTTAATATATATCCACAATCCTTTTTGAAAATAAAGTTGAATTTGAAATTATGTTAGTAAAAAGATGTTAAGTTTGATTGGTTAACTGTCTTAGAATGCATGCTGAAGTTTAAAAAAAATAAGTTTGAATGATGAAAACTTATTTGATGCATTGATAAAGTTGTTTGTATTTTTAAAAAAATAGTTGATAAATAATTATTTTCTTATTAAAAAAAAATTAAATATTTCTAATAGTAGTCAAATATTTATTATTAACATAATTATTTCATGATAAATGAAAATATATTTTATGATAAGATGCAAAAATATTATTTTAATGCAAGTGACAAAAAATGATATTGATAATTATGTAAAATATATGAATTAAAACAAATAAATAATCAAATTAATTAAATAAAATAAAGGGGGGTGTATCATTAGTCGAGGGTAGTAAAACAAGGGTGTGCTAAAAGCAAGGGCCTAAGCCCAAATATTTGTTTCAAGTCAAACAAGCGTGGGGGTGTGAATTCCAGTTATGTGAGTAATTTGGTGGGTATTAATAGTAAGGTCTAACCCAGTAACAAGGTTTTAATCCAACAGACGCGGTGTGGGTACTGATTTCAATGGAGATAATAAAATCGGGGTGCCAATAGAATGGTCTCATCCCATAACAAACTTATTGGATCCGTTAGACTAGGTGTGGGGAGGTGCAGGGTGTTAGGGTATGCATAAATGACTTGGGACGTTTGATCAAGATCAGAAGGCCACCAAGTGTTAAGCCTGATGCATTGATCTTGAGTATTTCAAACAAACAGATACAATTACAAGTTGACTAGGGAGTACGATGGAAGGGAACGCATGGTGACCAGTCAATGGTCACCATATCCCATGGTTCTCAGGGAACCACGTGGCGCGCATCAGATATGGGTGGGAGAATATATAAGAAAAACGCTCAGTCTTTGTATCATTTTTCTCTTCTTTTCTCTATCTCCACAAACAAACGAAACCTTATTACTAATTCTAGATAGAGGATCTGACCTCTCTATAGAATTTCGGTCATCGGAAATCGCTTCCATTCGAGCGCCACCCTTTACCACCCCCAAAACCACCATGAGATCCAAAACGGAATATTCAAACCTTTAAACAACCACCCAGATCTTCAACCTTTTTAAATAACCCTAACCTGGAACCCTAAGAAACCTAACCTAATCTCAAGAACCCTATGAACAAACATACCTAACCCTATTAACCATATACCTAGACATAAGAACCCTAACCCCAAAATTGAAGAACCATAACCCTAATTTTCCAAAAAACCCCAATTGAGCCCTAAGTCGACCAAACACAAACAACAATCATATCCAAATCATAAATCTAAGTAGCCTACATCGCCTTGCCGTGAATCTTCCAGCTTGATTCCTTAATCTTTCTTTGTTTTCCGCTTCTAATCCTCACCTACTTCCTCTGCTTTTAGGTATTAGATGAAGGTCTTAGCTCGAAGGAGTTAGGGTTCTAATGATGAACCCTAATCCTCTTTTTGAACGAAGAGCTTTGGTGAGGGATAGGAACTTGCAGCAACTGGGATGCAAGGGGTGTTCTCAAATTTGATTTCCAACTAGTTTAGGTCTTAATTTATAAGACTAGATATTAGTTAGAATTAGGAACTTAGTATAGATTTGCAGTTATTTTTTAGGTTGATTATAAATGTAATCTGATTGACATTTGATTAGATTGAGCTTAGAATTAGAAATTATGGTTTGTGTAATTGAAATGTATTTAGACGTTTGTATGTACTGATTTGTTCAATCAATAAAAGATTTTTTTTGCAATATTCAATTCCGTATCATATTTGATTCGAAAAAAATATTTGAACTCTAGACTTTATGTTTCTTAGTGAAGAAGAAGGTCCAAGGCGCAACTATGAGAATTAAGGCTCTTACCCTGATTTGGATTTGGTCAAAGTTTAATAAATAATAATAACATTAAAAAAATATTGTAATAGTAATAGTAATAGTATGAATGTTAAATAATAACAATAATAATAATAATAATAATAATAATAATAATAATAATAATAATAAAGAATGGCATCTAAAACTTCAAAGTCAGACAAGAGGTATGTGTTTATTAGAAGAAACTTTTCTTGAGGTGTGCATGCTCTGCATGTTTTTGGTTTGATTTTGAAGGTTGATCAACTACTGATGGATGATCCTCTTGTGTCCCTTGCAAGAGTTGCATATGGACTTTCATGGGTATTGTCTCCAAAGATATGGTAAATGGTTAAGTCCATGTGACTGAGACTGATGTCTGAAAAGATTTTGGAACATCATCTCAAGTTTTTGCTACTTCAGAGAAGGAAGTTGTTTTGTTTTGAAGATCATGGGGTGAGAACTACTGATCACCAATGGATTCCAAAATGGGAAGCCTGGCCATGATGGAGTGTGATGTCCAGTCACTGATCAAATCTGGAATATTGCAAAGAATACTCTTGTGCTAGGAAGAGGGGCATCATCCACTGTTTGTATGTGAGGAAATTTCCCTGTGATGACAAATATCTTGACAAAGTTGGGTATTATTCTGATCTGGTGAATATGTGCAAGTGACTGATGGTAAAGACCTTGTCGAGAGATGAGTACTTATCTTATATATGGATGTGAATCTTCTTTCTGAACTGTTGGTTCATAAATTATTTGCGAGTTTATTTCTCTCTATGACATTCAGGTATTTTTAATAACCTGAATAAGCTGCACAAGGTGTGATCATTCGAGATCTTCTTTTGTTTGTCAGGAGCTTATTAAAGGACTTCTCTGCATAATGAGTTATTTTAATAGTGCTTTAAGAACCATGGTGTTTGGGTTCTGTGGTATGAAGTTCCTAAATGATGTTGTAACATCATGTTGGGTTGTGTTTGGAAGATGCTTGAGTTTGGGCATATGGAGTTGGATGCTCAAGCATTATTGTCAGAAATGGAAGTTCTGACTATGGGGATTAGAATGTGAAGATTTAGATTATGTTTGCAGTAGTATGCTTGATGAACGCATGACTACTATGTTGAAGACCTCACGAGTATCAGCAATTACTAGTGGATGTAAGGGCAGAAGAATGTTGTCAGATATTGAGATCTGATCAGGATGTTTGTGAGGAGGTGTTTTCTTCTACTGCAGTTTATGTAACGCCCCAATATTTAATTATTTATTTAATTTAATATTGTTTTGAATATTTTATATTAATTATAATTTTTATCGTCGAAGTCGGAATTATTATTTTTAGTGGCATGATAAATAATCAGATTTAATTTGATGGAATTAGTTGAGATATTATTTTTATTATTAAGCTTAAATATGATACTTGCCTTAATTTGTGTTGTTGTGAAGTATTAAGGGGGGGTATGACACTTAGGCCCATTTGATTTTACTAAGGATTAATTAAAATAAGAGTGTTTTATTAGAAATAGAATTAGAGGAGAATATAGTGTTATCGGGAAAAAGAGAAGAGAAAGAGGAATAGGGTTTTGAGAGGAGAAGAAGAACAAGAGAAGATTCAATTGGAGACCCATAGAGTTGCCTTCAAACCAAACCAGGTAAGGGTGGAGATTCTTATCCTATAATGGGGCATATGATATTTTGTATACGGTAATTAGTATGTGGGATTTTTATTGTCTGTTGATTTGTGTTCGTTTGTGTTTGTTGTAATAAGCATTATTAATAATTGATTTGATTAAAGAATTGTCAAAGAATTGATGTATTATTGTGTTATATACTTGTCTTGATTGGGTTTGATTGTGCATTATATCATGAAGTTCGTGTTTTAGAATTGAGCCAAAAAGGGTTTTAACACTGCTATTTTTCTGAATTCGTAAGACTATTTTTTACATGGTGCAATCGATTTGCAGTGCAGGTGCAATCGATTTGCACAGTTCAATTTTGGTGAATTTTTCTTCTGTTTCAGTAAGCAGTCGATTTTCAGTACAAAGCAATTGATTTGCACGGCTTAAAAACGTGATTTTGGCCTCTGTAACAAGGTGCAATCGATTTGCATGTTAGTGCAATCGATTGCTCACTGTTCGACAGCATTTTTGAAAATTTGAAAACTCCATAACTTTTGACTCGGGTGTCTGTTTGACGTGCCGTTTGGATCATTGGAGAGCTAAAAATATTTTCTATAATGTGGTAATAATTTTGATGACAGTAGACTAATATTTTATTGGAATAATTCTTATATGTGTGTATGTTGTATGTGTTGTAATGCAAAATGTTGCGATTGAATGTATCAATGTTGTATAAACGATGTACGAAGGATTTTGCATGATGTGTTGCATGATAATGATGATGAAGATGGCCTGTATTGGCGAGAAATTGATAAGTATGAACAATCAATGTAAATTAAGTTGTTTCATGTCAGTGTCGCATCCATTCATTAAAGATGGCCTGTATTGGCGGATTTTGTGAAGGCCTGTATTGACGGTTTTGTGAAGGCCTGTATTGGAAAAATGATTTGTAAAGAGGGCTTATGCCTTGTGCCTCGAGATTACTGGAAAATGTTTATGTTGGAAGTTTTATTGCAATGGTACCACATGCATTCACATAACATTGAGTCGCATTCCAAGTTGTACAATTGAGCTATTGTGTTGATGAATTAATTATTACATTTTGATGATATCCTCATGTGTATGTTGTTGTGAAGTGGTGATTTTTGCATGAACTGATTCTAATATATGATTTATCATGTACTCACTTATACGATTTAAGAATCTCACCCATTTTGTTTAAATGTTGCCCTTTGTTGGTAACGTGCAGGTAACCAAGAGGAGTAGCCGATAGCATTGTTAGTTTGAGTTAGGACTCATTTGCTCTGATACGTAGCACTTGGGGGGAAATGAACGTTTGTTTTATTTTGTTGGTTATTTATTTAACTTTATGTTGTTGTTTTAGGAGTTTATTGTATTGATGTTGTTTTATGATTCAAAAGATGTTATATCTTATTTAGAGAACTATTATGAATCTGTTGCGTGATTAATCAAAGTTTGGTTTATGTTATAAAGACTATGTTCATGAGTTGTGTTCATTCTGCTTCTTTAAGTGTTATGTATCTATTCTAAAAGCATGGCAGGTTTATGTGTCCTTGTTGAATATGTAACATCTTGATTATATTGGAAATTTTTATACTCTGATTTCGCTAATTGCTTGGGGTAGAATTGGGGTGTTACATTAGTGGTATCAGAGCAAATCGGCCCGTCCGACCAAGTTGTTGAGTCAGTGTAGTGTGACATTTGAATAGTATCGACGTGTTGTTCCTTAGTACGCGACATGTGTGCGGAACACTATCAGTGCTTTCTTGTTTTTCTAATCACTTGTTTGCAGGAGTGGGATTGGAAAAAAGTGGGGGAGAAGCTAGTGCTTCTCTGAGATGGTTCAGGTGTGAACAATTGTTTCAGTGTTTCGTGATTTTCATAAGTGCAAATGTTGGTGAGACTTTGTTGTTTTTCCAATTTTGAAGGAAGTAAAGAATTCAGGATTTATATCTAGCGGTTAGTCGAAGGGTCCTTGAGAGAGAATGATTAGGTACTCGTGTTGTTCGCATATCTAGAAGTGGAGGGCGATATTATGGATAATGATGTTCCAGTTGTGGGTGAGTCTTGATGTTTTCTTGGGGAGAATTACGACTTGCCGTTAGAGTGAGATGTTGGATTAACTTGATGTTATCCTTGGGGTGGACTGGTTGGAGTTAAACCAAGGGACTGTGAATTATTTTGATGAGTTGATGCATATTCTTATCCCGAGAGATATTTGTTAAATAAGTAGGATAACTCCTATAAGGTGAAGCTCATATGGTCATAATGTTTCAACACTGCATGTTGATCTTGAAGTTTTCAGTGTTGAGTTAACATTGTGTGTGTCGTTGTTGTCCTGAGTAATGCTGGAGTGATGAATTGCTATGAATTTTATGTTAGAATCATGTATGTGATTATTGATTATCGTTGATATTGTTGAGGTGTTGAGAATCACGATTCAGATTTGGAACTCGAAGATATGAGTAGATTTGTAAAAAGCACTGGAGCATTGGTGTTTTGGAAAACGGAATTTTTGGCAAATTAATGTGCCTTTTGAGTTATAAGAAGAATGGGGTTTTGGAAAAGTGTTGGAATGGGTTTTGTACATAGAAAATCATAAAAAACTTCTTTTGTACAGTAAGCAACCGATTGGAATTAGGGTGCAATCGATTGCACAGTTAAAAAAATAGGTGGAAAACTGCTACTGTACAGGGTACAATCGATTGCTATTTTGGTGCAATCGATTGCACAGTGCTGGATAACATTTTTATAAAAACTTCGAAAATTCATAACTTGAGTTCTAGACGTCCAATTTGAGTTGCGTTTGAAGCGCTAGAAAGCTAACGTGATAAACTTTGTTTTTAAAAATGGGTCCAGAACCTGGAAGTAATTTAATTGTCACGAGGGGCAAAGTTTACTGTTGATCTTTTCCTTGGTGCCAGACATGTTTCTATGGCACCATACAGGATGTCAACTTCAGAGTTGGATGAATTGAAGAAGCAATTAGAAGAATGGTTGGAAGATGAATTTGTGAGACCAAG
Organism: Vicia faba; assembly: GCA_948472305.1. Classification (NCBI taxonomy): domain Eukaryota; kingdom Viridiplantae; phylum Streptophyta; class Magnoliopsida; order Fabales; family Fabaceae; genus Vicia; species Vicia faba. Next base: position 1,396,712,289 of record OX451738.1, on the reverse strand, counting down.
TGTATCACTTGGGAAGCTCTGATGTTATTAGTTAAGAAGAAATAAGGTACTACGAGATTGTGCGTAGATTACCCACAGTTAATTTCAGTAACGATTGAGATTAAATGTTCATTGCAGATGGATTGAATATTTGATGGACCGGCTGGTAGACCAGTATGTCTTCAAGTCTAGTCGAATTGAGGTTGTACTATCTTCAGATTCAGGTGAAGGATGAGGATAGTTAGATAATATCTCTTAGAAATCGGTGAAGGCATTATGAATATTGGATTGGTTTGTTGTGGTGTTTATTGAGGAAATATCTAAGTCAGAATATTGGCATGTTGAACGTTGCGATTTGAATTTCTGTGTCGAGAGGGAGGAAACTTTATGCTAAGTTACCAAGGTGTAAATTATGGTTTGGGGAGATGATTTTTCTTGAGCATGCTATTTCGGGGGATGCTATTTGTGAATCCATCCAAAGTAAATGCATTTCTACATTGAGAGGCTCTGAAGTTGGTTACAGAGACTAGAAGTTTTTTTTGGACATAACTTATTACTATTACAGTTCGTTTGAGACGAGGTCAAGGATGATAGGTTGTTAATGAATGAGATATTGGTATTATTAAGGATGTGAAGGTATTGGAGCAGACACATAGAAGTGTAGATTATGCCAATTGATAATGTTTAGAGTGTAGAGATCTTTGAGGAAGATAGAAAGTTAGATGGTATAGTGGATTGTGCTTTGTTGATAATATAATATTGACATGTGTTAAGAAAATTTTGGAAGTTTTATCAGCAACCGGGATATGGAAATGGTGTTATTGAGATTGCGATTGGAATGAGATCCAAATATGAAGTTATATGAATCATCGAGGCTATAAGGCTAACAGAGAGACTAAGGATTTATTGATGTTATTAAAGCCCTTTACTTGGGTGAATACTTCATTTGGAACGAAATGACTTGGATTGTACTTGGTGTAGTAGCAATTAAGATATTGGGAGAACATTTAAAAATTGTTTTGTACCACGAGTATGCATAAGAGAATATGTGATGTATTTTGGGCATTTATGTATCATTGACGAGGTTGAAAAGAAGGAAAATAAGAAAATGTTTGTAAGTCTTAGAGATTATTGTTGAACATTATTCTTAAGTAACTTTGAGCACAAGATAAAGGACACTATTGTAGTTGAGTAACAATGATTTATGCCACCAATATGGTTATCGGCTACCTATTGAGAAATTGAGGAATTGATCAACCTTAATCTCTTGTTGATAGTATACTAGATTGTATTGGATGGGATAAACTTGTATTACTACCTTGATAGTGAGTTAAGTGGATTGACTTTTTATCGAGAGGATAATATTCACTATTTTGTGTGAACCTGATATAAAAGTGGCTATGAAAGAGTTGGAAATTATTGAGTTGTTCGATGACTTGAGTTGGTATGTGAGTTAACGATGTAGAGGGGGAGGTTGCGAATATCTAAAGTGAACAATGACTTCCTGGTGGATATTAAAGAGATTCAGAAACTAGATGTTAAATTGTAGATCTGATAGTTCATGGAGATCAAAATGATGATAGTGATTGTAAAGTAGATGAATCAGAGTGGCGCAGCTGAAGCGTGATGTGGCATAGTTAACTATGCGTGTTTGACTTGTTAAGAGTCAAGGGTAAACATCAGAATCCTACGGGGATGATACAAACCATTGAACATATCAGAATGGAATTGTTAGGTGAAAGGTTTATATATTTTTCGTGTTGCTGTCATCGTAATAGAGGTATTGATTTGCATAATCTACTAGTGGAACGTAGCATTATGGCACTAAAGTTGTGTGTCAATGTTATCGGTAATTGGTTGTGTTTATGTTCTTATGACAATATTGTTGTATGATGAAATAGTAGAGACGGTGTTCATGTCCTGAGACTCTACGTTCTTAGTCTATGTTCTTGTTTTGTTTCCTATGGCAGGGACTTGAGGGTGAGCATAGTTTCCTTATGAAGAGAAATTAGAGAAGTGTTACCTATAGTGACAGAGAGGATCTCGTTGTGTTCCGGTCCAAGCGTAAACAGGAACATAAAATAATAGATCATGTATTCTAGGGTGATGAGACAAGGAGGAAATTAACATATGCATTCATAACTCGGTAGTAATGCATCTTATTGGATTTTTGTGGTTGACTGGATAGTATTATTCAGAAGGTTTCCAAACATGATGTGAAAGTTGGAAGGAAGGATGCGAGAGTCGTATCCGGAGATGTTAGTATCAAGTGGATTTTAGAGGACGAAAATATTCTAAGTGGGGGAGAGTTGTAACGCCCCGATATTTAATTATTTATTTAATTAAATATTGTTTTGAATATCTTATATTAATTCGATTTTTTATCGTCGAAGTCAGAATTATTTTCTAGTGGCGTGATAAATAATCAGATTTAATTTGGTGGAATTAAGTTGAGGTATTATTTTTATTATTAAGCTTAAATATGATATTGGGCTTAATTTGTGTTATTGTGAAGTATTAAGGAGGGTATGTCACTTAGGCCCATTTGAGTTTACAAATGATTAATTAAAACAGGAGTATTTTATTAGAAAAAGAATTAGAGGAGAATATAGTGTTATCAGGAAAAAGAGAAGAGAAAGAGGAATAAGGTTTTGAGAGGAGAAGAAGAACAAGAGGAGATTCAATCGGAGATCCATAGAGTTGCCTTCAAACCAAAACATGTAAGGATGGGGTTTCTTATCCTATAATGGGGCATATGACATTTTGTATATGGGAATTAGTATGTGGGATTATTATTGTCTGTTGATTTGTGTTGGTTTGTATTTGTTGTGATAAGCATTATTAATAATTGATTTGATTAAAGAATTATCAAAAAATTGATGTATTAGTGTGTTATATACTTGTCTGGATTGGGTTTGACTGTGCATTATCTCATGAAGTTCGTGGTTTAGAATTGAGCCAAAAAGGGTTTTCGCACTGCTATTTTTCTCAATTTGTAAGACTGTTTTTCACAGGTTGCAATCGATTTGCAGTGCAGGTGCAATCGATTTGCACAATTCAATTTTGGTGAATTTTTCTTCTGTTTCAGTAAGCAATCAGTTTGCAGTACAAAGTAATCAATTTGTACTGCTTAAAAACGTGATTTTTGCCCCTAGAACAAGGTGCAATCGATTTACATGTTAGTGCAATCGATTGCTCACAGTTTGCCAGCATTTTTGAAAACTTGAAAACTCCATAACTTTTGACTCTGGTGTCTGTTAGACGCGCCGTTTAGATCGTTGGAAAGCTAAAAGTATTTTCTACAATGTGGTAATAATTTTGATGACAATAGACTAATATTTTATTGGAATAATTCTGATGTGTGCATATGTTGTATGTTTTGTAATGCAAAATGTTGCGATTGAATGTATCATTGTTGTATAAACGATGTACGAAGGATTTTTCATGATGTATTACATGATAATGATGATGAAGATGGTCTGTATTGGCGAGAAATTGATAAGTATGAAAAATAAATGTAAATTAAGTTGTTGCATGCCAGTGTCGCATGCATTCATTAAAGATGGCATGTATTTGCGGATTTTATGAAGGCCTGTATTGGGGGATTTTGTGAAGGCCTATATTGAAAAAATGATTTGTGAAGAAGGCTTATGCCTTGTGCATCGAGATTACTGGAAAGTGTTTATGTTAGGAGTTTTACTCCAATGGCACCACATGCATTCGCATAACATTGAGTCGCATTCCAAGTTGTACAATTGAGCTGTTGTGTTGATGAATTAATTGTTGCATTTTGATGATATCCTGCTGTGATTTTTGTTGTGAAGTGGTGATTTTTCCATGAACTGATTCTAATATATGATTTATCATGCGCTCACTTATACGATTTAAGAATCTCACCCCTTCTGTTTCAATGTTGCCCTTTGTTGGTAACGTGCAGGAAACCAAGAGGAGTAGCCGATAGCATTGTTAGTTCGAGTTTGGTGTCAGTTGCTCTGATGCATAACACTTGGGGGGAAATGAATGCTTGTTTTATTTTGTTGGTTATTTATTGAACCTTATATTGTTTTTTGAGGAGTTTATTGTATTGATGTCGTTTTATGATTCAAAAGATGTTATATCTTATTTAGAGAACTATTATGAATCCGCTGTGTGATTAATCAAAGTTTGGTTTATGTTATGAAGACTATGTTCATGAGTTGTGTTTATTCCGCTTCTTTAAGTGTTATGTATCTATTCTAAAAGCATGGCGGGTTTATGTGTCCTTGTTGAATATGTGACATCCTGATTATATTGGAAATTTTTATACTCTGATTTTCTGTTAATTGCTTGGGGTAGAATTGGGGTGTTATAGTTTACTCTACAAGAGATTGGGTCTATTTGGATCTCAGTAATCATTTTAAACAAACTGCGAATTTATGGAGAAGTAGGTTGTTGTGAAGAAAGTCAACTATATGGTTTGACATGTGAGTGATGTCAAACTAAGTATGCATGACAACCTGAAGGTTATGATACTATGTGGATCTGAGAGGACATTTTTCAGTCATGTCCTTATTAAGATGGAGAAGTCATAGGGCTTGGATATGCTTTCAAGGAGATATAGGATCTAATATGTTTTCACAAGGGTGTGAATATGTTCATCAGATATGTGATGTTGTGGTCCTTTATTATGAGAATGTGAGAATCTTCATGTGTTTTCATCTGGTGCTGAAGTGGTTATGTTCAGCAGAAGCACTAATTATCCATGACAAGGGGAGTGAAGTACTTGTCTATGGATTTCAATCCTTAACTTTTTTCCTGGACCGCCCTTTCGGGTTTTCAGCGCACCAGGATACCCATTTTTTCCTAAGTCGCCCTTTCGGGTTTTCAACATGTCGGGTGTACAACCTTTTGCATATATCCCTAAATTTTGCCCAAACCTTTTGGTTTGCCGGGATGCCCTTATCTTGTCTAGGTGTATCAACCTAGCGGGTCTCTTATGCGTAGTATTTTTTAATTATGTCCGCGTTCACAGGATGTGGGAAGTCTTCACTGTCCATGGTAGTCAGCATCATGGCACCACCAGAGAAAACTCTCTTGACAACAAATGGCCCTTCGTAGGTGGGATTCCATTTCCCCCTGGGGTCGCCTTGTGGAAGAATGATGCATTTTATCACCAAGTCACCAGCTTGATATACTCGAGGTTTGATCTTTTTGTTAAAAGCCTTAATCATGCGTTTTTGGTACATCTGACCATGACAAAAGGCAGCCAGTCGCTTCTCATCAATCAAGTTCAACTGGTCCAATCTTGTCTGAATCTATTCGTCTTCACCTAAGCCAGATTCATTCATAATCCTTAGTAAGGGAATATGAACTTCCACTGGTAGGACAACTTCCATGCCATAGACCAAAGAAAAGGGAGTTTCCCTATTTTATACAACCAAAAATGGGTATCCTGGTGGGCTGAAAACCCGAAAGGGCGGTCCAGGAAAAAGTTAAGGATTGAAAGCGTATTTCTTTTCAATAGAAATATTCAAGAGCTAATAAAGTCATTCAAAGATGTTTTGGACAATGCACATTGATTTTGGTGGTAGTTTCTCCTCAAATAACATTTCCTTTTGATCGAGACCATTACTACAATCAAGGATCGTTATTTTTCAAGCAAATATTTAGATATTTATATAGGTTTCTTCTTTCCTCTTTCAACCTGCGAGTGTTCGGTGTTTCCATAATTCTTATGGATTTTGTTTGGGTATGGGTGAACTGTGTTTGGGTATGGTTTGTGAAGGCCTTATTTGTCAATTTTTGGCCAAAAAGGGGGAGAAAGGTATTGCTCAGATGGATCTGAAGTTTGTTCTTCCAAATATGTTACAAACATGTCAAATTGGATGTCTGGTCCTATGTCTGTTTGGAATCATTTTGTGACTCGTGATATGAGTTATGAACACACTTGTGACTTGTGTTCTGAGTTACCCAGGGTGAAGGTTGATTTTGTATTAAGTTTCCTCTTATGCTCTAGGTTGGTGTTTGGTTGCTGAATAAGGATTGATTAAGGGTTTTCTTATGCCACCATTGGTTTTCTCTGATAAGAATAAATTCCTGGGTTGAGGGGGAGTGTTATCTATCTTCTTCCTCATGTACACCAAATAACTTCAGGATTTTCTACTCCTTTTATCCCGAGGTTGTTGTTCCTTAGTGTTTAAGATCTTGCTACAACGGAGCTTCTATTGAAGATAATGTCGAATACGATGTCCTAATTTCATTGTGCTTGTAAAGACTGACTCCATGTTGCTATGATGCTATGTTTAGTAGTTAATGAAGACTACTGCTGAAGGATTATATTTTTGTTTATTGCTGTAATATGGGTTGCAATTTGTTTTATCCAAAATTTACCAAAGGGGTAGATTGTTAATTCTCTATTTCTCGGATTGACATTAATTTTAGTAAAACAAATATAGTAGCAATATGTTAGATATGATTTCTTAACTTGCTAAACAAGAACAGGTTGGGAAAGAAACCTGTCTTATGAAGAAAAAATGTTAAGTTAAAATCTTTCAACATCTGGAGCAACATGTGGATAAGATGTCCTATGCAGGGTCATACGACATCGTGCCTGAGCTGAGTGATGCGGTGTATTCGCAAGTGTACGAATCGCGTCAGAGTAATATAAAAGATTATCGATCCACAAAGACCAAACGTCAATCTATTGTTTCCTATTGTTACGGTATTTAGCTAAGTCAATATTAAACATGGAATTGAGCATGCAAGAAAGTACAGTGCAGCGAAATAAACTTCAGATATAAAAGCAGGGTCGAATGTAATTCACATAGTCAGATGATACTCGCAACGCTTCGGAATAGAACTACTTATAGGGAAATATTTTCTACTAAAGAAAATAACTAATTTAACAGGAACTGTCGCTTTCACGTAATCAGAACTGAGTTTACTCTCTAATCAGACCTTCTTATCGTCACTTATAAAATGGCGCGCATTGCGTTAAAGTAATAAACCTATTTTTAAGAAATAAAGTACTTGGCCAAGTTGAAAAGTATTTTGATATGGAATTTCCAATAAAAAGGAGACCTAACTTTAACCCTATAAACGCGTCCGAAAATAGTTTCAAAAATGATTTCTTTGATAATAACAATCCCTAACTAACCGGACAAAGCGCTTTCGCTTCCTTTGACCAGTTAGAACTAACTGAGTTTAACAAAGGGTTAGACGGATTTCGATCTTACCCAACAACAATAAAGTACAAAAAACTCGTATTAAAAACCAAAATAGCCCATAAGCATTTTTATTGACACATTATTTGGAATATCACTCTAACTAGATTCCTTACATTCTAGCCCAGTAAGGTTCAGCCTAACATGGGAATGTAAACAAACATGTTAAAATAAATCATGCGAGAAAGTAAATAATTTAAAGTGCAGTGCGGGAAATAAACAAAGTAAAAGCAGTGCAGAAAATAAAAAAAGTAAAAGCAGGTGCAGAAAATAAACAAAGTAAAAGCAGTGCGGAAAATAGACAAAGTAAAAGCAGGTGCGGGAAATAAACAAAGTAAAAGCAGGTGCAGGAAATAAACAAAGTAAAAGCAGGTGCGGGAAATAAACAAAGTAAAAGAAGATGCGGGAAATAAACAAAGTAAAAGAAGGTGCAGGAAATAAACAAAGTAAAAGCAGGTGCGGGAAATAAACAAAGTAAAAGCAGGTGCGGGAAATAAACAAAGTAAAAGCAGGTGCGGGAAATAAAAATATAAACCTGCTCCAAACGGGGACGTTTTAAATCTTGTACAAACTGGCAGTAAAATGCGCCTGGAAATAAACAGCAGTTGAAAATAAATGTGGCAAGGATAAAATTCTACTGAAGTGCTCCAAACTCGATTACAGACTCGGTCTACGAACTCGATCACAGACTCAATCAACAGTGCAATAATTCCTCGATGTGAAGAATTATCGCTTTACAATGGTGAAATTATATGGCTCAAGTTCGCAAATATGGTTGGATCAAGTTTTCAACTAAGCTTGGGTGAATTGAAATGAAAGCATGAAATTCTATTTATAGAGGATGAAGAATGCAGGAAATCACAGGAATGCCCCCCAACTCCTTTTGGGGGGGGGGGGGGGGGGGGGGGAAACCATTGTCTAAAGGTGGCGCCCGCCATGAGTGTAAATGAAAGGAAGTGGGGAACATGGAAGTTGAGGTCAGTAGGAGGTGGTCCACGTCATGGCCTACCCTATGGTTGGCACCATGGTGGACGCCATGAGTGCAAATTTGACCTAAACTCCTGTTTTCAGCCTGTTTTCCTTCATTTCTTCAGGGGAGCTCTAGATAATTGAAATACCTAAAAAGGAAACAAAAGATAGGCATAATATGCGGAAAAAAAAATAAAAAACCTAAATAACATGTGAAATCAGAGTAAAAAACAAGTCTAAAGTAAGTGTTATCAAATTCTCTCACACTTAAACCTTTGCTTGTCCTCAAGCAAAAAGTCTAAATAGATTAAGAAGAAAAATGGTGTTAGTCAACAAGTTGGGCTGCGAGAGGCCTCTGGAATTAAAACAGGGATGCCACTATGCTTAGGCCTATATTTTTCCTTTTTTCAAATCATTTTTCATTCAGGCGCAATCAAATTAAGCCCGTTATTCGTAAATGCTCATAGTAAAGTGACCTGGTAGTGATTCTGATCATAAAACGCATGGCTCTGGTACAAAAAGTTGGTGTAACCCCTTTTATTGACCCATTTATAGTTGCAGGGGATCGTATGTAATCCGCCCTACCAAGTTCAGCACCAGATACCTCTGAACCAACTAAAGATAGCTAAAAAATTTATCTTTTTCTTTTGCTTTTGCTTTTGCTTTTGCTTTAATTTTCAACATACAACTTTTGTCGAGTTAAATGACTTTGTGAGGGTCACCTATCCCGGGTTTGTAGTTTATAATAAGAACATAGCATATAGATCATTCACTTCTCTTCGGTCCCCTACGTAGAGCATGCTTAGACCGGAGCTGACTGCTAGGATAAACTATTCAAAGATTTAAGAATGAACATTTTAAGGCCACGACATAGGGGGTATCGGGATCGAATTCCTAAATTTACGAAGCTTGAGGTGTAAAAACGATGTTGATGCTTCAAAAGGGCTTTCCCAAGTCATACTACATCCTATCTCAACCAGGTCTTATAGCCCAACTAAGTTCAAAACACAGTGTTTTTTTTAGAAAAATGTTTTGGTTAGGCTCAAGAAATGGGGGAGTGGACATACACTAGACCATACAGATATAGATGACTCGTCAAACACATGTATTATTTTGAAAAGAAAGCAAACAAGCAAACAAAAGCAAATAAAGAAGTAAAATAACGAGAAAGAAAATGCAGGAAAGGAAAAATAAAGCGAGAAAAATAAAGCGAGTAAATCTCCTCCCACACTTAAATCGAACATTGTCCCCAATGTTACGAAATAAGATAAGGAAAGAGTCACCTAGTAAAGTACTAAGGCTGGCTTGGTCCCTCGCCATCCTATGGTAAATTTCTAGGATGACGGGATTGACTGCGACGACGACTGCTCTGAGAAGCCTCGAACTGGTCGAATCTGGCGGACAAGGAAATCTGTGAACTCTAAATCTCACGAAGGTCTCCTAAAAGGGAACCTTGAGTGGCCTCCATGAGGGCGGAGTTCCTCTGAAACTGGGCTTATTGCATATGTTGCTCCCGGGATATCACCAATTGAGATTCCATAAGACTTTGAAAAGAGCGGTTCGTCTGCTGTTGTGATGCCTCCATAAAACTCTTGTTATCTGCCAGATGTTGTTGGATGGCAGAAAGTAAACCATCTCTTCTCTCCTCCTGGGATAGTTGGTCACGCCACATCTCTTCAGTGATGTAGAAGCCAGGAGCTGTACCTGAAAAATTGTTAGATGTAGAAGGTGCAATGTGTGCGGGTGAAGCATGGTGGGGGGACACAGGTGGGGCATGAGGTTCATCCCTCTGCTCGTATTCTTCATCAGTATCGTGTTCGTCCCCAAGTGGAACATTAGGAGGTAATGGACCCGTAAAAGGTGGAGCATCTAGATCATAGGTCCAGTTCCTCGCAATTCGTACATCAGTACGTCTAGTGCAAGGAAGAACGACTGATGGGATAGCGACACCCTGAACCATAAGTTCAAAGCCACCCGCTCTCCTCATCTTGCACAATTTCATATCTTTTATAAATTTCAAATTAATTGTGCGGGGAAGCAGGGGTGCTAGGGTAGCTATCTCAGCATCGAGGTGTAGAGCTCTAGCAATAGATGTAACTAGTTCTCCAAAAGCTATGGTCCATGTGTGTCTCAGGACAACAATCATATGAGCAATCATAAAGGGGGCTGAAATTATTTTTCTATTAGTGAGACTACATTGCAAAAATAGAAGTTCTCTATCATTTACCTTGTTTGGATTCTCCCGGCCAAAAATAGTACAGGCGAGCATATATCGAAAAATTCATATATCCGGGTTATGGATCAATGATGCTAAAATTCCTTCAGAAGAATTTATAGAAGAGTTTGACAATTGACGCCAGAAGGAAAATGCATCAATGGACCATTCAGAATCCAAAGGGGTCTCACAAATAGCGCATTTACCATGAGGAATACCCAATAGAGCTGCTAGTTCGTCGGTGCTATATTCATATTCAACATTAAACAGACGAAATTTAACCGTACCGACGGTACTAGCAGTGTCGGGGTGAACCAAATAAATTAGGGAACTTAAGAATTCCCGAGTTAGCCTCTCAAAGGTGGGCTCTTTTCTAGTAAAAATATCGTTCAATCCTAGGATTTCAACTAAATGAAAAAAATTATGATAAAGTCCTAAAGTTTGGTTATTTTTTGAGGAAAAATTGAACTATGTACAAATTAACCCTAATTTCTAATTGATTTAAATTATGTAAAAAGGAATTAAATTCCCCTAAATTAAATTAATCTAATTAATTATGGAAATAAAATATTTTTATGAAAAATATGATTTTTAATGTTTTTTTAATTTATTTTTGATTTATTGAAAAAATATTATTTTTGTTGTTATTTATAAAAATGAAATAATTAATAAAGTAATTAAAATAAAATAATTAAGATAAAAAGAAAGGAAATTGGGCCTGTATAACAATTGGAGAGGGTGTGTTGCTGAAATTATTCCAGGCCCACCAAGCTGAAGCCCAGTCAGCGCCTGATCCAGTGGGGCTGCTTCCTGGTGGTGTACCATGGTCTCTGGAAGGTGGAGGCGTTGGATCTGGTTGATCATGAAGGTGATGAGATCATGTGGTTGGATGATGGAGGTGCATGATGAGCGCTTGAGTGGGAGGTTCATGGGATCTATTAAAGGAAAATAAAATAAGAAAGTTATTGGGACCTGGGATCGAACCCAGGTCCTCTACCCTTTTCAACACACATCCTTTCCATCTACGCTACATTGCTTAGTTGTTAACAAAATAACAATAATATATATTATATGTTAAAACGTGAATAAACTGAAAAAAAATAAAACGCGTGTTTAACTCAAACGAGCCAGTGGTTATCAGCCACCTCATCACCTTCTTCCCCAGTCCGTCGTTTTAGGTACACTATTTTTACCTATGGACATCTTCCATAGCTACAAACCTGCAACCTTCCAAAATCAATAGCAAGCATGATAAATTAATTCTAAGCACATGGATCAACTCGTTTTGATCTCACGAGTATGATGGTACTCTTTTCTTGGCCCAATTTCACCAATATCAAGAAGCCCCAAAACGTGACCTCAAACCCTAATAATGGAAAATTTGGATATAACCATCAAAACGCAAAATCAAGTAAACCAAAACGTTCTAAAAGCTCATGCAAACACAATGCTACGTTCAATAATGGTTAATCATGCATAAATTGGAAAATACGATTCAAGTTAGGGAAAGAAAACCGTGGATTTGTAGCGTGCATTTCTGGGCGTGAACATGCTTGCAATTGATCCAGTTATGTTCCTAAGGTGTCCAGCAATCTGTTGGCAACGCTAGAATGGCTTGAATTGGCCTCCAAGTTTGAAACCGATTCACTATGTTTTGCAAAAAAATTGAGTTTGTTCTTTTGCTTTCCACTATTACTAACCCTTATTTCCGTGCTTGGCTTTGTTCATTATATATCTTTGAACGAATTAGGGTTATAAAAACCACTAGTATCTTTACAAATTTTGAAGATTTGATTGGGTTTTCATGTGGTATGATATCCTTCAAAATTTGGCCTAATCATTCCATTCTTGTGCCAACCAGCTTTGATTCGATTTGATTCTAATATGCCAGCATAATGAGCTTGTGATTCTTTCCAAAAATCCAATCAAAACAAATCTTTGCTATTATTTACCATATATTTGATTTAATTCAATTTTTAATTAATAAAAAATCAAAATAAAATTAATAATGAAGAAAATAAGATGTTAGTTAATATTTGGGTCGTGGATCATGTTATACATGAGGTGCAAGCATAAAAAGTTAGGCCCATTTGGCAAAAAATGCATTTCTGACCACATTTGACTTTTGGCAATTTTGAAAAAAGGGTCAACTTTGACAAGGCATATCTCTTCCAATTTTAACCCTAGAGAGGTGTTCTTGGACTTTTTAGAAAGCTTAGGATGTCCCCTAAGCAACCCGTTTGGTCTCATATCAATTGGTTCTTCCATGTTCATGTAAGAAGCTTTGACCCAAAAAGTGTTTTTGTTGACTTTTCAAAAGGACCTATAATATGGAAATTCATATCTTCTTGTGAGTGCATATTTTGAACTTGAGGGCTGGAGATGAATTTTAGGGAATTTCATCCTCTTCAAAATGAGCCTTGGATGGAAAATTTCTGATAAAGTATGAAGAAGTTATGCTTGGTCAAAGTTTGGTTGACTTTTCTTGAGAAACCCTAATTTAGCAACTTTTGGGTTTTGATGAATTTGGGGCATTCCTTGAGGAATCATGATCAACCCTTGATCAAATGATGTATATAACTTCAAAATGTTGATGTTTACCAAAAATCTTGAAGTTTGACTGTATGTGGGTCACAGTTGACTTTTGACCTAGTACAATCGATTCTCAAGCATCTGAGCAGTTGACTGAGCAAACTTCTTGTGCAAGGCTTGAAATTTAAAATGGAGGGTCTTGAGAACATATTAGGACCATGGAGAGCATATGAAGTCTTTGGATTTCTCCCATCTTGATGAAAATGGAAACCCTAGTTTGAGATACATTGCCTTAGGAGAGAGATTATCTGGTTAACTCTTGGGTAATATTGAGCAAATTGAGGATCTCTAGGAGTATGTTTTGAGTAATATGAGAGGGAAAATTTTGGGGTACAAAAACTGCTCCTATTTAATCTTCGTAAACATGAGGATGTAGATTGGCTTGTATGCCTTTCGTGATCTGAAGGTGCAAGATGATTGAACACTAGAGTGCCCAGAAATTTGCACTCGTAATAAGTAACACTTAATTTGATGATGTCGGGAATGGGCTTACAGATGCCATTTGGAAAAGCTGATAGAAGATTGTCGGGGATGGGCTTAAAGATGCCATCTAGGATGTGATGGAGAATTTTCGGAGATGGGCTTAGGGATGCCAACTAGAGGATGTTGATTTCCTGAGATATCCCATTGATGAGAATTCCTATTCTTGTTGTTGAGGAGGAATATGCTGAGGCATGTTGGTATCTGTCTTGGGAGAAGTAGAATTTTAGGAGCTTCAGTTGTCCGTTACTCTACTGGGGAGTTAACTCCTGCTTAAGGGAGCGGAAGTGAACTGCATATTTGGTCAGGGTACAGGCTGCGCAGTGACTTACTGAGGAAAGGTGAGATTGACCGAAACTAGTCGGGTCCAGGTCTAAAAAGTGTTGTGAACTGTTGTCTGGAGATAAGAGAGAAGAAACCTGGATGGTAAGGTTGTGAGAAGGAACCTGGGTAGTAGGGTTACTTCGAAATGAAATCCTGGATAGTAGGGCTATGAGAAGGAACCTGGGTCGTAGGGTTACTTCGAAATGAAAGCCTGGATAGTAGGTCTGTGAGAAGGAACCTGGGTCGTAGTGGTTACTTCGAAATGAAATCCTGGATAGTAGGGCTATGAGAAGGAACCTGGATAGTAGGGTTACTTCGAAATGAAACCCTGGATAGTAGGGTTGTGAGAAGGAACCTCGATAATAGGGTTACTTCAAAATTAAAGCATGGATAGTAGGGCTGTGAGAAGGAACCTGGGTCGTAGGGTTACATCGAAATGAAAGCCTGTATAGTAGGGCTGTGAGAAGGAACCTGGATAGTAGGGTTACTTCGAAATGAAATCCTGGATAGTAGGGCTGTGAGAAGGAACCTGGGTCGTAGGGTTACTTCAAAATGAAAGCCTGGATAGTAGGGTTGTGAGAAGGATTTTGGGTCGTAGGGTTACTTCAAAATGAAAGCCTGGTTAGTAGGGCTGTGAGAAGGAACCTAGATAGTAGGGTTACTTCAAAATGAAAGCCTAGATAGTAGGGATATGAGAAGGAACCTGGGTCATAGGGTTACTTCAAAATGAAAGCCTGGATAATAGGGTTGTGAGAAGGAACCTGGATAGTAGGGTTACTTTGAAATGAAAGCCTGGATAGTAGGGCTGTGAGAAGGATCCTGGATAGTAGGGTTACTTAGAGATGAAATCCTGGATAGTAGGGCTGTGAGAAGGAACCTGGTTCGTAGGGTCACTTTGAAATGAAAGCCTGGATAGTAGGGCTGTGAGAAGGAACCTGGGTCGTAGGGTTACTTCAAAATGAAAGCCTGGATAATAGGGTTGTGAGAAGGAACCTGGATAGTAGGGTTACTTCGAAATGAAGGCCTGGATAGTAGGGCTGTGAGAAGGAACCTAGGTTATAGGGTTACTTCGAAATGAAATCCTAGATAGTAGGGTTGTGAGAAGGAACCTGGATAGTAGGGTTACTTCGAAATGAAAGCCTGGATAGTAGGGCTTTGAGAAGGAACCTGGATAGTAGGGTTACTTCGAGATGAAATCCAGGATAGTAGGGCTATGAGAAGGAACTTGGGTTGTAGGGTTACTTCGAAATGAAATCCTGGATAGTAGGGCTGTGAGAAGGAACCTGGGTCGTAGGGTTACTTCGAAATAAAAGCTTGGATTGTATGGCTTATGGGAAGGAACTTGGATAGTAGGGTTACTTCAAAGTGATAGTGTAGATTAGTTTACCCGTTTGGTTTTGGGAAGTGAGTTTCCATTAGTCGTCTGCAGACGTGACCTGTATAATTGCTGGACTTGTTGAAGCTAATCGTCTCTTCCTGCAAAGATATCAGGGTTAATTATATGTGATGCATGAAATGCAAGATGAAATGATGTTCTCAAAATAAATGAGATTATGCTGTATATGATATGTATGCGTATGTTATGATGTATGTTAACGAAATGCTATCGGGGTATGTCCGCGTCTGGGAAAATAAATCCCTTACGGTTGCTGGAGATTTATAAATATTCTGTCGGGAAGAGATACTGCTTGAGAATAAACTTTGCGTGGAACAAACTTAGGAAGTGACTTTTTGTAGCTGAAGTGATGAACTTTGTCGGGGATTGAGCCTCTGTATCTAGAGAAATAAACTCTACTTGGAGGATGAAATTTACTGACTTGCCCGCGATTATGAAATTCGGCTGGAGGATAAAGTTGTCAGGTTTTAGAATGACCCTGGCTGGGGAGGTTACATCCTATTTTGGGAAAGCCGACATCAATGTTTTTGAATACTTTTACTCTATAGGGAGTGTATGTACTAATGATTGTGCTCCAAAGCTGACTCTATTTCGGTACCTGTTTGGCGGAGTAACTGTCGGGTTTGGCACTTCTTGTTTTTTTTTTGTTTCTAGAATTATGAGTAATTGTCTTTTGTTTCTTATGTAAATATTTATGAGCAGCAATCATTTTCAAATGCATATATCAAAAAATAAGTCATTGGAAGTTCTTGCAAAACAAAACAGAAAAAGAAAAACAGATCGAAGTTTTTTTTGTGAAAATGATTTGTATTGATTTTTGAAGTTGGCATGTAATAGGCGTTTTTGTACAAAGAGGTTGACGCTCTAGTAAGATAACGTCGCCGTAAAAATAGAAGTTATACAAATTGTAAAAGAAAAAAACCTCTATGTGAAACAACCCCATTGGGTTCCAACTCTACTATTGCCTTTATATCTTCAAGCGTCTCATCACTTTGCTTCTTGGCCGAAGGTTGATCAGATTGGTTGGCGCCGTCCGAGCTTGATGGTCGATACCGAAGTCTGGTCGCAAGATGATCCAATGAGACATAGTGGTACGCTTTATATCCCTAACTTTTTCCTGGACCGTCCTTTCGGGTTTTCAGTCCACCGGGATACCCGTTTTTGCCCAAGCCGCCATTTCAGGTTTTCGACTTGCCGGGTGTACAGATTTTTTTCTCTTCATTTTCATCCCTTACTTTTGCCCGAAACCTTTTGGTTCGCCGGGAAGCCCTTATTTTTTCCTAGGCCAGTCAACCTAGCGGGTCTCTTGATTAGGCGCAGTATCTTTTCACTATGTCTTCATTGACAGGGTGAAGAAGGTCGTCACCGTCCATGGTGGTTAGAATCATAGCTCCACCTGAAAAAATATTCTTAACTATAAATGGCCCTTCGTATGTGGGGGTCCATTTTTCCCTGGGATCACCTTGTGGCAGTATGATGCGTTTGATCACTAGATCCCCGACTTGATATTCTTGACGTCTGACTTTCTTGTTAAAAGCCTTGATCATTCGCTTTTGGTACGTATGACCATGGCAGATAGCAGTAAGCCTCTTTTCATTGATTAAATTTAACTGATCAAGTCGAGTTCGGATCCAGTCGTCTTTGTTCAAACCCATATCCTTCATAATCCTGAGAGAAGGTATATGGACTTCGATGGGTAGGACTGCATCCATGCCATATACCAGAGAGTAAGGTGTTTCCCTTGTCGATGTCCGTGCTGAGGTATGGTATCCATGAAGAGAAAATGGTAACATCTCATGCCAGTCTTTGTATCTCACTGTCATCTTCTATACAATCTTCTTGATGTTCTTGTTAGCTGCTTCAACAACGCCATTCATCTTCGGCTGGTAGGGAGAAGAATTATGATGCTGCATCTTGAACTATTTACAGAGCTCGATGATCATTGTGTTGTTGAGATTCGTACCATTGTCAGTAACAATTCTCTCTGGCACCCCATATCGACAGATCAGATTATGTCGGATAAACCGCACCATGATGTTCTTAGTAACTGTAGCAAAGGAGGCTGCCTCAACCCACTTCGTGAAGTAATCAATGACTACTAGGATGAAGCAATGTCCATTAGAAGCGGTGGGCCTGATTTCTACGATCATGTCGATGCCCCACATTACAAAGGGCCACGGAGCTGTCAAGATGTTTAAGGGGACCCAAGGCACATGCACTTTATCAGCATAGATTTAGCACTTATGACAAGTTCGAGAGTGCTGATAACAATCGGCTTCCATAGTGGACCAGTAGTATCCTGCCCGTAGGATCTTCTTAGCCATGGTGTGTCCACTAGAATGGGTTCTGAAGGTGCCTTCATATAGATCTGTCATGATCCTCTCTGCTTCACTCTTGTCTACACATCGTAGTAGTGTGGAGTCATGGTTGCGTTTATAGAGGATTCCATTACTGAGGAAGATCTTTGCAGCGAACCTTCTCAGAAACTTTTTATCGTTGATATATGCCCCTTCGGGATACTCTTGAGTCTCGAGATACCTTTTCACCTCATGATACCAAGGTTTGTCTGCCACTTCTTTGTTATCGATTTCCCAGCAGTGTGCTGGTTCATCCAACCTCTCAATGGTGATTTGGGAAGCTTCATTGTCCCACCTAACCTTGAACATAGAAGACATGGTAGCTAGCGCGTCTGCTAACTAGTTCTCCTCTCGTGGGAAATGTTCAAAGGTGATCTCTTCAAAATGCGGCAGCAATGTCAGTACATACTCTTTGTAAGGGATAAGGTTCGGGTGCTTAGTATACAACTCGCCTTTGATCTGACTTATCACCAAAGCGGAATCCATGAATACATTCAAGAACTTGATCCTTAGGTCAATAGCAGCTCGAAGACCCATGATGCACGCTTCATACTCTGCCATGTTATTGGTGCAGTTGAAACATAATCATGCAGTGAACGTAGTATGACATCCCTCTGAAGATATGATTACAGTGCCAATGACGTTACCCAGTGCATTTGAGGCTCCATAAAAATAAATAGACCATCAGGATCCCTCCTCAGGTCCTTCATCCGGTCCAGTTTCTTCGTAGTCAGTCACCAACATAATATTCTCATCTGGAAACTCAAAATTCATGGACTGGTAGTCATCCACGGCCTGATGAGCCAAATGATCAGCCAATACACTCCCTTGATTGCCATCTGGGTTCTATATTGTATATCGTATTCAGTTAAGATCATCTTCCATCTTGCTATTCTTCCGGAGAGTGCAGGTTTCTCGAAAATGTACTTGATTGGATCCATCTTTGATATCAATAAGGTAGTGTGGGTCAGCATATACTATCTTAGTCGGCGATCAGCCCATGCCAAAGTGTAGAAAGTTTTCTCGAGCAGTGAGTATCTTGTCTCACAGTCGGTAAACTTTTTTCTAAGGTAGTATATTGCGTGCTCTTTTCGACCAGACTCGTCATGCTGCCACAACACACACCCCATTGAATTGTCTAGCACTATCAAGTACAATATCAAAGGTCTTCCTTCAATTGGAGGCATCGGAATTGGTGGTTCTTGAAGGTATTCCTTGATTCTTTCGAAAGCGGTCTGACATTCGTCATTCCACTTTACCACTTGATCTTTCTTCAGAAGCTTGAAGATTGGCTCACAAGTAGTAGTCAGATGTGAAATGAACCTGGCGATATAATTCAGGCGTCCCAAGAAACCTCTAACTTCCTTCTCTGTACGTGTAGCTGGCATTTCTTGTATAGCCTTTACCTTTGCAGGATCTACTTGGATGCCTTTGTCGCTGGCAATGAAACCCAAAAGCTTACCAGACCTTACCCCGAAGGTGCACTTGTTCGGATTCAACCTCAGCTTGTATATCTTCAATCTGTCAAACAACTTTTGGAGATGATCAAGGTGCTCTTCCTCAGTTTGAGACCTGGATATCATGTCATCAGCAAAAACCTCTATCTCATGGTGAATCATATTATGGAACAAAGCGACCATGGCGCGCTGATAAGTTGCCCCAACATTCTTCAACCCAAAAGGCATCACCTTGTAGCAGAAGGTGCCCCACTGCGTGACGAAGGTTATCTTCTCCATGTATTCAGGAGCCATCTTGATCTGGTTGTAGCTACAGAAACCGTCCATGAAGGAGAAGATTTTGTGTTGCACGGTGTTGTCAACCAGAACGTCAATGTGAGGAAGTGGGAAGTCATCCTTGGGGCTTGCCCTATTCAGATCTCTGTAATCTACACACATCCGTACCTTACCGTCCTTATTAGGTACCGGAACGATGTTGGCAACCCACTGTGGATAAGAAGTGACAGCTAAGAATCCTGCGTCGAACTGCTTCATGACCTCTGCCTTGATCATCTCTGACATTTCAGAGCACATACGACAAACCTTCTATTTAGCTGGAGGACAGTCTTCTTTAGTCGGCAGGCGATGTACCACAATATCAGTGTCCAAACCAGGCATGTCTTCATATGACCATGCAAAGATCTCAACATAGTCGTGCAACATCTGTATCAACCTATGTTTTACACTAAGATCCAGATTTGCACCTATCTTAACCTCTTTTCTTCTTCCTCTGTACCCATGTTCACTGTCTCAACCGGCTCTTCATGAGGCTGTATGGCCCTTTCTTCCTGCTGTAATAGTCTAGCAAGTTCTCCAGGCACCTCACAATCATCCTCACCTTTGTCCTCGGCTTGGTTGATCGGATTTTCGAAGTCAAAACTGGAAATAGCAGAGCTGTTATCAATGGGATCGAGAGTGGATATGGATCTGCATTATGATACGTGAGTGTGTGTAAGAGAATAGCTGTTTTAATAAAGTGAAAATAGAAAAGAAAAAACAGAGAGCGCAAAATTTGTATGCAAGAACGTCCAATGCTTTATTAATGATATATGAAATGACAAATAATAGCTCTCACAAGCAAAACCAATGTGCCTCGGGAAATGTAGAAGTCCGTAAAGTTTTAAATTGTTTATTACAAATCTCAAAACAAGTAAGACAATTACTACAGAATAAAAGAAACTGATATAAAGTCCCTAGCCGTCCAGTTACTCAGTCCACCGTTGGTAGGTGGGTAGATCCAGCTGTCAATGTCTGAGTCTTCCTCGTTGTCTTCAATGGCATTAACCCCATGATTAATGATGCGTAGGGGAGGTCCTCCAGCCTGAGCGCGTCGAACATCCCTTTGATCCCTTTCTTCAACAATGGCCCTGGCGTCCTTGAGAGAATCCATCTTCAGAGGAGGTTTGTTGTTGGTAGTAGTTTCAATCGATGCCAAGATCTGAGGGACCTCTTCGAAGTTCTGACAAGGAGTTTATATGAATTCCCCATCCATCTCTATGGACCGAAAGGAATTTAGGTGACTCACCATATACTCCTCTTCACCCTGCACCGTGACAATCTTCCCTTTTACCGGATACTTCAGCATTTGGTGTAGTGTGAAAGTAACTTCCCCAGCCTCATGGATCCAAGGACGACCCAACAAACAAGAATATGATGGCCTGATGTCCATCACATAGAAGTTGGACCCAAAGGTCTGAGAACCAACTTTGACAGGGATGTCCACCTCCTCGTGCACCATTCTCTTCGACCCATCAAAAGCCCTTACCACAATGTTACTAGGCTTTAATGTCAAACCCTCTCAATCCAACCGGTCCAACGCCTTCTTCGGCAGAACATTCAGTGAAGACCCAGTATCTACCAACACACGAGCCATAATGGTGCCCTTGCATTCAATCGAGACATGCAGAGCATCATTATGCTTTCTTCCCTTCGGTGTCAACTCTGCATCTGAAAAACCCAACCCATTGTCAGCAGTCAGGCTGACCATGCAATCTTTAAATTGATCAGCTGAAGTCTCTTGCGGCACATGCTCATTTTTTAGGAATGCAATCAAAGCCTTCGCATGGGCTTCAGAATACAATAGCAGAGACAACATGGATATTTTCGAGGGGGTCTGCCCTAGCTGCTTGACCATATTGTAGCCGCTCTTCTTAATTATTTTCAAAATTTCCTCTATCTCTTGCTTAGAGGCCTCCACAACAATTTTTCTAGGCGCCTCCGTCCAGGCAGGCTCACCTATAACTTCTTTGCCGACAGGGATAATAACTGGAGTAAGAATAGGAGCAGTAGTTGATGTACCAGCAGGAACAACAGATGGAATGACAATAGGCTTGTTGACAGTCTTAGGGGAAATCTCGGGAGAGAAGACCCTTCCACTTCGGGTAATCTTGCTGGTTCTGACAATGTTACCAATATCAGGATCAACCTCTTCATTTTTCAAATCTTGTTTAATTCCATGATAGTACACATCGCCACCATAATGCCAAGGGACAACTTTGTTCGAGACATACGGGACATGACCAGGAACAATGATTATCAACGGAGCGATTCTTGGAGCAGATGTAATCCTAACAGGTCTTCTCGAGGAGACCTTGGAAGAATTGGCAGAAATTGTTATAATGGCAACATCTTCAGATGGAACAAAGAGAACCAAAGTTTTCTCGAACAAAATTTCTTTACTGTCCATCAGGCGTTGAACACCTGACTTCAGCAAATGGCAACCATAAGGTAGAAATGAACACATGTGGCAACCTTCACCATAACCCGGAAATAAACCGACCAACAACAAATTCTTCTTCACAGTCATGAGGGGAGTAGAAACTTCATCCACCAAGGTCACAAACAAGTCGGTATCAATAGCATTAACTCCACGACCGCGCTTAGGAATGGGAGCAGTTATGACATTGGGCTTCTCCGGAGCATCAAACTCAATTTCCTTGGCTTCAATCAGATATTGTACCTTATTTCTTAGAGCCCAGCAGTCATTGGTATCATGGGCCAGACTCTCAGAATGATAGGAACACATAGCATTTGGATTATATCGGGGAGATATGGTATTTGGATTCTTGGGAGCCTCTTTCAAGGTTGCCAAGTTGGATCTCATCAGATGAGGTAGAACTTCAGCCAATGTCATATTGATTCAGGTAAACTGCCGTTGTGGTCTTTCCACCCTTTGTTGATTGTTGCGTTATGGAGAAACTGTAGGCCTAGGTATCATTATGGCACTTACTGTCTGACGATGTTCAACCCTATTTTGGACCCTCAGGCTGTAGATGGCACTGGCTTCCTTCTTACCAGCAAAAGGCTTCTTTACCGAACTCGAAGAGGCATCCTTCTGTATCTTGCCACTCCAAATCCCAACCTCTACTCTCTCTCCAGTCAGAATCAGCTCGGTGAACCCAGCTGACGAGCTACTGATCAAATGATTAAAGAATGGACTAGATAGTGTCCCCAGAAACATATCAACCAACTCCCTATCAGACAACGGGGGTTGAACTCTTCCAGCCAAGTCTCTCCAATTCTGTGCATAGTCTTTAAATCCTTCACTTGCACCCATGGACATACTCTAGAGTTGAGTACGAGTAGGAGCAAGGTCAGTGTTGTATTGATACTGCTTATAGAAAGCAGCAGCCAGATCTTCCCAATTTCCAACATTGGCTCCCTCCAATTGGTACAAGCATTCACGCTGAGTCCCTGACAAACTATCTTGAAAGAAATGAACCCACAAATTACTATCAGCAGTATGGGGCTGGATCTTTCTGACATAAGAGCGGAGATGGAGTTTTGGGCAAGACACGCCATCATACTTTGCGAAAATTGGAGCTTTGAACTTCTGCGGGATGACCACTCCCGACACCAATCCCAATTCTTCAAAATCCAGCCCAGGTATCCTCTGGACTTCAATGGCACTCAAACAATTTTCCAACTGCTTGTATCTATCCTCAGCAAGAGGATACTACTCATCATTGTAGTCGGTATCATTGTCAGAAACTTCAGGACTGGGATCCTTCTCCCTTGTTTTTTCTTCTTGATTCTCCCCTTCTTTGGATGAAGATGTTAGAATAAAGTTTGAATATACTACCCTAAGTTTAAGTTTTGATATAACAAAATGAAAGGATATATTAATTATGTGATTCATGTAAGAACTATTTGCTACCTAAAATATTACTTTCTGTTTTGCAGAAACTCTGATAGGCATCAGCAAAAGTACATCTTAATCAGCATCAGAATATTGGTTATTAACATCAGCATCAGAAGATGCTATATCAGAATACCAGAATCAGAAGAACAACTCACGCGTATGCTGAAGCTTGATGAACAGAACTGCGCTCAACACTCTGATTAAAGACAACAACAGTTCATCAGCACTTAAGCAGAGTCAGAATGAGGCCAAGCCAGAACACGCTTTAAGTAGCAACGGTACTGTGCATTCAAAGCGAATTATTACCAACGACATCATTCCAGACAAGATCTGCTTAATAAGGAAAGTTTGTTATTGGCATTGAATCAAGATTATTGCTCCAACGTTCAACAATTTCAGTGCTATATAAACAACACAATGAAGATTGAATTGGCTAATGCTCTACATTATATTACACGCCTAAAAGCTAATCATCATCTTCCTTCTCTCAGTTTGCTAAACGCTTCATATCTCCTTACTCAATCATTGTTTAGCAATCTAGTTTCATAAGCTTAAGTTGTGTAATATCACAGTTGTGATAAACAGTTTTGTAGAAAACATTCACACACCTAGATTTCCATTCTGTGTAAGAAAGTGATTCCTTGACAAACCGGGTTGTGGTTTGCATCAAGAAGGCTTTAGCAGTTGTTAAAGCAGATTGTAATATTCAGTTGAATATAGTGGATTAAGACCTCGTTGGAGAGAGGCGAAAGCACCTTGACGGGTGGACTGGAGTAGTTTGACATCAAACGAACCAGGATAAAAATATCATGTTCATTGCAATTGATTTTCAGTTTTACAATTCAACCCCCCTTCTTGTGTTTTTCACTTCTTCAATTGGCATCAGAGCGCCTGGTTCTGAGCTAAAACACTTAACCGTGTCAGTACAAGATCCAGCGTCAGAAAAACACAATGGCGGGAAATTATTCTCACACCAGCAATGAAAACCATGAGGACAGAGACAGATTCAGCGGGAAACCTCCAGTCTTTGATGGAGAAAACTTTGATTACTGGAAAGACAGAATTGAAAGCTTCTTTCTGGCACATGATGCTGATCTGTGGGATATGGTGACAGATGGATACATGCACCCTGTGAATGCATGCGGTCAGAAGATTGATAGGAAAACAATGTCTGACCAACAAAAGCGTGACTTCAAGAATCACCACAAGGCCAAAACCATCCTTCTCAGCGCCATCTCGTATGCTGAATATGAAAAGATCTCCAATAGAGACACAGCAAAGAACATGTTTGACTCACTCAGAATGACGCATGAGGGCAACGTTCAGGTCAAAGAAACTAAAGCTCTGGCGCTCATTCAGAAGTATGAGGCATTCAAAATGGAAGAAAGTGAATCCATTGAAACAATGTTCTCAAGATTCCAGATTCTGGTAGCTGGTCACAAGGATCTGGACAAAGGTTACTCTACTGCTGATCACGTCAATAAAATCATCAGAATCTTACCCAAGCAGTGGAGGCCAATGGTTACAGCTCTGAAGCTAGCAAAAGATCTCAACAAAATTTCTCTGGAGGAACTTATCAGCTCCCTCAGAAGTTATGAGATAGAGCTAGAAGCTGATGAACCCCAGAAGCAAGGTAAGCCTTTAGCATTAAAATCTAACAAAAAATATGAGTCTAAAGTTTTGCAGGCAGTTGAAGAAACATCTGATGGATCCTCATCAGAAGAAGATGAACTCTCCCTCCTCTCCAGAAGAGTGAATCAACTGTGGAAGCAGAGGCAAAGGAAGTTCAGGAATCCCAGAAGATCTGATCAGAACGAGTCTTCTTCCAGATACAGAAGGACAAATTCTTCCTCTGGATACAGAAGATCTGAAGGCTCCTCAGGTAGCAGAAAGCCAAACACCAAGGACATCATCTGCTATGAGTGCAATGAGCAAGGACACTACAAGAGTGACTGCCCAAAGCTTCAGAGGGAAAAGCCCAAAAAGAAGTTTGGAAGAGAAAAGAAGAAAAGTCTCATGGCTACATGGGATGACTCTGACTCGTCTGAAGCTGACTCAGAATCAGATGATGAGAGAGCAAACATAGCTCTCATGGCTAACATTTCAGAAGATAGTGAAGCTTCTGAATCAGACTCAGAATCAGATACTGAAGAGGTATTTCCTAACTTTGCTGTTAATTTTACCAAGGCTGAACTTGCTGAAAGCCTTAATGAAATCCTGGAAAGGTATCAGCAGATTAGAGTTAAATTCAGAGACCTGAAAAGGAATCTTGAATCTGACTCTAATAAGACTGAGAGTCTTAAATTGGAGAATTCTGAGCTGAGAATTAAAATTTCAAAATTAGAAAATACTTTATAAAACTCTCAGAAGGAATCAATTTCTGAAACTCCCAGCAACGCTGATGAGATCATCAAGGAGTATGATCACAGTTTCCAGAAGTTCCTTACTAAAAGCATAGATAGAAGCAAAATGGCTTCAATGATCTATGGAGTTAGCAGAAACGGCAGGAAGGGAATAGGATACCAAGGTAAGGTTCCTACACCAAAGAATGTCATGGATTTAACCATTAAACACACTCCTCTGAATTCACATTTTGTGTATGGTCACACACATGATATCAAATACACTAGCAGTAAGTACTCCGTGAAACCAAAATTCAACCAGAGTTTTGGTAAATCTAACAAATCAGGACCCAAGAAAATCTGGGTACCTAAGGATAAAATAATACATGTTGCAGATATCTTTAGTAGCAAATCAGAAACACCAGTCATGGTACCTGGACTCTGGCTGCTCGCGACACATGACGGGAAGAAGGCATATGTTCCAAAGCCTGGAACTTAAGCCTGGAGGCCACGTTGCCTTTGGAGGCAATCAGAGGGGAAAGATAATTGGCTCTGGAACTGTAGGTAATGGAAATCTTCCCTCTATTAATAATGTTCTGCTAGTAGATGGATTAATGCATAATCTGTTATCCATAAGTCAATTAAGTGATAACGGTTATGATATAATCTTTAATCAAAAATCATGTAAAGTTGTTAGTCAGAAAGATGGGACTACCCTGTTTAATGGAAAGAGGAAAAACAACATTTACAAAATCAAACTTTCTGAACTAAAAAGTCAGAATGTAAAGTGCCTTCTGTCTGTTAACAACGAGCAGTGGATCTGGCACAGAAGATTGGGGCATGTTAGTATGAGAAGAATATCTCAGATTAACAAACTCAATCTGGTCAGAGGACTTCCTAACTTGAAGTTCAATTCAGATGCTCTGTGTGAAGCATGTCAGAAAGGCAAGTTTGCAAAACCTTCTTTTAAATCTAAAAATGTTGTTTCTACCTCTAAGCCATTAGAACTTCTGCACATTGACTTATTTGGACCAGTTAAAACTGCTTCAGTCAGTGGCAAGAAATATGGGTTAGTAATCGTAGATGACTATAGCAGATGGACATGGGTAAAGTTCTTAAGACACAAGGACGAGTCACACTCTGTGTTTGTTACCTTCTGTAACCAAGTTCAGAATGAAAAGGATCTTAGAATCGTTAAAGTCAGAAGTGATCATGGTGGAGAATTTGAAAACAAAGATTTTGAGTCATTATTTAATGACAGAGGCATTCTGCATGATTTCTCTTGTCCTAGAACTCCCCAACAAAATGGAGTTGTAGAACGAAAGAACAGAACATTGCAAGAAATGGCCAGAACCATGATCAATGAGACAAACGTTGCTAAGATCTTCTGGGCAGAGGCAATAAACACAACGTGTTACATTCAGAATAGAATCTCAATAAGACCCATTCTGGAAAAGACTCCATATGAATTGTGGAAGAACAGAAAGCCCAACATTTCATATTTTTATCCATTTGGATGTACCTGTTTTATGTTAAATACAAAGAATTATTTGAACAAGTTTGACTCTAAAGCACACAAGTGTATTATGTTAGGATACTCTGAACGCTCAAGAGGGTACAGAGTATACAATACAGAAACACAGATTGTGGAAGAATCAATCAGTGTTCGTTTTGATGATAAGCTTGACTCTGAAAAGTCAAAGTAGAATGAAGTTTTTGCAGGTATGGAAATTGAATTTACAAGTTCTGAAGACAAGTCATCAGAAGCTCTCAACACAGACACTCCTTCAACGTCTGAAAGGAGCACTGCTAGCAATCCTACAACAGTTGCTGATCAACCTCAGAAGAGATTACCCAGAAGCAGCTTGGATCACCCAGAAGAGACTATCTTAGGAAGAAAGGAAGATCCAATCAGAACAAGAGCAAGCTTCAGAAACTCTGAAGAAACCCTCATGGGACTTGTGTCTCTGATTGAACCTTCTTCTATTGATGAAGCACTTCTGGATAATGACTGGATTCTGGCAATGCAAGAAGAGCTGAATCAATTCACCAGAAATGACGTATGGGATCTTGTTCCCAGACCAAAAGGATTCAACGTCATTGGAACAAGATGGGTCTTCAGAAACAAGCTAAATGAACAAGGTGAAGTCATCAAAAACAAAGCACGACTGGTTGCACAAGGTTATAGTCAGCAAGAGGGGATAGACTATACAGAAACCTTTGCTCCAGTCGCCAGGTTAGAATCTATCAGACTTTTAATTTCATTTGCTGTTAATAGAGGCATCACTCTGTATCAGATGGATGTCAAAAGTGCATTCTTAAATGGTTATATAGAAGAAGAGGTTTATGTGCACCAACCCCCTGGTTTTGAAAATACAAAACATCCAGAACATGTTTTTAAACTAAAGAAGTCACTATATGGTCTGAAACAAGCTCCCAGAGCTTGGTATGAAAGACTAAGTAACTTTCTGTTAGAAAATGAATTCACCAGAGGGAAGGTGGACACTACCTTATTCTATAAATCAGTTAAGAATGACATCTTAGTCTGTCAAATTTATGTTGATGATATTATTTTTGGTTCTACTAATCCTTCTCTTGGAAGAAAATTTGCTAAGTGTATGCAGGCAGAATTTGAGATGAGCCTCATGGGGGAACTGAAATTCTTTCTAGGAATTCAGATCAATCAAACTCCAGAGGGAACTTACATTCATCAGAGCAAATACATCAGAGATCTTCTGAAGAAATTTGACCTCTCAGAATGTAAGCCATCAAAGATTCCAATGCATCCCACGTGCATTCTGGAAAGAGAAGAGGTAAGCAAAAATGTAGAACAGAAAGTCTACAGAGGTATGATTGGTTCTCTCCTTTATCTGACAGCTTCAAGACCTGATATATTATTCAGCGTATATATTTGTGCTAGATTCCAATCAGATCCTAGAGAATCTGACTTAACAGCTGTTAAGCGAATTTTCAAGTATCTGAAAGGTACTACTAATCTGGGTTTGTTTTATAGAAAATCTAGTGATTACAGTTTAGTAGGCTACTGCGATGCTGACTTTGCTGGAGACAGAGTAGAGCGTAAAAGTACTTCTGGAAGCTGCCAGTTTTTGGGAGAAAATCTGATCTCCTAGTCCAGCAAAAGGCAATCCACAATTGCGCTATCAACAGCAGAAGCTGAGTACATAGCAGCAGCAGGATGTAGCACACAAATGCTCTGGATGAAAAGTCAGCTTGAAGACTTCCAGATTTTTGAGAGTAACATTCCTATACTCTGTGACAATACTTCTGCTATCTGCTTAAGTAAGAATCCCATTTTACATTCTAGAGCTAAGCATATAGAAATAAAATATCACTTCATTAGGGACTATATTCAGAAAGGAATTTTGAACTTAAAATTTATAGATACAGACCATCAATGGGCTGATATCTTCACTAAACCCCTTTCTGAAGATAGGTTCAATTTCATTCTGAAACATCTCAGCATGAAAATCTGCCCAGAGTGAAAATGTTTTAATTCCATATATTTATCTTCAGAATGTATTTGTTTTACTGTGAACTTCTGATCAATCTATTTTCAGAAAGATAGAACATGCAGATTATATCAGATGCTAGTCTTAAAGATCTGAGAGTTTAAGCTCAAGGATAGACGTGTTGATTCCAAAATCAAACAAGTGTCATCCAATCATCAGCATATCTCTGAAGCAGAACACGCGTGCACGCTTCTGAGAAGGCAAAACGCTGATTGGGTGCATTGAGACACATGTCTGGTAACCGTTTCAAGTATCTTTCTCAAATCCCCCAAAATCAGCAAGCATTAATTGAAAGTAATCATGTTTTTAAAACGTAATCATTCCTCTTTATTGAAACCGTTTACACTTTCAAAATATTCTGAAGCCTATTTAAGCACGTTAACTTCTCACTTTAATCTTTTACAGTTTCTCATTATCTCTCAAATATTCTCCGCATTTTTCTGTGTTCATCTCTTTCAAACCCTTTTTCTTAGTTTCTCAGAAAAACCCCAAGTGTGAACATGGCAACCTCCAGCAGTGCTTCTGCAGGTTCTCAGAAGAAAGCATCCTCTGAACAGTATCAAGTTCCATTCAGAACACTCCTCACTCCAGTGAAGAATATTGAAGTGTTATCTGAACTGATTATTGATTTTGGCAGTCTGAAGGAGAATGGTTTTGACTTGACAGAAGAAGTTAGGGCACATAAATGGGAAAGGTATTTTGACAGGTTGGTTGGACCAACATTTCCAATGTTAGTCAAGGAGTTCTGGATTCATGCAACTGCTTCAACGCATCAAGTCACCTCCTACATAATGGGCAAGAAGATTGTGATCACGGAGGATCACATAGCAAGGTTAATTGGTTACAGTGGCGGTGGCGTCCGCTGTATTGATATGGCTGAAAGATGTGCTGACGTGGGCGTCATAGCAGAAAGGATTTTTACCCTTGGGTTGCCCAGCAGCAAGATTATAGATCTGAAGGATCACCACAGAGTTTGGGCGAAGATCATTCTGGGGTGTTTTAATCATAGGAAGCCAACTAGTTCCCCTGATTACATAAATATAGATCAGCAGTTTCTGATCTATTTTATCAATCAAAAGGTAAAAATCAACTTGGCTCATCTTCTGTTTAATCACCTCAGAACAAGCGTGAAGGAGACCAGGGAAGAAGAAAGAACAAAGAGGGATTGGATACCCTTTGGAAGGTTAATATCAGATATTCTGACTGAGAATAGGCTGATAGAGCACCTGATTGAAGCTCAAGAGTTAAGCACCATTGAACCAACGGTTGGGAAGCCTCTGAACACGAAGAATCTGAAGAAAATGAAGTTAATAGAGAATATCAGAAAGGAACCCAGCATTACTCCCACTGCTGACATCACCAGCAGAAGAGTTCCACTGAGTGACTTTCCTTTATTTTCTGAGATAGAATCTAAACCAGTGGTGGTTCTTAGATATTTGGACGCGTGCAAGGCTGATGGTACAGATCCCAATCTGAATATCAAAGATCTGCACCAACCTCAACCAGAAGTTACACTGAAGAAGACGAAGAAAAGGAAGGCCCCTTCAGAAGGAACATCCCAACAGACACCCAAGAAAAGAGGTAATTTATCTGCTGCTTCTGTTTTAAATTCTTCTACTATTCCAACATCAATCCCAACTCCAACTTCTCATAGAATCCCAATCCCCATCCCAACAATAGATGAAACCGAACCAGAAGATGACCCTTCTGAGGCACTACAACTCAGAAGACCCCGAACCAAACATCCCAAACCAACAATTTCAACAACATCAGCAATTGACAAAGTGCTGTCTGACATTGATCAACATGCCTCTGATCACCCCTCCATTAATCCTAACTCTGAACCACAAATTGTCCACTCTCCTCAACCAGAACAACCTCTCTCACCCATTCCAGAAGAACCACATATTCCTGAACAACCAGAAATTCCTCCTCCTTCTCCACAACCAGCAATTCCTTCTCCCTCTCCTCAACCAGAAATTCATCCACCATCACCTCAACCATCACCTCAACCTGAGTTTCATCATTCTGAAACTCCATCTCCTCCACCTTCTGAACGTCATTCACCTCAATCCTCTGAGCCACAACCTCTGGCAATCCAGCTGCCATGTGGAACAACAGTAACCATGGCCCAACTGCCATCCTCGCCAGAATCTACACCACCAAATACTCCCAAAACTCCCCCCAGTCCAATTATTATTTCTGATTCTCCCACTCCATCTCCCAAACAAACAGCTCCCAAGCAAACCACCGAAAACCCCAGCAGGACCTTCATAGATTTAACAATCCTTGACCGTCTTGCTGATCTGAAAAATAAAATAGCCATTCCAAAACCAAAACAGCCGGATGTTGGCTCTGGTATTATGAATTTTGAAACAGGTTTGCAGCAGTGGATTGCTTCTCTGAAGCAAGTCTGTCCTGGAATGATTGATCCAGCTGCCTTTGACCAGCTCTGGTCACAATTCAGAATTTGGGTACGTGTTGAAGCTCTAAAATTGCAAGATATCAATTATGAGCAAGCACAGCAGAATTTCAGCAAGCTTCTGAATGAAGTTGGAAGTCAGCTGCTGAAAGAAGACGTGCTCCCTCTGGATAGTGAGCCATGGTCTGAGAAGCGTCCAGCTTCAAAGGTGCAGCCAGAAGAAGATCAGACTATTCAAGCTGAAGCCAGTCAAGCTGAAGATGTTGCAGACAGCTCTCAGAAGCTCCCTGCTTCTGATGTTTGTCAAGCTGCCTTGGACAGGCAGACTCTGGAAGAGCTGAAGCTGAATGACATTCGTCTGCAGCAAAGGATGGATGAAAATGACCAGAAGATGAAAGAAAGGATGGATGTGCAGGATAGCAAGATAGACACAGTAGTCAGCACGGTGCACAAGCAGACTGAGACTGCTGATCAGATCAAAGCAATGCTGGAGACTTTGTTCACACGCCTTCCTCCCCAACCTTAGATTTTCATTCATGCCATTTTCATGTTTTCTTTGCATATCTTCTGTACTGTTTTGTTTGATTCTGAACTTTTTAATATGACAAGTTTTTCTGCTCTAATTGTTTTAGCACTTCACTTACACTTTTTGATTGATGACAAAAAGGGGGAGAACAAGAATGATATTTTTCAATAACGGATTACTAAGACAGAAAATCTCAAACATTCTAACTCTAATATACTTGAATATGTTTTCTATTTTTGCTTAAGTCTACAGGTACAAGAATGCTCTCTAACTCACTGAAGACTAAAACTCTGATACTCTGATCCAAAGCAAAGCTCTGATAAAGCTCTGACATTCTGATATGAAGCTCTGCTCTGATGTTCTGATCTAAAGCCTCTGATAGTCAAAGCTCTGATATTCCGATGTTCAAAGAAAGGCAACAAAGATCTGATCCTGAAGAACTCTTGGAATTAAAAAGGGAAGTTATAAATTCAGGGGGAGTATCTCGTATCTCCCAACTCTGATATCTCCTTATCCCTTATCTTTGATAACTTCTTACTCTGATACATCTTATCATTTAGTTATCTCTGATACTTTTTCACGTTATTTTCAATTAAAAATATCTAGTTTTTGTCATCATCAAAAAGGGGGAGATTGTTAGAACAAAGTTTGAATCTACTACCCTAAGTTTAAGTTTTGATGATAACAAAATGAAAGGATATATTAATTATGTGATTCATGTAAGAACTATTTGCTACCTAAAATATTACTTTCTGTTTTGCAGAAACTCTGATAGGCATCAGCAAATGTACATCTTAATCAGCATCAGAATATTGGTTATTAACATCAGCATTAGAAGATGCTATATCAGAATACCAGAATCAGAAGAATAACTCACGCGTATGCTGAAGCTTGATGAACAGAACTGCGCTCAACACTCTGATTAAAGACAACAACAGTTCATCATCACTTAAGCAGAGTCAGAATGAGGCCAAGCCAGAACACGCTTTAAGTAGCAACGGTACTGTGCATTCAAAGCGAATTATTACCAACGACATCATTCCAGACAAGATCTGCTTAATAAGGAAAGTTTGTTATTGGCATTGAATCAAGATTATTGCTCCAATGTTCAACAATTTCAGTGCTATATAAACAACACAATGAAGATTGAATTGGCTAATGCTCTACATTATATTACACGCCTAAAAGCTAATCATCATCTTCCTTCTCTCAGTTTGCTAAACGCTTCATATCTCCTTACTCAATCATTGTTTAGCAATCTAGTTTCATAAGCTTAAGTTGTGTAATATCACAGTTGTGATAAACAGTTTTGTAGAAAACATTCACACACCTAGATTTCCATTCTGTGTAAGAAAGTGATTCCTTGACAAACCGGGTTGTGGTTTGCATCAAGAAGGATTTAGCAGTTGTTAAAGAAGATTGTAATATTCAGTTGAATATAGTGGATTAAGACCTCGTTGGAGAGAGGCAAAATCACCTTGACGGGTGGACTGGAGTAGTTTGAGATCAAACGAACCAGGATAAAAATATCGTGTTCATTGCAATTGATTTTCAGTTTTACAATTCAACCCCCCTTCTTGTGTTTTTCACTTCTTCAGAAGAGGTCAGATTGACTTGTCGATTCAACCTCCCTCCAAACCTTCTGCATATATTCAGAATACTGGAAACCTTCTTCTTTTTCTTTTTTTCTTTCAGGATGAGGGTTTTCAGATCCTCCTGCCCTTTTGCCAGACTTATGAACATTTGTTGGAACTGGGCGTTTTGTGCCTAAAGGTCCTTGATGCTTTGTTCAGAAGACATTTCTACTGAAATAAATAGCGAAGAGGATGAGAAACCTGTAATGGTACCTGTACATGCAATGCTATGAATGGGATGCGCATGCAATGATTTCAAAGACTTTGGGAATTTTAAATTTGCGAACCAAAA
The DNA here is from genome assembly GCA_948472305.1 of Vicia faba. Lineage (NCBI taxonomy): Eukaryota > Viridiplantae > Streptophyta > Magnoliopsida > Fabales > Fabaceae > Vicia > Vicia faba. The sequence goes on along the minus strand of OX451738.1, from coordinate 1,396,678,392 downwards.
TAAAACAACGATTTTATTAGTTGAATTCAAAGTTCAAATGCCTTTTAGGCGTTACAATTAAAAACTAAACTAAAACTAGAAAAAAGTCAAAATTCCCATGGATGCTTCCTCTTTGTGCCGAGATAAGCATTGAGTCCTCTTTCCTCATGGAGCTGCTTTGTGAGCTCTAAAACCTTCCTCTCCTAAGCATTGAACTGATCCCCATAAGTATCCTGCTCCTTCTTCAACTGAATCCAAGACCTCTGTAATTCTCCAAGATCAGTGGGCATATCAGGATAGAGAACCATGTAAGGAATACCCCCTTCAGTAGTGGGTTCCACAATCACTGGTAAAACGACCATATAGCGCATCATAAGTTTCTGAGCGCGAGCTCGTACCCGTTGGAGGTAAGGTTCCATAGGAATGGAAGCCTTTGGCCCCAAAGCCCTGGCGCCAGATATGTTTACCATGCCCCAAGCTTGTATGAACCTCCGACGATACTCTTGAACATCATCCTCATAGTTGAATAAAATGCCCTTGATAAGTAACTCATGGGGACCATTTCTTCGAGCGTAACCAAATTGCCGTAGAGCTAAATAAGGATTGTAGGTTATACCCCCTCTGATGCCAAGTAATGGGACATTAGGGTACTCCCCGCAGCGGTCAATAACATCAGTGTTTTTTATAGCTCGGGAACACCAGAGAATATCCATGTGAGCGAGTGACATTATCCTTTGTGACCAACCCAAACCTTCTTCATTCTTCAGTATGGACTTAGGGAGGTGAGAAATAAACCACCTCGACCGCAATGGCATGCAGCACATAAGAACCCCTCTTCTCTTCATGGTACGAGTATGGAGAGTGTGCAAAATATCTCTGAGCAAGGTAGGCACGGGGTTGCGAGAGAGGAAGATATTGATAGCATTCACATCTATGAATGAGTTTGGATTAGGGAATAGGACTAACCCATAGATTAGAAGAGCCAAGACCTCCTCAAAAGCCTGAAAATCCATATCATCCCAAAATAGTTGGGCCTTGTCTATTAGAAACTTGGCTAGAAAACCATTGACTCCGCTTCTTGTTTCCCAATTGGATACCACATCGGCCCGTTTCAGATGAAAAGCCAAGTCAATGACTTCTGGTTTAGGAACTTCTTCCAGACCTGTGAAGGGCAACTGTTCAAGAATGGGTATATCCAACAGCTGAGAGAATTCTTCCATGGTAGGCACTAACTGATAGTCTAGAAAGATGAAGCAATGGTGCTTGGGATCAAAGAACTGAAAGAGCACACTCATCATCTTTTCATAAAAGTTTGAAGTAACCAGGTTGAGAAGTCGACCATGTCTCTTAGTGAATTCAGAAGTTTCAGAAACCTTTGATACTAGCTCTTTGAGTTGGGAAGGTATCTTCACAAAGCTGATTCAGATAATGTTTCTATGAACGGAAGCCATGATCTGCAAAACAGAATAAAGATAAATTCCCTTGATCTTTGAAATGGTTAGTGTAATAAGAATGGATGTTATGTTATGATGCATGATGTCATGATAAACCACAGGTATAACAAACACAGACAAATCACACCAAGTTCTTAGGTTTAATGCCTGCATGAGGTTAAAGGTCATACCCTCTTGAAGTTTAGTTGGTTTCAAACCTGTCTTAAAAAGTAACCGGGCTCTAAGGGATCTCAATGTCACTGACCATCCTTTATCGAGCATTATCTCAGCTCAAGCAATCTTTTCTTACGGCCGAAATATCCCGAAAGTATGATCTCAATGAGTGTAGCATCGAGTATCAACTAATCCTGATCTCTATACTGATGCCGGCTATCTCACTACTTTCTAATGGCCAAGTTTGTTCAACTAAGGTTCTAAGGTCCGTTAGTGCTTCACGACACCACACGGCGGCCCCGTATTCTCCTCGTTTTCCCATGAAGGATACCAGTACCAATCAAAGTGCCACACCAACACATACATCGCTTAAACCATATCGGTATACGCCGTACAGTCTCCACGATCTATTGTTGTTTACCTAAAAAGTTCCCCCAGATCTGGGTGTAGGATCTATAGTAACCCAAGTAAAATCCTTTAAGAATAAAGCAAACAAGCAAGAAAGCAATTTGAAATGACCTAGATCCTAAGGTAAACCCCACTTATTTAGTCCCCAACAGAGTCGCCAGTTCTGTGATACGGTGGTAGAACTGACTGTTATACTGGTTTGCGTTTTTTGTTCACAAAATGTCACGGTAAGCAAAAGTTGCCACCGACTTTTATTTTATCCAATTAGGAAAAGGAAAAAGAACAGAAAAAACATTTTTCGAGATGTTTCTGAGTACGGGGGGTAGATTATAGAAAGGGAAGGTGTTAGCACCCTTTCTATCCATAGTTTTCCATGGGCTCTTAGTTACTTGATCATTTTAAAATTTTTTGTATGTGTGCTTGTTTTGAAAAAGTTTACTTCGTGATAACCCTTGTATCAGTCCTCAAGGATGTGACGAAGTTGTTTCAAAAATTGTTTTGAAAGGTGTTTGTGTGAAATTTGTTTGTTTGAGCAAGTACCTAAGAACTATCTACCTACTCGAAAAAGACTGTTCGTTTTCCTTTAGACAACGCTATCCCATTATTAAGGAACAGGTAGCACCGTCGTTGGAGTCTTAAGGGACGTTCGAAGGGACATATACGATCACAAAAGCAATGTTAGAAGGCGTTAGTAATCATCCTAAAGCCTTAAAGATCTGTTTCCGAGGTAACATCCAAATGGGTCATTTGAGATCTTTCAGGACTAGAGGACGACCACTAACAAACCCTATACTTCATGACCGCTTAACCGAAGGCAACCGAAGTGGAGTAAACCCTAGGAGTGAGCATGTGCGAGTGAATTTTTTCAGTTAATTTGTCTTTGCACATTTAGGTTATCTACCGTTTTAATTTTCAAATATTCTTGCCATACAATCCTATTAGCATACATCTAACAGTTAATAATTATGAAAATTTAAAGTGCGGAAATAGAAACCCTAACTATTACATGGCTTTCGCAGATACAAAATTATTTAACTGAAAATAAAATGAGGAAATTTAAAACGCTAATTAATCTATTACAACCTCGAAACAGTTACAATAATAGAAAAAAGAAATTAAAGAAATGCGCGCTGCAAATTTAAATGCGAGAATTAATTAAGAGACCTAAAAATCTAATTAAAAAATAATTTGGTTAATTTTTGAGGAAAATTTGAACTATGTACAAATTAACCCTAATTTCTAATTGATTTAAATTATGTAAAAAGGAATTAAATTTCCCTAAATTAAATTAATCTAATTAATTATGGAAATAAAATATTTTTATGAAAAATATGATTTTCAATGTTTTATTTATTTATTTTTGATTTAATGAAAAAATATTATTTTTGTTGTTATTTATAAAAAGGAAATAATTAATAAAATAATTAAAATAAAAGAATTAAGATAAAAAGAAAGGAAATTGTGTCTGTATAGCAATTGGAGGGAGTGTGTTGTTGAAATTATTCCAGGCCCACCAAGCTGAAGCCCAATCAGCGCCTGATCCAGTGGGGCTGCTTCCTGATGGTGTACAATGGTCTCTAGAAGGTGGAGGCGTTGGATCTGGTTGATCATGAAGGTGATGAGATCTTGTGGTTGGATGATGGATGTGCATCATGAGTGATTGAGTGGGAGGTACATGGGATCTATTAAAGGAAAATAAAATAAGAAAGTTACTGGGACCTGGGATCGAACCCAATTCCTATACCCTTTTCCACACACATGCTTGCCAGCTACGCTACATTGCTTAGTTGTTAACATAATAACAACAATACATATTATATATTAAAACGTGAATAAACTGGAAAAAAATAAAATGCGTGTTTAATTCAAACGAGCCAGTGGTTATAAGCCACCTCATCACCTTCTTCCTCAGTCCATCATTTTAGGTACAATATTTTTACCTACGGACATCTTCCATAGCTACAAACCTGCAACCTTCCAAAATCAATAGCAAGCATGATAAATTAATTTTAAGCACATGGATCAACTTGTTTTGATCTCATGAGTATGATGGTACTCTTTTCTTGGCCCAATTTCACCTGTATCAAGAAGCCCCAAACCGTGACCTCAAACCCTAATAATGGCAAATCTGGATATAAGCATCAAAACGCAAAATCAAGTAAACCAAAACGTTCTAAAAGCTCATGAAAACACAATGCTACGTTCAATAATGGTTAATCATGCATAAATTTCAAAATACGATTCAAGTTAGGGAAAGAAAACCATGGGTCTGTAGCGTGCATTTCTGGGCGTGAACAGGCTTGCAATTGATCCAGTTATGTTCCTGAGATGTCCAACAATCTGTTGGCAACGCTAGAATGGCTTGAATTGGCCTCCAAGTTTGAAACCAATTCACTACTTTTTGCAAAAAAATTGAGTTTGTTCTTGTGCTTTCCACGATTGCTAACTCTTATTTTCGTGCCTGGATTTGTTCATTATATATCCTTGAACAAATTAGGCTTATAAAAACCACTAGTATCTTTGCAAATTTAGAATATTTGATTTGGTTTTCATGTGGTATGATATCCTTCCAAATTTGTCCTAATCATGCCATTCTTGTGCCAATCAGCTTTGATTCGATTTGATTCTAATATGCCAGCATAATGAGCTTGTTATTCTGTCCAAAAATCCAATCAAAACAAATCTTTGCTATTATTTACCATTTATTTGATTTAATTCAATTTTTAATTAATAAAAAATCAAAACAAAATGAATGATGAATAAAATAACATGTGAGTGAATATTTGGGTCGTGGATCATGTAATAAGTGAGGTGCAAGCATAAAACGTTAGGCCCATTTGGCAAAAAATGCATTTTTGAACACATTTGACTTTTGGCAATTTTGCAAAAAGGGTAAAATTTGACAAGGAATATCTCTTCTAATTTTAACCCTAGAGAGGTTTTCTTTGACTTTTTAGAAAGCTTAGGATGTCCCTTAAGAAACCCTTTTTGTCTCATCTCAATTGGGTCTTCCATGTTCATGTAAGAAGCTTTGACCCAAAAAGTGTTTTTGTTGACTTTTCAAAAGGACCTATAATGTAGAAATTCATATCTTCTTCTGAGTTCATATTTTAAACTTGAGGGATGAAGATTAATTCTAGGGAATTGCATCCTATTCAAAATGATCCTTGGATGGGAAATTTATTATAAAGTATGAAGAAGTTATGCTTGGTCAAAGTTTGGTTGACTTTTCTTGAGAAACCCTAATTTAGCAACTTTTGGGTTTTGATGAATTTAGGGAATTCCTTGAGGAATCATGATCAACCCTTGATCAAATGATGGATATAACTTCAAAATGTTTATGTTGACCAAAAGTCTTTAAATTTGACTGTATGTGGGTCACAATTGACTTTTGACCTAGTATAGTCGATTCTCAAGCATCTGAGTAGTTGACTGAGCAAACTTCTTGTGCAAGGCTTGAAATTTTACATGGAGGGTCTTGAGAACATATTAGCATCATGGAGAACATATGAAGTCTTTGGAGTTCTCCCATCTTGATGAAAATGGAAACCCTAGTTTGAGATACATTGCCTTAGGAGAGAGTTTGTCTGGTCAACTCTTGGGCAACCTTGAGCAAATTGAGGATCTCTAGGAGTATGTTTTGAGTAAGATGAGAGGGAAAATTTTGCGTTACAAAAATTTGTATTCTCAATGTCTTCCTTTTGTGTAAATGTAATCAATGATATTAAAGTATCCTCCATGTTTTGATGACTTCAAGCGTTTGAATGACCCACACCTTCTATCACTTTGATCCGCCCATTATTTCATAAGCAAAATCTAGAATTTTAGCTTGAGATAGTTGAATGAAAGTAACTTGTGTCATAAAAAGCCAAATGATCATATGGAACACTATGCCTTAAGATACCCTCAAACTTTACTTGATAAAATCCAAGTGTATTTTCCTTATGAAACCTTCTCTATGTGCCTTATGATCCAAGCAATGAACACCACTTCGTTCGACAAAAATAAATCAATTGGGACCCTATATCCAAGGATGAGATATTTTAAATGAAGCTTTCTTGCATTGTATAATGAATTTTCTTAAAGCAAACCCTAATTTCCATGAACACCAACACTAATTTAACAACTTGCACCTTTAGAAAGGATATAATCCCATTGAATGATGAGATTCACTAAGGATGAACTTCATAAGGAACCCCTCTTGAATACCACATGACTAGTGAAATAAACACTAATTCATGTTGGTGATAATAAACACCAGAATGATGATGAATGAGACCAAAGTGTTGAGAAAGAAGAACTCTTATGGGTAGCTAAACCTTGAGTATCCATCAGGTACCCTTGAATATAGTGCCTAAACCATAATCCATGATCGTTTACTCTTTAAAATTTAGTTGAGACAAAACCCTGTAAAAGCTGAGAAAACCCTAATCCGAAGGGGATCCTTGATATCCTTATACTTTGATCCATGGTGTTAGACGAATGCATGACGTGTTAGATCACCTAATGGATGCTATGCATATGAAGATATTGAGATGCATAAGCCAGATAAAAGTGAAAGGGTAAGATAAATTTGGGATATTACAGCCAAGCCACATTACAACCCTAAAAAGTCCTTGTGATTTTTGCTTTTATGCTTTCAATATGAGTTATTTTTTATGAATGCATAATTTGATCAGGATGTTAGCAAGATTGTTAGGTGTGAGTCAAGTCCATCATTTTTGTTTTTCATCTATCAATGAAGTTGTGTGCTATGTGTGATCCATGTTTAAACCTGTATGGTCTTAGAATTTTTTTAAATGTGTTTTGTGCTTAGAATTTGTTTCATGTTTGTAATACTGTGGGGGGACTGACTTGGTTTTGTGTTTATTCACAAATGATGCAGATAGAAATAGTCTCCACCGACTTTTCTTTTATCCAATAAGGAAAGGGTGAAAAGAACAAGAAAGACCTTGATATTTTTGAGTTCGGGGGGTAGATTATGAAAAGGGGAGGTGTTAGCACCCAATCCATAGTTATCTGCGGGCTCTTAATCGCTATCTCACTTTGTTTTGAAAAATGCTTTGTGAATGTGTGTTTTGAAAATTTTTTGAAATGCCAATAGTAAGGCAAGACTTTGTAATCATTCTCGTATTTGTCCTCGAGAATGCGTACAAAGTGTTTTTGTTTGAAAATATTTTTGAAGAGTGTTGTGAAAAACTGATTTCTTTTGAAATGTTTGTAAGCAAGCGATTACGAGCTTTCTACCTACTCAAAATCTTTCTTGTAATTTTCCTCCTTCTTTAGATAGTTCTATCCATAGCATTAGTTGGTAGGAAGCCCTATCATTGGATGTGAAGGGACGAGCGTGGGTCATCGTTCAGTCATAGAAGGCAACTCATAGAGGCGTTTTAGCAATTTTGTAAGGGACTAGATTGTTTACCAAAGGCAACATCAAAAGGGTCATCGAGGGACTACGATATTTGATTTCGAGGGACAATGCTAAAGTGGCCCCATGTTCGAGGGACATGATTGTTTTATCGAAAGGCGTCAAGGAAGGTTACCCTAGAGGTGTGCGTGTGCGAAGTGATTGTTTTCAGTTATGCTTATCTTTGAAATTAGGGTTAGATATCGTTTTATTTTATCTTTCCATATATGTCCTAATTACTAACAGTAACAGTAACAAAAATAGGAAATCAATAAATGTGCGGAAAGTAAAAGTAGAAAATAAAACCGTAGACTATTACATGGCTTTAGGAGAAGTACAAAAATAATAACAATGCGGGAAATAAAACCCTAATTACTATTACAAACTATGAGAAATTACAATAATCGTAAAACACGCGAGAAAAGAAAATTATGCTAATTGTAAGACTAATAAAAGGAAAAAGGAAATTGTTTTTAGGGATTTTTTGATAAAAAGTTTTAATGATGATTAACCCTAAAAAAACTAAATTGATTTTAATTAATTAAAAAAAGAGTTGATTAATCAAATTAAAACCTAATATCTAAATTGATTAATTACTTAAAAACCTAAAATCTAATTAGGGATTTTAAAAAAAGGTTTTGGTTTGGTGAATTTAGGGTCTGTAAGTGTAAAAATAAAGAAAACAAGGTTTTAAAAAAATATTTATCAGGGCTGGGTGTTGAACCCACACCCTCTACCCTTTTAGCTAACACTTTCACCACCAGGAAAGGCGTGCGCCTGTGTAAGGAAAGGATTACCAGTGCGTTTTGTATACAATCCTGCAAAAAATCAGAAATCATGGAAAAATAGCAAAAGGCAGGGATCAAACCCACGCCTTGATAGGGTAATTCCTTAACGCGTGCGTTTTAACCAATGGGATGGTGATACATCCGTTTATTTATTCAAATCAAAAAATATATAAAATAACTCTGATCAGGATGGTCAAAGAAGCGTTGGAGCCCTAGCTCCGGTCACCTTCTCCAACTAGATATTCTTTCCAAATCTGCAAAACAAACGTGTTAGTGATTAAAGAAGACCCTATCCCCATAAATCAACCCTTGCGAATCAATTGGTGTTCTTAATTTTTGCTAAAATGATCTGCATAATAAGATACGAACATAATATTTCAAATCGGTGCATGCATAGTGACGTGTGATTCTGGCCTCATGGGATTCATGCAAGGGGATATACCTGTATCATTTTGTCTCAGTAAAATATTAGCATGGTTAGTTTCAATTAAAACAACATGAGTATGAAAATAAGAATTTTAAAGAATGTGTAAAAAAAGTGATGTTTGAATGCATGTTTCAGGCGTTTTTGATCACCAAGAGTGATCCAATCTTACTCTGTAAAGTTCTTAGAATTGATTAGAACAGTTGCTTGCCCTTGAAGAAGGCTAGAATAAGGGTTGCACGTTTGCCCTGGTTTTTGACAAAATTTGGAAATTTGGAGAAGGTTCTTGAGCAACTTTTTTTCCGTCCCTTTTGACGTCTGAATACCAGCAATATATAGATTGAATTTAGGTCAAATAATATGGGTTGGGACTCTTGTAATAAGCTTTATCTTATTATCCTATTTATTTTGAATTAATAATGAATAAAATCAAAAGTAATTATAATAAAAAGATCAAGGGGTGCATGAGTAATATGTGAGGTGTATATGGAGTGTATAACATGTTTGGACTGAAACAATAGCCCAATAGCCCAAAAATTCAAGTTTGCCCAATTTGAACTTCACACATTTGCTCAAGATTTCATAACTTACACTAGTTATAACTCTCTCAATTTTCATCATTTGAAGGTGATCTTTGATTTTTTGGAAAGCTCAAGATGTCCTCTACAATCTCTATGTTGAGAAATTTTGAATTTGAAGAATTTATCTTAATGTAAGAGTCCTTGACAAAAAGTGTCTTTTTGTTGACTTTTGAAATGACCTATAATGTATTGGCCCATATCTCTCAAATGAAGCATTTTTTGGACTTGAGCTTTTAGAGAAAACGTTGTAGAGAAATTAATTTCCTTCAAAATATGCTTTGGTTGAGGAAAATCTGATGAAGCATGTGAAAGTCGTGCTTGGTCAAAGTTTAGTTGACTTCTTCTGCGGAAAACTCTAATTTGGAAATTTTTAACTTTTGATGATTTGAGAGCCTTCTTGATGAATCATGATCAGCCCTTGATCAAATGATGAATATGACTTTAAAACCTTGATGTTGACCAAAATCTTGAGGTTTGATTGTATGTTGACCATAATTAACGTTTTACTCAATATATTTGAATTTTAGTCATCTGAGCCATTGACTGAGCAAACTTGTGATGCAAGGCATGAGACTTGGTATGGGAATTCCTTGAGACATATAAGAGACCATGAATTCCATTTGAGACCTTAGAAACCCAAATTTACTTGTGAAATATGAAACCCTAGTTATTGATCCATTGCTTAGGAGGAGAACTTGTTTGATCAATTCTTGGACAACTTAAGCATTTGAGAACCCCAGGAGAATGTCTTGAAGAAAAGGGAGGGATAGTTTTGGGGTACAAAAACTGCCCCTGTTCAATCTTCTTAGACGCGAAGAATTAGATTGGCATGTCCGCCATTCGTGGTCTAAAGGTAGAAGAGGATTGAACATTTAAGTGCCCGGAAATTTGCACTCATCTGTGCAGGAGGTAACGTTGTTCGTTATAATATTGCTTGAATGGGCTTAAAGATGACATTTGGAAAGATGACGGAACATCGTTGAAGATGGTATTATAGATTCCATCCAAGGGAACTATTGATAGAAGTATCAGAAGAGTCTACACCTTGACTTTATATGAAGAATGCTTTCCAGAATGAACCTTTAGGGAAGGCGATTAAGTAGTTGCTTGTCAGATTTAGTCTTTGAGGGAAACGCTTGTCATAATTCAGTCTCTGAAGGATGTGTTTTGGTCATGTAGATAGTCACCCCGTCCTGTTTCGAGAATTGATCTACAATCTGCTTTTGTTGGTAAACCCGTCTTATTTCAAGAACTCATACAACCTGGTCATCTCAATAGTTTCCCCATCCTGTTTCGGGAGTTAATCTTTGCTTGGTGTGATACGGTGGCAGAACCGACTGTTTAATACTGGTTTGCATTTTGTATTCGCAAATGTCGCGGTAAGCAAGAGTCGCCACCGACTTTTATTTCATCCAACAAAGGAAAGGAAAAAGAACAGAAAAACCCTTTTTTCGAGAATGTTTCTGAGTACGGGGGGTAGATTATAGAAAGGGAAGGTGTTAACACCCTTTCCATCCATGGTTTTCCATGGGCTCTTAGGTACTTGCTCATCTTTTTAAAATTGCTTATGTGTGTGCTTGTGTGATACGGTGGGAGAACTGACTTGGGATTTTGCGTTTGTGTTCGCAAATGTTTCGGTATAGCAAGAGTCACCACCGACTTTTTATTTTATCCAAAGGAAAGGTCAAAAAGCACAGGAAAGACCTTTGAGATGTTTTCTTGGGTTCGGGGAGTAGATTATGAAAAGGGAAGGTGCGAGCACCCTTTTCATCCATGGTTATCCATGGGCTCTTAGTTACGTGTTTAGATCACTTGCTTTTGCTTTTCAATTGTTTGAAATGGTGCTTTGCGTGTGGTTTTGAAAGATGTTTTTGAAAAGAGGCCATCGTTGTGGCAACCTTTGTAATGATTATTGTTTGAATGTATACAAAGGTGTTTTTGTCTTTTGAAAAGATGTTTCAATGTTTTGAAAGTTTGATTTCGGAAATGTTTTTAAAATTGTGTTGTGAGGTGTGTTTGAAAATAGCAAGGATGTTTTGCAAGTTTTTGATCAAGTAACTAAGAGCTATCTACCCTATTTTACTCAAAGATCTTTCCTATGTGTTTTTAACCCTTTTGACAGTGTTGTTTTACCATTGCATTTGGTAAACAACCTTGTATTAGGATGTTAAACGCGACAGGCGCGGGTCATCGTATAGACCATGATAGAAATTGTGTTACGTATTTTTAGCAATTTTTGGAGGGACTAGATCATTTTGTTTAGGCAACCAAGATAGCGTCATCGAGGGAATATGATCTTTTGTTTTGTTTTTGTTTTGCCAAAATACTCAACATGCATAACATGGCCCATTTTTAAGGCAACAAGTGGATGTAACCCTAGGGGTGCAAGTGTGCATTGTGTTTGATTTTCATGCATTTTGTCTTTGATTAGGTCAAGTTACTTGTTTGGTTTTGGATTTTGCATACAAACCCTAATCTCTAATCATGGCATAATTAAAAGCATAAAGTGCGAGAATTAAAAGTTTAAGCTGTTACAACATGATTATGGGGAGGGGGATACAATTTTTGAATGGGGATTATTTGACAAGAAATTAAAACCCTAGTTTACTATTACATCCAAATTGAATCAAATGCATAAATAATAAATGGACAATATTTAAATAAATAAATTAAATAAATATACAAAATAATATGAATATGCAAAAAAAGGTTTTTTTTTCTTTGTTTATTTTTATGTACATAAAAATATTTAATGTAAAAAGAAAGAAATAAATAAAAAGATTAATTTTATTTGGTTAAGGGTAAAACCCTAATTTTCTTTAAGAAAATAAATATATTGGCTATATTATTCATATACAATAAAATAAAATAAAATAGTATATTTACAAAAAATAAAATATATTTACAAAAAATATTTTTTAAGTATAAATAATAATAAAAATAAAAGTGTAATATTTTTATGTTTTTATTCTAAAGTATCTAATAAAATAAAAGTTATTATAATATATATATATATATATATATATATATATATATATATATATATATATATATATATATATATATATATATATATATATATATATATATATATATATATATATATATATATATATATATATATATATATATATATATATATATATATATATAAATGAAATAAAATATATATAAAAATAAAAATATATGTACAATAAAAATGAAATAAAATATATATAAAAATAAAAATATATTTAGTATGATATATTATTTAAGTATAAATAAAAATATAAAAGAATGATTTTTTAATATTTTATTTCTAAGTTTTCATTAAAATAAAATAAAGATATATGTTCATTAAATTACTTTTATGTTTAGAAAAATAGAAATAAAATACAAAATAAATGTGAAAATTTATAAAAATATTTTTTGAGTATTTTTCAAATTTGGGAATAATAAAATAAAATCAGAAATGAAAATAAAAATGCAAAAATATAAAATATCAAGAAATTGGGCCAGGCGGTGCATTCAGCAAAAGGGGGTGTCAAAATTAAAAGAAGCAAAGCCCAGCCCAAGCCAGACTTCATCTTCAACCCATGGCTTCAAAAACGCGCGCGCCTGTACCAAACATGGATATCCTGCATACGAGCTCTATTGCAAAAATACATAACATCAAAGTTGTAGAGCTTTTCAAGACGAATCCAACCATATAAAAAACTTGTCCTAACTCTCAAAGACCAGAGAGACTTTCTCTGGCCCTAAAATCTAACCTAATTTTTTCAGTATGTTCATGGATTAAATTCTCTTAGCATGCTTAATAAAAATGAAAACTGAGCATGTGTACAGCTTCATGGAAATGAATACTACATTTCTTATTCACAAACCTAAGTCTAAATGTTCCTAAATAGAGAGATAGGAAGTTGATAAAAACATGTTTCAGCTGACTTCGTGTAGGGCAATGTGGAGCTTTTCAACAAGGCTTGAGATGTCTGGGAGCTTGTTGGAACTTCACTTGACCTTCTCCAATGTCTAGCTTGCCTTGAATGTACTTGAACAAGCCTATAGAACTCAACCTGCACAAGCTCAAAATGAAAATGGCAAACCCTGTAAATGGAGTTACAGTTGGTGTTTAAGGTTTGGGATAGCTTGGATGGATTGAATGGAAGGTGTTTGAACAGGTTTGTGGCAAAATGCACGAGCAAATTGTGCTATGGAAGTCAAGTTGCAGATGTTGCCCTATTTTTCCAATGGAAGGTGATTTCTTTCTATGGGATGTTTGAAGGCTCAAGAGATCGTGTTTCTGGCTCAGAGGGGTGTGAGAAAGATGTCTCAAATGTTTGCACAAGTTGGTTTTGGCTGATGTTCAAGTTCTTGTGTTTTTGACAAATTTCTTGGTTATGAAGCAAAGTGTGGGAAGTGATGTCCAACAGGCCTGTACAGGCTATCCATATGCTTGCACCCTTTTCCCTTGGCCCCTCCAATTTGTGGATTTGATTTGCTATATCAGATATGGACCAATGCTCAAGGGATTCAGTTTTGACATAAAGCACATTTTTGCAAAAATGGTAATGTACCTTTTACCATTTATGGATTAATCTTGTGTACAATGCCCTAATGACCAAAACAATTCCTTAGACCAATGGATTTGCATTAAATTATTGAGTTTTAAATGGTTTAGAGGCCTGTAATCTAGTAAAAAGCAGGCTGATTTGAATTTGCAACTTGTATCACAATGAACATGCCATGGATGAAAAGTGAGTTTTTGCCAACTTCAAGCCTTCGATTCTCCCTAACCACAAATGTGTTTGGAGAGTTCTTGGACATTTTGGAAAGCTTGTAACATGCTATACAATCCATCTTTGAAATGAAATTTGAGATTCCAAGTGGAACTATGTGAAAAATGGCCAAGAAGATAGGTCAAAATCCTGCCTAAACTAGGGCAAAATTTCACTAAGTTAAAAGTTTTAGGGACCCTTGTTCCAAAAATCATAACTTGAGATCCAAGATTCTTTTGAGAAAACTTTTTGAATCAAAGGTTTATACTTTGTGGATGACTACAACTTTCATGTTCGAAGTTTTGTTTGAATCCAATTGCATCATGGTGAAAATATTGGGCAAAGTTAGGAAAAATTAAGAAAATTTCATAACTTAGAAAAATTCTAAGTTATGAAATTTTTAAACTTTAAACCCTAATTTGCAAAAATGGGTTTCTTGATGAATAAGTTTCATGTTTTGGCACATCTTGATGAAAAATGACCCTTGGCACTTGATTTTGACCAAAAAGTCAAAGTTTGACTTTTCAGTGTATAATCAAATTTTGATCAGTTGACTGAAAAATTCATCTGTCAATCCAATGCAATTGAGGTCTTTTGAACTTATTGAATAGGTCAAGATGATGCCATTGAGTCCTTGAATCTATGGTTGATCCCAATTTGCCATTGGCTAGGTCAAAAAGTCAGAAATTGCCTTTGTACAGTCAAAACCCTAAAAATGACCATTTTGCCCTTTTGATGATCTGATCAAATTTCTTCATGAGTTTTGGTCCAAACTTGATCAAATGGTTCATATGAGTTCATAATTTTGATGTGGATCAAAATTCATGAGGTTTGACTATAAATTGGCCACAGTTGACTTTTTCCCCAATACAGTTGATTTCTAGGTCAACTGTTCAATTGACTCGGCAAAAATTTGATTCAAGGCTTGAAACTTGGTATGGACAAACTTATGAGTCCAACATGAAGTATGAAAGTCACTTTGAGTATTAGAAGTCCAAAGATCCCTGTGCAAACTCAAACCCTAATTTAGGTCAACAGTGTAAGGAGATGTCTTGAGCAGTGCAAAACCTAGTTTGATCTTGAGTTCAAAAAGCCTTGTGATGAGAAATGTTGATAAAATGAGAGGGAAAATTTTGGGATACAACAACTTGCTTTGAAAATGTTTTACTTCGTGATAACCCTTGTATCAGTCCTCAAGGGTGTGACGAAGTTTGTTTTGAAAATTGTTTTGAAAAGTGTAAGTGTGAAAAGTTTTGATTTGAGCAAGTACCTACTAGCATCTACCTACTCGAAAAAAAGATCTTTTCTATTCTTGTTTCCTTTAGACCGTGTTATCCTACTATTAGTGAGTAGGTAACATCGTCGTTGGAGTTGTAAGGGTCAATTCGAAAGGGACGTACGATCACTAAAGCAATATTAGGATACCTTAGTAATAACCCTAGAGTTTTAAGATCATATTCGAGGTAAAATTTCCGAGGCAATATTTCCGAGGCAACGTTCTGAGGCAACATTCGAATGGGACGTTTGATCTTTTTAGACAGGAGGGCAACCACTAAGACACCCTATACTTAATGATCACTTACCGAAGGCAACCGAAGTGAAAGTATACCCTAAGAGTGATATGTGCGAGTGATTTGTTTCAATTATTTATCTTTGCACATTAGGGTTTTCTAACTGGATTAAGTTGCCATGCATTCTTGTCATACAATCCTATTAGCATACATCTAAACTGTTTAATATTTGCGGGAATTAAAATGCGAGAAAGTAAATCTACGCTATTACAAGGCTTCAGGGAGGGGGATTAATTACATAGCCAAAACCCGGGAAAAAGCGATAAGTGAAAAGTCCTAGATTAAACTATTACAAACCATGAACAGTTACAAAAATATCGGTAAAAATAATAACATGTGCGTGATGAATCGAATACGGAGCAAATAGGGTTTTGACCCTTGTCTAAACCTAATTATGATTAGTTAAAGAAAATACTTTTTTTATGTTTTGCTTTGTTATTTAAGAAAATAATAGAATTGCTAAATTAAAGGAAAATCCTAAGTCTAATTAATTTTAAACTAATAAAAACAAATTAATTTGCCTAAAAGCCTATTTTCTGTATTTTTATTTATTTGAGAAAAATAACAAAACAAAATTAAAGGAAAAGTCTAACCTAATCTCTACTTGATTTTATTTTTGAAAACAAATTAAAATTTCTAAATTAAACTAAACTAAATTAATTTAATTTTTGATAATAATAAAAAAAGATTAATCATAATTTTGGTGAATTGTTGATTTTATGTTTTTTGTGAAAAATAAATTAATTTGTAATTAAATAAATAAAGGAAATTAAAAGAATTAAAAAAAATGATAAAGAAAATAAAATAAAAAGATTAGTAATGGGCCTGATGTTGTTCAACAATTGAGGGGGGTTGGAATATAAATTCCTGGGCCCAAATGGCTAAGGCCTGTTTGACTTTGCTCCAATCCAGTGCGCACGTTTGATTGAGGCGCATGGTGATCCTCCTATGGTGGTATGTTGATCTGAGGCGTTGATGAATTGGATGGCCAGATCCTGATGGTGTATGGTGGACTTCCTGACTTTCTATGTGCTGGATCACCTATTGAAGAAAAATGTGAAATAAAGTTTGGAACTTGGGAATCGAACCCAAGTCCTCTGCACTTTCCCCCTACACGCTTACCAACTGATCCAATTGTTTCATTTGTATGTACAATGGAAATCAATTATAATATAATAAAAACAAAATGCTGAAATTCTAGACGCGCCAAATTCAAATCACCCAACCAGGGGATGACACGCATCGTCGTCTTCCTCCTAAACCGTCGTTTTAGGTGGCAAACTTTTACCTACAGACGCTTACTATAGGTTTATCCCTGTGTATTTCAAAAATTGTGTGTGCTCAAGAAAAATGGCCATGGCTGGTACCAATCAACTCGTTTCATCCTCACGAGTCTCATGGTACCAGAATCAACGCCCAATTTCACCTATCCTGCAAAGCCCTAATCAAGAACATAAAACGCTAGCTATGGTAACATTCTGTATAGGCATTAGAAATGCAATTAAATGGTACCAATCGTTTGCAAACTTAATCATAAACACGAATATATAATCAAAATATGCATAGGATGAGTAAATCACTGAAACCAAATTTTAATTTAGAGGCAAGTCGTGATACCTATATCTTGCAATTCCAGGTGTGAGAGAGCTTGCAAATGGTTGGAATTCCTTCTGGAGATGTCCAAGAACCTGTTGGTGTCGTGAGAATGGTACGAATTGGCCTCTAATATGGAAATTGGATCACCACTTTTATTGAATTTTTTCGTGTTTTGTTTCACCTCTGCACGACTGCTTTCAACCTCCTTATGCCTTGGTCTCCTTCTGTATATGTACTACAAACTATTAGGTCAACAAAAACGACCTCAATCTTTCTCATCATAGAGATTTGATTTGATCTTTCATAGTATATGATTCCTTTCCAATTTTGCTCAAATCCAATCTTTTTCCAACTAAGTTGACTTTGCACGAGTTGATCTTCAATTGACAGCATATAAGATCTTTTTTCAATGCAAAAATCATCCCTAAAATACAATATGTGATTTATTAGGATTTATTTGAATTTTAAATGAATAAAAACCAAAATAAATTAAATAAATGAATAAATCAAGAATGGAGGGTCCCATAGGTCTTGGAATATGTTGGGAATGAGAAGAAAACATAAAAAGTTGGGCCCATTTAGCAAGAGATGCAAATTTGAGCATATTTGTCTTTTGGCAATTTTTGTAAAAAAAGGTCAACTTGGCCAATGCACAACTCTTTGGATTTTGACCCTAGAGAGGTTTTATTGGACTTTTTAGAAATCTTGTGATGTTCTATAAGCAAACCTTTTGGTCTCATCTCAACTGAGTTTTCCCTGTTCATGTTTGGAGCTTTAACCCAAAAGGTGTTTTTGTTGACTTTTCAAACTGACCTATAATGTCAAAATTCATATCTTTTTGTGAGTGCATATTTTTAACTTGGGATATGAAGATGAATTATAGGGAATTTCATCCTCTTCAAAATGAGCTTTGGATGGGTCATTTCTGATAAAGTATGAGAAAGTTATGCTTGGTCAAAATTGAGTTGACTTTTCCTACAAAACCCTAATTTGGCAACTTTTGGGTTTTGATGAATTGTGAGCAATCCTTGAGGAATCATGATAAACCCTTGATAAAAAGATGAATAATACTTCAAAATGAGGATGTTGACCAAAGATATTGAATTTTGACTGTATGTGAGCCACAATTGACTTTTGACCTAGCACAGTCGATTTTCAGGCCTTTGAGCAATTGACTGAGCAAACTTCCTCTACAAGGCTTGAAACTTGACATGGATGATCTTGAGAACATATTAGGAAAATAATGAGCATTTGGTATCCTTTGGACTCAATCATCTTGATGCAAAATGAAATCCTAATTTGAGGTAGACTGCCCTAGGAGAGAGTTTGTCTGGCCAACCCTTGGACTTCCTTGAGCTATTTGAGGACCTCACTTGACATGTATTGAGAAATATGGGAGAGAAAATTTTGGGGTACAAAAGCTGCCCCTGTTCAATCTTCTTAGACCTGAGGATGTAGATTGGCGTGTCTGCCTTTCGTGATCTGAAGGTGGAAGATGATTGGACAGTAGAGTGCCTAGAAATTTGTACTCGCATGAAGTGATACTTGACTTATGCTTATCGGGAATGGGCTTATAGATGCCATTTGGTAGTTTATAGAGAATTGTCGGAGATGGGCTTAAAGATGCCATCCGAAGAAGTGTCGATCGCATAAGAGATCTCTTTGCAAGAACCCGTATACCCGTTGTTGAGGAGGACTTCACTGGGGAATGATGGTCTTTGTTCTGAGAAAAATAGAGTTTTAGGAACTTTAGTTGTTCGTTACTCTACTGGGGAATAATTCCGGTTTTGGAAGCAGAAATAAACCGCGTGTTTGGTCAGGGTACATGCTGCACCGCGACTTACTGGGGAAATGTGAAATCAGTTGTGTTTGATTGGGTTCCGGTCTTACAGTGTTGTGGACTGTTATCTGGGGATAAGGGAGGCCGAACCCGTATAGTAAGGTTAGGAGAAGGAACCTGGATAGTAGGGTTACTTCGATATGAAAGCCTGGATAGTAGGGTTGTGAGAAGGAACCTGGATAGTAGGGTTACTTCGATATGAAAGCCTGGATAGTAGGGCTATGAGAAGGAAACTGGATAGCAGGGTTACTTCGAAATGGAAGCCTGGATAGTAGGGCTGTGAGAAGGAACCTGGATAGTAGGGTTACTTCGATATGAAAGCCTGGAAAGTAGGGGTGTGAGAAGGAACCTGGGTCGGAGGTTTACTTCTATATGAAAGCCTGGATAGTAGGGCTGTGAGAAGGAACATGGATAGTAGGGTTACTTCGATGTGAAAGTCTGGATAGTAGGGTTGTGAGAAGGAACTTGGATAGCAGGATTACTTCGAAATGAAAGCCTGGATAGTAGGGATGTGAGAAGGAACCTGGATAGTAGGGTTACTTCGATATAAAAGCCTGGATAGTAGGGTTGTGAGAAGGAACCTGGGTCGTAGGGTTACTTTGATATGAAAGCCTGGATAGTAGGGTTGTGAGAAGGAACCTGGATAGTAGGGTTACTTCGGTATGAAAGCATGGATAATAGTGCTGTGAGAAGGAACCTGGGTCGTAGGGTTACTTCGATATGAAAGCCTGGATAGTAGGGCTGTGAGAAGAAACCTGGATAGTAGAGTTACTTCGATATGAAATCCTGGATAGTAGGGCTGTGAGAAGGAACCTGGATAGTAGAGTTACTTCGAAATGAGTTTGGGTAAAACTGTAAAGGGAACCTGGGTAAGGTTGCTTTTATCGCACCGATAGTTACTCTGTTTAGCTTCGAGTTTGATCATGGACCTGCTGGAAATTGTTGATAATAATTGCCTTTCATGAAAGGAATACATGGTTAGTTATGTGCGATGCATGAGATGCATTGTATAATGACGTTCTCAAAATAAATGAGACTGTGTTATATGTGATGTATGCACATGTCATGATGTATGAACATGAAATTCTGACGTGATAATCTGAATTTGGGAAAATAAATCCCTAATTTCTATGAAAACCATAGTTCCTCCACCTCTGTTGGGGATGGTGAACAAAGATGACCGTGCTGGGGATTTGCCCCTTGGCTGGTAAATATTCTGCCGGACGAGATTCTGTCTGAGGATAACTCTGCGGGGAACAACTCTGTTGGAGACGAGATACTCTGTTGATAGATCTACCGACTTGGAGGAATAAATCAGCTGGGGATGAACTTTTGTTGCTGGTGATAAAAAAACTCTGCTTGGGGAAAAATTTCCGACTCACTCGTGATTGTGAACCTCGGCTGGGGAGAGTTGTTTCCTGTTCAGAAAAGCTAACACCATTGTCTTTGGATACTTCTTACTCTATGAGGAGTGTATGTACAACTTCTCATGTTCTCCAGCTGGGTCTATCCCTATACCTGATGGGCAGAGTAACTGTAAGGCTTGGACACTTCTTATTTGTCCCTGTTCCTGGAATTACGAGTAATTGTCTTTTGCTTTTTACGTAAATATTTATGAGCAGCAATTTTCTCAAATGCATATATCAAAATGAATCATTGGATGTTCTAGCACAACAGAAAAAGAAAAACAAATCGAAATTTCTTGTGAAAATGAATTTTATTTATTTTGAAGTTGGCCCATAATATGCGTTTTTGTACAAAGAGGCTGGCGTCCTAGTAAGAGAACACCGCCGAAAGACAAAAATTATACAATTTGTGTAAACTAAAGAAAGACAGCTATGTGAAACAATCCCATTGGGTTCTAATTCTGCTATTGCTTTTATATCTTCGAGCGTCTCATCACTTTATTGCTTAGTCGAAGGTGGATCAGATTGATTGGCACCATCTGAGATTGATAGTCGATACCGAAGTCTGGCTGCGAGGTGATCCAATGAGACATAGTGTTACGCTTTGATCCCTAATTTTTGCCTGGACCGCCCTTTCGGGTTTTCGGCCCATCGGGATACCCTTTTTTTCCCAAGTCGCCCTTTATGGTTTTTGACTTACCGGGTGTACAGTTTTTCATTTTCATCCCTTACTTTTTCCCGAACCCTTTTGGTTCATCGGGAAGCCCTTATTTTTTCCTAGGCCAGTCGACCTAACGGGTCTTTGATTATGCGTAGTATCTTTTCACTATGTCTGCATTGACGGGGTGAGGAAGGTCGTCACCATCCATGGTGGTTAGAATCATAGCTCCTCCCGAGAAAATGTTCCTAACCACAAATGTCCCTTCGTATGTAGGGGTCCATTTTCCCTTGGGATCACCTTGAGGCAGTATGATGCGTTTGATCACTAGATCCCCGACTTGATATTCTTGACGTCTGACTTTCTTGTAAAAAGCCTTGATCATTCACTTTTGATATGTCTGACCATGATAGATAGCAGTAAGTCTCTTTTCATCGATTAAATTCAGCTGATCAAGCCGAGTTTAGATCCAGTCGTCTTTGTTCAAACCCACATCCTTCATAATCCAGAGAAAGGGTATCTGGACTTTGATGATTAGGACTGCCTCCATGCCGTACACCAAAGAGTAGGGTGTTGCCCTTGTCGATGTCTGTGATGAGGTACGGTACCCATGAAGAGCGAATGGTAACATCTCGTGCCAGTCTTTGTACGTCACTGTCATCTTCTACACAATCTTCTTGATGTTCTTGTTAGCCGCTTCAACAACCCCATTCATCTTCGGCCGGTAGGGAGAAAAGTTGTGATGTTGTATCTTGAACTCTTTTCAGAGTTCGGTAATCATCGTATTATTGAGATTTGTACCATTGTCAGTGATAATCCTCTCTGGTACACCATATTGACAGATCAGATTATGTCGGATGAATCGCGTCACGACGTTTTTAGTCACTGTGGTAAAGGAAGCTACCTCAACCCACTTTGTGAAATAATCAATTGCTACCAGAATGAAGCGATGCCCGTTTGACGCAGTAGGTTTGATCTCGTCGATCATGTCGATGCCCCACATTGTAAAGGGCCAAGGAGCTATCAAAACATTCAGGGGAACTGGAGGTACATGCACTTTATCAGCATATACTTGGCACTTATGACAGGTTCGTGAGTGCTAATAACAATCAGCTTCCATAGTGGACAAGTAATATCCTGCCCTTAGGATTTTCTTCGCCATAGTATGCCCACTGGAATAAGTTCCGAAGGTACCTTCATGTAGCTCTGTCATGATTCTTTCTGCCTCACTCTTATATACACACCGCAGTAAGGTTGAATCATGGTTACGCTTATAGAGGATTCCATTACTAATGAAGAACTTCGCAGCGAACCTTCTCAGAAACTTCTTATCATTAACAGATTCCCCCTCGGGGTATTCCTGAGCTTCAAGATACCTCTTTACCTCATGAAACCAGGGTTTATCTGCTACCTCTTCAGTCTCAATGTCATAGAAATGCGCGGGTTCGTCCAACCTCTCAATGGTGATCTTGGGAGCTTCATTGTCCCACCTGACTTTGAACATATAAGACATGGTAGCTAACGCATCCTCCAACTAGTTCTCTTCTCGCGGGAAATGTTGAAAGGTTATCTCCTTAAAGTGTGGGAGCAACGTCAGTACATACTCTTTGTAAGAAATAAGATTCGGGTGCTTCGTATCCCACTCGCCTTTGATCTGACTTATCACTAGAGCGGAATCTCTGAATACACTCAAGAACTTAATCCTCAGGTCAATAGCAGCTCGAAGACCCATGATACACGCTTCATACTCCGCCATATTGTTGGTGTAGTTAAAACATAATTGGGCGGTGAACGGAGTATGACAGCCCTCAGGAGATATGATTACAACACCAATGCCATTACCCAGTGCATTCGAGGCTCCGTCAAAATACATAGACCATCGGGATCCTTCCTCAGGTCCTTCATCCGGTCCAGGCTCTTCACAGTCGGTTACCAACATGATATTCTCATCTGGGAACTCGAAATTCATGGACTGGTAGTCATCCACGGCCTGATGCGCGAAATGATCTGCCAATACACTCCCCTTGATTGATTTTTGGGTTTTGTATTGGATGTCGTACTCAGTTAAGATCATCTGCCATCTTGCTATCCTTCCAGAGAGAGCGGGCTTCTCGAAAATATACTTGATTGGATCCATCTTTGATATCAATAGGGTAGTGTGAGTTAGCATATACTGTCTCAGCCGGCGAGCAACCCATGCCAAAGCACAGCAAGCTTTCTCGAGCAATGAGTATCGGGTCTCAAGTTGGTAAACTTTTTTCTAAGGTAATAAATGGCGTGCTCTTTTCGGCCAGACTCGTCATGTTGCCCCAGCACACACCCCATCAAATTGTCCAGCACCGTCAAGTATAGTATCAAAGGTCTACCTTCAACTGGAGACATTAAAATTGGTGGTTCTTGAAGATATTCCTCGATTCTTTCGAAAGCGGTCTGGCATTCATTATTACACTTTACCACTTGATCTTTCTTCAGCAGCTTAAAGATTGGCTCACAAGTAGCAGTCAGATGTGAAATGAACCCGACGATGTAATTCAGACATCCTAAGAAACCTCTAACTTATTTTTATGTGTGGGGAGCCGGCATCTCTTGTATGGCTTTTACCTTTGCAGGGTCCACCTGAATACCTTTGTCACTGACAACGAAACCCAGAAGCTTTCCAGACCTTACCCCGAAGGTACACTTGTTCAGATTCAACCTTAACTTGTACGTCTTCAACCTATCGAACAGTTTCTGGAGATGATCAAGGTGTTCTTCCTCAGTCTGGGACCTAGCTATCATGTCATCAACATAAACCTCGATCTCGTGGTGAATCATATCATGGAACAAAGCAACAATGGTGCACTGATAAGTTTCCCCAACATTCTTCAACCCAAAAGGCATTACCTTGTAATAAAAGGTGCCCCACTGTGTAACAAAGGTTGTCTTCTCCATGCCTTTAGGAGCCATCTTGATCTGGTTGTAGCCAGAAAAACCGTCCATGAAAGAGAAGATCTTATGCTGCACGGTGTTATCGACTAGAACATCAATGTGAGGAAGAGGGAAGTCATCCTGGGGGCTTTCCCTGTTCAGATCTCTATAGTCCACACATACCCGTACTTTACCATCCTTCTTTGGTACTGGTACAATGTTGGCAACCCACTGCAGATAAGAAGTGACAGCTAAGAAACCTGTGTCGAACTGTTTCATGACTTCTTCCTTGATTTTCTCTGACATTTCAGGGCGCATATGGCAAACTTTCTGCTTTACCGGAGGGCAGTCTTCTTTAGTCGGCAAGCGATGAAGCACAATATTAGTGTCCAAACCAGGAGAAGATCTCAACATAGTCGCGTAGCATTTATGTTAACCATTGTTTGACACTAGGCTCCAGATTCGCACCTATCTTAACCTTTTTCTTGTTTTCCTCTATACCCAAATTCATTGACTCAACTGGCTCTTAATGCGGCTGTATGGCCCTTTCTTCCTGCTGTAATAGTCTAGCAAGTTCTCTAGGCACCTCACAATCATCCTCACCTTTGTCCTCGGCTTGGTTGATCGGATTTTTAAAGTCATAACTGGCAGTAGTAGAGTTGTTATCAATGGGATCCATATTGGATAAGGATCTGCATTATGATACGTGAGTGTGTGTAAGAGAATAGTTGTTTTGATTAGGTGAGAGACAGAAAAGAAAAACAAGGAGCGCAAAATTTGTAATGCAAGAAACGTCCAATGTTTTATTAATGATATATGAAAATGACAAGTAATAAGCCCTCATAAGCAAAGCCAAGGTGCCTCGGGCAAGGCACCGGGCCACAAAGTTCCAAACAGTTTATTACAAATCTTAAAACAAAAGTCAATTACTGCGGAGTAAAAGAAACAGGTATGAAGTCCTTTGTCGTCCAGTTGTTTAGTCCGCCATTGGTTGTTAGGTAGATCCAGCTGTCGATGTCTGAATCTTCTTCACTGTCCTCAATTGCATTAACTCCCCGATTGTTGATGTGTAGAGGAGGTCTCCCAATCCGTGCGCGCCTAACAGCCCTTTGAGCCTCTATAGTAAATCCCAAACCAAATTTGTCAGTTTTATGAGTTAAATCAAGGAGCTGACCCCAATTGGTACACCCACCTTCTTCAATTACAGCCCTGGCATCTTTGAGAGAAGCCATCTTCAGCGGAGGCTTCTTGGTAGGAACTTCGGTTGATGCCGAGAACTAAGGGACCTCTTCGAAATTTTGACAAGGAATTTCTATGAATTCCCCGTCCATCTCCATGTAGTGGAAGGAATTGAGATGACTCACCATATACTCTTCTTCCCCTTGCACCGTGACAATCTTTCCCTTCACCAAATACTTCAGCATTTGATGGAGTGTGGAAGTAACTGCCTCAGCCTTATGAATCCAAGGACGACCCAGTAAGCAAGAATATGATGGCCTGATATCCATCACGTAGAAGGTGGATGCAAAAGTATGAGAGCCAACTTTGACAGGGATGTCCACCTTCCTGTGCACCATTCTCTTCGATCCATCAAAAGCCCTTACCACAATGTTACTCGACTTTATAATCAAACCTTCACAATCCAGACGGTCTAATGCTTTCTTTGGCAGAACATTTAATGAGGACCCGGTATCTACCAGTACATGGGCCATAGTGGTGCCCCTGCACTCGATCGAGACGTGCAGAGCATCATTATGATTCCTCCCTTTAGCAGTCAGATCCGTATCTGAGAAACCCAGCCCATTGTCGGCGGTCAGGCTAGCTACACAATCTTTGAACTGATCTGCGGAATTTTCCTGCGGCACATGCACAATCTTGAGAAATGCAATTAAAGTCTTCGCATGGGCTTCAGAATATAACAACAAGGACAACATGGAGATCTTTGACGGGGTGTGCCCCAGACGCTCGACTATGTTGTAGTCGCTCTTCTTGATAATTTTCAAAATTTCCTCTATTTCTTGTTTAGAGGTTTCTACAATGATTTTCTTAGGTGCCTTCGTCCGGGAAGGCTCACCTATGATTTCTTTGCCCCGAGTCCCAGATGGCTCGGCGACAGGGGTGATAACTGGAGTAGGAACTGGGACAGTAGTTGATGTACTAGCAGATGGAATGACAACAGGTTTGTAGACAGTCGGAGGGGAAATCTCGGGGGAAAGGAGTCTTCCACTTTTGGTGACCTTACTGGTTCCGACGATATTACTGATATCTGTATCGGCTTCTTCAGTCCTCAAATCTTGCTTAACACCATGGTAATATACATCAGCACTGTAATACCATGGGATAGCCTTATCTGAAGTATATGGGATGGGACCCGGAGCGGTGATCATTAACAGAGCAATTCTTGGAACAGGTGTAACCCTAAGATGTTTTCTCGAGGAAACCTTGGAAGGATTGGCGAAAATGGTTATGATGGAAACATCTTCAAACGGAATCATAGTCTTCTCAAACAAAATTTCTTTATTATCCATCATGCGCTGAACACCTGACTTCAACAAAAAGCAACTGGAAGGCAGAAATGAACACATGTGGCAACCTTCACCACAACCCAGAAATATACTGGCCAACAACAAATTCTTCTTAACCGTCATCAAAGGAGTAGAAATTTCTTCCACGGAGGTCACAAACGAATCGGTGTCCACAACATTGACTCCACGACCATGTTTGGGCATATGAGCAGTTATGACGTTGGGCTTTTTCGTAGCATCAAACTCAATCTTCATAGCTTCCAGCAAATCTTGCACTTTGTTTCTTAGATCCCAACAATCGTTTGTGTCGTGGCCAGGACTCTCAGAATGGTAGGCGCACCGCAGGTTGGAATTGTACCTGGGAGAAGCAGTGTTCGGATTCTTGGGAGCCTCTTTCAAAGTTGCCAAGTTAGATTTTAACAGATGAGGCAAAACTTCAGCCAAAGTCATGTTGATGCAGGTAAATTTCCATTGTGGTCTTTCCGCCCTTTGCTGATTATTGCATTGTGGAGCAACTATTGGTCTTGATATCACTACAACATTTACCGTTTGACGCTGTTCAGATCTGTTTTGGCCCCTCGGGCCATAGACTGCACTAGCTTCCTTCTTACCGGTGAAAGGCTTCTTTGCTGCACTTGATGAAGCATCCTTCTGCATTTTACCACTTCGAATGCCAGCCTCTACTCTTTCTCCCGTCAAAATTAACTCAGTAAACCCAGATGACGAACTGCCGATCAAGTGATTGAAAAATGGACCAGATAGTGTCCCTAGAAACATGTCAACCAACTCCCTATCAGACAAAGGGGGTTGGACTCTTCCAGCTAAGTCTCTCCACTTTTGAGCATAGTTCTTAAAACCTTCACCTGCACCCATAGACATACCCTAGAGCTGAGTACGAGTGGGAGCAAGGTCGGCGTTATACTAATACTGCTTTTAAAAAGCAGTAGCAAGGTCTTCCTAGTTTCGGACACTGGCTCCTTCCAACTGATAAAACCATTCAAGATGAGTCCCTGACAGACTATCTTGAAACGAAATGCACCCACAAATTTCTATCAGTAGTGTGTGGTTGGATTTTCCTGACATACGAGCGGAGATGGAGTTTTGGACAAGATACTCCATCGTACTTAGCAAAAACCGAAGCTTTGAACTTATGAGGGATGACCACTCCCGATACCAGTCCCAATTCTCCGAAATCCAAACCATGGATTTTCTGAATCTCCATAGCACTCAGACGGTCTTCTAGCTGCTTGTATCTATCCTCGGCAGGAGGATATTGCTCATCGTCGTAGTCCGTATCGTTATCAGGAACTGCAGGACTAGGGTCCTTTACCCTTTCTTGATTCTCCCTGTCCTTGGATGAGGAGGTCAAATCAGCTGGTTGTCTCAACCTTTCTCCGAATCTTCTACCCATGTTCAGAATACCGACCTTCTTCTTCTTCTTCTTCTTCTTCTTCTTCTTCTTCTCTTTTAGAATGAGGGTCTTCAAATCCTCCTGCCCTTTAGCCAGACTTATGAACATCTATTGGAATTGGGCGTTTTGTGCCTGAAGATCTTTGATGGCTTGCTTGGAAGACATTTAATGCTGAAATAAACAATGAAGAAGATGAGAAACCTGTAAGGGTACCTGTAATGATGTGCATGATAAGGGGATGCGCATGTAATGATTTCAAAGACTTTGGGAGATTTAAATTTGTAGACCAAAAATAAACAAACTTTATTAGATTAACTTTGAAAGGTTCAACAATGCCTTTAAGGCGTTACAAAGAAGTAAATAAAACAAGATCTAAAACTAGAAAAAGAAAAAATCAAAAGTCCCATGGACTCTTCCTCCTTGTGCCGATATAGTCATTGATCACTCTTTCTTCCTCGAGCTGCCTGTTGAGCTTCAAAATCTTCCTTTCTTGCTCATGGTACTGTTCCCGGTAAGTGTCCCGCTCATTCTTCAACCGAATCCAAGACCTCTGCAACTCCCCAGGATCAGTGGGCATATAATGATAGAGAACCGGGTAAGGAATGCCCTCTTCATTAGTGGGTTCCATAATCACTGGTAATACGGCCTCATAGGGCATCCCAAGATTCTGGCCACGAGCTCAGACCCATTGGAGGTAAGGCTGCATAGGAAGGGAAGTCTTTGGTCCCAACTCTTGGGGGTCAGCTCTGTTCACCATGCCCCAAGCTCGTATAAACCTCCGGCGGTGCTCCTTAACATCCTCCTTATAGTCAAATACAATATCCTCAAGAAGTAACTCATGGAGACTATCTCTCCGAGCACGACCAAATTGTTGCAAAGCTAGACAAGGATTGTAAGTTATACCCCCTCTGATTCCAAGCAACGGAACATTAGGGTATCCTCCACAACGATCAATAACAACAGTGTCTTCCATAGCCCGGGAACACCAAATAATATCTGTATGAGCAAGTGACATTATTCTGTAGGACCAACCCAAACCTTCTTCGTTCTTCAGCGCAGACTTAGGGAGGTGAGAAATAAACCACCTTGACAGCAACGACATGCAACACATAAGAGTCCCTCTTCTCCTCATGGTACGAGTATAGAGGGCATGCAAGATATCTCCAAGCAAGGTAGGCACAAGGTTGCGAGAAAGGAAAATCTTGACAGCATTCACATCTACAAAGGAATCCAGATTCGAGAAGAGAACCAAACCATAGATAAGGATAGCTAAGATGTCTTCAAAATCCTGAAAATTCAAATTATCCAAGAATAGCTGAGCCTGGTCTATCAGAAATTTGGCTAGAAAACCTTCGACCCCGCTTCGTGTTTCCCAAATGGATACTACATAATCCCGTTTCAAATGCAAGGCTGAGGCAATGTCTTCTGGTCTGAGAACTTCTTCCATACCTGTGAAGGGTACCTGTTCAAGAATGGATATGCCCAATAGGTGAGAAAACTCTTCCAAGGTGGGAACGAGCTGGTAATCTGGAAAGGTGAAGCAATGATGCACATGATCGAAGAAATGGAAAAGTACACTCATCATCTGCTCATCAAGATTTGAAGTGACCAAGATCAGAAGTTGACAATGTCTCTTAATGAACATAGAAGTCTCAGAAACACTTGAGGCTAGCTCTTTAAGTTGGGCAGGTATTTGCACAAAGTTGACTCGGATGGTATTTCTGTGCACGGAAGCCATAATCTGCAAAATAGAACAAAGATAAATTCCCATGGTCTTTGAAATGGTTAGTGTAATGAAGCATGAATGCCATGTTATGATGCATGATGTCATGGTAAACCACATGTATAGCAAACATAGATATTGCAAATACAATCAAATCACACAAAACCCTTAGGTTTAAGGCTTGCATGAGGTCAAAGGTAATACCCTCTTGAAGTTAAGTTGGTTCAGACCTGCCCTAAAAAGTAACCGGGTTCTAGAGGATCTCAATATCACTGACCATCCTCCATCGGTCATGGTTTCAGCTCACACAATCTTTTCTTGCGGTCGGAACTATCTCGAGAGTATGGTCTCAATGAGTGTAGCATCGAGTATCAACCAGCTCCCAGCTTTACACTGAGGCCGGCTATATCACTACTTTATAATGGCCAAGTTGGTCGATTAAAGGTTCTAAGGTCAGTTGATGTTTAACGATACCACGCAGCGGCCCCGTATTCTCCTCGTTTCTCCACAAGGGATACTGGTACCAACCAGAGTGCCACATCAACATAGCTACTGCTTCAACCGTATCGTTCTACACCGTACAGTTCCCTCACAGTCTATTTCTACTTACCTAAAAGGTATTCCCCAGATCCGGGTGTAGGATCTATAGTAACCCCAAATAAAACCCTTAAAAGTAAAGCAAACAAAGCAATCAAGAGAAGCAATTATGATGACCTAGATCCTAAGGTATACCCCACTTATTCATCCCCAGCAGAGTCGCCAGTTCTGTGATACGGTGGCAGAACCGTCTGTTTAATACTGGTTTGTGTTTTGTATTCGCAAATGTCGCGGTAAGCAAGAGTCGCCACCGACTTTTATTTCATCCAACAAAGGAAAGGAAAAAGAACAGAAAAAACATTTTTTCAAGAATGTTTTTTAGTACGGGGGGTAGATTATAGAAAGGGAAGGTGTTAAAACCCTTTCCATCCATGGTTTTCCATGGGCTCTTAGGTACTTGCTCATCTTTTTTAAAATTGCTTGTGTGTGTGCTTGCTTTGAAAATGTTTTACTTCGTGATAACCCTTGTATCAGTCCTCAAGGGTGTGACGAAGTTTGTTTTGAAAATTGTTTTGAAAAGTGTAAGTGTGAAAACTTTTAATTTGAGCAAGTACCTACTAGCATCTACCTACTCGAAAAAAAGATCGTTTTTATTCTTGTTTCCTTTAGACCGTGTTATCCTACTATTAGTGAGTAGGTAACACCGTTGTTGGAGTTGTAAGGGTCAATTCGAAAGGGACGTACGATCACTAAAGTAATATTAGGATACCTTAGTAATAACCCTAGAGTTTTAAGATCATATTCGAGGCAACATTTCCGAGGAAACATTCCAAGTCAACATTCGAACGGGACGTTTGATCTTTTTAGACAGGAGGGTAACCACTAAGACACCCTATATTTAATGATCGCTTACTGAAGGAAACCGAAGTGAAAGTATACCCTAAGAGTGATATGTGCGAGTGATTTGTTTCAATTATTTATCTTTGCACATTAGGATTTTCTAACTGGATTAAGTTGTCATGCATTCTTGTCATACAATCCTATTAGCATACATCTAAACAGTTTAATATTTGCGAGAATTAAAACGCGAGAAAGTAAATATACACTATTACAAGGCTTCGGGGAGGGGGATTAATTACATAGCCAAAATCCGGGAAAAAGAGATAAGTGAAAAGTCCTAGATTAAACTATTACAAACCATGAACAATTACAAAAATATCGGTAAAAATAATAACATGTGCGCAATGAATCGAATACGGAGCAACTAGGGTTTTGACCCTTGTCTAAACCTAATTGCGATTAGTTAAAGAAAATGTTTTTTTTTGTTTTGCTTTGTTATTTAAGAAAATAATAAAATTGCTAAATTAAAGGAAAATCCTAACTCTAATTAATTTTAAACTAAGAAAAACAAATTAATTTGTTTAAAAGCCTATTTTCTGTATTCTTATTTATTTGAGAAAAATAACAAAACAAAATTAATGGAAAAGTCTAACCTAATCTCTACTTGATTTTATTTTTGAAAACAAATTAAAATTTCTAAATTAAACTAAACTAAATTAAATTAATTTTGATAATAATAAAAAATTATTAATACTAATTTTGGTGAATTGTTGATTTTATGTTTTTTGTGAAAAATAAATTAATTTGTAATTAAATAAATAAAGGAAATTAAAAGAATAAAAAAATGATAAAGAAAAGAAAATAAAAAAGATTAGTAATGGGCCTGATGCTGTTCAACAATTGAGGGGGGTTGGAATATAAATTCCTTGGCCCAAATGGCTAAGGCCTGTTTGACTTCGCTCCAATCCAGTGTGCACGTTTGACTGAGGCGCACGGTGGTCCTCCTATGGTGGTATGTTGATCTGAGGCGTTGATGAATTGGATGGCCAGATCCTGATGGTGTATGGTGGAATTCCTGACTTGTTATGCGCTGGATCACCATTTGAAGAAAAATGTGAAATAATGGTTGGGACCTGGGAATCGAACCCAGGTCCTCTGCACTTTCCCCCTGCACGCTTACCAACTGAACCAATTGTTTCATTTGTATGTACAATGGAAATCAATTATAATATAATAAAAACAAAACGCTGAAATTCAAAACGCACCAAATTATAATCACCCAACCAGGGGATGACACGCATCGTCGTCTTCCTCCCAAACCATCGTTTTAGGTGGCAAACTTTTACCTACAAGTGCTTACTGTAGGTATATCCCTGTGTATTTCAAAAATCGTGTGTGCTCAAGATAAATGGCCATGACTGGTACCAACCAACTCGTTTCATCCTCACGAGTCTCATGGTACCAGAATCAACACCCAATTTCACCTATCCTACAAAGCCCTAATCAAGAACACAAAACCCTAGCTATGGTAATATCCTATATAGGCGTTAGAAATGCAATTAAATGGTACCAATCGTTTGCAAACTTAATGATAAACACGAATATACAATCAAAATATGCATAGGATGAGTAAATCACTGAAACCGAATTTGAATTTAGAGGCAAGTCGTGATACCTATATCTTGCAATTCCAGGCGTGAGAGATCTTGCAAATGGTTGGAATTCCTTCTGGAGATGTCCAAAAACCTGTTTGTGTCGTGAGAATGATATGAATTGGCCTCTAATATGGAAATTGGATCACCACTTTTCTTGAAATTTTTTAAGTTTTGTTTCACCTCTGCACGACTTCTTTCAACCTCCTTATGCCTTGGTCTCCTTCTGTATATGTACTACAAACTATTAGGTCAACAAAAATGACCTAAATCTTTCTCATCATGGAGATTTGATTTGATCTTTCAAAGCATATGATTCCCTTCCAATTTTGCTCAAATCCAATCTTTTTCCAACTAATTTGACTTTGCACGAGTTGATCTTCAATTGACAGCATATAAGATCTTTTTTCAATGCAAAAGTTATCCCTAAAATACAATATGTGATTTATTAGGATTTATTTGATTTTATTTGAATTTTAAATGAATAAAAATCAAAATAATTAAATAAATGAATAAATCAAGCATGGAGGGTCCCATAGGTCGTGGACTATGTTAGGAATGAGAAGCAAACATAAAAAGTTGGGCCCATTTAGCAAGAGATGCAAATTTGAGCATATTTGTCTTTTGGAAATTTTGCAAAAAAGGTCAACTTGGCCAATGCATAAATCTCTCAATTTTGACCCTAGAGAGGTGTTCTTAGACATTTTAGAAATATTGTGATGTCCTATAAGCAACCCTTTTGGTCTCATCTACTCTGAGTCTTCCCTGTTCATGTATGGAGCTCTGACCCAAAAGGTGTTTTTGTTGACTTTTCAAACTGACCTATAATGTCAAAATTCATATCTTTTTATGAGTGCATATTTTGAACTTTGGAGATGACGATGAATTGTTGGTAATTGCATCCTCTTCAAAACTAGCTTTGGATGGGTCATTTCTGATAAAGTATGAGAAAGTTATGCTTGGTCAAAGTTGAGTTGACTTTTCCTACAAAACCCTAATTTGGCAACTTTTGGTTTTTGATGAATTGTGACCAATCCGTGAGGAATCATGATCAACCCTTGATCAAATGATTAATAATACTTCAAAATTAGGATGTTGACCAAAGATATTGATGTTTGACTGTATGTGGGCCATAATTGACTTTTGACCTAGCATAGTCGATTTTCAGGCCTTTGAGCAATTGACTAAGCAAAATTCCTCTACAAGGCTTGAAACTTGACATGGATGATCTTGAGAACATATTAGGACAATGGTGAGAATTTGGGATCCTTTGGACTCAATCATCTTGATGCAAAATGAAACCCTAATTTGAGGTAGACTTCCCTAGGAGAGAGTTTGTCAGGCTAACCCTTGGACTTCCTTGAGCAATTTGAGGACCTCACTTGACATGTATTGAGAAATATGGGAGGGAAAATTTTGGGGTATAAAACTTGGTTATATGGAGAGTTTCCCCGTCTAGTTTTGAGAGTTAATATTTGAACTACTTTGTGTTGGAAAACCTGTACTGTTTAGGGAATTTATACCGCCTGGTCATATAGATAGTTGCCCTGTCTTGTTTCAAGAATTAATCTTTGAACTACTTTCTAGAAAACTCGTCCTGTTTCGGGAATTCATACCACATTGTCGTATTGATAGTTTCCTCATCTTGTTTCAGGAATTAATTTATGCACCAATCATATAGATAGTTACCCTGTCCTGTTTCGGGAATTAATCTCTGACCTGTTTGAAAATTGCTTATGATATTTGTTTGTTTGTATACTTTTACCTGAAAAGACAAAGCTAGTCTTTATGAAATGTCATGATGTATGTAATGCATTGCGTAATGATGTTTTCAAGGTAAATGAGAGTGTGCTATATGCGTTTCTTATGCATATTCTATGATACTTGTAAATGATGTATGGATGTAAGATGTCGTTGAAGCATATCAGTAGCTTTGTATAACGTATTTGGATGGGGAACATAAATCCTTGACTGTCATTGGGGATGAAGGATATCTCTCTTCAATCTTGTTTAGAATGTCTCTCTTAGGGATTCCGGTTTTCTGTTTTCAGGATACTCTGCTAGGAATGTTTGACTTCTGCTCGGGGATAGAAGAGTTCAGGAACATTGGTCGTGCGTCGCTCTACTGGGGAATTTTAGTTCTTATATACCCTGACTGAGGATAACAGAGATGGATAATCTTCAGATGTGACATATGACTGAGTTTCAAACATGGATGCTAACTCTTCTGGGAGGACAAAGTTTAATGACATCTGGTGCAGTTTTAGATTCTGTAGCAACTTTTTGGGGATAGTAGCCTTAACTACATTTTGCTGGAGAAGAGAGTTTGTCGGGGAATTACAGTAATCGGAGAGATGAACTATGCTTGGGAAATTAAATTTCGTTGGGGAAATAAACCCTTCTAGGGAAATAGACTCTGCTAGAGAAATATACTCTGCTGAGGAATGAGCCGTTCTAGAGAAGAAAACTTTGTAGGGGATTGTACAATGTTGAAGAAATAAACTCAGCTGGGGAATTAGATTCTTGTGAACTATGCCGAGGTAACTTTCACCGTATATTGGGGAAATAATCAAACTCCTTTATCTGCTAGGGGAATGTGTTAGAGAGTATGGTCATGTTAATAGCTAGAAGATACCCCACTTCATGTCTTGAAGGCTTACTAGACTTGCGAGGGAACGTATCTTCATCTGGGATGAGCTCGTGAAGGTAACTCTATGGGGATAATTCCATGGAGGTTGCTATATGGGTATTTGTGGATGACTTGAATGTTATCTCGATTTCTAGAGTCTTTAGTAAATGTTGATTCCTGTTGTTATGCATATATTTGTTAATAGTAATCATATTCATATGCATATGTTCATTTAATTTAGTCATTGGACGTTTTTTACAAACAAAATAGAGAAAGTAAAACTAGATTTGAATGGTGAAATTGTATTTGTATTGAAAGTTTTCCTATAAACAGGTGTTTTGGTACAAGGAGACGGAGATCCTAGTAGGAGGAAATCATCGTGAAATGAAAAGAGTACAAAGTAAAAACAAAACATATATCTATGTGTAAACAATCTCATTGAGTTTCAACTCTGATATTGCCCCTACGTCTTCAAGCATCTCATCCCTCGTTGTCGGAAGAAGTTGACTGGATTGATCTGTACCATTTGAACTTGGAGTTAGTAACAAATCTTGATGTAAATAGATGATCCTACAGGACATAGTCATAAACTTTAATCTCTAACTTTTACCTGGACCGCCCTTTCAGGTTTTCAGTCCACCGGGATACCCTTTTTTTCCCAAGCTGCCTTTTCAGGTTTTGGACTTGGCGAGTGTACAATCTTTATATATATATCCCTAATTTTTGCCCGAACCCATTTGGTTTGCTGGGATGCATTTATTTTTTCCTAGTCCAGTCAACCTAGCGGGTCATATTCATGCATAGTATTTTTTTACTATGTCCGCGTTCACAGGATGCGAAAAATCTTCATCGTCTATGGTGGTAAGTATCATAGCACCGCCAAAAAATATCTTCTTGATTTCAAATGGCCCTTCGTAGGTGGGGGTCCATTTTCCCCTGGGATCACCTTGCGGTAGAATGATGCGCTTTATTACCAAGTCACCAGCCTGATATACCCGATGCTTGACTCTATTATTGAAGGCTTTGAGCATACGTTTCTGATACATCTGACCATGATAAACAGCCACAAGCCTCTTTTCGTCAATCAAATTCAACTGGTCTAGCCTAGTTTGAATCCAATCGTATTCATCTAAACCTACATCTTTTATAATCCTTAAAGAAGGAATCTGGACTTTGATAGGCAAGACAGCTTCCAAGCTATAGACTAGAGAGAATGGAGTTGTCCCAGTCGATGTTCGTACTGAAGTGCGATAGCCATGAGAGAAAATGGTAACATGTCATGCCAGTCTTTATACGTCATTATCATCTTTTGTATAATCTTCTTGATGTTCTTATTGGCGGTTTCCATTGTGCCATTCATCTTTGGTCGATACAGAGAAGAATTATGGTGCTTGACCTTGAATTGCCTGTAGAGTTTCGCGATCATAGTATTTTGAGATTGGTACCAATATTTGTGATAATCCTTTCAGGGATGAAATACCGATAGATAAGGTTATGCCTAATAAACTTGGCGACAACATTCTTGATAACAAAGGCAAACGAGGCGGCTTCAACCCATTTCGTGAAGTAGTCAATGGTGATAAGGATGAAATGATGCCCATTAGAAGCAGTAGGCTTGATTTCTCCGATCATATCTATGCCCCACATTGCTAACGGCCAAGGAGCAGTCAAGACATTTAGAGGAACCAGAGGCACATGTACTTTGTCAGCATAGATTTGGAATTTATGACAAGTTCTAGAGTGATGATGGCAATCTGTTTCCATGGTCGACCAATAGTAACCCTGCTCTCAGAATTTTCTTAGCCATAGTATGTCCACTGGAATGAGTTTCAAAGATACCTTCGTGCATATCTTCCATAATCTTCTCAACTTCCTTCTTGTCCACATAATGAAGCAAAGTCGAATCATGGTTGTATTTGTACAAAATTATGTTGCTCAGGAAGAACTTGGCTGAAAACCTCCATAGGAATTTCTTGTCATTGATAGATTCCCCCTCGGGGTACTCTTGATCCTCAAGGTATATTTTTACTTCATGAAACCAAGGTTTTTCTTCTACTACATCAGTATCAACTTTATAGCAATGTGCTAGTTCGTCTAGTCTTTCAATAGTAATTCGAGAAGCTTTGTTGTCCCATCTGATTTTGAACATAGATGAAATGGTAGCTAATGTGTCCACCAAATGATTTTCTTCTCATGGGATATGCTCAAAAGTGATTTCCTCAAAGTACGGAATTAATGTTGATACATGCTCCTGATAAGGGATGAGATTTGGGTGCTTTGTATCCCATTCTCTCTTAATATGATTGATTACAAGAGCTGAGTCCCAGTATACGTTCAAGAATTTGATTCTTAAATCAATGGCAACTTTGATACCCATAATGCATGCTTCCTATTCAACCATGTTGTTGGTACAGTCAAAGCATAGTCTAGCGGTAAATGACATATGGTAACCCTCAGGAGAGATAATCACAACACCAATTCCATTACCAAGTGCGTTGTAAGTTCCATCAAAAACCACAGTCCATCAGGATCCTGGCTCAGGTTCTTCATACGGTCCACGTTCTTCACAATCTGTAACTAGCATAATGTTCTCGTCCGGGAACTCTAAATTCATAGATTGGTAGTCTTTTATGGCTTGATGCGCCAAATTATCTTCCAGTAAACTTCCTTTAATAGCCTTATGAGTGGTGTACTGAATGTCATATTCTGTTACGACCATTTTCCACCGGGCTATCCTTCCGGAGAGAGTTGGCTTCACGAATATTTATTTGATGGGATCAATTTTAGAGATCAACAATGTAGTATGGGTCATTATATATTGTCTTAGTCGGTGAGCAGCCCGTGCCCAAGCGCAACAAGTTTTCTTGAGCAATGAGTATCTTGTTTCACAGTCGATAAACTTTTTTCTAAGGTAGTATATTGCATGCTCTTTTCGACCAGACTCGTTATGTTGGCCCAGTACACACCTCATTGAGTTCTCTAACATTGTTAGGAACATGATTAAAGGTCTTCCTTCAACTGGTGGTATCAGAATCAAAGTTTCTTGGAGGTACTCCTTGATTTTGTCAAAGGCTATCTGGAAACCGTCGTTCCACTTCACTACCTAATATTTCTTCAGTAACTTGAAGATCGACTCATAAGTAGCCGTCAAATGAGAAATGAATCTGGAAATATAATTTAGTCGTCCCAAGAAACCTTGGGCTTCCTTCTCGGTACGGGGATCAGGCATTTCTTGAATGGCTTTGACTTTGGCGGGATCAACTTCAATACCTTTACCACTGACAACAAAACCTAGGAGTTTACCGACCTCACCCCAAAGATGCACTTGTTCGGATTCAACTTTAGCTTGTACTTCTTCAATCTCTCAAATAGCTTGTGTAGATGGTCAAGATATTCCTCTTCAGTCTGAGATCTAGCTATCATGTCATCAACATAAACCTCTATCTCGTGATGAATCATGTCATGGAGAAAAGCTACCATGGCACGTTGATATGTGGTGTTGGTGTTCTTCAACCCAAAAGGCCTAACCTTGTAATAGAAAGTTCCCCACTATGTGACAGAGGCGGTCTTCTCCATGTCTTCAGGTGTTATTGACTAGAACATCAATATATGGAAGCGGAAAGTCATCCTTGGGGCTTTCCCTGTTCATATCTCTGTAATCTACACACATACACACATTGCCATACTTTATAGCTACTTGAACCACATTAGAAATCCACTAAGGATATGATGTAATAGCTAAGAACCCATGCGTTTATTTGCTTCATAACCTCAACCTTGATCTTTTCGGACATCTCGAGATGCATACGATGAACCTTCTACTTTATCAGAGAATAACCCTCTTTCATCAGTAGACGGTGAACCACAATATCAGTATCTAGTCCTGGCATGTCTTTGTACGACCAAGCAAAGATCTCAACATAATTATGCAACATATGTATTAACCTGTTCTTGATACCATTTTCTTGGTTAACACCTATCTTGACTTCTTTCTTGTCTACTTCAGTACCCAAGTTTACAACCTCGACCGGCTCTTCATGTAGTTGTATATCATTTTCCTCTTACACTAGCAATATAGCAAGCTCTCTAGGTATTTCACAATCTTCCTCACCTTCTTCCTCAACTTGGTAGATCGGATTTTCAAAGTCATAAGTGGCAACATCAGAATTGTTATCAACGGGATCCAGAGTGCATGTGGATATGCAATTTATTATGTGGTGTGTGTAAGAACACAACTATTTTGAAAGTTATAAAAATAAAAGAAAGACAAAGAGCACAAAATTTGAATGCAAAACGTCCAATGTTTTATTTAATGAAGATATGTTTATGAAATGACAACCCTTAACAAATTGGCCATTGTGCCCTGGGTAAGGCACAAGGTTTAAATTCATTGTTTAAAACAAATTACATAACCAAAACTTTGAAAACAATAAAACACATAATAGTTATTACTCATGACTAAAGGAGATTGGGATAAGGTCTTGAGTCTTCCAGTTGCTGAGCCCGTTGCTGATGGTCGGAAAGATCCAGCTGTCAAGGTCATAGTCCCTGTCAACATCTTCTATAGCGTTGACTCAATTTTTTATAACACGAAATGATGGTCTTCCAGCACGAGCGTGGGAAACAACCCTCTGATCCTCTACAGCGAAACTCAAACCAAATTTGTTAGATTTATACGGAATGTATGGAATCTGACCCTAAGTAGTACAATTACCTTCTTCTATGACAGCTTTAGCATCCTTCAAAGAAGCCATTCTGGGAGGAACCCTGGTAATCTTAGGAATAGCAGAAACATCTTCAGTAGCGGTAGGAGGGATAACCTCAAAAGTCTAATAGGGAGTCTCGATGAATTTGTTGTCTATCTCTAT
This sequence comes from Vicia faba, assembly GCA_948472305.1. NCBI lineage: Eukaryota > Viridiplantae > Streptophyta > Magnoliopsida > Fabales > Fabaceae > Vicia > Vicia faba. The sequence continues at coordinate 1,396,638,281 of OX451738.1, read as the reverse complement.
ATACTGGAATGAGTTCAAATGACTCACCATATACTCCTCTTCACCATAAACAATAACAACCTTTCCTTTCATAGGATATTTCAGATTCTGGTGTAAGGTTAAAGTAACAGCACCTGCCTTATGGATCCAAGGCCGTCCAAGTAAACAAGAATATGTTGGTCAAATATCCATCACATAGAATCTAGATTCGAAGACCTGCGAACCTAACTTGATCGAAAGATCCACTTCTCAGTGTACCATCCTCTTCGAACCATCAAAGACTCTCACCATAATATCACTAGGTTTCAGTATAACCCATTCCCAATCAAGTATGTCATAAGCACCTTTTGGTAGAACATTTAGCGAGGAACATGTATCAACAAATACATGATCTAGAGTAGTACCCCTGCATTCAATAGAGACATATATGGCCTTGTTGTGGTTCCTTCCTTCAGGGGTCAAGTCGGCATCGGAAAAACCTAGCCCATTATCAGTGGTTAGGCTAGCAACATAGCTTCCAATTTGATCGGCGGAGATTTTTTATGGCACGTGAGTGGACTTTAAGAACTTTACTAAAGCCCGTGTATAGGCTTCAGAACATAGTAACGGGGATAACATAGAGATTTTTGATGGGGTTTGCCCCAGTTGTTCGAAAATCTTATAATCACTTTTACGGATAATCTTCAATACCTCTTCCAAATCTTGCCTGGAAGTATCATCATTGGTGACTTCTTTAGGTGCCTCCTTCTGGGCAGGCTCCGTAATTTGTTCTTTGACACGAGCCTCAATAGTTGGCTCAACAGCAGTAACTCGAACTTGTCTAGCGACAGTCTTCAGAGAGATTTTCAGAGAGAAAACCCTTCCACTTCTAGTAACCTTATTGCTCCCAACAATGTTATCAATATTGGGATCAACAGCTTTAGTACCTTCATTCTTAGTAGTAGATAGTTCTTGCTTGACATCATGGTAATAGATGTCGGCTCCATAGTTCCAGGGGATAGCTTTATCCAAAGAATATGGAATAGGTCTGGGTGTAGTGATTATCAGAGGAGTAGCCTTGGGATTGGCAGTGATCCTTATAGGACCCTTGGAAGTGATTCTGATAGGAGTGGCGGATATTACAGATAAGTCTTAAACAGATTCTCAACAGACAAAATATTCTCAACCAGAATTATGTGATTGTCCATTAGGCGCTAAATACCTTTTTCTAGTAACTTGAAGCCATTGGTTTGGGCTGCACAACATTAACATCTTTCAATACAACCCGGAAATAAACTGGCCTGCAATAGATTCTTCTTGATAATTGGGAGGGGAATAACCAATTCACTTACAATAGAAACATAAAGAACATCAACAATAACACTTATGCCTTTGTCATGCTTCAACATAGGTGCAGTAATTACATTCGGGGTCTCGTAAGGATCGAACTCATTCTCTTTGTCGCAATCATGTACTTAATTTTGTTTTTCAAGGCCCATCAGTTATTGGTGTCGTGCCCAGAGCTATTGGAATGGTAAGCACACTTCACATTTGGTTTGTGTTGTACCCCAAAATTTGCCCTCTCAATTTCTCAAGATATATCTCACGAAGATTTTCAAAAATCTCAAGTTTGCATAAGTACAAAGAAGATCGAAACTGCAGACAACGGTTTGAATTCAAAATTTGGCAAATGGTCTCCTTCGATGCAAGCTTGATTCACCAGCTTTCGATTGGGCATTTGGCCTCCTTCAAACTTGCTTCAAATTCACAAGCTTCTATTGAGGCAATGGCCTCTTGCATGCTTTCTCAATACAAAGCTTCGATTGAACAAATGATAATCTTCATGCTAGCTTCGACTGGACATCGTTTCCCTTTGAAACAACTTCCTTTGATTCAGAAGACAAGGGCCTTCTGTTGGTGTTCTTCAATTCAAAATTTAGTGGCTTCCTACTGGTTTCTTTTGATTAAGAAGGAAATAACCCTGTGAAAGCTTCCTTCAATTCATAAGTAAATGGTCTTCTGAAGGTTTCCATTGATTCAAAACAGGGACCTCCTGCATGCAAGCTTCAATTGCAACATTGGCCCCTTACATGTTTGCCTTGATTCACAAAGCAGGAGCCTCCTGCATGCAGCTTTCGATTGGACATTGGCTCTTCATGCAAACTTTTGTTGAGCAATAGCCTCTTGTATGTTGTTTGGAGTCACAAACCAGTGACCTCCTGCATGCAGTTTTCGATTGGACATTGGCTCTTCATGCAAACCTTCATATGAGCAATGGCCTCTTGTATGCATGCTTGGAGTCACAAAGCAGTGACCTCCTCCATGCAGACTTCGACAGGGAATTGGCTATGTTCACACTAGCTTCGACTGGACAATATCTCCCTTTGAAATAAGCTTACTTCGATTCCATCCTTGAAAACCTTCAACACACATAATTGGTGGCCTCTTCAAAGGATATGTATTGGTGGATTTGAAGGGAATACATAGGTGTCCCATTCGAAGGATATACCTTAATATCCCATTCGAAGAATTGCATGTGATCCCTTAGAAGGACACACATATAGTCCAATCGAAGGATATGCATTTGGCCCCTTCAAAAGGATACATATATGATCCATTCGAAGGAAACACCTTGGGTGAAAATAAAATATTATTGTCTGAAGAAGAGTCTGGTCGAAGGTTGGACCTAGGTGGTCAACACAAAAGGTTGAAATATCTAAATATGCTTGCTGACCAGAGTCTTATGTGCTGCCAAGTATAAGACAATTTCATTGGTCACAACACTCCAAAACTGCTACAAAGTAGTCCTGATACGCTACTCCCATATTTGCACCAAATTATCATACAAAAACTGCACCTCAAAGGCTACAAAAAAAGCATATCCAATTTTTTCAAATCTCATTTATTTTCCCTCCCAAACCTCAGCCAATTTCATCTATAAATAAGAGGTTCCACAACACATCTAGGGAGAACCTTTTGGTAGCTGAAAAAACTCTTGTTGTGAGAAAATCATCAAAATATCAAACTCTCAAACACTCTCAAACACTCTCAAACATTACAAATCCAAAACTCTCATAAAATATCTCAGATCGCTTCATGCATCAGTAAACCCTTCGATTCACTCCCTAACTACCACGTACCAACTTTTCGATTGGCACTTCAAGAGGTAAGTTTCCTCTAAACTTGGAACTTTCCATTTAAATATCATTTGTACATACAAATAAAAGGAAAATTGTAGATATCATATCTAGGAAGTTGACCCTGCTTTTATATTCGATTATCACTACCTGTATGTTGACAATCCCAACTCTGACTAGCTAGACTTTGATGTTGTTGCCAAATAAGCTTGCACTAACCCCTGGCCTGTAGCTTTCGAAAGTTACATTGTTAGATTTGTTTTCAAACTTTAGGCAGGTTGTGTGTATCTTTCGATTGGCTGAGGATTGAAGCCTTTCGAATCTCAACTTGAGAGTCTTGCACTACTGCAATCGAAGGAAGAAACTAGGCATGTTCGACATTTAGGAACAAGTTCATCTTGTACCCAATTGAATTTTCTTTATGAACGGATGAAATAGACCACCCCAGTGGTACAAACAGCGCGCGCAAAAGGAATTTCTGTGTAGGGTCCTGAGTTCAAACCTTGGCAGGACCAGAACATTTTTTATCCCTTTGTTTGTTTCCTTTCTCTTTTAACAAATTTCAAATATTTTTCCAACCAATCAAAACAACTCCTTTTGAGTTGATTTTTTACACACTACTTATTTATGATTTTTATTTTTGTAAAAAAATATTACAAAAAATATTTTATTTTCATAATTATTAACCAAAACCTTTCTTTAACAAAATCAAGACAACTTCATTTTCTTTTTATTCATATCTTGTGTATTATTTTAACTCTTGTATATTTATTCACCTTTAATATGGTTGTAATAATTAATTAGGATTTAGTTTCTTGAAATTCCCACGTGTACACTTGTATCCCCCATCCAAAAAAAAAACATGTAATAGCGTAGGTCCTTTATTTTCCGCATTTTTATTGCTTTCATAAATTTTAGTAATTAGGGTGTATGACAAGATAAAACCAACAAATAGACCACCCTAATCAAAGACTAAATGCATGCAATCAAACACATTATTCACACACATGCACCTCTAGGGTAATCCCATTTGTTGCCTCAGAAAAATAGTCATGTCCCTCGAATATGGGCGTTTTAGCAAAGCCCATCGATAAAAGATCGTAGTCCCTCGATGTCCCTCGATGTTTCCTTCGGTAAACGATCTAGTCCGTATATGAAATTGCTAAAATGTCTTATAAGTTTCCATCTATGGTTATACAAATGACCCACTCACGTCCCTTCATATCCAACAATGAGGCTTCTTACCAAATCGATGGTAAGATAGAAATATCTAAAGGAGGAGGAAAAGAACATTAGATATTTTGAGTAGATAGGACGCTCGTAGTTACTTGCTTGCTCATAACTAAAAGCATTTTTACACCAACACTTTCAATTAAAACATTTTCAAAAGTCAAAACACTTTTACGCATTCTTATAAAGACGAGAATCATTACAAAGGCACTTTTCCAAATCACTTTCAAAAATATCTTCAACAACAAACACCTCTTTGAACTATTTTCAAAACCAACACTTTGTAAGCATTCTTATAGAAACAAGAATCATTACAAAGAGGTTTTCCAAATATTTTCAAACCCACGCCATAATGTAAAATCAAGCTTCTCAAATGAGCTTTTATTTTGATGAAGACAAAGCATGGCTAACAAAGAAGGCAAAGATTTATGATCAAGCTCAACGCATCTAAGGACAGTATCTTCAGTTCAAAGCTCTCAACAACTTTCAAGGTATAATAATATTACCTACTTTGATATTAAGATATAGATGCTCAATTTTGAAAAAGAAATGTTCAAAAATTATTACTCAAGTTTTTCAAAGTTAAAATTTCATTTTTCACTTGAGTGCAATCGATTTGCATTTTAGTGCAATCGATTGCATGCTTCAAATTTTCAGATCTTTTGCTTCTGTTTCTCTGTTCAATCAATTTACATTGCTTGTGAAATCGATTGCATACTTAAAATTTTCAAAAAGTTTGCTTTTGTTTCTCAGTGCAATTAATTTACATTACTAGTGAAATCGATTGCACTAACTTACTTTTTGCTACTGACTTTACTTGCAATCGATTTGCATTGCTAGTGCAATCGATTGCACTCTTAAAAGTTTTGAAAAAATAGCTGTTAAAACCTTGTGCAATCGATTTACACAAAGGGTGCAATCGATTGCATGCTGCACAATTTTGAAAAACAACAGCTTTTCACATGCCTGTTCATCATGCCTTTTCATTGAAACCTTTCACTCAAACATGGCATTTGTTCATGATACATTTTCAGAACTTCAGGGTGTTTCAAAAGGGTGTTATGAACATATAAATATTCATTTTCAAAATTTGTTTCAACACCTCTTCAATTAATATTTTATGAACTTTCAAAATACAAACTCAAGCATTCCTTCACTTTCAAGCATAAGTTTTCTGCACATTTTCATACATTATCAAACAGAGAACTTTGAGCAAATATTTCTTGAGTCATTATACAATAATATTATTGGAAGAGAAGATCATACATTGTTAAATCACTCTAAGTGATCAATACTACTCTACTCACTCAAACTCAAAAGTTTATAGTTACTTACTTATTTTTCCAGGATTGTTGGAAATAAGTTTAAGTGTTTTTTGAAATCTTGTCTATCCAAAGTTGTTGGATACAAGTGTAGTTACTTTGAGAGGATTGTTCTCATAGTTAACATAGTGAAAATCCAAGAGGATTGTTCTTGGTTGTTTGGTAGTTCTTGTTTAAGTTTGCCAAAATAAGGAAATCTCTTTCATTTTGAAAGGGGACTGGAATACGCTCGGACTGTAAGGGGAACCAGGATATATCGCCCGTGTCTTTTATTTTTCTTCATTTTACGCTTTCCTAAAATCACCATTAACCAGAAAAATAAGAACCATCATCACTAAAAACCAGAATTTTTTAAAGTACCTAATTCACCCGCCCCCCCCCTCATAGGCGCACTTTGTACTTACAATTGGCATCAGAGCAGGTTATAGGTAACCTGTTCCTAAAAGATCCAGAATGGCTTCCGTAAATCAAAATCTTGTTTTCATAGATGGTGGTAGTAACAACAAGCCTCCTATATTTTGTGGTGAATACTTTGACTTCTGGAAAATACACATGAAAGCACATCTAGAAGCACAAGGAGAAGAAATATGGGATGCCATCGAAAATGGTCCTTTTATCCCTATAACAATAATCAATGATGTTGGCTCATCAAAGCCTAAAACTGCATGGGACGATGATGATAAGAAGAAAGTTCTCTATGATAAAAAGGCAATAAACCTTCTTCAAGGTGCACTTAGCATGGACGAATTATTTTGTGTCTCGGCATGTAAGACAGCAAAAGAAATATAGGATACCTTGGTACAAACTCATGAAGGAACGGTTGAAGTAAAAAGATCAAGACTAAATACCCTAAGTCAAGAATATGAATTATTTCGAATGCAGCCCGTAGAAACCATTCTTGACTTACAAAAGAGATTTGTGAACTTGATAAATCATCTAAGTGATGTTGGTAAAACTTTGACGAATGATGAACTAAATCTGAAAGTACTTAGGTCCTTAACTAGGGAATGGAAACCAAAGGTAACGGCGATTTCAGAAAAGAAAAGCCTCTACAACATGACATTCGCAACATTATTTGGAAATCATAAAGAATATGAAATGGAACTCAGAAGACTTGAAAAGCATGAAAATCAAGAGAAGAAATCCAAGAATATTGCTTTGAAGATAGACTCAAAGGAAGTTGAAAAGGAAGACAATCCGAAAGAAGATGAAAACTTTATGCTTCTTGTTAAAAGGCTTGGTAAGTTCTTCGGTAGAAATGATAAACCTTTTTCTCATTCAAAAGGAAAGAAACAATTTAAGAAAAAGGAAGCCTCCACATCAACACAAGAAATCACATGTTATGAATGTGGTAAGCAAGGCCATATCAAGCCAGATTATCCAAAACTCTCCAAGAAAGGTGGCTTCAAAAGCAAGAAGGGATTAAAGAACAAAAAGGCTTATGTCGCATGGGAGGACAATGAAATAAGTTCCTCATCTGATTCCGATTATGATGAAAGTGCAAATCTAGCATTGATGGCCTCACACCATTCTGATGATGAAGACAATGAGGTTAGTAATGAATTTTCTCTTTTTGATAGTGATGCACAAGGTGCTATAGATGAACTATTGAATGAATGCAAAATTTTGTATAAAACCATTTCATCACAAAAGAAACAAATTTCATCCTTAGAAGAAAAATATGTTTCTATGGAAAAAGATTTCAAAGAAGAAAAACAAAAATCAAGTGATGAACAAAAACATAATTTTGTATGCAAAAATTATGATTCACTCTCTTTCCAAATTGTCCAATTAAAGAGCCATTGAAAGATATGAAAAAGGCCAAATTGGATTGGAAGGTGTTCTTAGCCAACAAAGATACTCCAATGATAAAAGTGGACTTGGATATTCAAAGTTTTGAAAACCAAGTTCTAACAAAACTATCTTTGTTAAGGCTAGTGATCAATCATCCAAAGAGAAAGTGAATAAACCTAAAATAGTTCGTCACTATCCTAAAAAGGAAACATTTTCGAAGAAGAAATATTATCCTTCTAGATATAGAAGTAACTTTGAACCTACTTGTTTTTATTATGGTATTAAAGGCCATACACCTAATGCTTGCTATGTTAGAAACTTCAGTGTGGCAAGTGGGCATTATGTATGGGTAAAGAAAGGCACTAATTATGAAGGACCCAAAGCAACTTGGGTACCTAACAAAACCTAATTTGTTTTGCAGGTATGCTTGAAGACCACATGTAATCTTTGGTATCTTGATAGTGGTTGTTCAAAGCATATGACAGGAGACATAAAGCAATTTTCAAATCTAGCGCCAAAGGCCAAGGGTTTTGTCACTTATGGAGACAATAATAAGGGAAGAATCCTAGGCAAAGGCAAAGTTGGTGCTCCACCTTTCACATCCATTGAAGATGTTCTTTATGTTGGAGGACTAAAGCACAATCTTCTTAGTATTAGCCAACTTTGTGACAAAGGCTTCAAAATCAAGTTCACCAAGGATGAATGTTTGATAGAAGACGAAGTCACTCATGAGGTTATACTTAAAGGTAAAAGAATCAATAATATATTCATGATTTCCCTTGATGATCCATCTTTGAATGTTAAATGTCTCATGGCGAACAACGATGATTCATGGCTATGGAACAAAAGAATTGCTCATATTCATATGGAACACTTGAATAAATTAATCAAGCATGATCTTGTCATTGGTTTGCCTAAGAGAAATTTTGTCAACGATAGACTATGCGATGCTTGTCAAAAAGGGAAACAAACTAGATCAACTTTCAAATCTAAGAATGTGGTGTCCACTACAAGGCCACTACAATTATTACATATGGACTTATTTGGTCCATCGAGAACAAGGAGTTTCAGAGGTAATGTGTATGCCTTGGTTATTGTTGACGATTTCTATAGATATACTTGGACATTCTTTTTAGTGCAGAAAAGTGATGCATTCAAGGCATTCAAGAAGTATGCTAAACAAATTCAAAATGAGAAGTCTCTAACAATTGCCTCAATAAGGAGTGACTATGGAGGAGAATTCCAAAATGCTCTATTTGAAGAATTCTATGGAGAACATGGAATATCCCACAACTTCTCGGCACCAAGGACTCCTCAACAAAATGGAGTGGTAGAAAGAAAGAATAGGTCTCTTGTGGAACTTGCTAGAACAATGCTTAGCGACTCAAATCTTCCAAAATACTTTTGGGTGGATGCGGTTAGCACGACATGTTTTGTTAGCAATAGATTTAACATTAGACCAATCTTAAAGAAAACTCCATATGAACTCTTCAAGGGGAGAAAACCAAATATTGCTTTCTTTCATATCTTCGGATGCAAATGCTTTGTCCTAAACAATGGTAAAGATAATCTTGGTAAGTTTGATGAGAAATCCGATGAAGGTATTTTTCTTGGTTACTCTCTCTAGTAAAGCATATAGAATATACAACAAAAGAACTTTGACTATTGAAGAATCTATGCATGTTTCTTTTGATGAAACTAACCCCTCCAAGGAGGATAATATTGCTTTTGATAATGATGATGAAATACTAGAAGGTCAACAAGAAAATTCGTCCAAAGATCAACCAATTCAACTTGAAGAATCACCTCAACAAGAATCAAATCTCAATGATCTACCAAAAGAATGGAGAACTCATAGAGATCATCCTATTGATAAAGTAATTGGTGATATAAGTCAAGGTGTGTCTACAAGATTAAATCTCAAGGATGCTTGCCTAAACATGGCGTTTGTCTCTCAAATTGAACCTTCCAAAGTTGATGAAGCCTTAGGCGATGACCAATGGATTATCACTATGCAAGAAGAATTGAATCAATTTGAAAGGAATCAAGTTTGGGAACTCGTCCCTAGGCCAAGCAACAAACACATTATTGGAACAAGATGGGTGTTCAAAAACAAACTTGACGAGAATGGAATAATTGTTCGCAACAAAGCAAGATTAGTAGCAGAAGTCTACAATCAAGAAGAAGGAATAGAATTTGAAGAAACTTTCACTCCAGTTGCAAGGTTAGAAGCTATTCGTCTCTTACTTGCCTATGCTTGTTCGTTAAATTTTCAGCTTTTCCAAATGGATGTCAAATGCGCATTGTTGAATGGATATATCACTGAAGAAGTCTACGTTAAGCAACCCCCGAGGTTCGAAGATTTCAAGAATCCGTCTCATGTATTTAAATTGATAAAAGTTCTCTATGGACTGAAACAAGCACCAAGGGCATGGTATGATCGTTTAAGCAACTTCTTATGCGAAAAAGGTTTCAAAAAGGGCAAAGTTGACAAGACTCTATTTATCAAGAAAATCAAAAACGACACTTTGCTAGCACAAGTCTATGTTGATGACATCATTTTCGATTCTTCAAATCAAGAAATGTGTGAAGAATTCTCATAAATGATGCAAGGAGAATTTGAAATGTCCGTGATGGGTAAAATGAACTATTTCCTTGGACTTCAAATCAAACAACTAAAAGATGGCATCTTCCTCAACCAATCCAAATATTGCAAGGAACTCTTGAAAAGGTTTGACATGGATAACTGTAAGGCAATGTCTACACCAATGGGTTCTGGTTCTTATGTTGATCAAGATGAATTAGGTGTTTCCATCGACATCACTAAATATCGAGGTATGATTGGCTCCTTATTATATTTGACGGCAAGTTGTCCTGACATCATGTTTAGTGTTTTTCTATGTGCCCGCTTTCAAGATAACCCAAAGGAATCTCATCTCACGGCGGTAAAAAGGATCATAAAGTATCTCAAAGGAACAACAAATGTCGGATTATTGTATCCTAAAGGTAGTGTCTGCAACTTAATTGGGTATTCTGACGCAGATTATGTAAGTTGTAAAACATATAGAAAGAGCACAAGTGGTACTTGTCACATTATTGGTAATGCATTAGTATCATGGGCCTGCAAGAAAGAAGCATGTGTTTCTCTAAGCACGGCCGAAGCTGAATATATTGCAGCAGGTAGTAGTTGAGCTCAAATTTTGTGGCTAAAACAACAACTTCGTGACTACGGACTCGATCTAGGGTGCATTCCTCTACGATGCGACAACACCAGTGCAATTAACATTACAAAGAATCCCGTCATGCATTCAAGAACTAAACACATAGACATTCGACATCATTTTCTCCGTGATCATGTTCTTCAAGTAGATGTCGAGGTAACCTTTGTAGATACTCATAATCAGCTTGTCGATATCTTCACCAACCCTTTGGCAAAAGAACCTTTCTACAAAATTCGACGAGAGCTTGGCATACTTGACGAACATAACTTATAAGGTTCATTCTACCCTTGATATAATTTTATATACATTTTATACATGCTATATGAGAATCTATGTTGTGTGTTATCTAATTTTTAAGAAAAATTTCGTTTTGTACATTTTTTGTTGATGCAAATCGATTGCACAAAGGTTGTCAATCGATTGCTCACTGAGTATTTTCAGTTCTGTCCATTCTGTTTCAAGTGCAAATCGATTGCACCTTCAATGCAAATCGATTGCACTTTGTGCGTTTCTGTTTTATTTTTAATTTTGTTTGTGTGCAAATCGATTGCACCCGGTATGCAAATCGATTGCACGTACTACAAATTGCTTTTATGACAAAAAAATATGTTGGTGAGAATTCATATCTCATATTCCCAAGCCAAATACACTTTAATTCAATACACTCATTCCCTACCTACCCAAATCATTTCCAAATCTCAGCTCACAAACACCTTTCTCTCACAAAACCTAAAAACCCCAAAACCCTAAAACTTCATACCCATGGCTTCAAGACAAAAAATAAAGGCTACAACTTCAGAAAAAGGAAAGAAAAAGGCTGATTCAACAACCAATCCATTGCTTTCAACTCTCACCAAAGAGCAAGAAGCCAGATTTGTCAAAGACTTTCAAAGGAAAATAGTATCCAACCCCAAATATGGTATGCTATCATCCTTTCCATAAGAATGTTTTTCCTTTCAAAATGATCTAGCTTCTTATGGTCTCGAACCATTAATTTCTTCGTTCGGTCCATATTACCCAGATTTGGTAAGAATGTTTTTCAGCAATCTAACACCCCACAAAGGCAAATTGGTCACATATGTGCTGGGCACTCGTATCTCTCTAACTCCTTAGGTTGTTAGTTAGATCCTTCATATTCCTTTCACTGGAAGTTCCCTATATGACCCTGAAAACAAGATATGGGATGACTACCGGAAAAAGGAGTTCCTTTACAGCATTGGGCGGTTAAGTGAAGCTGAATTTCGCGCCAAACGGATTCGTGGTCTTCGCGGATTAATTCCATCCAGAGACTCCTAGAGTGCAGGTAACCCCTATATAGACGATCGCTTATATCATTATTTTCTGGTCTATATCATGTTTCCAAGAGCTGGAAACCACTGCACTGTTACCGACTTGGAAATGCAGCTTATTTATGCAAGGAAGAAAGAGGTAAGTGTAAACCGGGCAAAGCTGGTCATGGTGCATATGATGAGAGTGGATGCAAAATCTAAATTTCTTCCATATGCTTCTTTTGTCACTTTGATTATGGAGGAATTTGGTGTGGATTTTGCTGGGTTTGAAAAGGTGAATATGGATCCTAATCTAAACAAGATTTCCATTAAGAATATTGACTCCAGAATGGGTGTGCATTACAATCCGGAAACAAAAACCATCACCTACATTGGTGAAGATGTTGTTGGCGATGAAGGAAATGATCAAGAAGTCGAAGGCGGTGAAGTTGTGCCTCCTCCTCCTACTGCTCCCTCTGGTCCAAGCAATCAAGAGCTTATGGATTACATGTCTCAATAGTTTTCTTCCATGAACACCAACATCAACAATCAATGGAGTGCAATCAATGATTCCACTACAGCCCGGATTAATGACTTCCGCACGGATGTGAATCAACAATTTTTGTACCTTTACTCTCATCTCCATATTACACCATACGATCCAAATAATCCAGCTGCACCTCCTCAACACTACACAGAACCCCCACTTCAACAACAATTCCCGAATCAAGGCTCTTGGTCTTATAACCATCCAGACATGCATCACCCTTAAAGTTCTGGCTAACAATTTTTTCTATCATGTTCTTGTCTTGTTATTCAATGTTTTGTTTGTTCAAATCTCTATGTAATCCTTAAACAATTTGTGTTACTCGTTTAAATTCTAAATTTTCTCAATATATTTTTCTATTATTATCTGTTTTGTGCATCTTTCCCTTCTTTTTGATAATGTCAAAGGGGGAGAAAGATGTGTGGCACTTTATGATTGTATTTTCCTTGTATTAATTTTTAAGGTACTCTCCAATCAAGATGAAGAAATGCAAAGGATTCCAACCCTCTCCCACATAGGGGGAGTTTTGCATCTTAGGGGGAGAAGCTCTTCCAGAAAGTACATCGCATAAAGCAAGATTGTTTGTCATCATCAAAAAGGGGGAGAATGTAAAATCAAGCTTCTCAAATGATATTTTGTTTTGATGAAGACAAACCATGGCTAACAAAGAAGGCAAAGATTTATGATCAAGCTCAAATCATCTAAGGACAATATCTTCAGTTCAAAGCTCTCAACAACTTTCAAGGTATAATAATATTACCTACTTTGATCTTAAGATATAGATGCTTAATTTTGAAAAAGAAATGTACAAAAATTATTACTCATGTTTTTCAAATTTAAAATTTCATTTTTCACTTGAGTACAATCGATTTGCATTTTAGTGCAATCGATTGCATGCTTCAAATTTTCAGATCTTTTGCTTTTGTTTCTATGTGCAATTGAATTACATAGCTTGTGCAATCGATTGCCTACTTAAAATTTTCAAAACGTTTGCTTCTGTTTCTCAGTGCAATCGATTTACATTGCTAGTGCAATCGATTGCACTAACTTACTTTTTGCTACTGACTTTACTTGCAATCGATTTGCATTGTCAGTGCAATCGATTGCACTCTTAAAAGTTTTGAAAAAATAGTTGTTGAAGCCTTGTGAAATCGATTTACACAAAGGGTGCAATCATTTTCATGCTGCACAATTTTGAAAAATAGCAGCTTTTCACATGCCTGTTCATCATGCCTTTTCATTGAAACCTTTCAGTCAAACTTGGAATTTGTTCATGATACATTTTCAGAACTTCATGGTGTTTCAAAAGGGTGTTATGAACATATAAATATTCATTTTCAAAATCTGTTTTAACACCTCTTCAATAAATATTTTCTGAACTTTGAAAATACAAATTCAAGCATTCCTTCACTTTCAAGCATAAGTTTTCTGCACATTTTCATACATTATCAAACAGAAAACTTTGAGCAAATATATCTTGAGTCATTGTACAATAATATTATTGGAAGAGAAGATCATACATTATTAAATCACTCTAAGTGATCAATACTACTCTACTCACTCAAACTCAAAAATTGATAGTTACTTACTTATTTTTCAAGGATTGTTTGAAATAAATTTAAGTGTTTTTTGAAATCTTGTCTTTCCAAAGTTGTTGGATACAAGTGTAGTTACTTTGAGAGGATTGTTCTCATAGTTAACATAGTGAAAATCCAAGAGGATTGTTCTTGGTCCAAGAGGATTGTTCTTGGTTGTTTGGTAGTTCTTGTTTAAGTTTGCCACAATGAGGAAATCTCTTTCATGTTGAAAGGGGACTGGAGTACTCTCTGACTGTGAGGGGAACCAGGATATATCGCCCATGTCTTTTATTTTTCTGCATTTTACACTTTCCTAAAATCACCATTAACCAGAAAAATAAGAACCATCATCACTAAAAACCAGAATTTTTTAAAGTACCTAATTCACCCCCCCCCCCCCCCCTCTTAGGCGCACTTCGTACTTACAATTGACATCAGAGCAGGTTAGAGGTAACCTGTTCCTAAAACATCCAGAAAGGCTTCTGCAAATCAAAATCCCGTTTTCAGAGATGGTGGTAGTAACAACAATCCTCCTCTATTTTGTGGTGAATACTTTGACCTCTGGAAAATACGCATGAAAGCATATCTAGAAGCACAAGGAGAAGAAATATGGGATGCCATCGAAAATGGTCCATTTATCCCTATAACCGTAATCAATGGTGTTGGCTCATCAAAGCCTAAAACTGCATGGGGCGATGATGATAAGAAGAAAGTTCTCTATGATAAAAAGACAATAAACCTTCTTCAAGGTGCACTTAGCATGGACGAATTCTTCCGTGTCTCGGCATGAAAGACAACAAAAGAAATATGGGATACCTTGGTACAAACTCATGAAGGAACGGTTGAAGTAAAAAGATCAAGACTAAATACCCTAAGACAAAAATACAAATTATTTTGAATGCAGCCCGGAGAAACCATTCTTGACTTACAAAAGAGATTTGTGCACTTGATAAATCATATAAGTGCTCTTGGTAAAAATTTGACGAATGATGAACTAAATCTTAAAGTACTTAGGTCCTTAACTAGGGAATGGCAACCAAAGGTAACGACAATTTCAGAAAAGAAAAGTCTCTCCAACATGACATCCGCAACATTATTTGGAAAACTTCAAGAATACGAAACGGAACTCGGAAGACTTGAAAAGCATTAAAATCAAGAGAAGAAATCCAAGAATATTTCTTTGAAGATAGACTCCAAGGAAGTTGAAAAGGAAGACAATCCGGAAGAAGATGAAAACTTCATGCTTCTTGTTAAAAGTCTTGGTAAGTTCTTCGGTAGAAATGACAAACCTTTTTCTCATTCAAAAGGAAAGAAAGAATTTAAGAAAAAGGAAGCCTCCACATCAACACAATAAATCACATGTTATGAATGTGGTAAGCAAGGCCATATCAAGCCGAATTGTCCAAAACTCTCCAAGAAAGGTGGCTTCAAAAGCAAGAAGGGATTCAAGAACAAAAAGGCTTATGTCGCATGGGAGGACAATGAAATAAGTTCCTCATCTTATTCCGATAGTGATGAAAGTGTAAATCTAGCATTGATGGCCTCACACCATTCTGATGATGAAGATAATAAGGTTAGTAATGAATTTTTTCTTTTTGATAATGATGCACAAGGTTCTATAGATGAACTATTGAATGAATGCAAAATTCTGTATAAAACCATTTCATCACAAAAGAAACAAATTTCATCCTTAGAAGATAAATATGTTTCTATGGAAAAAGATTTCAAAGAAGAAAAACAAAAATCAAGTGATGAACAAAAACAGAATTTTGTATGCAAAAATTGTGATTCACTCTCTTTCCAAATTGTCCAATTAAAAAGAGTCATTGAAAGATATGAAAAAGGCCAAATTGGATTGGAAGGTGTTCTTAGCCAACAAAGATACTCCAATGATAAAAGTGGACTTGGATATTCAAAGTTTTCAAAACCAAGTTCTAACAAAACTATCTTTGTTAAGGCTAGTGATCAATCATCCAAAGAGAAAGTGAAAAAACCTAAAATAGTTCGTCACTATCCTAAAAAGAAAACATTTCCTAAGAAGAAATCTTATCCTTCTAGATATAGAAGTAACTTTGAACCTAATTATTTTTATTGTGGTATTAAAGGTCATACACCTAATTCTTTCTATGTTAGAAACTTTAGTGTGGCAAGTGGGCATTATGTATGGGTAAAGAAAGGCACTAATTATGAAGGACCCAAAGTAACTTGGGTACCTAACAAAACCTATTTTTCTTTGCAGGTATGCTTGAAGACCACATGCAATCTTTGGTATCTTGATAGTGGTTATTCAAAGCATGTGACAGGATACATAAACCAATTTTCAGATCTAGTGCCAAAGGCCAAGGGTTTTGTCTCTTATGGAGACAATAATAAGGGAAGAATCCTAGGCAAAGGCAAAGTTGGTGCTCCACCTTTCACATCCATTGAATATGTTCTTTATGTAGAAGGACTAAAGCACAATCTTCTTAGTATTAGCCAACTTTGTGACAAAGGCTTCAAAATCAAGTTCACCAAGGATGAATGTTTGATGGAAGACGAAGTCACTCATGAGGTTATACTTAAAGGTAAAAGAATCAATAATATATTCATGATTTCCCTTGATGATCCATCTTTGAAGGTTAAATGTCTCATGGCGAACAACGATGATTAATGGCTATGGCACAAAAGAATTGCTCATATTCATATGGAACACTTGAATAAATTAATCAAGCATGATCTTGTCATTGGTTTGCCTAAGAGAAATTTCGTCAAAGATAGACTATGTGATGCTTGTCAAAAATGGAAACAAACTAGATCAACTTTCAAATCTAAGAATGTGGTGTCCACTACAAGGCCACTACAATTGTTACATATGGACTTATTTGGTCCATCGAGAACAAGGAGTTTCAGAGGTAATGTTTATGCCTTGGTTATTGTTGACGATTTCTCTAGATATACTTGGACATTCTTTTTAGTGCAGAAAAGTGATGCATTCAAGGCATTCAAGAAGTATGCTAAACAAATTAAAAATGAGAAGTCTCTAACAATTGCCCCAATAAGGAGTGACCATGGCGGAGAATTCCAAAATGCTCTATTTGAAGAATTCTATGGAGAACATGGAATATCCCACAAATTCTCGGCACCAAGGACTCCTCAACAAAATGGAGTGGTAGAAAGAAAGAATAGGTCTCTTGTGGAACTTGTTAGAATAATGCTTAGCGACTAAAATCTTCCAAAATACTTTTGGGCGAATGCGGTGAGCACGACATGTTTTGTTAGCAATAGAGTTAACATTATACCAATCTTAAATAAAACTCCATATGAACTCTTCAAGGGGAGAAAACCAAACATTGCTTTCTTTCATATCTTCGTATGTGAATGCTTTGTCCTAAACAATGACAAAGATAATCTTGGTAAGTTTGATGAGAAATCCGATGAAGGTATTTTTTTTTGGTTACTCTCTCTCTAGTAAAGCATATAGAATATATAACAAAAGAACTTTGACTATTGAAGAATCTATGCATGTTTCTTTTGATGAAACTAACCCCTCCAAGGAGGATAATATTGTTTGTGATAATGATGATGAAATACTAGAAGGTCCTCAAGAAAATTTGTCCAAAGATCAACCAATTCAACTCGAAGAATCACCTCAACAAGAATCGAATCTCAATGATCTACCAAAAGAATGAAGAACTCATAGAGATCATCCTATTGATAAAGTAATTGGTGATATAAGTCAAGGTGTGTCTATAAGATTAAATCTCAAGGATGCTTGCCTAAACATGGCGTTTGTCTCTCAAATTGAACCTTCCAAAGTTGATGAAGCCTTAGGCGATGACCAATGGATTATCACTATGCAAGAAGAATTGAATCAATTTGAAAGGAATCAAGTTTGGGAACTTGTCCCTAGGCCAAGCAACAAACACATTATTAGAACAAGATGGGTGTTCAAAAATAAACATGATGAGAATGGAATAATTGTTCGCAACAAAGAAAGATTGGTAGAACAAGGCTACAATCAAGAAGAAGGAATAGACTTTGAAGAAACTTTCGCTCCAGTTACAAGATTAGAAGTTATTCGTCTCTTACTTGCCTATGCTTGTTCATTAAATATTCAACTTTTCCAAACGGATGTCAAAAGCGCATTCTTGAATGGATATATCACTGAAGAAGTCTACGTTAAGCAACCCCCGGGGTTCGATGATTTCAAGAATCCATCTCATGTATTTAAATTGAGAAAAGCTCTCTATGGACTGAAACAAGCTCCAAGGGCATGGTATGATCGTTTAAGCAACTTCTTATGCGAAAAAGGTTTCGAAATGGGCAAAGTTGACAAGACTCTATTTATCAAGAAAATCAAAAACGACACTTTGCTAGCACAAGTCTATGTTGATGACATCATTTTTGGTTCTTCAAATCAAGAAATGTGTGAAGAATTCTCCTCAATGATGCAAGGAGAATTTGAAATGTCCATGATGGGTAAAATGAACTATTTCCTTGGACTTCAAATCAAACAACTAAAAGATGGCATCTTCATCAACCAATCCAAATATTGCAAGGAACTCTTGAAAAGGTTTGACATGGATAACTGTAAGGCAATGTCTACACCAATGGGTTCTGGTTCTTATGTTGATCAAGATGAATTAGGTATTTCCATCGACATCAATAAATATCGAGGTATGATTGGCTGCTTATTGTATTTGACGGCAAGTCGTCCTGACATCATGTTTAGTGTTTGTCTCTGTGCCCGCTTTCAAGCTAACCCAAAGGAATCTCATCTCACGGCGGTAAAGAGGATCATGAAGTATCTCAAAGGAACAACAAATGTCAGATTGTGGTATCTTAAAGGTAGTGTCTGCAACTTAATTGGTTATTCGGATGCGGATTATGCAGGTTGTAAAACGGATAGAAAGAGCACAAGTGGTACTTGTCACATTATTGGTAATGCATTAGTATCATGTGAAGATGTGAAAAACACATGAAGGGGGGGTTGAATTGTAAAACTTAAAGCAAATGCTTAGACAACACAGTATTTTTATCCTGGTTCGTTTGATCTCAAACTACTCCAGTCCACCCGTCAAGGTGATTTCGCCTCTCTCTAACGAGGTGTTAATCCACTATATTCAAAGGATTACAACAGCTACTTTAACAACTGTTAAAGCCTTCTTGAGTATAACCACAAACTGGTTTATCTCAAGGAAATCTTTTACAAATAATTTGAACAATGATGTGTTAACGTTTTCTAATAAAACAATATATCACAATTGTGATAATTACACAATTTAAGCTTGGAATAAACTGAATTTCTAAAGCATTTGAGTAAGCATGGTTTAGAAGGATTGGCAAATTATGTGAGTGCATGCGTGCGTCTTTTCTCATACAGACTTGTTTAAATAGGCAAGGCATAGATACGTTGTCCATAAAGCCATTTTAATGATAATAACGCACTTTCCTTTTTGAGAAGATCTTGTCTTGAAGAGAGCCGTTTAGCATTTAATTCTGTCTTGAATACTTAGTAACGCTTCAGAGTCTTTTTTGCTTATGATAACGCTTCAGAGTGATAATGACTTGGAACAGATCTTTGATCAGAGTCAGAGTGTATTTGTTTATGCGCAGATTCTGGTCATCAAGCTTTAGCGTATGATCTGGTAGCTTCAGTGTGTAGCACATGTTACTGATCTTGTGATGCTGATTCCATCAGATCTTCTGTATATACAAAACATAATTTTAAGAAGCATATTTGTCTTATATATAAATCTTATAATTTATTTATTCTTTGTATTTTGTTATCATCAAAACTCTAATTAAGGGTTGTAAGATCAAACTATGTTCTAACATCATGGGCCTGCAAGAAACAAGCATGTGTTGCTCTAAGCACGACCGAAGCTGAATATATTGCAGCAGGTAGTAGTTGCGCTCAAATTTTGTGGATAAAACAACAACTCCGTGACTACGGACTCGATCTAGGGTGCATTCCTCTACAATGTGACAACACCGGTGCAATTAACATTACAAAGAATCCTGTCATGCATTCAAGAACTAAACACATAGACATTCGACATCATTTTCTCCGTGATCATGTTCTTCAAGGAGATGTCGAGGTAACCTTTGTAGATACTCATAATCAGCTTGCCGATATCTTCACCAAACCTTTGGCAAAATAACCTTTCTACAAAATTCGACGAGAGCTTGGCATACTTGACGAACGTGACTTATAAGGTGCATTTTACCCTTGATATAATTTTATATACATTTTATACATGCTATATGAGAATCTATGTTGTGTGTCATCTAATTTTTAAGAAAAATTTGGTTTTGGACATTTTTTGTTGATGCAAATCGATTGCACAAAGAGTGTCAATCGATTGCTCACTGAGTATTTTCAATTCTGTCCATTCTGTTTCAAGTGCAAATCGATTGCACCTTCAATGCAAATCGATTGCACTTTGTGCATTTCTGTTTTATTTTTAATTCTGTTTATGAGCAAATCGATTACACCTGGTATGCAAATCGATTGCACGTACTGCAAATTGCTTTTATGACAGAAAAATTATGTTGGTCAGAATTCCTCTCTCATATTCCCAAGCCAAATACACTTTAATTCAAAACACCCATTCCCTACCTACCCAAATCATTTCCAGATCTCAGCTCACAAACATCTTTCCCTCATAAAACATAAAAACCCCAAAACCCTAAAACTTCATACCCATGGCTTAAAGACAAAAGAGAAAGGCTCCAGCTTCAGAAAAAGGAAAGAAAAAGGTTGATTCAACATCCAATCTATTGCTTTCAACTCTCACCGAAGAGCAAGAAGCCAGATTTATCAAAGACTTTCAAAGGAAAATAGTATCCAACCCCAAATATGGTATGCTATCCTCCTTTCCATAAGAATGCTTTTCCTCATGTTGTTGGTGATATCCTTCATATTCCTTTCACTTGAAGTTCCCTATATGACCTAAAAACGAGATATGGGATGACTACCAGAAAAAGGAGTTCTTTTACAACATTGGGCGGTTAAGTGAAGTTGAATTTCGCGCCAAACAGATTCGTAGTCTTCGCGGAGTAATTCCAGCCAGAGACTTCTGGAGTGAAGGTAACCTCTATATAGACGATCACTTATATCATTAGTTTCTGGTCTATATCATGTTTCCAAGAGTTGGAAACTACTGCACTGTTACCGACTTGGAAATGCAGCTTATTTATGCAAGGAAGAAAGGGGTAAGTGTAAACTGGGCGAGGCTGATCATGGTACATATGATGAGAGTGGATGCAAAATCTAAATTTCTTCCATATGCTTATTTTGTCACTTTGATAATGGAGGAATTTGGTGTGGATTTTGTTGGGTTTGAAAAGGTGAATATGGATCCTAATCTAAACAAGATTTCCATTAAGAATGTTGACTCCAGAATGGGCGTGCATTACAATCCGGAAACAAAAATCATCACCTACATTGGTGAAGATGTTGTTGGCAATGAAGGAGATGACCAAGAAGTCGAAGGCGGTGAAGTTGTGCCTCCTCCTCCTACTGCTCTCTCTGGTCCAAGCAATCAAGAGCTTATAGATTACATGTCTCAACAGTTTGCTTCCATAAACACCAACATAAACAATCAATGGAGTGCAATCAATGATTCCACTATAGCCCAGATTAATGACTTCCGCACGGATGTGAATCAACAATTTTCGTACCTTTACTCTCATCTTCATATTCCACCATACAATCCAAATAATCTAGCTGCACCTCTTCAACTACTTTGATCTTAAGATATAGATGCTCAATTTTGAAAAAGAAATATCCAAAAATTATTACTCAAGTTTTTCAAAGTTAAAATTTCATTTTTCACTTGAGTGCAATCGATTTTCATTTTATTGCAATCGATTGCATGCTTCAAATTTTCAGATCTTTTGCTTATGTTTCTCTGTGCAATCGATTTACATTTCTTGTGCAATCGATTTCATACTTAAAATTTTCAAATTGTTTGCTTCTGTTTCTCAGTGCAATCGATTTACATTGCTAGTGCAATCGATTGCACTCACTTACTTTTTTCTACTGACTTTACTTGCAATCGATTTACATTGCTAGTGCAATTGATTACACTCTTAAAAGTTTTAAAAAAAATAGCTATTGAAACCTTGTGCAATCAATTTACACAAAGGGTGCAATCGATTGCATGCTGCACGATTTGGAAAAACAGTAGCTTTTCACATGCTTGTTCATCATGCCTTTTCATTGAAACATTTCACTCAAACTTAGCATTTGTTCATGATACATTTTCAGAACTTCATGGTGTTTCAAAAGGGTGTTATGAACATATAAATATTCATTTTCAAAATCTGTTTCAATACTTCTTCAATAAATATTTTCCGAACTTTCAAAATACAAACTCAAGCATTCCTTCACTTTTAAGCATAAGTTTTCTGCACATTTTCATACATTATCAAACAGAAAACTTTGAGCAAATATATCTTGAGTCATTGTACAATAATATTATTGGAAGAGAAGATCATACATTGTTAAATCACTCTAAGTGATCAATACTACTTTACTCACTCAAACTCAAAAATTGAAAGTTACTTACTTATTTTTCCAGGATTGTTGGAAATAAGTTTAAGTGTTTTTTATAATCATGTCTTTCCAAAGTTGTTGGATACAAGTGTAGTTACTTTGAGAGGATTGTTCTCATAGTTAACATAGTGAAAATCCAAGAGGATTGTTCTTGGTCCAAGAGGATTGTTCTTGGTTGTTTGGTAGTTCTTGTTTAAGTGTGCCACAATAAGGAAAACTCTTTCATGTTGAAAGGGGAATGGAGTACTCTCGGACTGTGAGGGGAACCAGGATATATCGCCCGTGTCTTTTATTTTTCTGAATTTTACGCTTTCCTAAAATCACCATTAACCAGAAAAATAAGAACCATCATCACTAAAAACCAGAATTTTTTAAAGTACCTAGGTCACCCCCCCCCCCCCCCCCCCCCCTCTTAGGCGCACTTCGTACTTCCACACAAAGCACATTTTCAAATAAAGCAAATGATCTAGCAAACAACTAAGAGCCTGTAGATAACTACGGATGAAAATGGTGCTAATACCTTCCCTTTTCATAACCTACCCTCCGAACTCAAGAAAACATCTCTAAAGGTCTTTCCTGTTCTTTTCACCCTTTCCTACTTGGATAAAAGAAATGTCGGTGGCGACTCTTTCTATCCACAACAATTGATATCAAATGCAAACCAACCAAGTCAGTTCTCCCTCCGTATTACAGAACTGGAGACTCTGATGGGGAATTACTTAAAAGTGGGGTTACCTTAGAGCTAGATCACATTTACTTGCTTTCTTTTTTTGACTTGCTTGCTTTACATTATGGTTCCTTGTTTGGGTTTGTTTTGATCCTCTATCCGGATCTGGGGCACCTTTTAGGTAAGTAGAAATAGATTGTGGAAACTGTGTGGGATATACCTACATGGTTGAAACGATAACTACATTAGTGTGACATATTTGTTGGTACCAATAGCCCTTGAGTAGTCAAGGAGAATACATGGCCGCTATGTGGTGTCATGAAGTACTAACTGACTTTAGAACCTTTAATTGAACAACTTGGCCATTAGGAAGTAGTGAGATAGCCGACTTTGGTGCAGTCCGAAGTTGGATGATACTCGATGCTATGCTTATTGAGATCAGACTTTTGCGATATTTCGGTCTCCAATAAAGAGGCTTACGCTGAAACAATGCCCGATGACAAAAGATTAGTGATATTGAGATCTCCTAGAACCCGTTTACTTTCTAGGACAGGTTAAGACAACTAAAATTCAAGAGGGTACTTACCTACAAACTCCATGCAAGCCTAAACCTAAGGACTTGTCTTCTTTGTGTGTATATAAAGACTTGTTTTCTTTATTGACTTTTACATAACATTATGACATCACACCATAGAATTTTACACTAACCATTTCAAGGATTTCGAGATTCATCTTTGTTCTGTTTTGTAGGACATTACTCCCACTTGCAAGAATACTATCCAAGTCAACCTCGTACAAGTACCTTTTAAACTCACTGAATTAGCATCAAGGATTTTGGAGAATTCTCCGTTCACCAAAAGACATGAACGACTTCCCAATCTGGTTACCTCAAGCTTTGATGAAGACATGATGAAAGTTTTTTTCTTGTTCTTCGAACCATTACACCATTGCTTTACCTTCCCCGATTGCCAACTTGTGCCTACCATGGAAGAATTCTATCAACTCTTGGGAATTCCTATTCTTGATCAATTACCTTTCAATGGTATTGAAAGAGACCCTAGCCCTGAGGAGATTGCTCGAGCTTTACATTTGCAACGATCCAACGTCATGGATAACTGGGAAACAAGAAGTGGTGTCAAAGGGTTTCTAGCCAAGTTCTTGTTAGAAAAAGCTCAATACTGTTGGGATACTCTGGATTTACGAGCCTTTGAAGAAGTTTTAGCTCTTCTCATCTATGGGATGGTACTATTTCCTAATCCTGACCAACTTATATATATGACCACATTCAAAAAATTTATATCTCGCAATCCGGTGCATACTTTGCTGGGAGACATCTTGCATTCTCTTCACTCTTGCACCATGAAGAGAAGGGGGACCCTCATGTGTTGCCCTCCTCTGTTAGCTAGGTGGTTTATTCGCACCTACCCCGATCTGTTATGAAGAACGAGCAAGGCTTGAGGTGGTCCAATAGGTTGATGTCACTCAGACATTCAGATATTCATTGGTGTTCTCGATCCTTAGAGGACATTACTATCATCGACCATTACGGGGAATTCCCTAATGTCCCTCGGCTTGGAATTAGGGGAGGTATTACTTACAACCCTTTCTTGGCTTTACGACAATTTGGGTATGCATGACGAGATGGTACCCATGATGCGCTCATCCAAGTCATGGTATTCGACTACGAGAGCGATGACCAAGGCTATCGTCAAAGGTTCATACGAGCTTGGAGAATGATAAACAAAATGGATAATGTAATACCCCAAATTTGTCCTACCCTTTAACTTTTGTCTGGCTTATGCATTGTCGCGCTTTTCTCATGTACATAACTCCATTAGGTCATTTAACATTGCATACATTCACTAACAACATAACTTGGCAAGGGGTCGATGTGGGTCAGATCCTGAAGGATATTAAACATCTTCTTGAAGACGCACGTATTCTTGAAGATGCACATGATACATCCATCCAAGACTCTGCTGCTGTCACTCCCCATGATGTCTCGCCTTATGATATTCCATGTGATAAAAAGGATAATTCTAAAGATGTTGGTTCAGTTGCAGAAAAAGAACTCATTTCATCCCAAGAACCTACTCAATATATACAAATAACTTCTGATATAGAAGCTGCAATTTCTAAAATTCATGACTTCGTATTGTTCCTAGATAGAGAAGCAATGATAGTTCATGACATATCTTCTGGTGGTGATGGGATAAGCCAAAAGATGGAGGAGTTCTATGTTACTTACAATAAAGTCAAATGCCATGAAGCAAGTTTGTTGCTGTTTATTCTTGATATGTCTCAAGTCTTGGCTAAAACAAGTGAATTCAGATTTAATATCCTTGGTTATAAAGGCTTACTAACTAAAACTAACAGAATTCAATAACAACCTCTAACCTCTCAGAACTTCTAACTAATTCAATACTGATTCCTAACCAATCTCTAACAGTCCTAACCAACATTCTATCCAAGGGCCTGGATTGTTTCAATCTGTAACAAACTTTTGGAGATCTATAACAGAAAATGATAATAGATCTCAGTTTTCAATCTTCACCATGTGAAGACCTACAATAGCCGCAAGAAGCTCCTTCAATCTTCAACAATCAACTAAATCAGATTCATTGCAAATCAACGTTCATTCTCGATTGTACCTGCAAGAATGCTATTCCATTAACTTGCTTCTCCATCACGTTGTAGCGATGATAAACAACAGTCACTGCAATACGCAACTTCATTCAACTGCATCAATAATACGTAGTTTCAGCATTAATGCGTCATCATAACATACACATAAAAGAAATCAGAGGAGAAATCACATAGTCAAGAACACACAAGATTGAGATTGTTACCAGAAATTCGTAGCAGTTTCTCTTTCTTCACCAAACAAGATCCACCTGAGCTGCTTCGGTAAGTAAGTATTCCATCCACTCTTATGTGATTTTTTCCGAATCCACAAAATGCTCTGGATACGTGAAATTATTGTGTTGAAATTGAAACGAGTTGATAGAATGAGATAGTGGTGAGCGCGGCGATGAGAGTAGAAGAAGGCGAGGTTGGTGATGGTGATTGGTGGATTAAGTGCGAACGATGGCGGAATCATCGACTAGAGTACGAACGACGCGAGCTGTAAGCGACAAATGAAGGGAGGACGAAACTGTATTGCTTTAGTGGTAGCGAGTAGGAGGCGGCCGCATCGTCGTTGAAGGTCGGAGAAGGTGGAGATTGTGGTTGCTGTGAAAAGAATGGAGGAAGCGAGTCCTCTTTGATAAGAATTCGAAGAGTTAGAGCTTCAAATAATAAACCCTGATTTTTGCATTTTTATTATTGTTCTTTTTGTTTTTTTTAATTCAGAAGGAAAGTAATAAGAAATAATGTTGAATCAATTTGGGTTTAGTGTTTGTTTGTAAATGGCCCGATATGTACCTCACCCTAAGCCCAATGGCATAGTTTTTGGAAGCATGAAATAATTGAACAAAAACAATGTAAATGGACCGAAGCATTCTTCTCCCTAAGGCCCGTTTTAATTCCTAAAGTTCATTGTATCAAAAAAACTGATTGTGGACTTATTTTCTGGACTGGGCTCAGATAATTTTGGATTACACCTCTTGCCTCCAGCTTGCACCCCTGGGTTTCTTTATGTTTTTTCTTTCAATTTCATTAATTGTGTCCATTTGTTTGAATTTTCTCCATATGAAAAAAACTATAAAGTCAATAAAATTTGTTAGTTTCTCTTGATCGATTTTCGGAAATAATTCTTTAGTTTTTTATATAATTTCCCTCACATAAAAAAATAATAAAAATACAATTTCTTTTAGTTTTGTCCATATTTTCGTACCGTTGTGCCTCATTATTTCTGACGCGTTTGTTCATTGTGCAAGGTACATTTTTTATGCTTTCGATCATGTAACATAACAGGTTGTTATGTGATCAAAGCACATGGCTTATGCTCGCTTCTAATGCGACACGCCTTATTTCCCATCGTCCTGAGAAATTCATATCATATTATATGTTGTTCTAATACATGTGATATTTTGTGGGACTTTGTACAGGAACTTCTGGTTACGCATTGCATTCATGACACGTGTTTGCCTTTATCTTAGTTGGATATTGCTTCTGACTCTGTTTGTTTCTTGGTGAAGCTTGCTCGACGCGTATTACCTTCTTTTCTAGCGCTTTCGTCTGCTCTTGATGACTTGCTCGCTTTGGTAGCCTCCGCCACAACCCTTGTACTTCTTCGCACTTTATTGCATTTCGTTATCGCTTTCTAGATACCATGAGAAGTAGGAAATAAAGAGTGTGCACTCGAAGTCGCTGTTTAAAGACCTGTAGCAGGCATTCCGCACTTCATTTGTTATATGTGTTGTGCTTATGTTTATTTACTTTCTTGTTGATCGATGAGTCACTAAATTTAGAAATTGAGATCACGACTTTGCTCTCAGTGCATGCTCCCTATAGGATTTTATGGCTTTCCTTTATTTTTTGTTGATCGATGAGTCACTCAATTTAGAAATTGAGATCACGACTTCGCTCTCATTGCATGTTCCCTATAGGATAGTTTTGTTAGACTTTCTTTGGCATGCTAACCTAGATAGGATCTTTTTAGGTGTGCTCTCTTGAGCTTATTAGCTTGCTTTCTTTATCCTTGTACATACCATGTTCCTTTAGGATGTGCTTGCTCCATTCGGATGCAAGTTAGACCTTAGGTTGCAAACCACGCATGCTAACATTAGGTAGACGTTTCCCTTTTGTTAATCCAAACCTTAGGACTACCATTGCATGATAACATTAGGTTAAAAATAGGCTAGTCTCCCTTAGACTCTTTTCTTCCCCCTTTTTGCATCCTTGCATATAAAACAAACCTCTTTTCTTAGTAAATCAAAAACATGCTAATCATACTTTAACCCTTTTTCAAGGTAATAAAACACAAACCAATTCAAACCATTTTGTGCGCTCGAGCAAATTTCCTCTAAAAACCTTTTCAGGTAAGGACATGATTAATTTACTTATGTGCCAACACATTAGTCTCCAAAGATCGAGTTGCAGCAGAAGGCGGAATTAAATTCGTCCATAAAAACACAAACAAACAAAAACATATGAGCCGAACTACAGTAGCTCTGATTCCTCAAAAAGGATACGTAGGCATTGGGGTAGGGCCCAAGCGAGCACAATTTTATTTTCCCTACATTCTTTTCCCCTTTCTTTTGCACGCATTCTCCCTTCATTAGTATAATAAACAGTAAGCATAGTTTAAACACACCCATAAGATAGATAACAAGAGTGGATACCATAGAGTACTACGGGCGTGTGGGGTGTTAATATGTTCCCCTCGCATAACAGACTCCCTTACCCGATATCTCGGTCGTAAGACCGTGACTTCTCCCTTCTCAGGTTTTCTCAATGTTTACCTTTCCCTACATGTGGGATAAAAGATGTTCGATGGCGACTTCATTGTTTTATGATTTTCAGTTGGTTGTTTTAGCTGGAGACTTCACCGGGGATAAAAGATGGCTGACCAAATGCTGGTCCATTCCGAAGTCGCTCCTAGCTCTTCCTTTCTTTTCTTTGGGTGTTTATGTTTTATGCTTTTAGTTTATTCACTCATTTTGTATATACTTGAGCATATGTATGCATTGCATTTTACGGTCTTCTATATACTACTGTTGTACTGGATCTGCTTCTTATTGGGTGGGTGTTACTATGAGGTAAAAGGCCCAATACCCAGGCAAGAGTTGTATACCATAGGAACCCTAGGAATAGAGTGGAACATGAACGGCTAGTTAACTTAGGTCTCTCTATCGCCTCCATGTCGTCCATGCTCAGATGAGGTACAAATGAGGGGCTATCGTTTTCACGTAGGTGATACGGCGATAGTTTTTCAGGAGTACCCTCGATTCTGAGTTGCCATTGCCTTACCCTGACCTAGTTTTCACCCGTGAGTGGGGAGGGAATTATTATCACATGTACAGTTGGTGACTATGTTCATATGATTGCTCATATTTAGATGGTGACCATGCTCAGACAGTGACTATTGGTTCTAATTGTTATGTCCTGGATTTCTATCAGTAACTAGGGGAATCTCATATTTATTTTCAGGGCTCCGAATCTGTTCATGAGGTTCTTTGGTTTATGTCCCAGACCTATGATCTTGGTACTCACAGACTGCAGAAATAGTACAACAGAAACCTGTATAATGGAAGTAGTAACCCCATGGTCATTTGCACTCACATCATATCATATTTATTTTTCAAAAGAAATGTCAGAAAAATAAAACTATATACTAACCCTGCATGTGCACGTCCATTCCGGGTTACTTCACGAAGTTACAGTTTCCGTCAGTAACGTCTTGCAACAATGATGTTCTCAAGAGGATCAGGAGGGACGATTGTACTTATTCGTGCTACCCAAGCTTTCCGCTCATGTTCTTAGCCTTTTTTGAAGAGTTTAAAAGACCGTTTAGTCCGTCCTAATGCAAAAAGTATTATTGGAAGACATGGTGGTGCTTTGACTCTACCTCATTTTTATGACCATGAGTTACACTGTTTCACCTTCCAGTACTATCAGTTTGTTCCAACGAAAAATACTCTCGTTTGTTCAAGATTATCGAGCACACACTTGTTGCTAGTCCGAACGGGCATGATTTTGAAACTATCACTGAGGCACTTTATTTGGGCCTTGATTATGTGAGATAGAAATGGAAGAATAATGGTAGCCTACATTCGGACTGATTATTATATTGTTACTTCAATCACCGACAAGCTTGTTAGACGGAGTTACACATCTTGTACTCCCATAACTTTCGTGTATTAAATTCTGCGAGAGTTTCTCTTGTTTCTGGATATTTTCTCCATACGGTCATTCTTATCATCATGTTGCTCGATTACTGTTGACGATAATTGAACCGTGAAAAACCAGAATGGACAATCATTTCATACATCATACATATTATGCATTTCATGAATTGCAGGTTTTCTTGCGGGATTTTTATCTGATGATTTTTCCTCTTATTATCAGAATCTACAAGACGACTTCCTTACATTCTTACCGCACTCGAGCCAACAAGTTGAGGATTATGGAACAGATTGAGCAGAACCGGGCCGTTCCCCGCAAAGACATGGACACCATGGGTGATCAAATGAATCAACTCATGGAAACTCTTCATGCCGTCATCCAAGGGTAGGAAGAGCTCAGAATAAGCGTTACTAAACTGGTAGACAGTGCCTCCACGACCGAGAATGGCGGACCCAACAATGACCATGGGGGATTCCTAAGGAGAACCCACGGCTGATCGTGGATGACCACCATGATGTCATCGATCTTGATGACCCTCTAAAGGATTCTACGGCTGATTTGTATGAAACCTCTAAGATGTACAAGGCTTTGGAGGAACGCTTGAAGGCTATGGAGACTTCTAAGAAACCAGGATTTAGTGTCGCTGCTATGTGTTTGGTTCCAGGGGTTGTGATTCCACCAAAGTTTAAGGTACCTGATTTCGACAAGTATAAGGGGGTTACGTGCCCAGAGACTCATCTCCGATATTACTGCAGAAAGATGGCTTCTTATGCTAGAAATGAACCATTTCTTATGCATTTCTTTCAGGACAGTCTCGCTGAAGCTCCATTAGAATGGTACATGCAATTGGAGCAAACTCATGTTAGCACTTGGGGCGAGCTGGTCGGCGCTTTCCTAAAACATTATCACTACAACACCGCCACGGCACCTAGTTGTGCACAACTGCAGAGTATGTCTCAAAAGACTGGAGAGTTTTTCAAAGAGTATGCCCAGAGATGGCGCAGTTTGGCCACAAGAGTTCAACCTCCTCTCCTAGATCGGGAACTGGTAGATCTGTTCATGAGTACCCTCCGAGGCCCGTATTTGTAACATATGCTCAGCGGTACTTCTGATTCGTTTTCGGATATGGTCATCATCGGGGAGCGGGTTGAAATGTGTATTAAAATAGGGATTATTTCAGGTGCATCTGGCATAAATGGTAACAATAACTCAGGTGGTGGGAAGAAACTGTACTCTAGCAGTTTCGTCAAGAAAAAGGAAGGAGAGGTGAGCAATGCCTCTGATGATAAGGGGAAAGCTATTGTATAGGTTCCATATTACCAAACCCCCGCTACTGCTCTGCAACAACAGTATGCACCGTCGCGAAACTATCAATAAAACCAAAGGCCCCGAGGACAAAGGAGTCAACAAAGGCCGCAAAGGTATCCCAAAAGGAGGATTGATCCAATCCCGATGTCGTATGCTCAATTTCTTCCACAATTGTTAGCCGATCAGTTGGTACAGCTTCGAGAGTTAGCTCCTTCACCAGCAGAACTCCCAAGGGGTTATGATATTAATGCACGTTGTGAATTTTATTCAGGCGCTCCAGGCCACTAGATCGAAAATTGCAAAGCTTTAAAATACAAGGTGCACTCTCTTTTAGATTCCAAGGAGTTAAGCTTCACTCCTATAGTCCCTAATGTTCAAAATAATCATATACCTCTCCACCCTGGGGCTGCTGCCAATGCTATTGGGTTTGATGGTGACCATGACTTAGTGACTCAGGTTGAGGAGATTCAGATGTTAATGGCAGTTTTGAGAAGGCATCTTTTACAGAAAGAAGTTCTACAAGAGCTTCACGACTTTTGTTTGAAATGCTCATCCAATCCGGACGAGTGTGAGGATTTGAAAAATTCCATTCAGAAACTGATGGACGAGGGGGTTGTTAGAGTTGAAAAAGTCATCCCCGAAGGTGATGTGGCTATTCTGGAGATTCCGTATTATCCAGCCAATGTTCAGAGGAATACTTCAAGAGTCCCATTTCTTATAAAATTTCTAACGCTCCCTGTGCCAAATCTGAATCTGGTTGCTCCCCTGCCAACCCAAGCATCAACACTTCCGAGTTTGGTTCCCGATCCGTTAACTGATAACAGAGCAGTGCCATGGGAATATAACGCCGTTTACATTCGGGGAAAGAAAGTTGTTTGTCCACCGATTGAAAATAAGGATGTAACCAACATTGATGGGACTAGTAGAATAACTCGAAGTGGGAGAGTCTTTGCTCCTGCTCCACCACCTCCTGAATAAGTTATCAAAGAGATTCCTGTGAGAGATAAAGGGAAACAGGTAGTTAATGATTCTCCTGGGGCGTCTTTTGAACAACAAGTGGAACAACTAATCAGGGTAATCAAGAAGAGATATTTCAAGGTGGTTGACCAGCTGAATCAGACGCCTGCAAAGATCTCAATCTTATCCCTCCTGCTGTACTCCGAAGCTCATCGAACCTCCTTGATGATAATTCTACACGGTTCCCATGTGAATCCTGAGATTTCTGTGGCCCAATTTGAAGGGGTTGTTACAAATATTTCTGCAGGAAACTGTCTGGGCTTCAGTAATGACGAGCTCCCTCCTAAGGGCCGAGCTCATAATAAGGTGTTGCATATTTCCATCAGATGCTTAGATACTGTAATGTCTCGAGTGCTAGTAGACACTGGGTCTTCTTTGAACGTGATGCCTAAGCGTACTCTATTCAAGTTGAACATGGACGGGGTGATGATGAAGCCCAGTACACGGACAATTAAAGCTTTTGATGGGTCGAGAAGATCTGTGGAAGGCGAAGTTGACTTGACCATCAAAATCGGCCCCCACGTGTTCTACCTATCATTCTACATCATGGACATTCATCCATCTTACACTTGCTTACTGGGACGCCTGTGGATCCATGTGGCAAGGGCTATTACCTCAACTCTGCACCAACGTTTGAAGTTCATCATCCAAGACAAGGTCATCATTATTGGCGGAGATGAAGATGTCGTAATCAACAATGTTACTTCCTTCCGTTATGTTGAAGTGGATGGAGAAGTTCATGAAACCCCTTTCTAAGCCTTGGAAATCATTTTTGTTGACAGATTCCCCGCTCTGCTGGAAACTACAAAGAAGTCTGGAGTTCCAATGGTTTCTTTGAGGGATGCTAAAGCCATTGTGGAATCTGGGATTCCTAATGAAGACTGGGGCAAAGTGATAGAGGTGCACGAAAAGCAGGACAAGTCTGGACTTGGGTTCGGGTCCTCTTTTTTAGATCGTGTTGGTACAGGTCCAATTGTACTCAAAGGAAAACAAGTTTCTCCGCTTTCAGAGGTATTTTTTAGGGCCGGTCCGAAGGCTCAAGGACAAATCCATGCAGTGGATGATGAAGACGATGCAGACATGGCTCAGTACATCTACCAGATTACACCTGATCAAGAGCTCGACAATTGGACTTCCATTGATATTCCCGAAGTGGTTTTCTTTGACATGTAATGTTCTTGTTTTAAATAAGTCGCATGCTTTTGCCTGAAGCATGTTGACAGCTTGTGAAAAGGGCCCCCTCATGTTTCTATGTTTGTTTAAAAATTGAATAAAATGTCATTTTTGCATACAATTTTTGCTCTCTATCTTTTCTTATTTTCGTAAAATAAAAATGGCAGTGCTTTTCCTTCTAACTCTTTAACCATTTTCCAATTTGCATCCATATTCTAAAATAAGGCATGATTCATCAATCATGCAGGTCTGCCTCGAATTCCATAATAAATGATGATGTTACAGTTCCTTGCACCAATATCCTTGGAAATCTGAATGACCAAGCCGATGAGGGGAATGGGGAAGATTGTGAAATTCCAGAGGAATTGGCAAGGCTGTTAAGACAAGAAGAGAAAACGATCTTGCCTCATTAAGAAGCTATTGAAGTCATCAATCTCAGCGCCGACGCAGTAAAAAATGAGGTCAAGATAGGGGCCGCTTTGCAAGATGACATAAAGAAGGGGTTGATCGAGCTTCTCAGAGAGTACTCCGACATCTTTGCCTGTTCGTATGAAGATATGCCTAGTCTAGATATGGATATAGTCATGCACCACCTGCCGCTCAAACCAGAATGTCCTTCGGTAAAGCAAAAGCCGGGGAGAACTCGTCCAAATATGTCTCTCAAAATCAAGGAAGAAGTTGAGAAGCAGTTAAACGCATGCTTTTTGTTGGTATGTGAATACTTAGATTGGATTTCCAACATCATACCTGTCCCTAAGAAAGATGGGAAGGTGCGCATGTGTGTAGACTATCGAGATTTGAACAAAGCAAGCACAAAGGATGACTTCCCATTACCGCACATCAACGTATTGGTTGATAATATGGCTCAATCCCCGGTTTTCTCCTCCATGGATGGTTTTTCGGGATACAATCAAATAAAGATGGCCCCGAAAGACATGACAAAGACGACATTCACTACTCCATGGGGTACTTACTGTTATAAGGTCATGCATTTTGGCCTCAAAAATGCTTGTGCGACATATCAACGTGCCATGGTGACGCTTTTCCATGATATGATTCATAAGGAGATCGAAGTATATGTTGATGACATGATTGCAAAATCACAAACCGAGGATAAACACTTGGTCCATCTGCGAAAGTTATTTGTGCGTCTGCAAAAGTTTAGACTAAGGCTTAATCCGAATAAGTGTACCTTCAGGGTGCAATCCGGCAAACTACTCAATTTTATCGTAAGTCAACAAGGAATTGAGGTAGATCCCGACAAAGTAAAAGCAATACAGAATATTCCAGCACCAAAAAATTAAAAAGAAGTAAGGGGGTTCCTTGGGAGATTGAACTACATAGCCAGGTTCATTTCTCATCTCACAGCTATTTGTGAACCCATCTTTAAATTGCCGCGCAAGAATCAAGATGTCTGATGGGAAGATAATTGTCAGGAAGCCTTTGAAAAGATCAGACAGTACCTCCAAGAGCCATCGATCCTTATTCCTCTAGTTCCTGGGAGACCACTCATCATGTACTTGACGGTGTTGGAAGGGTCCATGGTTGTGTGCTCGGGCAGCAGGATGAAACAGGACGTAAAGAGCACGCCATTTATTATCTGAGCAAAAAGTTTACCGATTGTGAATCCAGGTATTCTTTACTTGAAAACACTTGTTGTGCGCTTGCTTGGGATGCTCGACGTCTGAGACAGTATATGCTGACATACATGACCTTTCTAATACCAAAAATGGATCCGATAAAATATATCTTTGAGAAGCCAGCACTCACGGGGAGGCTTACTCGATGGAAGATGCTTTTATCTGAATATGGCATTCAGTATGTTACACAAAAGGCTATCAAAGGTAGCATTCTTGCGGATCATCTTGCTCATCAGCCGTTGGAAGAGTACCAATCAATGAAATTTGACTTCCCTGATGAAGATGTTATGAAGCTTGATGGTTATGATGGGGTCGATCCAGAAGAGCGATGGACTCTTACGTTTGATGGTGCCTCGAATGTTGCAGGTCATGGCATTGGGGGATTACTGACTTCTCCACTGAATACTCATACACCATTTACGGCCTGGTTATGTTTAGATTGTACGAACATGGCAGAATATGAAGCATGCGTAATGGTTCTAGAGGCAGCTATCGACCTTAAAATCAAAATCCTTGAAGTCTTTGGAGACTCTGCTTTGGTCACACAATAGGTATGAGGTGATTGGGAGATGAAACACCCCAGTTTGATTCCGTACAAAGACTACATCTTACGGCTAATACCCGCTTTGACGAAATCACCTTTGAACATATTCCCAGAGAAAAAAAAACCAGGTGGCTGATGCTTTAACCACATTAGCATATATGTTTTGGTGAGCTTTCCCAATCAGGCACCTAATACACACATCCTCAGGTACAAAGAGCCGACACATGTCTTTCCTGCCCATTGTCTCTCAACCGAGGATATGTCTGATGAGAAGTCGTGGTATTACGACATTAAACGGTACCTCGAGAAGCAAGAGTATCCCAAAAATGCTATAATTTGTGATAAGCGTACGCTTAGAAGGTTAGCATCCAAGTTCCTCTTATCAGGAGACGTCCTATATAAGAGAAATTATGACTCAGTTCTGCTCAGATGTGTGGATGGACATGAAGTAGAGTCGATCATAAAGGAAATCCATGAGGGTTCTTTCAGGACTCATTCGAGCGGGAATTCTATGGCGAAGAAAATCCTATGAGCTGGATATTTATGGACGACAACGGAGAGCGATTGTTGCGTATAGGAAAAATTGTGCCACAAATGCCAAGTATATGCAGACAGAATTCATGTTCCTCCAACTCCTCTGAATGTTATGACCTCCCCATGGTCGTTTGTGATGTGGGGAATTGATATGATTGGAAGGATTGAATCAAGTTATTCGAATGGTCATAGATTAATCCTAGTGGCTATTGACTATTTCACCAAATGGGTGGAAGCAGCTTCTTACAAGAATGTAACCAAACAGGTCATTACCAACTTCATCAGGAAAGAAATCATATGTCATTACGGAGTTACTCATAGAATCATCACTAATAATGGTTCTAATATTAACAACAACATGATGAAGGAATTGTGTGAAGAGTTAAAAATTGAACATCACAATTCATCATCGTATCGACCAAAAATGAACGGTGCAGTCGAAGCTTCTAACAAGAACATAAAGAAGATCGTCTAGAAGATGGTTAGAACGTACAAAGATTGGCATGAAATGTTGCCTTTTGCTCTACATGGTTACAAAACGTCTGTGCGCACTTCAACTGGGGCAACTCCATTTTCGCTTGTCTATGGCATGGATGTCGTGCTTCCTGTCGAAGTAAAAATTCCTTCGTTGAGGGTTCTGATGGAGACCAAACTTGATGAGGCAGAATGGGTTCAGACAAGGTTCGACCAACTTAATCTGATTAATGAAAAGCGTCTGACGGCCATCTGTCATGGCCAGTTGTACCAACAAAGGATAAAGAGAGCATTCGACAAAAAGATTCATCCTCGAATGTTTTATCCTGGTGATTTGGTCTTGAGAAGGGTCATCGTGCAAAGCCATTCCGATCCAAGGATAAAATGGACTCCCAATTACGAGGGACCATATATCGTGAAGAGAACTTTTTCAGGAGGTGCCCTAATCCTGATAGACATGCATGGGGAAGACGTTCCACTCCCAGTCAATTCAGACTCAGTCAAAAAATTCTACGCATAAAGAGACCCGCTAGGTCGAAAACCCGAAAGGGCGACTTAGGCAAAAAATGGGCATCCCGGTGGACACGAAAGTCCAGGAAAAAGTTAGGGATAAAATAAAAAAAATAACAACCCGCTAAGTTGAAAACCCGGAAGGGCGACTTAGGAAAAAATGGGTATCTCGTTGGGTCGAAAACCCGAAAGGGAGATCCAAGCAAAAATTAGGGATCTTAAGCGAGAGGCTGTAGTCTAAATGCTCTTCACGAATGACACACGCATATCTATAGCACCTTGGAAGCGAATTGACCGGTCTAACTACTACTCTTCAGAGGCAAGGCATTGAGACTACTTAGGATATGGGAACTGTAGCAATACCGGTTTTAATGGAGATTCGAGAATATCTCATTGCCAGTTATACTTGTTGTATTTTCCGTTTCTATTTCGCAGCTACCTCATATAGGAATTTCTTCCTTGTACAAATGCGTATTCATGGGCCAATCAATAAAATATGCTTCCATCAAAAGTTGTCTTTTATGTTTTCGTATGCAAAATGAGTTTTATTTGTTATTAAACATTGCATTAGAAACATGAGGAATAAAAATTCTCAAGCTGAGATAAAACTTGACTTTACGTCGATGTATAACCATGTGGGAATGTCGTATGAATTCCAAGTGTTGTTTTCCTTGCAGGTAGAAATTTGTAACGGTCACCCTGACCTAGCCAGTACACAAAGCCGCCTTCATCTACTGCAGACAACTTCAAATCTAGTTCCCCAAGTGTGTTCAAAAAATTCGGAGTCGTCGTTTGACTCAGCACGCGCAGGTGCATCCCCAGTGGAGTTAATCAAGAACGTCCCCAGTGAAGCAAAACTGGGGCATTCGCATAGCTAAAATGGGGCATTCGCAGAGTTAAACCGGGGCATTCGCGGGTGTATATGCCCATCTCTTATCCCCAAGTGATTCAAGAGATAAGTCCCTCGTGTGCATAAACTCGGGGCATGCATTCAGAGAGATTCACATGGTGTTCTGTATCCGTTCTTCGGCATATTCAGTTCTATCATCCTCTCGACGGTTCAGGATGTGTGGAAGTCTATCTGGATTATCTCTTCCCCAACAATATGATTCAGAATCCAGCAGCGTATGTGAAGACTCGTTTCGTCGGCAACTCAATCTCCAGCAGAATCATCAACAATCTTCGGTATCATGGGCACCCCAGTGCAATTCTTATCAGTATCCCCAACGATCTTTGGTACAGCAGGCTTCCAGCACCGATATGTATTGACATCCCTAGTAATAAGAAACAGTTCCCGACGGGCCTTTTATTATCCCTATGAAGTCTATTTATTGGCATTGCATATAGTTATCATTGCATAACATTTCATCCTCAAAAGCGCGTAGCTGATCCATCAGAATAGATCTTTGCGTCAAAAGAAATTCAAACATGCATACGAAGCATAAGCCAAATCAAGTACCTTACACGAAAAACCTGAATCATTCAAGGACAACAATGCGTCCCTACTAGAGGATATCATGCCCAAAATCCCCAGTTGATGACCTTCACCATTTCAATTCCGAACAAATCTAATGCAATAAACTTGGTCATTCTCGTATCTCTAATTGTCGTGTCGTGACCAATACTACCACCTTCCTAGATTCCCTTGTGGGTCGACCATAGATCCTCCCTAGTATATCGTCTGTAGATCATCTTAGAACCTGAAATCGCCTTTTGGCTATGTTCTTTCCTCAGATCATCTTAGAACCCGAGATAGCTCTTAGGCTAGGTTCTTTCCTTAGATCATCTTAGAACCTGAGGTCGCCTTTTGGCTAGGTTCTTTTTGTAGATGATCTTAGAACCTGAGATCGCCCGTAGGCTAGGTTCTTCCCATAGATCATTTTAGAACCTGAGATTGCCCGTAGGCTAGGTTCTTTCCTTAGATCATCGTCGAACCTGAGATTACCTTATAGCTAGATTCTTTCCTCATATCATCTTAGAACCTGAGATCGCCTTTTGGCTAGGTTCTTTCCTCAGATCATATTAGAACCTGAGATCGCCGGTAGGCTAGGTTCTTTCCTTAGATCTTCGTCGAACCTGAGATCGCCTCTTGGCTAGGTTCTTCCTTAGATCATCGTCGAACCTGAGATCGCCCGTAGGCTAGGTTCTTCCTTAGATCATTGTCGAACATGAGATCGCCCGTTGGCTAGGTTCTTCCCTTAAATCATCATCAAACCTAAGATTGCCCGTAGGCTAGGTTCTTTCCTTAGATTATCTTAGAACCTGAAATCACCTTTTGGCTAGGTTCTTTCCGTAGATCATCTTAGAACCTGAGATCACCCGTAGGCTAGGTTCTTTCCTTAGATCATCGTCGAACCTGAGATTTCCAGTAGCCTAGGTTCTTCCTCAAATCATCTTAGAACCTGAGATCGCCCGTAGGCTAGGTTCTTCCTCAGATCATCTTAGAACCTGAGATCGCCTTTTGGCTAGGTTCTTACCTCAGATCCTCTAAGAACCTGAGATCGCCCGTAGGCTAGGTTCTTTCCTTAGATGATCGTCGAACCTGAGATCACCCGTAGGCTAGGTTCTTCCCTTAGATTATCGTCGAACCTGAGATCTCCCGTAGGCTAGGTTCTTTCCTTAGATCATCTTAGAACCTGAAATCGCCTTTTGTCTAGGTTCTTTCTGTAGATCATCTTAGAACCTGAAATCGCTCGTAGGCTAGGTTCTTCCCATAGATCATCTTATAACCTGAGATCGCCATTTGGCTAGGTTCTTTCCTTAGATCATCTTAGAACCTGAGATCACCCGTAGGCTAGGTTCTTTTCTTAGATCATCGTCAAACCTGAGATTGCCCGTAGGCTAGGTTATTCCCTTAGATCATCGTCGAATCTGACATTGCCCGTAGGCTAGGTTCTTCCCATAGATCATCTTAGAACCTGAGATAGCCTTTTGGCTAGGTTCTTTCCTCAGATCATCTTAGAACCTGAGAACGCCCGTAGGCTAGGTTCTTTCCTAAGATCATCATCGAACCTGAGATCGCCCGTAGGCTAAGTTCTTTTCTTAGATCATCGTCGAACCTGAGATCGCCCGTAGGCTAGGTTCTTCCTTAAATCATCTTAGAACCTGAGATCGCCCGTAGGCTAGGTTCTTTCCTCAGATCATCTTAGAACCTGAGATCGCCCGTAGGCTAGGTTCTTCCTCAGATCATCTTAGAACCTGAGATCGCCTGTAGGCTAGGTTCTTCCTCAGATTATCTTAGAACCTGAGATCACCTTTTGGCTAGGTTCTTTGCTAAGATCCTCTTAGAACCTGAGATTGCCCGTAGGCTAGGTTCTTTCCTCAGATCGTCTTTGTACCTGAGATCGCCCTTAGGCTAGGTTCTCTGTCAAATGAATCTCATGTTTCATCTTAGGATTGTAGGTCGCCCGTAGACCTTGTACGCTGTCTTTTCATACCAACCTTTGCCTCGTATTGGCATCATGCCACGTTACAAGCCCGATCTCTTTCTTTTCACTAAAAAAAAAATTCTTCCCCCAGCAAATAAAAAAAACACTTATACTCTCTCTTAGGACAAAATTTTGGCATTGGTATTTAATCATCTTCAACCTTGAACTTCCGAAAGGCATGCACCAATCGTACTTTCAGGTTTAAGATGATTAAATAGAGGCAACTGTAATACCCAAAATTTGTCCTACCCTTTTACTTTTATCTGGCTTATGCATTGTCGCGCTTTTCTCATGTACATAACTCCATTAGGTCATTTAACATTACATACATTTACTAACAACATAACTTGGCAAGGGGTCGAGAACCTTCAGGAATTAGGGTTTCAATATCGGTTTTTCAGTAGAGATTGGTTTGAGCTAGGGTTTGGGTCTTCTTCACTATTTCGAGCCTCATCATCCATCTCCAAGAGTTCTTTAAGCCAGTTATATTGTGGGCTCTGCAAGTCAAGTTATCTTTGAAGATTGAGGTGCAAAAGTTTTGAGTTATGACACAAAGATGTTATTGTGGAATCATATGGTGATCAAGATGTTGTTGTTATTTGTTGCTTCTAGTACAAGTCATTCAATTGTATTTCATTCAGGATACTCTGCATTATGTATGGAAATTCATAAGGACCAGGGTTTGAGAAGCAGTGTTTGTGTTGCAATCACCACTTGGATTGGGGTTCTTTTTAGTGCGCTTATGTTATCAAGTGAATTCGGTTCTGTTTAGCCATAACTATCATATGGTTTGGTTCAACTTATTGAGGTCTCACTTGGTTCCTATCATCATTTG
The DNA here is from genome assembly GCA_948472305.1 of Vicia faba. Lineage (NCBI taxonomy): Eukaryota > Viridiplantae > Streptophyta > Magnoliopsida > Fabales > Fabaceae > Vicia > Vicia faba. The sequence goes on along the minus strand of OX451738.1, from coordinate 1,396,596,766 downwards.
AAGTTTGGTTCAATTGAGTTTATTATCATCAATTCAAAGATTGGTTTAAAACATTTACTTTGGATCTTATGCAAATATTTGAGGTTTTACATGGAGTATTTTGGGGATCTTTTCAAAGAAGGAAGTCATTTGTGCGAGCCTTGACTCTTAGTCACAGTCAACCATGAAAGGTGGACCTTTGACCAATGTATTTTTGGTCACTTTCGGTTTTCATCTCGTGGTTTATCTAAGTGTAGCATGGCATGGCATAAAGTACAAATGGGAGAAGACTTGAGATTCTAAATGAAACAACAATGGATGGAAAACAACTCAACTTGATTCAAGTTTTGTTTATTACAAATTCAAGGATGCATTACAACTTTGACCAAAATCCTTACATGTTTAAATAACTCCAAATCAAAGTTTCTATTACAAAAACCATTTCGAGTCATATTCAACATCACTTGCAAATCCAATTACAATTACATTAAACCAAAGATATCACAAACAAACAAAATTTAGGTACTGGCAGTAAATGATAAGTTCCTCTTCAAAGTCAAAAATGGCACTTGTTTCGGATTCCTTGATACTAAGATGGATAACACTTGATAATGCTCTTCCTCGGGTGTAATAAGAATTGATGCTGCAAGTAAAGAAAACATGATTGCCATCTTTAATACCTACACATAATCAAATAAACCATAAACATAAATCAGACCATTTTGCAACCTAATCATATACTTAGGGCTATGCTGAAGTAGTTCATTGTTTTTACAAGCCTGCATAAATTGAGACTTATTAGCTAAACTACAATTCTGAACCAGCGGCACGATATCTTAAAGAAGAAACAAAGATGCTGGAAGAAGCTTTGGCAAAACGAAACAGTGAATTGCAGGCTTCATGGAGTATGTGTACTAAAACACTTAGCAAACTTCAAACTTTGGAAGCACAAGTTCAGCCAAGTATTCATCAAAAGGGATCTCCAACATCTACCACTCATATGAACCATGAAAGCTTTATAGCCAAAGTACAGGCTATGCACCAAGCATGATCTCTATATCGGAAGATGGCAATGATGATGTAAGAAGTTGTGTTGAGTCTTAGTCTACGACATTAATCTCTGAGGTATCCCAATTCACAAAGGAAAAGAATGCTGATGAATTGGGAAAATCTGAAGCGACTGAGAAGTTGGATCTGATGGATGACTTCCTAGAGGTCGAGAAATTTGTTGGATTATCGAACAATTCTATTGAAGATGCTTCTGCGTCATTTACATCAAACAATAACAAGGATGAAATCATGACCAATGAAGTATCCAAAGTTAGTACTAGCAAAGATGATCCCTCCGAGTCTGAAAAGAATAGTGATTTAAATCCATAGGCAATTCAAGTGTCCCCTGCTGCAGTATCACCCAACTCCGATGGGATATATGGCTTATCACCAGCAGAACTTCAATCAAGAATACAATCAGTTTTTGAGTCCGTGGCTAAGGATGCTAATGTGGGTCAGATCCTGAAGGATATTAAACATCTTCTTGAAGACGCACGTGTTCTTGAAGATGCACATGATATATCCATCCAAGACTTTGTTGCTGTCACTCCCCATGATATCCCGCCTTATGATATTCCATGTGATAAAAAGGATAATTCTAAAGATGTTGGTTCAGTTGCAGAAAAAGAACTCATTTCATCCCAAGAACCTACTCAATATATACAAATAACTTCTGATATAGAAGCTGCAATTTCTAAAATTCATGACTTCATATTGTTCCTAGACAAAGAAGCAATGACAGTTCATGACATATCTTCTGGTGGTGATGGGATAAGCCAAAAGATGGAGGAGTTCTCTGTTACTTACAATAAAGTCAAATGCCATGAAGCAAGTTTGTTGTTGTTTGTTCTTGATCTGTCTCAAGTCTTAGCTAAAACAAGTGAATTCAGATTTAATATCCTTGGTTATAAAGGCTTACTAACTAAAACTAACAGAATTCAATAACAACCTCTAACCTCTCAGAACTTCTAACTAATTCAATATTGATTCCTAACCAATCTCTAACAGTCCTAACCAACTTTCTATCCAAGGACCTGGATTGATTCAATCTGTAACAAACTTTTGGAGATCTATAACAGAAAATGATAATAGGTTCAGAGAGGGGGGATGGACATGATACATTCATTCATAGTACAGAAAAAACTCACCAAGAACAATCTCAAGGATCTCAAGAGATTACCTCTCAATTTCACTAGTCTTCATCATCCGCTCTTCGATTCTCCATCAACAATCTTCATCTTTCTCTCTAAATCACAACTTCACAACAATAACTTTTCATCAGATTTTTTCTTCAATCTTCTGTAATATTCTTGTGTTCACCATCACCATCAATACTTCTCAGTTTTTAATCTTCACCATGTGAAGACCTACAATAGCCGCAAGAAGCTCCTTCAATCTTCAACAATCAACTAAATCAGCTTCATCGCAAATCAACGTTCATTCTCGATTGTAACTGCAACAATGCTATTCCATTAACTTGCCTCTCCATCATGTTGTAGCGACGATAAACAACAGCCACTGCAATACGCAACTTCATTCAACTGCATCAACAATACGTAGTTTCAGCATTAATGCGTCATCATAACATAAACAGAAAAGAAATCAGAGGAGAAATCACATAGTCCAGAATGCACAAGATTGATATTGTTACCAGAAATTCGCAGCAGATTCTTTTTTTTCACCAAACAAGAGCCACCGGAGCTGCTCCAGTAAGTAAGTATTCCATCCACTCTTATGTGATTTTTTCCTAATCCATGAAATGCTCTGAATACGTGAAATTACTGTGTTGAAATTGAAATGAGTTGATAGAATGAGATAGTGGTGAGCGCGAGGATGAGAGTAGACGAAGGCGAGGTTGGTGATGGTGATTGGTGGATTAAGTCCGAACAATGGCGGAATCATCGACTAGATTACGAACGGCGCAAGCTGTAAGCGACGAATGAAGGGAGGCCGAAACTGTATTGCTTTGGTGGTAGTGAGTAGGAGGTGGCTGCGTCGTTGTTGAAGGTCGGAGAAGGTGGAGATTGCGGCTATGGTGTAAAGAAGGGAGGAAGCGGGTCCTCTTTGATAAGAATTTGAAGAGTTACAGCTTCAAACAATAAACCCTAATTTTTGCATTTTTATTATTGTTTTTTTTTGTTTTTTTTAATTCAGAAGGAAAGTAATAAGAAATAATGTTGAATCAATTTGGGTTTAGTGTTTGTTTGTAAATGGCCCGATATGTACCTAACCTTAATCCCAATGGCATAGTTTTTGGAAGCATTAAATAATTGAACAAAAACAATGTAAATGGACCGAAGCATTCTTCTCGCTAAGGCCCGTTTTAATTCCTGAAGTTCATTGTACAAAAAAACTGATTGTGGACTTATTTTCTGAACCGGGCTCAGATATTGTTGGCTTACACCTCTTGCCTCTAGCTTGCACCCCTGGGTTTCTCTATGTTTTTTCTTTCAATTTCATTAATTGTGTCCATTTCTTTGAATTTTCTCCATATGACAAAAATTATAAAATCAATAAAATTTGTTAGTTTCTCTTGATCGATTTTAAGAAATAATTATTTAGTTTTTGATATAATTTCCCTCACATAAAAAACTAATAAAAATACTATTTCTTTTAGTTTTTTCCATATTTTTGTACCGTTGTGCCTCATTATTTCTGACGCGTTTGTTCGTTGTGCAAGGTACATTTTTTATGCTTTCGATCATGTAACATAATAGGTTGTTATGTGATCAAAGCACATGGATTATGCTCGCTTCTGATGCGACACGCCTTATTTCCCATCGTCCTGAGAAATTCATATCATATTATATGTTGTTCTGTTACATGTGTTATTTTATGGGACTTTGTACAGGAACTTCTGGTTACGCATTGCATTCATGACACGTGTTTGCCTTTATCTTAGTTGGATATTGTTTATGACTTTGTTTGTTTCTTGGTGAAGCTTGCTCGACGCATTTTACCAGCTTCTCTAGCGCTTTCGTCTGCTCTTGACGACTTGCTCGATTTGGTAGCCTCCTCCACCACCCTTGTAATTCTTCGCACTTTATTGCATTTCGTTATCTCTTTCTATATACCATGAGAAGTAGGAAATAAAGAATGTGCGCTCGAAGTCGCTGTTTAAAGACCTGTAGCAGGTATTCCGCACTTCATTTTCTATATGTGTTGTGCTTGTGTTTGTTTACTTTCTTGTTGATCGATGAGTCACTCAATTTATAAATTGAGATCACGACTTCGCTCTTAGTGCATGCTCCCTATAGGATTTTGTCGCTTTCCTTTATTTCTTGTTGATCGATGAGTCACTCAATTTAGAAATTGAGATCACAACTTCGCTCTCATTGCATGTTCCCTATAAGATAGTTTTGTTAGACTTTCTTTGGAATGCTAACCTAGATAGAATCTCTTAAGGTGTGCTCTATTGAGCTTATTAGCTTTCTTGCTTTATCCGTGTACATACCATGTTCCCTTAGGATGTGCTTTCTCTGTTCGGATGCAAGTTAGACCTTAGGTTGCAAACCATGCAAGCTAACATTAGGTAGACGTTTCCATTTTATTAATCCAAACCTTAGGACTACCATTGCATGATAACATTAGGTTAGAAATAGGATAGTCTCCCTTAGACTCTTTTCTTCCCCCTTTTTGCATCCTTTCATCTAAAACAAACTTCTTTTCTTAGTAAATCAAAAACATGCTAATCATACTTAAACCCTTTTTCAAGGTAATAAAACACAAACCAATTCAAACCATTTTATGCGCTCGAGCACCTTTCCTCTAAAACCCTTTTCAGGTAAGGACATGATTAATTTACTTTTATGCCAACAATTAAGTCTCCAAAGGTCGAGCTGTGGCTGAAGGCGGAATTAACTTTGTCCATAAAAAATACAAACAAACAAAAACATATGAGCCGAACTACGGTAGCTCTAATTCCTCAAAAAGGATACGCAGACATTGGGGTAGAGCCCAAGCGAGCATAATTTTATTTTCCCTACATTCTTTTCCCCTTTCTTTTGCATGCATTCTCCCTTCAGTAGTATAATAAACAGTAAGCATAGTTTAAACACACCCATAAGATAGATAATAAGAGTGGATACCGTAGAGTACTACGGGCGTGTGGGGTGCTAATACCTTCCCCTCGCGTAACAGACTCCCTTACCCAATCTCTCGGTCGCAAGACTGTGACTTCTCCCTTCTCAGGTTTTCTCGATGTTTACCTTTCCCTCCATGTGGGATAAAAGACGTTCGATAGCGACTTCATTATTTGATGATTTTCAGCTGGTTATTTCAGATAATAAGACATTGGGACACAAAAATTCTATTCCCCTTGAGCCTTAACTTAAGTGGGTATGAACTCGTGCTCAGAGTCTCGTAATGCCTCACCCCTCCATCCTACCTATCATCATGGAGCCTGTTAACAAAGGATATGTTTCGTATACCGTCCTTTATCCTAACATGCCTACTTCTCTTGAAGATTTGCAAAAATACTGGATTCAGATAAAGGAAGAGCGAGACACCTTCGAAGCCCAATTCCACGCAAGTGAGAAGAAGGTTTTGGAGCTTACGAGACAACTTCATGAAGAGCGAAGTTTGAATGCCTACATTGCGCCAAAAAGGATACGCTTAACCTTTTTGTCTTAGGAGTTTATTTTGTGTTTATTTCCTCCATTGTAAGCCCAAGAGGAATGTTGTAATCCATTTGGACTTATTAATACAATGTTTGTTTCCTTTTGTCTACACAAATTTAAATCTCCTAGTTTCCTTGAAATCATTTGCATATGCATCTTCATTCATCATAACATAAACATGCTTTTCATAACAGGTTTCCTTATCTTTCTACTGTTTATTTCAGTAAGATGGATATCGAACAAACAGTAAAGGATCTTCAAGCAAAAAATGCTCAATTCCAATAGATGTTCCTGGCTCTTGCTAAAGGACCAGAGGACCTGAAGGCTCTCATGATCAAAGACAAGAAGAAGACGAAGAAAATGGTGGGTGTCCTGAATATGGGAATGAGGTTCAGAGAACCAGCAAAGTGAGCTCTAGAATTTGCAACTCCGTCAAATGAGGGAGACAATCAGGAAGAGAAGGCAAAGGAAGGAGACCACAGTCTGGGGTATGATAAAGAGGAGACTGACTATGTTGAAGAACAATATCCTCCTGCTGATGACAATTTAAACAACTGGAGTATCGTCTCAATGCCATGGGAATTCAGAGAGTACCTGATCTGGATTTTGAAGAACTAGGTTTGGTCCCTGGGGTGGTCATTCCACCAAAATTCAAAGTTCCCACATTTGCTAAATATAACAGTGTCTCCTATCCTAAGCTGCACTTAAAGTCAAATGTTAGGAAGATTCAACCCCATACTGCTGATAGGAACCTATGGGTACATTTCTTCTAAGAAAGTTTGTCAGGGACGCAGTTGGATTTGTTCTATTAGTTGGAAGGAACCAACATTCACAATTAGGAAGATCTGGTTTCTGCTTTTTACAAGTAGTACCAGTATAATGTTGACCTCGCTCCAACTCGTATGCAACTACAAAGTATGTCTATGGGTTCTGGCAAAGGTTTCAAAAAGTATGCCCAGCAATGGAGGGATATTACGAGAAGAGTCCATCCTCCTTTATCTGATAGAGAACTGGTGGATATGTTCTTGGGCACGTTGTCTGGTCATTCTTTAACCATATGATTGGAAGCTCTTCGGCTGGGTTTACTGAGCTGATCTTGACTGGTGAGCGGGTAGAAGTTGGTATTAAGAGTGGTAAGATTCAGTGGGATGCATCCTCAAGTACAATGAAGAAACCCTTTACTGGAAAGAAGGAGGTCATTGTTGCTTATGGCCAGAGAAATCAAAACAAAATTGAACATCGTCCAACGGTAGGGGTTGTTATGATCTCTAATCATGTATCAAATTAACAACGAAACAATCAACACAAGCCGAATGTGCCCATAAGACGGTTCACCCGGATCAACATGTCCTTGTCCCAGTTCTTGCCACACCTGTTGAAGTCCAATATGGTGATTCTGAAGGAAGCTCCCAAGAATCCCAATACTGCATCTCCTCTCTACAACCCAAACGCTCGATGTGCCTATCATTCCGAAAGTCCGGGGCATGATACAAACAATTGTTGGGCTCTGAAAAATAAGGTGCAGGATCTTATCGAGGCGAAAGATATTGAGTTTGACCTTCCAGAGACACCTAATGTAATAACTGCGCCAATGCCCAAACATGGCCAGGGTGTCAATGGTGTTGATGATGACCTATTTGTTTCCTTTGTGGATTAATTAACCACTCCTCTTCTGATTGTTAAAGAGAATATGTTGCAAGCCGATTTATTTTCAGGCTGTGGTGAAGGTTGCCACTTATGTATGTCTCTACTGCATGGTTGTTTGTCGTTAAAAATGGGTGTCCAACGCCTGATGATTAACAAAGAAATCATGTTTGAGAAAATTCCACTTGCAAGAAATTTGTGTGAAGTTGTCTCAATAATTACCATTTCCGAAAATCCTCCCAGGGTCTCCACCAAAAGGCCCGTCAGGATTACATCCGTTCCCAAGTTTTCTCCTCTGATTATCACTCTTCCCAGGTCGATACCATATTCATCTGATAAAGTTATTCCCTGGAATTATGGGGATGACGTCTACTACTATGGCATCAAGCAAGACCTATTGGATATTAAAGATAAAGTTGCCAAAGATATTGATCCAAACATCGACATCATCGTCGGGACTAGTAAAATTACGAGAAGCGGAAGGGTTTTCTCTCCCGAAATCTCTCTGAAGACTGTTTCTACTCCTTTGATTATTCATGATGCTACTCCTGTTAGTACTCCCATTGCTACTCCTACTGTTATCCCTTCTGTTATCCCTGCTATTGAGTCTGCCGAGACTCGGGGCAAAGAGGTATTGTTTGAGCCTGTCCAGACGAAGGCACACAAAGAAGTCATTCCTGAGGCTTCTAAAAAGGAAATGGAAGAAATACAAAAGATCATAAAGAAAAGTGATTACAATGTTGTGGAGCAGTTGGGGAAGACCGCTTAAAAAATCTCAATGCTGGCCTTGCTTTTATGCTCTGAAGCCCATGCTAAAGCTTTGGTAAAATTCCTGAAGTCTTCCCATATGCCTCAAGAGACCTTCACCGATCAATTCGAGAATTGCGTTGCTAGTTTGACAGCTGACAATGGAATGGATTTCTCTGATGCAGATTTGACATCCAGGGGAAGAAAGCATAATGATGCTCTGCATATCTCCATTGAGTGTAGGGGCACTACCCTAACTCATGTGTTGGTGGATACGAGTTCATCGTTGAATGTCTTACCCAAGAACACTTTAGACAAATTAGGTTGCGAAAGACTCACACTGAAGCCCAATAATATTGTGGTGAGGGCCTTCAATGGTTCTAAGAGAATGGTGCACGGGGAGGTGGACATCCCTATCAAAGTTGGTACTCAGACTTTTGACTCCATATTCTACGTGACGAACATTCGCCTGTCTTACTCCTGTCTATTGGGTCGCCCCTGGATCCATGGGGCCAGTGCCGTTACTTCTACTCTGCATCAAATGTTGAAGTACCCAGTTAATGAAAAGATTATCATAGTCTATGGTGAGGAGGAGTACATGGTGAGCCACCTGAAGTCTTTCAGGTATGTTGAGATGGACGGCAAGTTCATTGAGACCCCCTGTCAGAACTTTGAGGAGGTTCCACAGAGAGTTGTTGTAACCAGGACTACTACTAAGGTTCCAAAGATTACCATACCTCCATTGAAGATGGCTTCTCTGAAGGATGCCAAATCAGTAGTTGAAGAAGGTGGGTGTACCATTTGGGTACAACTTCCGGATATTCCCTACAAATATGACAAGCTTGGTTTGTGTTTTACTTAAGAGGCCCAAAGGGCTGTTCGTCGTGCTCGCCCCAGGGGACTGCCACTACACATCAGCAACCATGGAGTCAATGGTTTGGAGGACAGTGATAGCGACTATGACATGGATAAGTGGATCTTCCCAACTATCAGCGATGGACTCAACAATTGGGAGGACAAAGGTTTTGTTCCTATTACTTTTATCCAAGAGTAATTGTCTTTTAGTTTTTGGATATGTAATATTTAAACAATTGAAACTCTAAAACCTTGTGTCTTACCCGAGGAACAATGGTCTATCTGTGAGGGTTATTACTTCATCTTCATATGTCATTAATAAATCATGGGACGTTTTGCATGCAAACTTTACGCTCCTTGTTTTTATTTTCTACTTTTTACTTTATCAAAAATAGATATGCTCTTACGCACACTCACATATCAAACTGCAGATCCACATCCACTATGGATCCCATTGATAACTATTCTACTATTGCCAATTATGAATTTGAAAATCCGATCTACCAAGCCAAGGACGAAGGTGAGGAAGATTGTGAAGTACCAGGAGAATTTTCCAGACTGTTACAAAAGGAAGAAAGGTAAATACAACCCTATGAAGAACCAGTTGAGACAGCAAACTTGGGTACAGAAAAGGACAAGAAGGATGTCAAGATAGGTGCCAATCTGGAGCATAGTTCCAAGGAGCGGTTGATTCAGACACTTCATGACTATGTTGAGGTCTTTTCCTGGCCATATAAAGACATGATAGGACTCGACACTGATATCGTGGTCCATCGTCTTCCGACAAAAGAATACTTCCCTCTAGTGAAACAGAAGGTTCATCGTATGCGGCTAGAGATGTTAAAGAAGATCAAGGCTGAAGTCATGAAGCAGTTCAACGCTGATTTCTTAATTGTTACTTCTTATCCACAATGGATTGCTAATGTCGTTCCGGTACATAAGAAGGACGATAATGTACGTATGTGTGTGGATTACAGAGACCTGAATAGGGACAACCCCAAGGATGACTTTATGCTTCCCCATATTGATGTTCTGGTTGACAAAACCACACAAAACAACGTATTCTCCTTGATGGATGGTTTCTCCGTGTACAATCAGATCAAAATGGCACCTGAGGACATGGACAAAACTACCATCATCATATAGTGGGGCACTTTCTACTACAAAGTTATGCCATTTGGGTTAAAGAACGCTGGGGCAACCTATCTGCGTGCCATGGTAGCTTTGTTTCGAGATATGATCCATCACGAGATAGAGGTCTACATTGATGATATGATAGCCAAATCTCAAACTGAAGAGGAACACCTTGACCACCTGCAGAAGCTGTTTGAAAGATTGAAGAAATACAAACTAAGGCTGAACCCAAATAAGTGCACCTTTGGAGTAAGATCCGATAAGCTCTTAGGCTTCGTTGTCAGCGGAAAAGGTATTGAAGTAGACCCTACAAAGGTTAAAGCCATACAATAAATGCCAAATCCTTGCACTGAGAAGGAGATTAGGGGATTCTTGGGACGTCTAAACTACATTTCCAGATTCATTTCCCATCTAACCGCTACTTGTGAGCCAATCATCAAATTACTGAAGAAAGATCAAGCAGTGAAATGGAATGACGATTGCCAGACCGCCTTTGAAAAAATCAGAATATCTTCAAGAGCCTCTAATTTTGATGCCTACGGTTGAAGGGAGACCTCTGATCATGTGCTTAACGGTATTAGAGAATTCAATGGGGTGTGTGCTGGGGCAGCATGACGAGTCTGGTCGAAAAGAGCATGCAATATACTACCTGAGCAAAAAGTTTACTGACTGTGAAACTAGATATTCACTGCTCGAGAAAACTTTATGCGCTCTGGCATGGGCTGCTCGTCGTCTAAGATAGTATATGCTGACTCACACTACCTTATTGATATCTAAAATGGATCCTATCAAATACATATTCGAGAAGCGCGCTCTCTCTAGAAGAATAGCAAGATGGCAAATGGTCCTGACCGAATAAGAAATTCAATACACTACCCAAAAAGCAATAAAAGGAAGTGTACTAGCTGTGGACGACTATCAGTCCATGAATTTTAAATTCCCAGACGAGGACATCAATGTTAGTGGATGATTGTGAAGAACTTAGACCGTATGACGGACCTGAACAAGGATCCTGATGGACTATGGTTTTTGACGGAGCTTCCAACGCACTAGGCAATGGCATCGGTGTTGTGATCATATCTCCCGAAGGCTGTCATACTCCTTTCACTACCAGGCTATGTTTAAATTGTACCAATAATATGGCTGAATATGAAGCATGTATTATGGGTCTCAAGACCGCTATGGACTTGAAGATCAAATTCTTGAGTGTATTCGGGGACTGGGTCCTAGTAATCAGTCAAATAAAAGGAGACTGGGACACAAAGGACCCTAATCTCACCCCTTACTGGGAACATGTGCTGACATTAATTCCATGCTTTGGAGAAGTTACCTTTAAGAATTTTCCACAAGAGGAAAATCAACTAGCAGACGCGCTAGCTACTATGTCATCCATGTTCAAGGTGGGTTGGGATAATGAAGCTCCTCAGATCACTATTGAAAGAATGGATGAACCAGCATACTTCCATGAGATTGATACTGAAGAAGTAGTGGACAAACCTTGGTTCTATGAAGTAAAAAAATACCTTGAAACCCAAGAATATCCAGAGAGGGCTTTCGTCAATGATAAGAAGTTCCTAAGAAGGTTCTCTGCCAATTTCTTCCTCAATAACGAAATCCTCTATGAGCGCAACCATGATTCTACTTAGCTTCAATGTATGGATAAGAGCGAAGCAGAGAAAATTATGGCAGATTTGCATGAAGGCACCTTTGGCACCCATTCTAGCGGGTATACAATGGCTAAGAAGATTCTAAGGCAGGATACTACTGGTCCACTATGGAAGTAGACTGTTATCAACATTCACGAACTTGTCATAAATGGCATATCTATGTTGATAAAGTACATGTGCCCCCAGTCCCTTTGAACGTCTTGACTGCTCCCTGGCCATTCGCAATGTGGGGCATCGATATGATTGGAGAGATCATACCCACAGCTTCTAATGGACACTGTTTCATCCTCGTCGCTATTGATTACTTCACAAAATGGGTCGAGGCGGCTTCATTTACTTCTATTACCAAGAATGTTGTGGCCTGATTCATCAGACATAACCTTATTTGTCAGTATGGTATTTCAAAAAGAATCATTACAAATAATGGTACCAATCTCAATAATACTATGATCACTGACTATACACGCAATTCAAAATCCAGCATCATAGCTCTTCTACTTACCGACCGAAGATGAATGGTGCTGTGGAGGCTGCCAATAAAAACATCAAACAGATCATATAGAAGATGACAGTGACCTATAAAGACTAGAATAAGATGTTACCATTTTCTCTTCACAGTTATCGTACGAATGCGCACATCAACAGGGGCAACTCCTTTCTCTTTGGTATACGGTATGGAAGTTATCTTACCTATTGAAGTCCAAATACCTTCATTAAGAATCATGACGGAGGCAGGTTTGAATGAAGACGAATGGATTCAGACTCGACTTGACCAATTGAACCCCATTGATGGGAAGAGGCTCATGGTTGTCTGACATGGTCAGATGTACCAAAAACATATGACTAAAGCTTTTAACAAGAAGGTCAGACGCCAGGTATATCAGGCTGGTGACCTAGTAATCAAGTGCATCATACTATCGCAAGGTGATCCCAGGGGCAAATGGACTCCTACATACGAAGAACCATTTGGGATCAAGAACATATTTTCTGGTGGAGCCATGATCTTAACCACTATGGATGGCAACGACCTTCCGCACCCTATAAACGCGGACATAGTTAAAAGATACTATGCATGAATAAAGACCCTCTAGGTTGACTGGCCTGGGCAAAAATAAGGGCATCCCAGCAAACCAAAAGGGTTCAGGAAAAAATTAGGGATATACATATGAAAAATCTGTACACCGGGCAAGTCAAAAACCTGAAAAGGCGACTTGGGAAAAAAGGGTATCCCAGTGGTCTGAAAACCCGAAAGGGTGGTCCTGGAAAAAGTTAGGGATTAAAAGCGTATAACTATGTCCCGTTTGGATCACCTTACAGCCAATCTTCGGTAACAACTATCAATATCAAGTGGTACTAACCAATCCAGTCAGCTTTGGACAAGCAGCAAAGAGATGAGACGCCTGAAGTCATAAAGGCAATAGCAGAATGGGAAATCAACGAGATTATTTCACATAGCTGTTTTTCTTTGTATATCATTTTGAAAAGTTTTCATTCTTACGACGACATTCTCTTACTAGGATGTTCGTCTCCTTGTACAAAAAGAAACGCTTATTCAAATTAATACAAAATTATCTCTTGGAAAGTACAAAATTATTTGTTTTTTATTTTTCTGTTTTGTTTGAAAAAATGTCCAGTGATTGTTTTTGAACATATGCATTTGAATGTGATTGTCGTTTACAAAAACATGCATAAAAAATAGAAAGGCAATTACTAATGGCTTTAAGAAACAAGACAATGTTTATAGGCCATCCACAAAATCTCCGCAGGTATTTTATCCAGCAGGTACAGAGACAGGGTAATTCTACTATAAAATATCTGCCATATCCTCAACCTGCAGCCTAATGATGTCAGGATTCCCCTGCAGGACTTCATAAAATCCCCAAGCAAGTTCATGAAGTTTCCCTTCCTCAATAGAGTTCATTTCTCTAAACAACAGAAATCTGTGTCTCAGCATTTCAAATTCAACATAATATGAAGACTTACGCTCTTCATCCCCAGCAGCAGTCAATGATTCATTTTCCCCAGTCCAGCAACACCACAGTAGAACAACTGATACGTTCATACATTGAATTCATACATCATTTTAGAAACATCATAGCATCGACAACATAAATGCATATATCACAATCTCATTTATTTTGAGAACATCATTAATCGATACATCTCATACATCATGACACTGCACACAACTGACTCGTTACCTTTTTCAGGAAAGTTAGCAAGCAAACAAATGACATTACCAATTTTCAACAAAGTTTCAGATTAATACCTAAAACAAGACAGGACAACTATCTGTGAACAAATTGATTGTAGATCAATTCCCGAAATAGGAGGGGTGACTACCTACACAATAAACACTTCCTTCAGACATCTGCTGGTTCAGTTTAAATCGATCAATGGTTTATCCTGATTCCATTCTAGTAGACACTATCTCTGGTTTAGTTAAATCGCTCCAAATATTTATTCAGATTCTTTTCCAATTAAATATTATTCAAGACCTCACTGGTTCAGTTTAATTCGATCAATGATTTATCCTGATTCTGTTCCGGTAGATACTTTCTCTAGTTCAATTAAATCGCTTCAAAGATTTATTCTGATTATTTTCTAGTTAAAGATTATTCAAGACCTCTATTGGTTCAGTTTAAATCGATCAATGGTTTATCCTAATTCTGTTCTGGTAGACACTTTCTCTGGTTCAGTTAAATCGCTCCAAACATTTATCCTGATTCTTTTCCAATTAAATATTATTCAAGACCTCTGCTAGTTCAGTTTAAATCGATCAATGGTTTATCCTGATTCTGTTCTGGTAGACACTTTCTCTAGTTCATTTAAATCGCTCCAAATATTTATTCCCATTCTTTTCTAGTTAAAGATTATTCAAGACCTCTGCTGGTTCAGTTTAAATTGATCAATGGTTTATCCTGGTTCTGTTCCGGTAGACACTTTCTCTGGTTCAGTTAAATCGCTCCAAAGATTTATTTTGATTCTTTTCCAGTTAAAGTTTATTCAAGACCCCTGCTGGTTCAGTTTAAATCGATCAATGGTTTACTCTGATTCCGTTCCGGTAGACACTTCCTCTTATTCAGTTAAATCGCTCCAAAGATTTATTCTGATTCTTTTCCAGTTAAAGATTATTCAAGACCTCTGCTGGTTCAGTTTAAATCGATCAATGGTTTATCCTGATTCTATTCCGGTAGACACTTTCTCTGGTTCAGTTAAATCGCTCCAAAGATTTATTCTGGTTCTTTTCTAGTTAAAGATTATTTAAGACCTCTGCCGGTTAAGTTTAAATCAACCAAAGATTTATTCTGATTCTTTTCCAGTTGAAGTCAAGCTTAGACTTAGTCTAATTTTTGTCAACAATCACTTTTGGGTGGCATCTATAAGCCTATCTCCGATAACTCTCCATCACCTCTCCAAATGGAATCTTTAAGCCCATACCCTACACAATCAACCACCACATCATCGAGTGCATATTTTTGGGCACTCTAGTGTTCAATCATCTTCCCTCTTCAAGTCACGAATGATGGACTCGCCAATCTAACTATTCAGGTTTAAGAAGATTGAACAGGGGCAGTTGTTGTACCCAAAAACTTTTCCTCTTAATTTCTAAAGATATATCTCACGAAGATTTTCAAAAAGCTCAAGTTTGCATAAGTACAAAGTAGAGCGAAATGAGTGACTGCAAATAACAGTTTGAATTCAAACTCTGGTGAATGGCCTTCTTCGATGCAAGCTTGATTCACCAGCTTTCGATTGGGAATTTGGCCTCCTTCAAACTTGCTTCAAATTCCCAAGCTTCGATGGAGGAAATGGCCTCTTGCATGCTTGCTTCATACAAAGCTTCGATTGAAGAAATGGTCATCTTCATGCTAGCTTTGACTGGGCATCATTTCCCTTTGAAACAACTTCCTTTAATTCAGAAGAAAAGGGCCTGCTGTTGGTGTCCTTCGATTCAAAAGTTAGTGTCTTCCTATTTGTTTCTTTAGATTAAGAAGGAAATGACCCTCTGAAAGCTTCCTTCGATTCATAAGGAAATTGCCTTCTGAAGGTTTCCATTGATTCAAAACAGGGACCTTCTGCATGCAAGCTTCGATTGCACCATTGGCCCCTTACATATGTGCCTTGATTCACAAAGCAGGAGCCTCCTGCATGCAGATTTCGATTGGACATTGGATCTTTATACAAACCTTCATTTGAGCAATGGCCTCTTGTATGTTGCTTGGAGTCATAAAGCAGTGACCTCCTGCGTGCAACTTTCGATTGGACATTGGCTCTTCATGCAAACATTCATTTGAGAAATGGCCTCTTGTATGCTTGCTTGGAGTCACAAAGCAGTGACCTCCTGCATGCAGGCTTCGACAGGGCATTTTCTATGTTTACACTAGCTTCGACTGGACAATATCTCCATTTGAAATAAGCTTGCTTCGATTCCACCCTTGAAAATCTTCAACACACATAATTGGTGGCCTATTCATAGGACATGTATTGGTGGATTTGAACGGCATACATAGGTGTCCCATTTGAAGGATATACCTTACTAGCCCATTTAAAGAATTGCATGTGATCCCTATGAAGGACACACATATAGTCCAAAAGAAGGATACACATTTGGCCCCTTCAAAAGGATACACATATGATCCATTTGAAGGACACACCTTGGGTGAAAATCAAATATTGTTGTCTGAAGAAGAGTCTGGTCGAAGATTGGACCTAGGTGGTCAAAACAAAAGGTTGAAATATCCAAAGATGCTTGCTGACCAGAGTCCTATTTGCTGCCAAGTATAAGACTGCTGCACTGGTCACAACACTCCAAAATTGCTAAAAAGTAGTCCTGCTACGCTACTCCCATATTTGCACCAAATTGGCATACAAAAACTGCACCTCAATGGCTACAAAAACAGCATACCCAATTTTTTCAAATCTCATTTATTTTCCCTCCCAAACCTCAGCCAATTTCATCTATAAATAAGAGGTTCCATGACACATCTATAGAGAGCCTTTTGGTAGCTGAAGAAACTCTTGTTGTGAGAAAATCATCAAACTCTCAAACACTCTCACATACTCTCAAACATTCAAACTCCAAAACTCTAATAAAAAATCTCATATCCCTTCATGCATCAGTGAACCCTTCGATTCACTCCCTAACTACCATGTACCAACTTTTCAAGTCAAACAGAGAAGTGGTTACTTTAGCTTAAGGAAGGTTCCAGTGAAGCTCAATTCATCATCAAGTCTGAGTCATATAGAGGTCCTTCGATTGGCACTTCAAGAGGTAAGTTTCCTCTAAACTTGGAACTTTCCATTTAAATATCATTTGTACATACAAATAAAATGAAAAATGTAGATATCATATCTAGGAAGTTGGCCCTGCTTTTAGATTTGATTATCACTGCCTGTATGTTAAGAATCCCAACTCTGACTAGCTAGCCTTTGATGTTATTGCCAAACAAGCTTGCACTAACCCCTGGCCTATAGCTTTAGAAAGTTACATTGTTAGATTCTTTTTCAAACATTAGGCAGGTTGTGTGTATCTTTCAATTGGCTGAGGATTGAAGTCTTGCGAATCTCAACTTGGGAGTCTTGCACTCCTGCAATCGAAGGAAGAAACTAGGCATGTTAGACACTTAGGAACCAGTTCATCTTGAACCCAATTGAATTTTCCTTATGAACGGATGAAACAGACCACCCCAGTGGTACAACCAGCGCACGAGAAAGGCATTTTTGTGTAGGGTCCTGAGTTCAAACCTTGGTAGGACCAGAACATTTTTTATCCCTTTGTTTGTTTCCTTTCTCTTTTAAAAAATTTCAAACATTTTTCCAACCAATCAAAATAACTCCTTTTGAGTTGATTTTTTACATACTACTTATTTATGAGTTTTACTTTTATAAAAAAATATTACAAAAAATATTTTATTTTCATAATTATTAACCAAAACCTTTCTTTAACAAAATCAAGACAACTTCGTTTTCTTTTTATTCATATCTTGTGTATCATTTTAGTTCTTGTATATTTATTCACCTTCAATATGGTTGTAATAATTAATTAAGATTTAATTTCTTGCAATTCCCACTTGTACACTTGTATCCCCCATCCCAAAAAAAAACATGTAATAGCGTAGGACCTTTATTTTCCGCATTTTTATTGCTTTCATAAATATTAGTAATTAGGGTGTATGAGAAGATAAAACCAACAAATAAGCCATCCTAATCAAATACTAAATGCATGCAATCAAACACATTATTCACACACATGCACCTCTAGGGTAATCCCATTTGTTGCCTCGGAAAAATAGTCATGTCCCTCGAATATGAGCGTTTTAGAAAATACCCTCGATAAAAGATCGTAGTCCCTCGATGTCCCTCGATGTTGCCTTCGGTAAACGATCTAGTCCCTATATGAAATTTCTAAAACGTCTCATAGGTTGCCATCTATGGCTATACAAATGACCCACGCCCGTCCCTTCACATCCAACGATGAGGCTTCTTACCAAATCAATGGTAAGATCGAAATATCTAAAGGCGGAGGAAAAGAACATTAGACCTTTTGAGTAGATAGGACGCTCGTAGTTGCTTGCTTGCTCATAACTAAAAACATTTTCACACCAACACTTTCAATTGAAACATTTTCAAAAGTTAAAACACTTTGTACGCATTCTTATAGAGACGAGAATCATTACAAAGGCACTTTTCAAAATCACTTTCAAAAACATCTTCCACAACAAACACCTCTTTGAACTATTTTCAAAACCAACACTTTGTACACATTCTTATAGAAACAAGAATCATTACAAAGACGTTTTCAAAATATTTTCAAACCCACACCACAAAGCACATTTTCAAACAAAGCAAGTGATCTAGCAAGAAACTAAGAACCCGTAGATTACTACGGATGAAAAGGGTGTTAATACCTTCTGTTGCACCACAAAATTTACCCTCTTGATTTAGGCTTATGTTTCATCATGAATATCATATTGCATTGCATTCATACATTGTGATGGGATCAAAGCATTTTGGTTATCAAGTCTTCCTCAAGCTTTGAAGAATGATTGCATTGACAAGTTTCTCAAGTAGAATCTTTATCATTTAAACCTCTGGATCTTTCAAGCTCAAAGTTTATTGCATATCTCAAGATATTCTATCCATCTCTTTGGATCATCAGAGGATTGAAGTTTGTGTTTGTTTATAAGAGGAATTTATCTTTTGATTCACCATTCAAATTAGGGTTTTGTTTGAGCAAGACTATTGATCAATGTACAAGTTTTAATTTGGAAGCTACAACATCTCCTTGGTATTTGGAAGGTCTTTGTACAAGAAATTGGATAGGATGCCCAGAAGATTTGAAGTTCTGAAGATGGTTCATCAGTCTCTTAAGATATTAACCAAAATTTGGGTTTGGTCCAAGTTGAAGTAATTAGGGTCTAGATGAGCCAATTCATGAAGCATCATTATCTTATCATCATTAGAATTAAATTTGATCAAAAAGTCTCTCATGATGCCCAGTGGAATTAGGATTTTTGAAACTTGATCAGCTATCTCCTAGCACATGGTACAAAACTAGGGTTTTGGATTTATCAGAATTTCTCTGACTTTTTCACCCAAACTTGTTTCCTTGATTAACCACATGTTATTAAGCACTTATGATTGAAAAATTGAGGTTCAATTTGGATTGGAAATGATTCAATTGATCAAAAGGGGCAAATTGGTCATTTTGACCAATGTCAGTAAAATCAGGACTTAACCAAGTGGACTTTTGGTCAACCATCAGTTTAAGCATCCTCTTTTCATATCCCATACCTAAATTCATCTTTGAATCATGATAAATGGTGAATTTGAGTGTAACTTGTTCAAGAAGTAACTTAAAAATTTTAAAATTTCTACGTTCCAAGATGACTTCTCTTGGGCAAGCCACGCGCGTAATTTCATCAAACACTTGGCATGCCATTTTGTGGAATCACTTTCTTGTGACTCAAGCCTCATTTTGAAAAATTAGAAAAAGAATTTTGTTGTTTTCCATGAGAGCTTCCCATTGAGCCTTGAATCATTCAATTTGGCCAAGAATTGAGTGAGTTATGATGCTTCAAAGTTGGTATCTTAAAGCTGGCTTCATGCACACCATGCATGCCCATGCACGCGCACAGACCAGGAAGGCCAAATTGCATTTTTTCCTCAAGTTTGCAACATAATTTCTCCATCAAGTCAGCATCAATTTGGAAAATTCAAAGCCCTATGATGTTCTATATTATGAGAGCTTTTGAAAGGCCCCTCAAGCATCCAAAACGCACGGAGGAATTTCAAATGGCCTAAGTATAAAGTCAGCTAGCCAGATTATTGGAAAACCATGCTCAGGTTGCATATTTTTTGCATAAATCCAGTTTTGATTGTTGTCAACATAGCCATCTCACCAAGTGCACATGCTTTGCTCAAAATTCCACTCAACATGACATCACCAAAATGACTTCTAGGTTGGGCATAGTAGAAACAAAACGCATCACCATATGACACTCTTCATTTTTCTGTTTTTTTGAAAATTCTTCTTCTAACGGCCTTAAGTTTTTCAAAGACCCTTCTACCCTCAGCAGTCACTCTATATAAGCCATATTTCGCTCCCTTTCAAGAGAGGCATTCATTCTCTCAAAAAATCAAAAGCTGCTATCTCTCTCTCAAGAAATTTTTTTGCTTCGAAGCTTCTTTATTCTCCATTCCAGAGCTCGATTCATGACCATTTTCACTTCATTGGAGCATTAGAAGCAAGGGACAAGGGTTTTCGCTTTATTTCAGAGTTCATAGTTGAGTTTATTTCTCAACTCTAAAGGTATTTTCAGATCTCGATTCTCCATATTTCTGCTTGTTTCATGTGATTTAAAGCTTGTGATCATGTTCATAGCTGGCCAGATCTTACATCTGATGTATAAACTTGTTTGATTTTGAAGCATATGTGATTTGGTGAACTTCTAGTTTTTCATGGTTTAATGATTTTTTTCAATTTTCTTGCTTTGATTTCTAATTCCATGGTCGATCATTTTGAGTTTTGTAAGAAGCATGATGTAGTTGGTAGTTTGAACTTTGATTTGTGATTTGAATCATTGATTTTGGTGGAGAAATAATGGTGAAGTGTTGATTAGAACATAGGAGGATGAAACTGAAAAACGTGCGTTAGGGCATTGCATTGAAAAACGATGGCGTGGCATTGATCATGTGATTTTTAATGCATTTTTCATATTTTTGATTTTATTTGATTTTCTAATTTTATTTTTGTGATCAAAACGTTCTTAAAAATCATAAAAAAATTATCATAGGTCAATAATATTTTCTAGTATTTTTCATATTTTTTTCGAAATTTTTTTTAAATGATTTGATTGGTTTAAAAATTCATGAGTTTAATTGATTGTTTGTTTAAAGTTTATTTTCGTTTTAATAGTTCTCGGATCTAAAAAATTCCATAAAAAATATTTTGTACTCATAAAATAATGTAGAATTTGATTCTAAAATTCGTTTAGTATTTTTTCCATTTTTTTATTATGAATTTAATTTGAGAAGTTTATTTTTAATTTTTTCTTTATAATTTTCATTTTAATACTTCCATTAATTCAAAAATCTTCAAAAAAATCATGCAAGCTTTTTTTTAATCATAGAATCTGAATATATTTTTATTTTGACCTTTTCATGAATTTTGGATAGGGTTTGCATTTTTCCCCTTAAATAATAGTTTAATTGTTAATTGTTTTGTTTGATTTTTATTTTAATATTTCCCTTAATTCAAAAATTCCACAAAAAATCAGGGATGTGTGTTTTTAATTCTAATATTTGAAAAAAAAATGTATTCTGACATTTAGGGTTTCCTTGTGATTTGTATGATCTTTTTTTGATTTGTTTGAATTTTGATCTTATCTAATCAATATTTAAGATTGAAAGTCAAAAATTAGGATTTTGTTGCTTATGGTGCAAGTTTCATTTTCAAAACCACTATGCCCTAGATTTTCAATGGAATTTAAGTCTTGATTATGGTTCATGAATGCATTTAGGATCTGAAAACCAATTTTCTTGAATTATTTGACTTGGTTTGACATTTTTCCACAAATTATTTTGAAAACATGTCTAGTTTGGTAGTTTTGCCAACTAGTCTTGAATTTTGGGCCTCATTTTATCCCATCCTCAATCATTCATGAACTTAAGGCTTGCTTTCTTACTTTTACACACTTCAAAGATGCTAAGAATTTTTTTGGTTTGAATTATTGATCCTTGTTTATATTTCTGATGCATTTTTGAAGTGAAGGTACCCAATTGATGTTGCATATCTTGTTGCATATTGTTTGATGGCCAATGAACTTAAGTGAGGCATATAATTGGGCACCTAATGATCATGTTGAATATGTTCATCTAAACAAACTCAAGTCATTTCACTTAATGCCCCATGTTTGAATGTTTGAATCTTTTTTATGCACTGTGTAGAATTCCTCTTCTATTATGCTTGTGAGTTGTGATAATTTGATTGAGAATGATTGAAATATGTTTGCTACTAACCTCCATGGCCTTTGATTGTATTCTTCTCAAGCTCCCATTATCCTTGATTGATATTCAATTGTCAACTCAACATGGTGATAGATAGGAGCAACATTCCTCTGATTCTTTTGACCAAATTGTGCATATGCCTGTTTCCTTTTGTCTATCATGACTAATGTTTGATAATTGCTATCATGTTTTTCTCATTTCATCACGGTGTCCCCATACATCCCTTATGTGAATCATCATTCTATTTATGAGAATACTAACTTGGTTTTTGAATGTGCGAGGTACTTTGAGGAAAGTTTCTATTTTTGGCTTGGGGCTATTGTGTTTCACTTTATTTGTGGAACACAACTTATTACTTTGGCACTATTCTTGTGTTAGGCATGTTTGTTGGTTTATGCAGGATATATATACATGTGATTATGAATGTTATACATTTCCCATGGTGTTGTACCCCAAAATTTGCCCTCCCATATTCTTCAAGATTGGCAAAGAGCAAGCTTCAAAATTCCCCAAGGGTTGCACAGTTCAAGGGCCTCCTAACAGTCAAAAATTAGGGTTTTGGTTCTGACAAAGAAAATGAAGTTTCCAAGGGTCCAATCAAGTCCCACATGCTTATAAACATGGTCAAGCATCCTCATACCAAGTTTCAAGACTTACAGCACAAAATTGCACAGTCAAAAACCCTAATTGCACTACAGTCAACTGTAGGGGCAAAATGGTCATTTGACAGTCAAAAGTTCAAATTTTTGGTCAACATCTCATTTTGAAGCCACAAACATCATTTGATCAATGCTTGATCATGATTCTCAAAGCTTGGCTCAAAAAGTCTCAAGATGCAAAAGTTTCCATATTTGGACAGTTGAAAAAGTCAACTGTAACTTGACCAAGGCATAACTTTCACATGGATTATCAGAAAAATTCCATCCAAAGCTCATTTTGAAGAGAAAGACATTTCCTACAACTCCTCTTCATACTTCAAGTCCAAGAAATTCTCTCACAAAAAGTTATCAATTTCAACATTATAGGTCATTTTCAAAAGTCAACAAAAAGGGACTTTAAGTCAAAACCCATAACTTGAGATTGGTAAATCAAAATGACATGGGACCAAAGGCATTGGTTAGAGGACTCAAAGACCTTTCCAAAATAACCAAGAACATGAGCAAAGCTTAAAAATTGAGCAAGGTATGCCTTGTGGAAGTTGGGAAATTTTTGGATATTTTGAAAAGTCAACATTGCTTCAAATGTCTTAAAAATGCTAATGGGCCTCTTTTTCTTCCACAATTCATCATCCAAGGCATGTGCACGACTATTTGGCCCAAAGGGAAGTTTTTTTATCATTTTTATTTATTTATTTGGATTTTTAATTATTAATAATTCATTTAATTAAATTAAATAGGTGAAAAATGCTAAACCTAATGTTTTAAATCTTTTTGTGCATGGAATAGGCTCAATATTTCGTGCATAATCAGATATAGAAAGAATCATGGTGATTGGATATGATTGGCATCAAAATCATGTGAAAAAGATTGAAAACATTATGCATGAAAATCAAATCTTCCATACATCAATTCCTTGATTCCTTGGACAAAAAAACCTACCCTAATCATTCACATATAAGTACTCATGCAAACCCTAATGCATATAAGCTCCAAGCTGCGCCATACACAAATAACCAAACTTGAATTTTTTGCCAAAAAATTGAAAACTGAAAACAAGGTTCCAGCACGATTCAGAGCAAGAGACCAATTGCAAAAGCTTCCTCGTGCATTACTGAAGCTAACTGGATAATTTGCCAATCCTTACACGCCCAGAATTGGTATAGGGAGTTCAAACTGTTTTCAATTATATGCATAATCGTGTTTTAATATTTAAGCATTTTCATGGCATTTCTTTTATGGATTCATACTAATTGGATGATTCTGAAACTAACCATGTGATTGAATTGAGTTTTTATGCACTATATGCAAAAACGCCATTGTTGTATTTTAGGGTTGCAGAGGTTCTAATTTGGGGCTTCTCTATCATGGAAAAATTGAGACACGGGAATGGTACCATTAGAATCAAGAGCTTCCAACGACTTTCATGATGGGGTCGCGCCCAATTTCTGACCCAAGACAAGCTAATCGCTATTTTCTAGAATGGTGCATTTGGGGACGATTCAAAACCGTTGCTGATTCTTTTATGTTTCAGGGAAAAAACAAAAGCCATGGAGAAGACGATGAAGTGTCAGGCAGTGATTGGAGCATTTAAAATTTGCACGCTAATTTTCAACTAACCATTGTTTTTACCTTATATTATTTGTTTCTTATTATGTAATCAAAAGCGCGTGAATAGCTTGAGTGGTGGAGAAAGCACTTGGTAAACCACAGGACCTGGGTTCGATCCCAGGTCCCCCTCCCTTTCCTTATATTTTTCTCATAATTGTATTCTTGTGTGACTCCCTTGCAAGCGTCCACCCTATGGCCTTGCATCCAGGCGTGCCACCCGTCCCACTATGTCAAACCCAAGGCCAGGATTTGGAGCGTATGGTGTGTCTCAGTCCACGCGTACACATGCCAGTGCAAAAGTCAAACGAGGCCCTAAAGCAGATGGGCCTAAATTGCTAAGACATACCTCCAACTGGGGACAGAACCCCCCAAGGTTTGCAAGTTTCTTTTATATTTTTTCATTTTTTATTTTGATTCAATTATTTTTTTTAATTAGTTTCTTTAATTTAATTATTTTCATAAAAAACATAAAAACAATATAAAATCAGAAAAAAGACAAAAATAAATATTTTTATTTAATGTTATTTTTTTTAAATAAACATCATTAATTGATTTTAGTTTTTTAATTTAGGGTTAAATCTTAATATTTTTCTAATAAACTTAAAATTGGTAGAATTAGGGTTTTAATAATTTTAATTACTTTTTCTTT
This sequence comes from Vicia faba, assembly GCA_948472305.1. Classification (NCBI taxonomy): domain Eukaryota; kingdom Viridiplantae; phylum Streptophyta; class Magnoliopsida; order Fabales; family Fabaceae; genus Vicia; species Vicia faba. Next base: position 1,396,571,643 of record OX451738.1, on the reverse strand, counting down.
TCTTTTCACTAATAATTAATTATTTATTTTCATAAAATCAAATTGTCATTAATTAATTTAATATTAGGTTTAAAGTTTAAAAGGTTTTCTTAATAAATAAAAATTAGAATTAGGGTTAATATTCTTTTCATTTAATTTTCTCATTAAAACCATAAATGCAAAAAATCTCAAAAAATGATTTCTTTTTCTTTTTAATTTCATTAATTTAATAATTTAATTTAATTTCATTAAAAAGGGTCCAACGCCCTCGCTTCTAATTTTAATTTAATTCGCGCGTTTTATTTTGTTTCTTCTAATTATTTATGTAATTCTCCCAAAGCCGTGTAATTTTATGATTTCTCGCATTTTGTTTATTTTCTGTCAAATCGGGTCCTGGATTTTAATTTTGGCGATGTGAACCCGCGCCTTTGTAATAGTTTAGAACTTTACATTTCTTGCAAACTTTTAACTGTTAATAATGGCATGCAAGAATGAATGACTAAAATAAAAACAAACGCGTAGATCACCCCTGACATGACAAAAGACAAAAGTATCTGAAAACGACACACAAATCACACACCACCCCTAGGGTACGCCTCACTGTTGCCTTGCCTCGAAAGGTGATCGTCGAGTAGAGGATGTCTTAGTAAGTCCTCATGATCCGGGAACCTGGCATGAGGGTAGCTTCTAAGGTGTCTTCCTATTGCTCCGGTGATCACCATGTCCCGAACCTCGAATTGACCCGAACACCTCCAACGGTGGTGCTACCTACCTCTCAATGGTGGGATGGCACTACTTTAAAGGACATTTACACAGACGAATTCCTTAGGGTAGGTAGACGACTCTAGATGCTTGCTCTAAATTCAAAACAAATTCAAAAATACTTTTCACACCGACACCTTTTCAAAAGCTTTCGAAAGCAATTTTTCAAACACTCTTGAGGACCGATACAAGAGTCGAACTGGAATTTTCGAAGAAATTTTTTTTTAAACCCACAGTTGAAAAGCAAACAAACCTTTTGAAAACACAGATGAGCAAGTATCTAAGAGCCCATGGATAACCATGGATAGAAAGGGTGCTAACACCTTCCCTTTCTATAATCTACCTCCCGAACCGAGAGCAATCTCTTTAAGGAATTTTTCTGTGCTTTTGTCCTTTCCATTTGGAGAAAATAAAAGACGGTGGCGACTCTTGCTTCCGCGACATTTCGCGATCCAGCATTAAACAGTCAGTTCCAGATCCACCGATCACAGAACTGGCGACTCTGCTGGGGATATACTTAAAGTGAGGTGTACCTTAGGGTTAGTTCATAACTGTGTTTTCAATTGTATTGACTTGTCTGCTTTAAATTTGTCGGTTGCATGGGAGTTACATAGATCCTAACCCGGATCTAGGGATACCCTGTTTAGGTAGCATAAGCTGTGAGGGACCTGTCCGGCGTAGACCGACACGGGTGAAACAGTGGCTACGTTGGTGTGGCACCTTGGTCTGTACCGATATCCCTTGTGTTGCAACGAGGAGAATATGGGTCTTCTGAGGAGTCATTAAGCACCAACAACCTTAGAACCTTAATTGACACAACTTGGCCATTAGAACAGTAGCAGTGTGCTACGCCCATTGAGGCTAAACTCTCGTGATGGTTCTGGCCGCAAGAAAAGATTGTGATACTGGAGTTATGACCGATTGAGGGTAGTCAATGATATTGGGATCCTCTAAGAACCCGGTTACTTTGATAGGATAGGTATGAACCAACAAACTGAAAGAGGGTAGTACCTTGACCTCATGCTGGCCTAAACTTTAAGGGTCTGTCTCATGTGACTTGTGTGCCTTACCATGTTTGCCTTTGTATCTATTTGTGGTGTGCTTTATCATAACATCATAACATCATGAGCATTGCATGCATCCTGCATAAGGACTGACCATTTCAAAGACAAAAGGGTTTCACCTTTGCTCTGTTTTGTAGGACATCATGATGTCTGTGCGAAGGAATACTATCCGGTTCAACTTTGTTCACTCACCTGAGTTGCTTGAAGAGTTGGTTAGCATAATTCCAAATACCACTTCCTTCATTCAGAGGCATGGTTCTCTTCTCAGTTTAGTCACTGCAAAGGCGGATCAACAGTTGATGAGTGTTCTGACCTAGTTCTATGACCCTCTGTACCAGTGCTTCACCTTTCAAGACTTCCAGCTGGTCCCTACCCTGGAAGAGTTCCCTGATTTGCTTGGTATCCCTATCTTGGACCAGACTCCCTTTACTGGTTGGGAAAAGACCCTCAGGCTTGAGGATGTTGCTGCAACTCTTCCCTTGACACATCAAGAGGTAATGGACAACTGGGTAACTAGAAGCGGAGTTAAGGGTTTCTTGGCCAAGTTTCTGATTGGTAAGGCTAACAGTTTCTGGAATGACCTGGACTTTAGGGCATATGAAGACATCTTGGCTCTCTTAATCTATGGGTTAGTCTTGTTTCCTAATCCTGACAACTTCATCAATGTCACTGCCATAAGGATATTTATGTCTCAGAATCCGGTGCCCACTCTCTTGGGTGACATCTTGCAACAACTTCATGCTCGTACTACCCGAAGATGAGGAACCCTATGGTGTTGTATCCCTTTGTTGGTGAGGTGGTTTATTTCGCACCTCCCTAAGTTCGTGCTGAAGAACCAAGAAGGAAGAGGTTGGGCTCATAGGTTAATGTCTCTCACCGATAAAGACATCATTTGGACTTGCAGAGGTTTGGATGAGATAGTTATTATTGATCGATGCGGGGAATACCCTAATGTTCCTCTGATTGGTACCCAAGGAGGGATCTCTTACAATCCATGTCTAGCGCTCCGTCAGAGCCAGAAGAGCAGGCCCCCATGAGATGTTGGTGCCTCACATCAGTTTTGAGTTTCAGGTGGATAGTGACGAGCTGCGTCGTAGGTTCATCAAGGCTTGGGACAAAGTTCATAAAGCTGACCCACAGGAGTTAGGGCCAAAGACTTCTTTACCTATGGAAGCCTACTACAAATGGGTTCGTATCCGTGCTCAGAAGTTAGGTATGCCGTATGAAGTTGTCAAACCCGTCATTCTTGAGTGTCCTGACAAAGATGGTGTTCCTCCAACTGTCCTGCCTCCTCAGATACCTACTGATTATGAAACATTGAAGAGATCTTGGTCGCAACTGCGAGAAGAACGGGATTCTTACCGGGAAAAGTTCAACGAGCAGGAATTAAAGATCCAGAAGCTGACGAAGCAGTTGGAGAATGAGCGAGTCTTGAATGCTTACATCCGTACTGAGAAGAGGAGACCATGGGATCAATAAGGAGCTCTGGATTTTCTTTTACAGTTTTATTTCCCTTTTCAGTATTTCCTTTCATGTAACGCCTAAGGGCAACCTGTTGAATAATTTCAGTTTCAAAGTTGAATCTAATGAAGTGTGTTCCTTTTTTTACAAAGTTGATTCCCGATTGTCTTTGAAAACATAAATCATACGCATTCCATTCATCATGTGCATAGCAGGTTTTCCTCTTTTCAGGTTGCTTACCGTTCTTCGCTGTTTATTTCAGCATCATGAACCCCGACTCATCATCAACTGAGATGTCCATCAAAGCTCTTCAGGCGCAGAATGCGCAATTTCAGGAACTAATCATGGGTTTGGCTCAGGGCCAAGAAGAGCTGAAGGCCCTGCTCCTAAAGAAGGAAAAGAAGAAGAAGAGAAGAACTGTTCTTTTCAACACGGGCCGAAGGTTTGGCAATACTCTGCAGAATGAAGAGGCTGGTTCTTCTATAGGCAAGGGTACTCCTCAAGAGGGAAAAGGTCCAAGTCCGGTAGTCTCCGACAACGAGACTGATTTTGATGAAGAGCAATATCCTCCGGCTGAAGACCGTTATAATCAGTTGGAAGACAGATTGAATGCTATGGAGATCCAACAGGTGCATGGGCTGGATTTTGGAGATTTGGGTTTGTCTACTGGTGTGATTATTCCTTGTAAGTTCAAAGCACCATCCTTTACCAAATATGACGGGGCGTCTTGTCCCAAGCTACATCTCAGGTCGTATGTGCGGAAGATTCAACCGTACTCAGTGGATAAGAATTTGTGGATCCACTTCTTCCAGAAGAGTCTTTCAGGGACTCATCTCGAATGGTTCTATCAGCTGGATGGGACCAAGGTTCGTAACTGGGAGGAGTTGGCTACTGCTTTCTATAAGCAGTATCAATATAATGCCGACCTTGCTCCTACCCGTACCCAACTCCAGGGTATGTCGTTAGGCTCAAGTGAAGGTTTTAAAGAGTACGCTCAGAAGTGGAGGGATCTGGCTGGCAGGGTGCAGCCTCCGTTGACTGATCGGGAGTTGGTAGACATGTTCTTGGGGACCCTATCTGGGCCATTTTTCAATCATCTTATCGGTAACTCATCTGCAGGGTTTACTGACCTTATTCTGACTGGAGAGAGAATTGAGGCTGGGTTGAAGTCTGGTAAGATTCAGAAGGGTGCATCTACAAGTTTTGAGAAGAAACCCTTCAAGAAGGAGGCTAGTGTTGTATATGGCTCTAGAAGACAAGAGAAATCTGAGCACCGCCAATCTGTCAGTGCGGTAATGATTGCTAAGCCTGCTGCCACTCCTCGGCCAACCAATCCTCAAAGGGCTGAAAGACCTAGAAGAGAATTCACCCGTTTGAGCATGACCCTATCCCAAATCTTGCCGCAGTTACTATCCACCAATCTAGTGACTGTCAGAGAGGCGCCAAAGGTTGTAAACACTGTTTCCCCTAAATACAACCCAAATGCCCGCTGTGCTTATCACTCCGATAGCCTGGGGCATTCCACTGATGACTGTTGGGCATTAAGGAATAAGGTGCAAGACCTTATTGACGCGAAAGAGATACAGTTCGAAGAGCCTGAGAGGCCGAATGTGGTGACTGCTCCTATGCCTCAGCATGGGGTAAATGCTGTTGATGAAGATGTTTACGCTGTTTCTGTGAATGATCTAGCCACTCCCTTGAAGACTGTCAAGAAGAACCTACTGCTGGCCGGTTTATTTCCGGGTTGCAGTGAGGGTTGCCAGTTCTGTGCTGTTTCTCTATCCGGTTGTCCTTTGCTGAAGTTGGGCATCCAAAGCCTAATGGATAGCAAAGAGATCCTATTCAAGAAGTCTGTTGTTCAGTTGGTTCCGGTAGAAGAAGTTTCTGTGGTCACCATCTTCAAAAATCCAATCAAGGCTCTCCCGAAGAAGCCTGTCCAAATCATGACTGTCGCACTTGTTGTTATTACTGTTCCGGGGCCTCTCCTCTACGTATCTGATAAAGTTGTCCCCTGGCACTATGGGGCAGATGTGTATGTGAATGGAATCAAACAAGAGTTCAACACTGGCGCCAGTATCTGCGATATCACTGGTCCAGCCAAGGTTACCCGCAGTGGCAGGCTCTTCTCGCCTGACATTGCACCGCCCGCTACTCGAAGACCCCTCCTTATAACACCTACAAGTATGCTTGTTCCTGTTTCTGACCAAGTTGTTTCCCCTGCTACCGAGTCATCTAATGCTCGGGGCAAAGGGATTGAAGATGAGCCTGCCCGGATGGAGGCACCAATACCTATAACTGCTGAAGCCTCCCAACAAGAAATGGAGGAAATCCTAAAGATAATCAAGAAGAGTGACTTTAATGTTGTCGAGCAGCTGGGGCATACGCCCTCCAAGATCTCCATGCTCTCCTTGCTACTGTGCTCAGAGGCCCATGCTAAGGCCTTAATTTCATTTCTCAAAACGGCCCATGTACCACAGGAGACATCTGCAGTTCAGTTCACTGATTGCGTAGCAAATCTAACAGCTGACAATGGCTTGGGTTTCTCAGATGCTGACCTTACTGCCAAGGGAAGGGACCACAATGATGCCCTGCATGTCTCTATCGAATGCAGGGGCACTACTCTGGCGCATGTGTTGGTGGACACTGGCTCTTCCTTGAATGTGCTACCCAAGAAAGCTTTAGACCGTTTGGATTGTGAGGGCCTGGAGCTGAAGCCCAGCAATATTATCGTCAGAGCCTTTGACGGTTCCAAGAGGATGGTTCATGGAGAGGTGGACATTCCTATTCGTGTGGGCTCTCAGGTGTTTGACTCTACCTTTTATGTGATGGATATCCGTCCATCTTATTCTTGTCTACTGGGTCGACCTTGGATCCATAAAGCTGGGGCAGTGACCTCTACCTTGCACCAGAAGCTAAAATACCCCGTCAGAGGGAAAATCGTCACTGTGCAGGGAGAGGAGGAGTATATGGTGAGCCATTTGAATTCCTTCAGGTACATTGAGATGGACGGGGAGTTTATTGAAACCCCCTTTCAGCATTTCGAAGAGGTACTTCCAATTTCAGCAGCAGCAGAAACAGCGGTTGAAGAGGATGTTCCTTTGAAGATGGCTTCCCTGAAGGATGCCCGGGCTGCGGTTCAGAAAGGTGAATGTACTAACTAGGGCAGGCTTCCCGACTTTACATAGAAAACTGACAAATTTGGACTGGGTTTTACTGCAGAGGGTCAGAAAGCTATGCGGAAGGCGAAGACTAGAAGACCTCCTGTGCTCATCACAAATCCAGGAGTGAATGCTGTCGGGGACGAAGATGAAGTGGATGAAGCTGAGTTCAATAGCTGGATCTACCCGACGACTGAAGGTGGATTGACCAATTGGATTGTCAAAGACCATACCCCTGTTACTTTTGTTACGCAGTAATAAACTTCTTTGTTTTGTTATTTGTAATAAACAATAATTTAAACCCTATATGGCCCGGTGTCTTACCCAAGGCACCGTGGTTTTATTTGTGAGGGCATATAAATTGTCACTTCATATATCATAAATGAAAATCTTGGACGTTTTCTCGCATTTCAAATCTTATGCTCCTTTTCTGTCTTTCCTTCCTTTATATATTTCAAAACAGCTGTATTTACACACACTCACTCATACAGGCTTCAATCCACTCTGGATCTCACTGGTAACGACTCTTCTACTGCCAGTTATGACTTCGAAAATCCGATCAACTTAGCCGAAGACGAAGGTGAAGATGATTGCGAAGTGCCTGGCGAGCTTGCAAGGCTGTTACTCCAGGAAGAGAGGGCAATTCAACCACATGAAGAGCCAGTGGAAACAATAAATCTGGGTACTGAAGCAGACAGGAAAGAGGTAAAGATTGGTGCCAACCTAGAGCTCAGCGTGAAGCAACGGTTGACTAAGATGCTACATGATTATATGGAGATATTTGCCTGGTCCTACGAAGACATGCCCGGGTTGGATACCGATATTGTGGTCCATCATTTGCCTACTAAGGAAGACTGCCCTCCGGTTAAGCAAAAGGTCCGCCGTATGCGTCCAGAAATGTCTGAGAAGATCAAAGCCGAGGTTATGAAACAGTTTGATGTTGGGTTCCTTGCAGTGACTTCTTACCCTCAGTGGGTTGCTAATGTGGTGCCGGTACCAAAGAAGGACGGTAAGGTCAGAATGTGTGTCGACTACAGGGATCTGAACAGGGCCAGCCCCAAAGATGACTTCCCTCTACCTCACATTGATGTCCTTGTAGACAATACAGCTTAGCATAAGGTGTTCTCTTTCATGGATGGTTTTTCAGGTTATAATCAGATCAAGATGGCACCTGAAGACATGGAGAAGACTACCTTTGTTACTCAGTGGGGCACCTTCTGCTACAAAGTCATGCCTTTCGGACTGAAAAATGCTGGGGCAACCTACCAACGGGCCATGGTTGCTTTATTTCATGACATGATCCATCATGAGATAGAAGTGTATGTTGACGACATGATCGCAAGGTCCCAGACTGAGGAAGAGCACCTAGATCATCTGCAGAAATTGTTTGACCGTCTGAAGCTGTACAAGCTGAGGTTGAACCCGAACAAGTGCACCTTCGGGGTAAGATCTGGGAAGTTGCTAGGCTTCGTTGTAAGTGATAAGGGAATTCAAGTGGACCCTGCCAAGGTCAAAGCTATTCAAGAGATGCCAGTTCCTAAGACAGAGAAAGAGGTCAGAGGCTTTTTAGGACGCCTGAATTACATTGCTCGATTCATCTCGCATTTAACCGCTACCTGTGAGCCAATCTTCAAGCTGCTGAAGAAAGATCAGGTAGTACGTTGGAATGATGAATGTCAGGCTGCTTTTGACAGAATCAAAGAGTATCTCCAAGAACCACCCATCCTTATGCCACCGGTTGAAGGGAGACCTCTGATACTATACCTGACAGTACTTGACAACTCAATGGGGTGTGTGCTGGGGCAGCATGACGAGTCTGGCCGAAAAGAGCATGCCATTTATTACCTTAGCAAAAAGTTTACCGACTGTGAGACCCGATACTCACTGCTTGAGAAAACTTGCTGCGCTTTGGTATGGGCTGCTCGCCGGCTGAGACAGTATATGCTGACTCACACTACCTTATTGATCTCAAAGATGGACCCTATAAAGTACATATTTGAAAAGCCTTCTCTGTCTGGGAGAATAGCAAGATGGAAAATGATCTTGACGGAATACGACATTCAGTACACAACCCAGAAAGCCATCAAGGGAAGTGTATTGGCAGACCACTTGGCACATCAGGCAGTAGACGACTATCAGTCAATGAACTTCGAGTTTCCAGACGAGAGCATCATGATAGTGACTGATTGTGAAGTACCTGGACCGGATGAAGGACCTGAGGAAGGATCCCGATGGTCTATGCACTTTGACGGAGCCTCCAATGCTTTGGGTAACGGTATCGGCGTCATAATCATATCCCCTCAAGGCACTCATACTCCACTCACTGCCCGGCTATGTTTCAAATGTACCAACAACATGGCGGAGTATGAGGCGTGCATCATGGGTCTTCAAGCTGCGATCGACCTAAGGATCAAGTTTCTGAGTGTCTTCGGAGATTCCGCTCTTGTGATCAATCAGATCAAAGGAGAGTGGGATACGAAACATCCGAATCTTATTCCTTACAGAGAATGTGTGTTGACCTTGATCCCCCACTTCACGAAGATAACCTTTGAACACTTTCCAAGAGAAGAGAATCAGTTGGCGGACGCGTTAGCTACAATGTCTTCTATGTTCAAGGTCAAATGGGATAATGAGGCTCCCCGGATCATCATCTGGAAACTGGACGAACCGGCATACTGTTGTGATCTCGAGACTGAGTTGGTAACTGAGAAGCCTTGGTACCATGAGGTGAAGAGATATTTGGAAGCTCAGGAATACCCTGAAGGTGCATCTGTCAACGACAAGAAGTTTCTGAGAAGGTTCGCAGCAAAATTCTTCCTTAGCAGCGGCATCTTGTACAAGCGAAACCATGATTCGACCTTACTGCGTTGTGTGGACAAAGCTGAAGCAGAAAGGATCATGGAAGAGCTACATGAAGGGACCTTTGGTACACACTCCAGTGGACACACTATGGCAAAGAAGATCCTCCGGGCAGGGTATTTCTGGTCCATAATGGAAGCTGACTGCTACCAACATTCTCGGACATGCCATAAATGCCAGATTTATGCAGATAAGGTGCATGTTCCTCCAGTTCCTCTGAATGTTCTGACTGCGCCTTGGCCGTTTGCAATGTGGGGCATAGATATGATCGGTGAGATTAAGCCTACGGCATCTAACGGACATCGCTTCATCCTGGTAGCGATTGATTACTTTACGAAGTGGGTTGAGGCAGCTTCCTACGCTACGGTAACCAAGACTGTTGTGGCACGGTTCATTCGGCATAACCTGATCTGTCGATACGGCGTCCCAGAAAGAATTATTACAGACAACGGTACCAATCTGAATAACAAGATGATCACTGAGCTCTGCGAGCAGTTCAAAATACAGCACCATAACTCTTCTCCTTACAGACCGAAGATGAATGGAGCTGTAGAAGCAGCAAATAAAAATATTAAGAAAATCGTGCAGAAGATGACAGTGACTTACAAATATTGGCACGAGATGTTACCGTTCGCTCTACATGGGTACCGTACCTCAGCCAGGACGTCAACCGGGGCAACTCCTTTCTCCTTGGTTTATGGTATGGAGGCAGTCTTACCGATCGAAGTGCAGATACCCTCTCTCCGGATAATGAAGGATGCAAATCTGAACGAAGATGATTGGATCCAGACACGACTTGATCAACTTAACCTTATTGACGAAAAGAGACTTGCTGCTATCTGCCATGGTCAGACGTACCAAAAACGGATGATCAGGGCATTTAACAAAAAGGTCAGACCACAGGAATATCAAGTTGGGGATCTGGTGATCAAACGAATCATCCTTCCTCAGAGTGATCCAAGGGGCAAATGGACCCCTACGTACGAGGGTCCATTTGTGGTTAAACATGTGTTCTCAGGAGGAGCCATGATTCTAACCAACATGGATGGTGACGACCTTCCTCACCCCGCCAATGCAGACATAGTAAAAAGATACTACGCATGAATAAAGACCCGCTAGGCTGACATGCCTAGGAAAAAATTATGGCTTCCCGGCGAACCAAAAGGGTTCGGGAAAAATGAAGGGATGAAATAAAAAAATCTGTACACCCGGCAAGTCGAAAACCTGAAAAGGCGGCTTGGGCAAAAATGGGTATCCCGGTGGACTGAAAACCCGAAAGGGCGGTCCAGGCAAAAGTTATGGATAAAGCGTAATACTATGTCTCATTGGATCACTTTGCATCCAGAATCTGGTATCTACATCAAGTTCAGACGGCATCGATCAGTCAGCTTCATCTTCCACCAAGGTCATTAAGTGATGAGACGCTCGGAGATATAAAGGCAATAGCAGAGTTGAAACTCAGTGGGATCATTCATTTCACACAACTGTTTTATTTTTCTCTTGTACAAAATTTGTATAAACTCTTTTGTTCGGCGGCGTCCTATTACTAGGATGTCAGCCTCTTGTACATAAAACGCCTATTTACAGGCAAATTCAAAATCAATACAAAATCACTTTTCAGTTAAAATTGCCAATTGTTTTTCCTTTCCTATTTTGTTTTGCGCAGAACGTCCAAGGTTCAATTTGTGATATATGCATTGACAATAATTTGCTAACTCATGAATATTTGCATACGAAACAAAGGATTAATTACAGGTAACATTAGAAACAGGGGCAATAAAAGAGATGTCCCAGCAATCTAATTGTTCTTTCCTCCAAGGTACCAAGGTGGGTTCAGCTAAAGAACATAACCAGATATCCCAATTCCCCAGAGAGTGAGCCAACAAATCAGCAATACTCTCTCCAAGCAAAGCTATATTATCAACCTTAAGGAAGTTGGGTATCCTCCAGCAGATCTCAACATTCCCTAACAGCATATATACATTCTTAACAAGTATCCCCGGCAGTCTTGGCCTAAAGATTGTTCCCCGGCGGTATATCGAACATTCAACGGAGTCACTTCCCCGATACATCTCAAAACTTCCCCAGGAGAGTCCAATCCAGCTTCCCCAGGAAAGTTGGAGTCATCTCCCAAGCAGTAAGCTTATCCCCAGTAGATTCTGGAAGCTTACCCTCGCAGAGCATGAACGCGTCTCCCGACTTTATTCAAAGAGTTATTTCCTCGTCAGGATATAACTGGGTTATCCTCAGCCAAAAGCCACGGAAAGATCGTCGTCAACACAGTCTTCTTATCCCCAGCGAAGTCTATTAACACTTCCAACACAACAAGGGTATCCCCAGCAAGTTATTATCAACATTTCAACAAAGTATCTCTCTCCCCACAGAGTATTGCTTCCCAGTAAGATCGCTAGAGTACTCTTCTCCCCGCAGAGCTATCCATTCGCCAAGTTTCTTCCCCAACGGAGTTATCTTCTCCCACCGGCATTCTTGCAACTATCATCCCCAGCGGAAGCAAAGATCTAATTCTTCAACATCAGCCCAGGAGTGACTTCCCGGCACCCGTCAAGGATTTACTTTCCTAGACGAAAAACATACATTCATAAACATCACATTTCCATACATTATAGCATGCATATACGCATCATATCTTACAAATCTCATTTATGTTGAGAACATCATTGCCTGATCCATATCACGCATTGCATATGACTGACCTTTACCTTTCAGGAAGATCCAGTTAAGTTCTCAGCCATATTCAAGACCTAGACCGGTTCAGTTAATCGACCCTAAGATTTTCTGTTTCTTATCCAGTCCAAGGCCTTCTCTAGTCCAGCTAAATCGACCCCAAACAGATTTTCCTGATAAAGACTCAGTAGAAGTTATCCAAGATTCTCTCAATGATTACTGTTGAGGTTGTAGTCGCCTATGGTTCTCTCCCCGATACTGCGGAGGTAGTAATCATCCCAAGATTCGCTCAGCGTTACTGTTGAAGTTGAAGTCGTCCAAGATTCTCTCAATGATTACTGTTGAGGTTGTAGTCGCCTATGGTTCTCTCCCCGATACTGCGGAGGTTGTAATCATCCCCAGATTCGCTCAGCGTTACTGTTGAGGTTGTAGTCGCCTATGGTTCTCTCCCCGATACTGCGGAGGTAGTAATCATCCCCAAGATTTTCTCAATGATTACTGTTGAGGTAGTAATCATCCAAAGGTTCTCTCAGCGTTCCTGTTGAGATAGTAACCACCCCTGGTTCATTCATCACCGTTTGAAGCTCCAGATCCAGCTCCTGTATCCAGTCAGGACACACCCATACAAAGAGTTTGAAAGCCCGCTCCTGTAATAGGTCAGGTAATCATTTTTCTTTTGCAGGTACGCAAGTTCTCGCTAAAGAATCTCTTACGCAATCAACACCCAGATGGCATCTATAAGCCCATCCACTTATCCATCATCTCTTAGCATGGCATCTATAAGCCCATCATCCTATCCATCAATCTCCAAATGGCATCTATAGGCCCATTCCCCACATCACACTACTATGTGAGCGCAAATTTCTGGGCATTCTAGTGTTCAATCATCTTCCACCTTCGGATTACGAAAGGCACATCAGCCAATATGCATCCTCAGGTCTAAGAAGATTGAACAGGGGCAACTGTTGTACCCCAAAATTTGCCCTCCCATATTCTTCAAGATTGGCAAAGAGCAAGCTTCAAAATTCCCCAAGGGTTACACAGTTCAAGGGCCTCCTAACAGTCAAAAATTAGGGTTTTGGTTCTGAAAAAGAAAATGAAGTTTCCAAGGGTCCAATCAAGTCCCACGTGCTTATAAACATGGTCAAGCATCCTCATACCAAGTTTCAAGACTTACAGCACAAAATTGCACAGTCAAAAACCCTAATTGCACTACAGTCAACTGTAGGGGCAAAATGGTCATTTGACAGTCAAAAGTTCAAATTTTTTGTCAACATCTCATTTTGAAGCCACAAACATCATTTGATCAATGCTTGATCATGATTCTCAAAGCTTGGCTCAAAAAGTCTCAAGATGCAAAAGTTTCCATATTTGGACAGTTGAAAAAGTCAACTGTAACTTGACCAAGGCATAACTTTCACATGGATTATCAGGAAAATTCCATCCAAAGCTCATTTTGAAGAGAAAGACATTTCCTACAACTCCTCTTCATACTTCAAGTCCAAGAAATTCTCTCACAAAAAGTTATCAATTTCAACATTATAGGTCATTTTCAAAAGTCAACAAAAAGGGACTTTAAGTCAAAAACCATAACTTGAGATTGGTAAATCAAAATGACATGGGACCAAAGGCATTGGTTATAGGACTCAAAGACCTTTCCAAAATGTCCAAGAACATGAGCAAAGCTTAAAAATTGAGCAAGTTATGCCTTGTGGAAGTTGGGAAATTTTTGGATATTTTGAAAAGTCAACATTGCTTCAAATGTCTTAAAAATGCTAATGGGCCTCTTTTTCTTCCACAATTCATCATCCAAGGCATGTGCACGACTATTTGGCCCAAAGGGAAGTTTTTTATCATTTTTATTTATTTATTTGGATTTTTAATTATTAATAATTCATTTAATTAAATTAAATAGGTGAAAAATGCTAAACCTAATGTTTTAAATCTTTTTGTGCATGGAATAGGCTCAATATTTCGTGCATAATCAGATATAGAAAGAATCATGGTGATTGGATATGATTGGCATCAAAAGCATGTGAAAAAGATTGAAAACATTATGCATGAAAATCAAATCTTCCATACATCAATTCCTTGATTCCTTGGACAAAAAAACCTACCCTAATCATTCACATATAAGTACTCATGCAAACCCTAATGCATATAAGCTCCAAGCTGCGCCATACACAAATAACCAAACTTGAATTTTTTGCCAAAAAATTGAAAACTGAACACAAGGTTCCAGCACGATTCAGAGCAAGAGACCAATTGCAAAAGCTTCCTCGTGCATTACTGAAGCTAACTGGATAATTTGCCAATCCTTACACGCCCAGAATTGGTATAGGGAGTTCAAACTGTTTTCAATTATATGCATAATCGTGTTTTAATATTTAAGCATTTTCATGGCATTTCTTTTATGGATTCATACTAATTGGATGATTCTGAAACTAACCATGTGATTGAATTGAGTTTTTATGCACTATATGCAAAAACGCCATTGTTGTATTTTAGGGTTGCAGAGGTTCTAATTTAGGGCTTCTCTATCATGGAAAAATTGAGACACGGGAATGGTACCATTAGAATCAAGAGCTTCCAACGACTTTCATGATGGGGTCGCGCCCAATTTCTGACCCAAGACAAGCTAATCGCTATTTTCTAGAATAGTGCATTTGGGGACGGTTCAAAACCGTTGCTGATTCTTTTATGTTTCAGGGAAAAAACAAAAGCCATGAAGAAGACGATGAAGTGTCAGGCAGTGATTGGAGCATTTAAAATTTGCGCGCTAATTTTCAACTAACCATTGTTTTTACCTTATATTATTTGTTTCTTATTATGTAATCAAAAGCGCGTGAATAGCTTGAGTGGTGGAGAAAGCACTTGGTAAACCACAGGACCTGGGTTCGATCCCAGGTCCCCCTCCCTTTCCTTATATTTTTCTCATAATTGTATTCTTGTGTGACTCCCTTGCAAGCGTCCACCCTATGGCCTTGCATCCAGGCGTGCCACCCGTCCCACTATGTCAAACCCAAGGCCAGGATTTGGAGCGTATGGTGTGTCTCAGTCCACGCGTACACATGCCAGTGCAAAAGTCAAACGAGGCCCTAAAGCAGATGGGCCTAAATTGCTAAGACATACCTCCAACTGGGGACAGAACCCCCCAAGGTTTGCAAGTTTCTTTTATATTTTTTCATTTTTTATTTTGATTCAATTATTTTTTTTTAATTAGTTTCTTTAATTTAATTATTTTCATAAAAAACATAAAAACAATATAAAATCAGAAAAAAGACAAAAATAAATATTTTTATTTAATGTTATTTTTTTTAAATAAACATCATTAATTGATTTTAGTTTTTTAATTTAGGGTTAAATCTTAATATTTTTCTAATAAACTTAAAATTGGTAGAATTAGGGTTTTAATAATTTTAATTACTTTTTCTTTTCTTTTCACTAATAATTAATTATTTATTTTCATAAAATCAAATTGTCATTAATTAATTTAATATTAGGTTTAAAGTTTAAAAGGTTTTCTTAATAAATAAAAATTAGAATTAGGGTTAATATTCTTTTCATTTAATTTTCTCATTAAAACCATAAATGCAAAAAATCTCAAAAAATGATTTCTTTTTCTTTTTAATTTCATTAATTTAATAATTTAATTTAATTTCATTAAAAAGGGTCCAACGCCCTCGCTTCTAATTTTAATTTAATTCGCGCGTTTTATTTTGTTTCTTCTAATTATTTATGTAATTCTCCCAAAGCCGTGTAATTTTATGATTTCTCGCATTTTGTTTATTTTCTGTCAAATCGGGTCCTGGATTTTAATTTTGGCGATGTGAACCTGCGCCTTTGTAATAGTTTAGAACTTTACATTTCTCGCAAACTTTTAACTGTTAATAATGGCATGCAAGAATGAATGACTAAAATAAAAACAAACGCGTAGATCACCCCTGACATGACAAAAGACAAAAGTATCTGAAAACGACACACAAATCACACATCACCCCTAGGGTACGTCTCACTGTTGCCTTGCCTCGAAAGGTGATCGTCGAGTAGAGGATGTCTTAGTAAGTCCTCATGATCCGGGAACCTGGCATGAGGGTAGCTTCTAAGGTGTCTTCCTATTGCTCCGGTGATCACCATGTCCCGAACCTCGAATTGACCCGAACACCTCCAACGGTGGTGCTACCTACCTCTCAATGGTGGGATGGCACTACTTTAAAGGACATTTACACAGACGAATTCCTTAGGGTAGGTAGACGACTCTAGATGCTTGCTCTAAATTCAAAACAAATTCAAAAATACTTTTCACACCGACACCTTTTCAAAAGCTTTCGAAAGCAATTTTTCAAACACTCTTGAGGACCGATACAAGAGTCGAACTGGAATTTTCGAAGAAATTTTTTTTTAAACCCACAGTTGAAAAGCAAACAAACCTTTTGAAAACACAGATGAGCAAGTATCTAAGAGCCCATGGATAACCATGGATAGAAAGGGTGCTAACACCTTCCCTTTCTATAATCTACCTCCCGAACCGAGAGCAATCTCTTTAAGGAATTTTTCTGTGCTTTTGTCCTTTCCATTTGGAGAAAATAAAAGACGGTGGCGACTCTTGCTTCCACGACATTTCGCGATCCAGCGTTAAACAGTCAGTTTCAGATCCACCGATCACACATGGGATCTGTTCATATCTGAAAATCTTAACACTTATATCTTGATGGCGTAATTTCTGACTTGATTTGTCTATTGATGCCAGCTTGCTTGAAGTTCTCTGGGTTTCTTTTATTCTTGCTCAGTTGCTACAGATAGTTATCCGTTTGGTATTGCACTATTTCATTTCTTCCATTTTTATTTTGCATAGTTCTATGATTGCATGATGGGACCTCTGTTGCTGATATATGTCAGGAGGCCCTCTGGTTTTTGTCTGATACATGTGTTGTGTTTGCTTTTGATCGATGAGTCACTCAATTTAGAAATTGAGATCACGACTTCGCTCTCATTTCTTGTTCCCTATAGGATGTGTATTGCTTTTCTTCTTTAATTGTTGATCGATGAGTCACTCAATTTAGAAATTGAGATCACGACTTTGCTCTCATTGTTTGTTCCCTATAGGATGTTTGTTGCTTTTCTTCTTTAATAGTTGATCGATGAGTCACTCAATTTAGAAATTGAGATCACGACTTCACTCTCATTGCATGTTCCCTATAGGATATTTTCGTTAAGCTCCCTTTAACATGTTAATTAAGGTAAGGTTTTACTTTATCCTCAACCTTAGGGTCAACCATTGTATGATAACACTAGGGATAGTACTACGCTAGTTTCCCTTAGTTATTTTTCCTTTCTATGCATTTTGCACCTTAAAACAAAAATTGTTTTCTTGGAAAATCATAAAACACCTCTAATAAACTTAAACCCTTCTTCAAGGTAAAAGATACAAATCAATCTTATTTATTTATGCTACCTTTTTGCCGATGTTTCGCCATCATACATGTTTGTTATCCTTCTTTGATTCTCAATATCATTGTTAGGTGTGATGTTTTGTTTACCATGATACCATGTTGTCTTTTTGCCGATGTTTTGCCATCGTACACCTTTTTGTCGATGTTTCGCCATCGTACATGTTTGTTATCCAACTTTGAATCTTAATATCATTGTTACGTGTGATGTTTTGTTTACCATGATACCATGATATCTTTTTGCCGATGTTTCGCCATCGTACACTTGTTTGAAGCCGATGTTTCGCCATCGCACATATTTGTTATCCTACTTTAATTCTCAATATCATTGTTAGGTATGATGTCTTGTCATCTATTTTATTGATGTTTCTCCATCTTTGCCATGATATCTTGTTATATTCTAGCCGATGTTTCGCCATCGCACATTTGTTTGAAGCTGATGTTTCGCCATCGCACATGTTTGGTATCCTACTTTGATTCTCAATATCATTGTTAGGTGTGATGTTTTTTCATCCGTTTTATCATTTGATGTTTCGCCATCTTTGACATGTTACCTTGTTATTATTTAACCGATGTTTTATCATCTCATTTGTTTGTTGTTTTATTTGATGTTTTTCCATCTTGACTGTTTTTGTTGTCTTAACTAAAAAACACAAACCAACCACAATATATAAGCCGAACTACGGCTGCTCTGATTCCTTAAAAGGGATACGTAGGCATTGGGGTAGGGCCTGATCGAGCACAACTTTTATTTTCCCTACATTGTTTTCCTTTTCTTTTGCATGCATTTTTTTGTTTTAAGCCATAGACATAGGTTTTGACCACACCCATTAGATTAGACAACAAGAGTGGATACCGTAGAGTACTACGGGTGTGTGGGGTGCTAATACCTTCCCTCGCGTAACAGACTCCCTTACCCGATCTCTCAGTCGGAAGACCGTGATTTCTCCCTTTTCAGGTTTTCTCGATGTTTACCTTTCCCTCTCGGCGGGATAAAAGACGTTCGGTGGCGACTTTGTTGATGTTTCATTACATCGAGATGACAGGTTCGGCCGGGTGGTTTCAGCTAGCGACTTCACGGGGGAAAGATTGACCTTTTGTTGGTCCATCCCGGAGTCGATCCTAGCTCTTGTTTTTTTCTTCTTGGGTGTTTATTTTTTTACCGCTTTGCATATCTGTCTGTTTGCATTGCATCCTATGTGCGCTTTACTTTCTGCATACTGGATTTGGCTGGACTGTTTGGATTCTGGATTTCTTGGTGGGCAGGTTGTTCCATGAGGTAAAAGGCCTCATACCCAGTCTATGAGTGAATTCCATAGGAACTAGGAATAGAGTGGCCATGGCAGCTATGAGGCGAATGCTTTGTAGACCTGACCATGAGACCCATGACTTCAGAGGTAGTTCGGATAGGTGTTATCATATGATGATACCAACATTCGAGCTCTTGTACTCTGATTTGGCTTTTAACCTTACCTTGACCTAGACTACACCCGTGAGAGGGGCGGGAAAACTTTTCTTACAGGTACATGTACTGTTGGTGACTTTGTGTTGCGAAGGTGACTCAGGTTCCCATGATAGGTTTTGAAGCTTTGGGATTTTCTTTTGATCTTGAGTGGTGTTATTCTGTAATGGTCCAGCCATTATCCAGTGTGAAACTTTGATCCTGTCATATTGCATCATAGCATATTTATTTCTAAAAAATGATGTATAAAAAATAACTAGCATGTGCATGTCATCTTCCAGGGACATTCAAGAGTCTTTTTTCCATCAAGAAATGGCTAGCCTCCCGTCAGATATGTTTGATTCAGTTCGTGTTAAAGAGCCCACCAGGCATACATTCGCTTATCAGATTCCTACTGTTGATGTGTCTGAATTGAAGAGGTTGAGTTCTTATCTGAAGGGTGATGTTTTGAATAATTTCAACAAAAATTATGGCAATTTGTTACCAATCCTTAACACTTCAGTTGATCCATGGGCTTTGATCACCCTCTTCCAGTTCTATGACAAGGAATTACGGTGTTTTACTTTTCAATATTATCAAATGGTTCCCACACTAGAAGAGTACGCGTACCTACTTAATATCAAGTTGTCCGATGAAGTTCCTTTTGTCCAAGTGCGGAGAAGCCGAAGTTCGAAGTTATTGCTGAAATTCTTCATTTGAGTTGGAAAGAGGTGAAAGACAATTGGAAATCAAGTAAGGATACTAATGGGTTTTATTTGGATTTCTTAGTGAAGAAAGCTGAAGACTGGGCAAAGAAAGGGAATTGGAGTAACTTCAGCTCTCTGTTTTCTCTCATGATATACGGGATCATCCTCTTCCCTCGCAGGAGAAACTTTGTGGATTTGACGGCTATTTGTATTTTTAGAAACAAGAACCCGGTACCGACACTCTTGGCAGATACTCTTTACACCATTCATTCCAGGTATGGAAAATGAGGTAGTGTAAGCTTATGTCATTTGATGTTGTATCAATGGTTTAAGTTGCACCTATCGGTAAGTGGCCCTTTCGTGGATACCAGACATTCTCTCTGATGGTCATCAAGACTTGTCAACCTTACTTCATTTGATATCCGGTGGAATTATGACATGGGGGAATTATGAAGTATTATCACTAGCTGTGGAGATTTCCCTAATGTTCCCCTCATAGGAACTAAGGGGTGTATCAACTATAATCCTGTGCTTGCTTATCGGCAATTGGGATATGCAATGGATGGACCGCCAAAGAATGAGGAAGTGTTTGAATCAGTGTATTTTGTTGGAGGGAGTGATCCTGTGATGTTGAAAAGAGTGACAAGTGCTTGGAAGAGAATTCATAGGAAGGATATAACTACTTTGGGAAAAGAGGTTCCTATTGCTAGAGTTCCTTACCTGGATGGATTAGAGCCAGGGTTAAGATTTTGCGGTTACCATTTGCAAAGTCGGCTCCAATATGTGAGTAACCTCCTGCTGTTCTGAGTAACACGGTGCCTACTGAGGTGTTCACCCAGGTTCATGTTGAGAACATTCAACTTCATGCAAAAGGCCGTGAGGCAGGGATGAAACTTTATTGGGTAGATCAAGAAAGGGCCGACTTAGCATGCAAACTCAAAGAAGCTCAAGGGGAAACTTCTTATGCAACCAGTTTTAGGAAAAGATCTCATGCTAAAATGGAAGAAGAGTTGAGTAAGACCCAACAAGAGTACCAGAAGCTCCAGGCATCAGAGAATAACTATAGGAAGAAGATTCAAAGCTTGGAGAAATAGCTCAAAGGCAAAGATGATCATCTTAAGAAGAAGGTATCCCAGAAGCCTGTCGCAGAAGATCAGTTTCAAGAAAGCAAAGTAGTCGCATCACAACTTTTGAAGGAGAAAGCCAGGCTTGAAGAGTATTGTCAACATCTTGAAGCGTGTCTTGTTCCGGAGATTTAGTTTTGTTATTTACCTTTGGTGTATCTGGTCACCCCCAGGATTGTTGGAAGGGACCATTTGTTTGTTTTTTTTGTTAAGTTTACTTTCAAACACGTATTTTTTTGTTTATCGTTATACTCTTAAATATCCGAAGTCGCTCGAACATCGTTTCTTTTGTTTGTAAAAAATTGAAGTGTTTGTCTTATCGTCCTTTTTCCCTTTGATTGTATGTTTTATATTTAGTTGCGTGTCGTGACTAATGCATAAAAGGACTCTTGAGTACTGGGAAATGACAAACATATCATGCACATCATGCATTTCATAACATTACAGGTTATCTCAAGAGGGTATTCTTATTCTTCTGCTTTTCTTATTCAGAATTCAAGACGACTACTCATCGGTATTCCACCAGAAACAATTTGCCAATACAGATGGAACAAGTTCAAGCTGAACTTGCTGAAATGAGGGCCCAAATGGCTACTCAGATGACCCAGTTCATAGAGGTCATTACCAACGTGAATCGCCGACAGGAGGAACTGGCTGCCATTTTCAACAACCAGCGCCGCTATCTAGGGGATGGTGGAAATCAAGGGATCTATCAGGAAATTTCTGTAGGATTAGGGGATGTGCAAGATCAGCCTGCTGGAAATTTTCACGGGATGAATGGAAACCCTTTTGTGCGCAATGTAAGGCAGTTTCCCCCATCTTCGGGACCTCGTCTTGTGGGGAACAAAAGAGATAATCAAGGCGGTGTAAGGAACTATCAGGAGCAGGATTATGACTTCGACCAAGATGAGGATCAGTTTTCTGTTTGGTGTTCAGAGCCGGAGGTTCAGGTTGAGGATAGGAAGTATTGATTGTTGGAAGAACGTTTGAAGGTTGTGGAAGGGCAAGGAGTCCTTGGTATGGATGCCAATGACCTCGGGTTGGTGTCAGGGGTAAAAGTTCCTCCAAAGTTCAAGCCTCCTACATTTGAAAAGTACAACGGAACGTCATGTCCTATTACTCATGCAACTGCTTATTTCCGAAAGATGTCGGTACATACCGAGGATCAGGGACTTTTGATTCATTTTTTCTAGGATAGCCTATCGGGGGCATCCCTGGAGTGGTACATGAAGTTGGAGAAAACCCATATTCGTTGTTGGAATGAACTTGCTCTGGATTTTGTCAAACATTATCAGTACAATATGGATATGGTGCCTAATCGCACTCAGTTACAGAATTTGTCACAGGGACCAAGAGAATCTTTCAAAGAATACACTCAGAAGTGGTGTGAGTTGGCTGTGAGGGTTCAGCCTCCACTCATGGAGAGAGAACTCATTGATATGTTTATGAGTACTCTGCAAGGGCCATTCTATGAGCACATTATAGGAAGTACTTTGGCAGGATTTGCTGACTTGGTTATGGCTGGTGAAAGGATTGGGAAAGGTTTGAAATGGGGAAAATTCAGGTTGGGGGTTCTAGTGGCTCGTCAGGGGGCAGTAAGAAACCATTCAACACTTACCCTAAGAAAAGGGAAGGCGACGCGAGCGCGGTTTACTCTCATAGAGGAAGAAGAGAGGATCGTCAGCACCAACAAATCAATGTTGTTTCTATTCCTATTAATGCTCCTCCGCAGCAAAGACCGAATACAGTGCCTCAATAACAGAGACAGCAAGATGCTCCCCATCAGTATAATAATCAACAGCAGAGACAACCGAGAAAATTAGATCCCTTTCCAGTATCCCTTACTGAAGCACTCCACCATTTGCTCGATTTGAAGTTGATCAGTTTGAGAAATATGCCACCACCACCCACGAGACTTCCTCCTAACTATGATGCTAATGCAATATGTGAATTCCATTCAGGCAGAGTTGGTCATTCTACTGAAAATTGCTTTGTATTGAAATGCAAAATACAAGACTTGTTGGATGATGAGGTGATTGAGTTTACTCCAGTGACTGGTCCGAATGTTACTCAGAACCCAATGCCTAGGCATGGAGGGGGTGTTGTTAATATGATTGATGATAATGGTGAAATGTTGAATTTAATCATGAATATGGAACAAGTAACTACTTCGTTGTGCTATGTTAAGAGGTATTTGCTTGACAATTCTATTTTCTCAGGTTGTACTTCAGAGTGTGCCAAGCGCAGAGAGCAACCGAAGGGCTGTGATGATTTAAAAGCTAGTATCCAGATGTTGATAAAGAAGGGTTCCCTGCAGTTCGATAAAAGACCGAGCTACCGTAAGGTTATCGAAGAAGATGTTGCTGTGGTATCTATTCCTTACACCCTTGTGTGTATTCCTGCCCCATCTAGGGCACCTCCTTTGATGATTACGGTACCTGGTCCCATGCCGTATACCAGTGAAAAGGCCATCCCATGGCATTACATTGCGGATGTTTATTACCATGGGGTGAAGCAGGAAGTAAGTAACTGTTCGTCTGAGGAAGAACGTGCTAAAGGTGATGAAGAGGAAGTTCATAACTTTTATGGTGTGGGTCGAATGACTAGAAGCGGGAGAGTATTCGGTCCTTCCAATGTGCAAGATGCGGCAGATGCTTCTGCAGGAGAAAAAGGAAAACAACAGGTGATAATTGGTAATCCAAGGGTTACGCCAGCTAATGTGACTCAACCAATTCCGATACCAGAAGCTTCTTCAGTTCCCGATGAAGTTGAAGAGTTAATGTGAATTATCAGAAAGAGTGATTATAGCATAATTGATCATCTGACCCATACTCCTTCTAAGATGCCTATCTTGTCTCTGTTGATTTATTCAGAGCCTCACATAAATGCTTTGATGAAGTTGTTAAAGAATGCTTTTGTGCCACATGAGATAACAGTCAATCAGTTTGAGAATGTTTGTGCTAACATATCTGCGGGAATGGTCTGGGCTTCACAAATTTTGATCTTCCTCCAGAGGGGCCAGACCATAATAAAGCGTTGCATATTTTGATGGAGTGCAGGGGAACTACTTTATCCCGGGTTTTGGTGGATACAGGATCGTCCTTGAATGTATTGCCTAAGTCAGCGTTGATGAAAATTGATTATTCTGGACTGGAGTTGTGCCCTAGTGATTTGATGGTGAAGGCGTTTGATGGGTCTCGAAGGTCAGTGTTTGGGGAAGTGGAGTTACCAATCAAGGTTGGTCCTCGCACCTTCACGGATTTTGGGATGGATATACATCCAGCGTATTGTTGTTTATTGGCGAGGTCGTGGATTCATAGAGCAGGGGCAGTCACTTCTACTCTTCATCAGAAACTCAAGTATCCTGCAGAGGGAAGGGTAATAACTGTGTGCGGGGAGGAAGAGTACATCGTGAGTCATTTGACATCATTCCGCTATGTTGAAGTTGAAGGCGATATACATGAGACTCTGTTTCAGGCGTTTGAGACAGTTCATGCTGTCAATTTTCCTCCTCCAGAGCAGAAAAGGAAGCCCGAAACTATTATGTCTTCTCTCAAGGATGTGAAAGCTGTGGTGGAAGGTGGTAACTCTGAACGTTGGGGTCAGGTGCTGGACGTTACCCCAAAATTTGATAAATTTGGTCTTGGTTTTAGCCCAGGTCAGCAGAGTGCAGCTCCCAGAGCATCTAGTTTATCTACTCCTATGAAGTTTTCCCGTCCTTGTGCTACTCAGGAAGGACACGTCAATGCAGTTGGCGACGATAGGGTTTATGGCTATAATGTCGAAGATTATATTCGTCCGAGTATCCCAGGCCAGACACTCAACAATTAGACTTATGTGGATGTTATCCAAGTTTCAAGCGCTGAGGAGTAATTTTCTTGTTTTCTTTTATTATCATATCATAATTCCTACGCTCTGCCCAAGGCGTGGTGAATCATTTGTGTAGGGCCACCATGTTTATTTTCAAGTTTATCATGAAATAAAGGACGTTTTTTGCATTCAAAATTTTGCTTCATTTATTTTTTATTTAAATGGCAATGTTTCTCTTTTCACACACTGTCACTAAAAAACGCCAAAATGTCATTCATGCAGATGCACTTCCACCACCGATCATATTGATAACCACTCTGCTATGGCCCATTATGATTTTGATACTCCTATTTATCAAGCTGAAGAAGAAGCATATGATGATTGTGACCTTCCTGAGGAGTTAGCAAGATTGTTAAAACAAGAGGAGAAGGTTATCTAGCCGAATCAGGATTCTATTGAGGTGGTGAATATTGGCACATAAGAGGTAAGAAGAGAAGTCAAGATATGGGCAGATCTCGAAGAAAGTATAAAGGTCAGATTGATTGAGCTACTCCGTGAGTATTCTGATATCTTCGCTTGGTCTTATGAGGATATGCTTGGGTTGGATACAGACATAGTGGTGCATCGATTATCGCTCAAAGAAGGTTGTTCCCTAGTCAAGCAAAATCTCCGAAGAACTCATCCTGAGATGTCCAAGAAGATCAAAGAGGAGGTCCAGAAGCAGATGGACGCGAATTTCTTAAAGGTCATCAATTATCCGCCATGGATTGCAAATATTGTGCCGGTGCCCAAGAAGGATGGTAAGGTCGGGATGTGCATGGATTATAGGGATTTGAACATGGCCAGCCCTAAAGATGATTTCCCTCTTCCGTATATTGATGTGTTGGTCGATAATACTGCTCATTCCAAAGTATTTTCATTCATGGATGGTTTTTCGGGTTACAATCAAATTAAGATGGCTTCGGAGGATATGGAGAAGACAACATTTATCACGCCTTGGGGAACTTTCTGTTATAAAGTGATTCTGTTCGGTTTGAAAACTGTCGGGGCAACATATCAGTGCGCCATGGTCACTCTCTTTCATGATTTGATTCACAAAGAGATTGAGGTTTATGTAGACGATATGATTGTTAAGTCTGACACGGAAGAGGAACATCTTGTTAATTTGGAAAAATTGTTCGGGAGACTGAGAAAGTTCTGTTGAGGTTGAATCCGAATAAGTGCACCTTCGGGGTGAGATCCGGCAAGCTGTTGGGTTTAATTGTGAGTGAAAAAGGTATCTAGGTGGACCCGCCCAAGGTAAAAGCGATACAGGAAATGCTTGAGCCAAGGAAAGAGAAGGAAGTACGTGGTTTCTTGGGAAGGTTGAACTACATTTCTAGATTTATTTCTCATCTCACAGCCACCTGTGAACCTTTGTTTAAGTTGTTGAAGAAAAGTCAGACAGTGAAACGGAATGAGGATTGTCAGAAGGCCTTTGACAAAATAAAGGAGTATTTACAGGAACCTCTGATACTCATGCCGCCAGTGGAAGGAAGGCCATTAATCATGTACCTAACTGTGTTGGAGAGCTCAATGGGTTGTGTCCTCGGTCAGCACAACGAGACAGGGAAGAAAGAGCATGCTATTTACTACTTAAGTAAGAAGTTTACGGAATGCGAGTCGAGGTACTCATTGCTGGAAAAGACTTGTTGTGCGCTTTCCTGGGCTTCCAAACGTTTGAGGCAGTACATGTTAACTCACGCCACCTACTTGATATCCAAAATGGATCCAATCAAGTACATTTTTGAGAAGCCAGCTCTTACAGGCAGGGTAGCCCGTTGGCATATGATACTCACCGAATATGATATCCAATACACTACTCAAAAAGCAATTAAGGGTAGTGTATTGGCCGACCATCTTGCTCATCGGCCCTTGAATAATTATGAACCGATGAAGTTTGATTTTCCAGATGAGGAAATTGCGTATATTCGGGATTGTAACATACCAGACCCAGACGAAATATCCGAGTCGACATCACGTTGGATGCTTGTTTTTGATGGTGCCTCCAATGCCATGGGCAACGGAGTCGGAGCTATTATCACTTCTTCTGAGGGATACCATATTCCTTTCACGGCTCGTATTTGTTTTGATTGCACTAACAGCATGGCCAGATATGAGGCTTACATTTATGGCATTGAAGCGGCGATCGACCTGCGCATAATTTTTTTTAAAGTTTACGGGGATTCCAATCTTGTTATCATCCAGATTAATAGAGATTGGGAGACTCGCCATCAGAACTTGATTCCCTATCATGAGCATGTCTTGAAGCTGATCACGTACTTCGAAGAGATCACGTTTGAGCATATTCCCAGAGAAGAAAACAATCTAGCCAATGCACTGGAAACTTTATCCTCCATGTTCAAGGTTAAGTGGGCTAATGAGGCACCTTCCATTACCATCAGAAGTTTGAGTGAGCCAGCTTTTTGTTTTGAGGCTAGTTTGGAATCAGATTGTAATCCTTGGTTTTATGATGTTAAACGATATCTTGAAACGCAAGAGTACCTTGAAGAGGCATCCGTCACAGATAATAAGTTCTTGAGAAGATTTTCGGCCAAGTTCTTTCCCAGTGGTGGTGTGTTGTATAGAAGGCATCATGACGATTTACTGCTCAGATGTGTTGACAAGAAAGAAGCAGCTAGAATCATTGAAGAGATACATGAAGGTGATTTCGGGACCCATTTAAACGGGCATACCATGGCTAAAAAGATTTAGCGAGCAGGTTATTATTGGTCTACCATGGAGACTGACTGTTACAATCATGCAC
The DNA here is from genome assembly GCA_948472305.1 of Vicia faba. Taxonomy (NCBI): domain Eukaryota; kingdom Viridiplantae; phylum Streptophyta; class Magnoliopsida; order Fabales; family Fabaceae; genus Vicia; species Vicia faba. Next base: position 1,396,544,337 of record OX451738.1, on the reverse strand, counting down.
GGGTTTGTCACAAATGTCAAGTCTATGCTGATAAAGTGCATGTGCCGCCAGTACCTTTGAATGTCTTGACTTCCCCTTGGCCGTTTTCAATATGGGGAATTAATATGATCGGCAAGATTGAACCGACTGCATCCAACGGGCATCGTTTCATTCTGGTTGCCATCGATTATTTTACAAAATGGGTCGAAGCTGCATCCTATGTCAATTTCACCAAGCAGGTGGTAACTCGGTTCATTAAGCATAATATTATTTGTCGCTACGGAGTGCCTGAAAAGATCATTACCGATAATGGGTCTAATCTGAACAACAAAATGATGAAGGAGCTTTGTGAGTCCTTCAAAATCAAGCATCATGACTCTTCCCCATACCGACCAAAGATGAACGGTGTTGTTGAAGCGGTCAATAAGAATATCAAGAAAATCATGCAGAAGATGGTGGTAACCTATAAAGATTAGCATGAGATGTTGCCTTTCGTGTTGCATGGTTATCGCACCACTGTGCGTACTTCGACTGGGGCAACCCCATTTTCATTGGTTTACGGCATGGAAGCGGTGTTGCTGGTAGAAGTCAAGATTCCTTCTCTTAGGTTCATGAGAGATGTTAAGCTGGATGAAAGTGAATAGGTACAGAATCGGCTGGATCAGTTGGAACTTATTGACGAGAAGAGGTTGACGGTTGTATGTCATGGTCAGGTATATTAGCAAAGGATAAGGAAAGCTTTTGATAAGAGGGTACGGCCTCAGTGTTACAAGCCAGGTGACCTTGTGCTAAAAAGGATAATTCTCCCCCAAGGAGATCCCAGAGGCAAGTGGGTTCCGACTTATGAAGGTCCTTTCGTGGTCAGAAAAGTTTTCTCTGGAGGAGCGATGATGCTCGTGATTATGGATGGAGAGTACTTCCCTCTCCCTGTGAATGCTGACGTAGTTAAAAAATACTTTGCATAAAAAAAACCACTAAACTGAAAACCCGAAAGGGCGGTTTAGGCAAAAAGAGGGTGTCCTGGTGAATCGAAAACCCGAAAGGGCAATTCAGGAAAAAGTTAGGGACTTAAAGCAAATGACTATGCTCAGCATGAGACCCTTTATTTATTTCCTTCGTTCCACCACCTGGCATAAGCTCGAAGCTAATCCAAGATTGATCTGTCTGAAAGCAGGAAGTGTGAGAGTTATAGGAGTCATAGTAGAGTCGGGACTTGATGGAGATTCACATTCACATTGCCATTTGTAAACACTTGTTTGCTTTGATTTTGTAATTACTTGCTTCCAAATGTAAACGCCTTTTTCTTAGGCTGATTTCATAAAATCAATAGAATATCTTCTTTCAAGTATACGTATGCTTTTATTTTCTCCCTTTTTTACTATTTTGTTTGCAAAAAATGTCCAATATTTTTGATAAACATGAGCATATAAACTTCGTGGGCCTTACACGGAAATGGTAATACAAGTCATAGTTGGTCGATCGCTTGAAATACGGATAACAAACACAACTACTATTGTGCAAAGGGCATGTTTGTTTCTCTGATTGATAGGATTCTCATTCACTTTACTGATGGACGCCTTACAATTTTGTTTCACCGCTTTGAGCTATTGGTAAAGGTCATGGGTCAGAGTAATATCAAGATTACGGCAGTTCGGCGAGATCGGCAAACCTAGTTGGAATCATCTCTTCCCCATAATGGCTTTTATTACGTTTATTTGCCGCACTTTCATGTGTTATCTTGATTGATTGTTTTAGCATGGTCTGCATATAGAATTTTGTTTATAGCCGAATGTTAGTCTTGATGCGTTGAATATTTTTGCCTTGAAAAAAAATTTTGTTTCATTTTACTTAATCCACCCAATATCACTCTTTAATCGTTTTTCGGGCATTTTGATACCAGTTGCGCCAATTCTTTTGCTTAGCCAAGAGTTTGGAGGAAGGAGTTTAGATAAAAACGATGACTGTAGTGGTACGCTTTTGAGTAGAACCTCGTTGACGATGTACAGGCATTGTTTCAATCCCCAAACACCGGAGATATAAGGGAGTTAGACCCTCGTTAACCCCTCTGAGCCTTCGAAGTAGGAGTTTCTTTTCCGTTCAAAAAAAAGAGAACCTTGTTTTTTAACCCGGGGTGGGGTAGATGTTCAGTTTAATTTGACCAAGCATTCAAATTTCAGAAGGAATGTCCCATATGAGGATCACCACATTTTATCTTTCGCATCATGAGATCAGAAAAATGTCTAAACCACGATGTTCATTTCCTCACAAAGTTCTGAGGTCGAGATTGAATCGATACAGTAATGGCTATCCCTCGCCGACCAAGGAATGAGGCATTTGTTTTCAAAAAAGAGAGAAAGAAAGAAAAAGTTCAAAGACCTAAAGTCATGTTGACTTTTTCAAATAGAAATGTATGAATAAGAAAGAAACAAAAAGCCCCGCTAAGTCAAAACTTGAAAACAAGTCGCTTAGGCAAAAGTTAGGGCATCATGCTGGACTTCCAAAATTGAAATTCAAAATATTTGGTCCAGGAAAAAGTTAGGGAAAAGAGAGCCTAAAAGGCCAAAAAGAAAATTATTCAATAAATTTTTCATCAAAAAAAAAAAGAAGAACAATAATATCGAAAACAAAAGCAACAGAAGTTAAGTAACAATCATGTTGGAGAATTTTTCGTGATCACTCAACCATTATAAATCCTTTTGAAAGATGAATGCTTGTGATAAGTCAACTGAATTTAGGACAGGAAAATATCACGAAGGGGGTGGGCATCAAATAACTTGAGCCTTGAAAAACTTTTTTTGAAAAAAAAAACCTCGAACCAGGCCACGTTACAACCTTTAAAAGTCCTAACTGAAACAAGGGTTTAACTCGAAAGCATACTACAACAGGATAGCGTTTCCTAAAAAAAATCCCAAATTTGTGTTGCATATCCATGTTGGTATCTTATCACCCGCATCTTGACTCGTTTTTCAAAAAAAGGGAAGAAAAAGTTTTGAAATTTTTGCACTCTAGCCAGTGATTCATTCACAACAGAGATGCGACACTTTGTTAAGATTTTCAACTTCAAAGGCTTAAATAATCGTCGCATCAGGTCTGTCATTCCCAAAATAAACATCTTCCTGCATGCAAAACATTTGTCTGACATAAAAAAAAGAGTTTACACGTTGAACAACTGTAAAGAGCTTAATGATTGTCAAGAAGGGAATATTTGGACAAAGCCCATGTATGATTAGGACTCTACTTATCCCCAGTGAAGTTTCTTATCCCCAGTGAAGTTTCTTATCCCCATTGAAGTTTCTTATCCCCAGTGAAGTTTCTTATCCCCAGTGAAGTTTCGTTTCTGCAGTTGAGTTTTATTGCCCCAGGAATCTTCTTTCAAAAGATTCATTCTAAGACTTTAAGTTTGGATATGTCGCACATCCCCAGTAGAGTCGTTTAAATGGGAACTCACTTTATGAAGAAGTTTTAACTCCCCAACAGAATTGCCAACAGAGATCCCTCGCCTTGACCTCTCATTTCCCAGTCGATCTGCTGACTAGGGCATCCTTATGTTAAAGATCTTCCCTTATCCCCAGTAAGGTTAATACTGTGTGACTATTTGCATGATCCATCCAATGGTTGCATCCAAAAAAAATCTCTATCCAACAAGAATTTTCAACAAAATTTTTGTATCTCCGGTGAAGTCCCGTTTCCTCAGCAGAGCTTTGTTCCCCCAGTAAAGGTTTTCCCCCTCACGTCAGGTTTGTTGTTTTGGTGTCATCCTCAACACGGCCGCGCGTTGTCTTTTTCCAGAGATTACAGTCTTGCCCTGATCTTCTCCCTCAATGACTAATCTTCGGATGGCGTCCCTCTCCAGAAGCTACAGTGTCGATCTGATCTTCTCTAGGAGTTTGCAGTTTATTTATGCAGTTCCTCTCAATGTTTGTGGCCCATTTCTACTGGTTGTTTGGATGTTATTCCCTGCGAAGCTTCATCTCTCTGAGGTTCCCTCTCTAGCGGTTCCCCTTATTTTCTCCTCTCCTTTGGATTTTGCAATTTATTTTTGCAAGTCGTGTCAGATTCTGAATTCTTGGTTATTGGCTTCTCAGTTGGCCATTCCCCAGTGAAACTTTTAAACATGCATCATTACATTGCATTTACCAAAACGCGTAGCATTTCCATTATATGGAGCATTGTGCTATATAGAAAGAATTCAAACATGCATCGGAACATAAGCCATTATTGTTTCTTCTATCCCCAGTGAATTTGCTAATACTTCGGACTAAATCCTCAGCGAGGTCTTCATCCTCATTATCTCAGTTTCCCCTCATACCAATTTCCTTTTGACGTCAATCATTTGTTTGTTTGGGTGTCTACTCTTGACTGTAGTTCAGTTTCGCCCTGGAGCGGTCTTCTCGGGTTTAGTCTTCACTACCCTCTTCGGTTCATTCCAATGTCTATTGATGCACCTTTTTGAATACCAGTTTTGTCCTAATATTCGCTTTCAGCAGGACTTTAGGTGTACGCCATAATCTCCTTGCTTTGGGTTGAGCTCAGAGTTTCGTCTCCTCACCTTGCGCGTGAAATCCAGTTTTGTCCTGGTACTCATCTAGTTTAGTTTCACCTAACTAGTTATTGAGTCGAGTTTCGTCTCGTTTTTGCTTTCATACCTTGGACCCTTTGACGGTGTTCGTTTACCGAGTGCAGTGTTCGTACTGCATCCCTGGTTTGAAATCAGTCTCTTTTGTTCCTTGGATTCTTCTATCAGTTTTTGTCACTGTTTATCCATTGATCTGAGACCAGCAGGTGCTCTGAGAAACATGCGCTCTCATCACTCTCGCTTTGGGTCGAGTTTCGCCTCGTCGCCTGTGCATGAAATCCAGTTTCGTCCTGGTACTCATCTAGTTTAGTTTCGCCTAACTAGTTATTGAGTCGAGTTTCATCTCGTTTTTGCTTTCATACCTTGGACCCTTTGACGGTGTTCGTTTACCGAGTGCAGTGTTTGTACTGCGTCCCTGGTTTGAAATCAGTCTCTTTTGTTCCTTGGATTCTTCTATCAGTTTTCGTCACTGTTTATCCATTGATTTGAGACCAGCAAGTTCTCTGAGAAACATGCACTCTCATCATTTTTCTATGGGTTGAGTTTTGCCTTGTTACCCGTACGTGAAATCCAGTTTCGTCCTGGTACTCATCTAGTTTAGTTTCGCCTAACTAGTTATTGAGTCGAGTTTCGTCTCGCTTTTTTCCTCATTTCCAGGATTCTTTCAGTTCCTTCATACTGTCTATCTTAGTTTGAGATTAGAAAGTGCTCCTAGAATCACGCAATCTAGCCACTTTTTCTTTGGATCGAGCTCAGAGTTTCGTCTCCTCACTCGCGTACGTTTTCTTTTCCAGAGCTCAGTTTCGCCTATACTCTTTGGTTTGAGTTTCATCTCACCTTTTTTGAAGCCCAGTTTTGCCATGGCACATTTGTTCGGAAGTTTATTTGTGTCTACTCTTCTTTTGTTTTTGTTCTGTTTCAACCTGCATTACAGCTTCATTCTGACGCATGTCTTGGGGGTTTTCTGCTTCTTTTTTTTCTTCAAGAGTGTAAATTTTCGGGTTCTTTTGTATTCAATCATCTTCAACTCTGAACGCTCGAAAGTTGTCACTTTTCTCACTTATCATGTTGAAGATATTTGAATAGGGGCAGCTGTTGCACCCCAAAATTTACCCTCTTGATTTAGGCTTATGTTTCATCATGAATATCATATTGCATTGCATTCATACATTGTGATGGGATCAAAGCATTTTGGTTATCAAGTCTTCCTCAAGCTTTGAAGAATGATTGCATTGACAAGTTGCTCAAGTAGAATCTTTATCATTTAAACCTCTGGATCTTTCAAGCTCAAAGGTTATTGCATATCTCAAGATATTATATCCATCTCTTTGGATCATCAGAGGATTGAAGTTTGTGTTTGTTTATAAGAGGAATCTCTCTTTTGACTCACCATTCAAATTAGGGTTTTGTTTGAGCAAGACTATTGATCAATGTACAAGTTTTGATTTGGAAGCTACAACATCTCATTGGTATTTGGAAGGTATTTGTACAAGAAATTGTCCAGGATGCCCAGAAGATTTGAAGTTCTGAAGATGGTTCATCAGTCCCCTAAGATATTAACCAAAATTAGGGTTTGGTCCAAGTTGAAGTAATTGGGGTCTAGATGAGCCAATTCATGAAGCATCATTATCTTATCATCATTATAATTAAATTTTATCAAAAAGTCTCTCATGATGCCCAGTGGAATTAGGATTTTTGAAACTTGATCAACTATCTCCTAACACATGGTACAAAACTAGGGTGTTGGATTTAATCAGGATTTCTCTGAATTTTTCACCCAAACTTGTTTCCTTGATTCACCACATGTTATTAAGCACTTATGATTGAAAATTTGAGGTTTAATTTTGATTGGAAATGATTCAATTGATCAAAAGGGGCAAATTGGTCATTTTGACCAAAGTCAGTGAAATCAGGAGTTGACCAAGTGGACTTTTGGTCAACCATCAATTTAAGCATCCTCTTTTCATATCACATACCTAAATTCATCTTTGAATCATGAGAAATGGTGAATTTGAGTGTAACTTGTTCAATAAGTAACTTAAAAATTTTAAAAATTTCTAAGTGCCAAGATGACTTCTCTTGGGCAAGCCACGCACGTAATTTCATCAAACACCTGGCATGCCGTTTTGTGGAATCACTTTCTTGCGACTCAAGCCTCATTTAAAAAAATTAGAAAAAGCATTTTGTTGTTTTCCATGAGAGCTTCCCATTGAGCCTTGAATCATTCCATTTGGCCAAGAATTGAGTGAGTTATGATGCTTCAAAGTTGGTATCTCAAAGCTGGCTTCATGCACACCATGCATGCCCATGCACACGCGCAGACCAGGCAAGCCAAATTGCATTTTTGCCTCAAGTTTGCAACATCATTTCTCCATCAAGTCAGCATCAATTTGGAAAATTCAAATCCCTATGATGTTCTATATTATGAGAGCTTTTGAAAGGCCCCTCAAGCATCCAAAACGCACGAAGGAATTTCAAATGGCCTAAGTATAAAGTCAGCTAGCCAGATTATTGGAAAACCATGCTCATATTGCAGATTTTTTGCATAAATCTAGTTTTGATTGTTGTCAACATAGCCAGCTCACCAAGTGCACATGCTTTGCTCAAAATTCCACTCAACATGACATCACCAAAATGACTTCTTGGCTGGGCATAATAGAAACAAAACGCATCACCATATGACACTCTTCATTTTTCTATTTTTTTGCAAATTCTGCTTCTAACGGCCTTAAGTTTTTCAAAGACCCTTCTACCCTCAGCAGTCACTCTATATAAGCCATATTTCGCTCCCTTTCAAGAGAGACATTCATTCTCTCAAAAAATCAAAAGCTGCTATCTCTCTCTCAAGAAATTTTTTTGCTTCGAAGCTTCTTTATTCTCCATTCCAGAGCTCGATTCATGACCATTTTCACTTCATTGGAGCATTAGAAGTGAAATTCTGGCAGCAGATACTCAATGTCACAGTGAATGTTATGACACCGTATCTGACTTTCTATAAGACAGTAAATAAAAATAGTAAAGAACACAGTCAATTGTTTACCCAGTTCAGTGTGAAACAACACCTACTCTGGGGGCTACCAAGCTAGGGAGGAAATTCACTATAAGAGATATTAATTCAGGAATAAACCAACCAGTTTATCTCCTTCACTTAAGACCTACCTGTGATCGGTGGATCTGGAACTGACTGTTTAACGCTGGTTCACGAAATGTCGCGGAAGCAAGAGTCGCCACCGTCTTTTATTTTCTCCAAATGGAAAGGACAAAAGCACAGAAAAATTCCTTATAGAGATTGCTCTCGGTTCGGGAGGTAGGTTATAGAAAGGGAAGGTGTTAGCACCCTTTCTATCCATGGTTATCCATGGGCTCTTAGATACTTGCTCATTTGTGTTTTCAAAAAGGTTTGTTTGCTTTTCAATGTGGGTTTTAAAAAGTTTCTTTGAAAATTCCAGTTCGACTCTTGTATCGGTCCTCAAGAGTGTTTGAAAAATTGCTTTCGAAAGCTTTTTGAAAAGGTGTCGGTGTGAAAAGTATTTTTGATTTGTTTTGAAATTAGAGCAAGTATCTAGAGTTGTCTACCTACCCTAAGGAATTCGTCTGTGTAAATGTCCTTTAAAGTAGTGTCATCCCACCATTGAGAGGTAGGTAGCACCACCGTTGGAGGTGTTCGGGTCAATTCGAGTTTGTAGGGACATGGTGATCACCAGAGCAATGGGAAGACACCTTAGAAGCTACCCTCATGCCAGGTTCCCGGATCATGAGGACTTACTAAGACATCCTCTACTCGACGATCACCTTTCGAGGCAAGGCAACAGTGAGGCGTACCCTAGGGGTGGTGTGTGCGATTCGTGTGTCGTTTTCATTTGCATTTGTCATATTATTGGTGTTCTACGCTTGTCTTTATTTTGTCCATACATTCTTTCATGCCATTTGTTAACAGTTAAAAATGCGAGGAAAGTAAAAGTCTAAAGCTATTACAAAAGGCGCGGGTCCACATCGCCAAAATTAACCAGGACCCGATTTGACAGAAAAATAAAGAAAGTAAAGAAAGGTATTAAAAGTGCGAGTAATTAAATACATGGCTTCGGGAGAGATACATGAATATTTAAACGGAATAAAATAATATGCGAATTAAATCGAAACGAGGGCGTTGGACCCTTTTGCAAAAATTGAATTAATGATGGAGTTAATTAATTAAAAGAAAAGGAATTGTTTTTTTTTTTTTTTAGTATTTTTAGTATTTTAGGATTAAATAGAAAAAGAGAATTAATTAAAATTAAAATAAGATGCAAACCCTAATCCTAATTATTTTTAATTTATTAAGAAAATATTGAAGTTTTTTAACCTAAAATTAATCCTAATTTTTACATGCAAATTTAATTATAAAAGTAAATAAAATATTTAATTATTTAATTATTTATGAAAGAAAAATAAGAAGGATGAAAAATTATTAATTAAACCTAATTCTATGTTTTTTAGATTTTATTATGAAAAGAATTAAAATTGCAACCTAATTTAGAACTAAATAATTATATACAATTTATTTATGGAAAATATTAAAAAAAAATATTTATTATATTTTCTTTTTTTTTTATTTTTAGGTATTTTGTGATTTTATGAAAATAAATAAATTTAATTAAACAAATAATAATTTTAATAAGAATAGAAATAATGCAAAAAAGAAAAATATTAAAAAAAAAGCAAACTAGGGGGGGTGTCAGTCCCCAATATGGAGGTGAAATTATGGAAGTTCTGGCCCAATAACCTTGGTCCATTTGACCTTTTCCAGGTAGCGTGCTGCAGCATTGACCATGTTTATGGTGTTCCTCCAATCTATGCCTTTGATCTGATGCTCCAAGACGCGTGGATGGTTTGATCTTGAGGATGCATGATGCGCTTTGATCTTGAACCTGCACGTGAATTCTTATGGAAAAATAATATGGAGGTAATGTAGACCTGGGGCTCGAACCCAGGTCATGAGGATTAACACCACTACTCCTTGCCAGTTGTTCTAGACGCGCTTTCTGTAATTTAAACAACAAACAAATAATATAAAATAAAAACACACATTGGCAATGTTTTTAGCGCGAAATTTAAAAGAGCCAATGATTGTTGGCCACGAGTTCGTCTTCTTCGCGTGTTTTATTTTCCTGAAATAAGAACACATTAAGCAACGGTTTTCTGAGCGTTTTCTTAGGCCGGTTTTGGAAAAATAACGATTAGCCCTATGGGCTCCATAAATTAGGCGCGAGAGTATGTTTGAGATCGTCCAGACGCGCTGAGTTGAATGGTGGTGGTCTTGAAGGCCAATTTTTTCTTTAATTAAAAACCCCCAATTTGAGGTCCTGCAAACCCTAAAATACAACCATGGCGATTTCTCGTATAGCAATTCTTTGAGTTTTGATGGATGTTTTTTATTGGAACACGTTCAGTAATCTTCAAGGAAGCTAATGGAATGGAAATCGTGGCTTGAAACCACCTGCAAGTTAGTTTTCAGAATTGAGTTTTTTCACAAAAATTTCAAGTTTGATTGTTAGGTTTTTGAGCAGCTGCGTGTGTAACATTATTAGGTTTGTGATCAGGCTCATATACTGAGTGAATTAGGTTAAGAATATTGATCCAAATCTCTTGCAATGATGGTTTTGAAGATTGGATTTTCAAGCTTTGTTTTTTTCAATCTTTTCCATGCATTTTTGTATCAATTATGATCTAATCAATCCAAATCTTTCCTAATTTAGCCAGGCACGAGATATTGATGATATAATGTGCACAAAAAGATTGAGAAAATTAGGTTAAGCATTTTTCATATATTTAATTTGATTTAAATGAATTATTATAAATAAAAATTCAAATAAATAAATAAAAAATGAAGAAATACTTCCCTTTGGGCCAAGTGGTCGTGCACATGCCATGGGTGATGAATTATGGAAGAAAAATGGGCCCATTAGCAATTTTAGGTCATTTGAATCAATGTTGATTTTTTCAAAATATCCAAAAATTTCCCAACTTCCACAAGGCATAACTTGCTCAATTTTTAAGCTTTTCTCATGTTCTTGGACATTTTGGAAAGGTCTTTGAGTCCTCTAACCAATGCCTTTGGTCCCATGTCATTTTGATTCACCAATCTCAAGTTATGGCCTTTGATTTAAAGTCTCTTTTTGTTGACTTTTGAAAATGACCTATAATGTTGAGATTGATAACTTTTTGTGAGAGAATTTCTTGGACTTGAAGTATGAAGATGAGTTGTAGGAAATGTCTTTCTCTTCAAAATGAGCTTTGGATGGAATTTTTCTGATAATCCATGTGAAAGTTATGCCCTGGTCAATTTACAGTTGACTTTTCCAACTGTCCAAATAAGGAAACTTTTGCATCTTGATGATTTCTGAGCCAAATTTTGAGAATCATGATCAAGCATTGATCAAATGATGTTTGTGGCTTCAAAATGATATGTTGACCAAAAATTTGAACTTTTGACTGCCAAATGACCATTTTGCCCCTACAGTTGACTGTAGTGCAATTTAGGGTTTTGACTGTGCAATTTTGAGCTGAATGTCTTGAAACTTGATATGAGGATGCTTGACCATATTTGTAGGCATATGAGACTTAATTGGACCTTTGGAAACTTCATTTTCTTGATCAAAACAAAAACCCTAATCTTGACTGTATAGGAGGCTCTTGCACTGTGCAACCCTTGGGGAATTTTGCAGCTTGACTTGGCAATTTCTTGAAGAATATGGGAGGGCAAATTTTGGGGTACAACAGTTGCCCCTGTTCAATCTTCTTAGACCTGAGGATGCAGATTGGCTGACGTGCCTTTCGTAATCCGAGGGTAGAAGATGATTGAACACTAGAGTGCCCAGAAATTTGCGCTCACATAGTAGCAGTGTGATGATGGAAATGGGCTTATAGATGCCATTTGGAGATTGATGAATAGGATGATGGGCTTATAGATGCCATCTGGATGTTGATCTCCTAAGAGATTCCTTAGCGAGAACCTGCATACCTGCAAAAGAAAAATGAGTACCTGACACGTTGCAGGAGCTGGTTTTCAGATGCTTGGTATGGATGTGTCCTGACTGGTTACAGGAGCTGAGTCTGGAGCTTCACAAGATGATTAATGAACCAGGGGTGGTTACTACCTTAGCATGAACGGTAAGAGAACCTTAGGCAATTATAATCTCGAACGTCTGAGAAAAACCTAAAATGGAATTATCATCTCACGCACCGTCGGGGAGAGAACCAATAGGAAAATATAATCTCAAAAAACCTAAAATGGAAATCTCATGCACCGTCAGAGAGAGAACCAATAGGACATTATAATCTCAAAGAAAAACCTAAAATGGAAATCTCATGCACCGTCGGAGAGAGAACCAATAGGAAATTATAATCTCAAAGAAAAACTAAAAATGGAGATCTCATGCACCGTCGGAGAGAGAACCAATAGGAAATTATAATCTCAAAGAAAAACCTAAAATGGAAATCTCATGCACCGTCGGAGAGAGAACCAATAGGAAATTATAATCTCAAAGAAAAACCTAAAATGGAAATCTCATGCACCGTCGGAGAGAGAACCAATAGGAAATTATAATCTCAAAGAAAAACCTAAAATGGAAATCTCATGCACCGTCGGAGAGAGAACCAATAGGAAATTATAATCTCAAAGAAAAACCTAAAATGGAAATCTCATGCACCGTCGGAGAGAGAACCAATAGGAAATTATAATCTCAAAAAAAACTAAAAATGGAGATCTCATGCACCGTCGGAGAGAGAACCAATAGGAAATTATAATCTCAAAGAAAAACCTAAAATGGAAATCTCATGCACCGTCGGAGAGAGAACCAATAGGAAATTATAATCTCAAAGAAAAACCTAAAATGGAAATCTCATGCACCGTCGGAGAGAGAACCAATAGGACATTATAATCTCAAAGAAAAACCCAAAATGGAAATCTCATGCACCGTCTGAGAGAGAACCAATAGGACATTATAATCTCAAAGAAAAACCTAAAATGGAAATCTCATGCACCGTCGGAGAGAGAACCAATAGGACATTATAATCTCAAAGAAAAACCTAAAATGGAAATCTCATGCACTGTCGGAGAGAGAACCATTATAGTCTGATAACTTCTACTGAGTCTTCATCAGAAAAATCTGTTGGGAGTCGATTTAGCTGGACTAGAGAAGGCCTTGGACTGGATAAGAAATCTTTTGAGTCGATTAACTGAACCGGTCTAGGTCTTGAAATATGGTTGAGAATTTAACTGCCTCTTTCCTGAAAGGTAAAGGTCAGTCGTATGCGATGCATGATATGGACCATGCAATGATGTTCTCAACATAAATGAGATTTGTATGATATGATGCGTCTATGCATGCTATAATGATGTATGTGATGTTTATGAATGTATTTTTTCGTCTAGGAAAGTAAATCCTTGACGGGTGCCGGGAAGCCACTCCTGGGCTGATGTTGAAGAATAAGCTTTATTGCTTCCGCTGGGGATGATAGCTGCAAGAATACCGGTAGGAGAAGATGACTCCGTTGAGGAATAAACTTGGCAAATGGAAGATTCTGCGGGGAGAAAAATACTCTAGCGACCATGCTGGGGAGTGATACTCTGTGGGGATAGAGATGCTTTGCTGAATTGTTGAGAATGACTTGCTGAGGATATCTTTGTTGTATTGGAAGTGCTAATAGACTTCGCTGGGGGTAAGAAGACTTTGTCGACGACGATCTTTCCATGGCTTTTGGCTGAGGATAACCCAGTTATATCCTGTTAAGGAAATAACTCTTTAAGTAAAGTCGGACGACGCGTTCGTGCTCTGCGAGCGATAAGCTTCCAGAATCTACTGGGGATAAGCTTATTGCTTGGGGATATGAATTCCAACTTTCCTGGGGAACTGGATTGGATTCTCTTGGGGAAATTTTGATATGCTGGGGAAGTGATTCCTTTGAGCATTGATATGCCGCCGGGGAACAATCTTTAGACCAAGACTGCCGGGGATGCTTGTTATGAGTATATGTACATGTGCTGCTGGGGAAGTATTGAGATCTGCTGGAGGATACTCAGCTTCCTTGAGATTTGATAACTTTGCTTGGAGAAGACTGTACTGACTGCTGACTTACTCTCTGGGGAATTAAGATGTACTGGTCATGTTCTTTAGCTGAACCTACCTTGGTACCTCGGAGGACAGAACAATTAGATTGCTTGGACAACTCTTTATTGCCCCTGTTTCTAGTGTTACCTGTAATTAACTTCTTTGTTTCGTATGCAAATATTCATGAGTTAGAAAATTATTGTCAATGCATATATCACAAATTGAGCCTTGGACGTTCTTCGCAAAACAAAACAGAAAAAGGAAAACAATTGGCACGTTTAACTGAAAAGCATATTTGTATTGATTTTTGAGTGGCCTGAAACTAGGCATTTTGTGTACAAGAGGCTGACGTCCTAGTAAGAGAACGCCGCCGAGCAAAAGAGTTTATACAAGTTTTGTACAAAAGAAAATAAAACAGCTGTGTGAAATATGAATGATCCCACTGGGTTTCAACTCTGCTATTGCCTTTATAACTTCGAGCGTCTCATCACTTGATGACCTTGGTCGAAGGTGAAGCTGACTGATCGATGTCGTCTGAACTTGATGTAGATACCAGATTCTAGATGCAAAGTGATCAATGAGACATAGTATTACGCTTTTATCCCTAATTTTTGCCTGGACCGCCCTTTCGGGTTTTCAGTCCACCGGGATACCCATTTTTGCCCAAGCCGCCTTTTCAGGTTTTCGACTTGCCGGGTGTACAGATTTTTCATTTTCATCCCTTCATTTTGCCCGAACCCTTTTGGTTCGACGGGAAGCCCTATTTTTTGCCTAGACATGTCAGCCTAGCGGGTCTTTCTTTCATGCGTAGTATCTTTTCACTATGTCTGCATTGGCGGGGTGAGGAAGGTCGTCACCATCCATGTTGGTTAGAATCATGGCTCCTCCTGAGAACACATGCTTAACCACAAATGGCCCTTCGTACGTAGGGGTCCATTTGCCCCTTGGATCACTCTGAGGAAGTATGATTCTCTTGATTACCAGATCCCCAACTTGATACTCCTGTGGTCTGACCTTTTTGTTAAATGCCCTGATCATCCGTTTCTGATACGTCTGACCATGGCAGATAGCAGCAAGTCTCTTTTCATCAATGAGGTTGAGCTGATCAAGTCGTGTCTGGATCCAATCATCTTCGTTCAAATTTGCATCCTTCATTATCCGGAGAGAGGGTATTTGCACTTCGATCGGTAAGACTGCCTCCATACCGTAAACCAAAGAGAAAGGAGTTGCCCCGGTTGACGTCTTAGCTGAGGTACGGTACCCATGTAGAGCGAACGGTAACATCTCGTGCCAATCTTTATAAGTCACTGTCATCTTCTGCACGATTTTCTTGATGTTCTTATTTGCTGCTTCTACAGCCCCATTCATCTTCGGTCTGTAGGGAGAAGAATTGTGGTGCTGTATCTTGAACTGTTCGCAGAGCTCAGCGATCATCTTGTTATTCAGATTGGTACCGTTGTCTGTAATAATTCTCTCCGGGACGCCGTACCGACAGATCAGGTTATGCCGAATGAACCGTGCCACAACAGTCTTGGTTACCGTAGCGTAGGATGCTGCCTCGACCCACTTCATGAAATAATCAATCGCCACTAGGATGAAGCGATGCCCATTGGATGCCGTAGGTTTAATCTCGCCGATCATGTCTATGCCCCACATTGCAAATGGCCAAGGCGCAGTCAGAACATTCAGGGGAACTGGAGGAACATGCACCTTGTCTGCATAGATCTGACACTTGTGGCATGTCCTAGAATGTTGGTAGCAGTCAGCTTCCATTGTGGACCAGTAATATCCTGCCCGTAGGATTTTCTTAGCCATAGTATGCCCACTGGAATGTGTACCAAAGGTCCCTTCATGTAGCTCTTCCATGATCCTTTCTGCTTCATTCTTATCCACACAACGCAGTAAGGTTGAATCATGGTTTCGCTTGTACAAGATGTCGTTGCTAAGGAAGAACTTGGCTGCGAATCTTCTCAAGAACTTCTTATCATTGATAGATGCACCTTCAGGGTATTCCTGAGCTTCCAAATATCTCTTCACTTCATGGTACCAAGGCTTCTCAGTCACCAATTCAGTCTCGAGATCACAACAGTATGCCGGTTCGTCCAGTTTCCAGATGATGATCCGGGGAGCCTCATTATCCCATTTGACCTTGAACATTGAAGACATTGTAGCTAACGCGTCCGCCAACTGATTCTCTTCTCTTGGAAAGTGTTCAAAGGTTATCTCTGTGAAGTGGGGGATCAAGGTAAACACACATTATCTGTAAGGAATAAGGTTCGGATGTTTCGTATCCCACTCTCCTTTGATCTGATTGATCACAAGAGCGGAATCTCCGAAAACACTCAGAAACTTAATCCTTAGGTCAATCGCAGCTTGAAGACCCATGATGCACGCCTCATACTCCGCCATGTTGTTGGTACAGTTGAAACATAGTCGGGCAGTGAGTGGAGTATGAGTACCTTGAGGTGATATGATTATGGCGCCGATACCGTTACCCAAAGCATTTGAGGCTCCGTCAAAGGGCATAGACCATCGGGATCCTGGTTCAGGTCCTTCATCCGGTCCAGGTACTTCACAATCAGTTACTATCATGATGCTTTCATCCAGAAACTCGAAGTTCATTGATTGATAATCATCTACAGCCTGATGTGCCAGGTGGTCTGCCAATACACTTCCCTTGATGGCTTTCTGGGTTGTATACTGAATGTTGTATTCTGTCAAGATCATTTGCCATCTTGCAATTCTCCCAGACAGAGCAGGCTTTTCGAATATGTACTTTATAGGATCCATTTTTGAGATCAACAAAGTAGTGTGAGTCAGCATATACTGTCTCAGCCGGCGAGCAGCCCATACCAAAGCGCAGCAAGTTTTCTCAAGCAGTGAGTATTGGGTCTCACAGTCGGTAAACTTTTTGCTAAGGTAATAAATGGCATGCTCTTTTCGGCCAGACTCGTCATGCTGCCCCAGCACACACCCCATTGAGTTGTCAAGCACTGTTAGATATAGTATCAGAGGTCTCCCTTCAACCGGTGGCATAAGGATAGGTGGTTCTGGGAGATACTCTTTGATTCTGTCAAAAGCGGCCTGACATTCCTCATTACAACGTACTACCTGATCTTTCTTCAGCAGCTTGAAGATTGGCTCACAGGTAGCAGTCAGGTGTGAGATGAAGCGAGCAATGTAATTCAGGCGTCCTAAAAAGCCTCTGACTTCCTTCTCTGTCTTTGGAACTGGCATCTCTTGAATAGCTTTGACCTTAGCAGGGTCCACTTGAATACCTTTATCACTGACCACGAAGCCTAGCAACTTTCCCGATCTTACCCCGAAGGTGCACTTGTTCGGGTTCAATCTTAGCTTGTACAGTTTCAGACGGTCAAACAATTTCTGCAGATGATCTAGATGTTCTTCCTTAGTCTGGGATCTTGCGATCATGTCGTCAACATACACTTCTATCTCATGATGGATCATATCATGAAATAAAGCAACCATGGCACGTTGGTAGGTTGCCCCAGTGTTCTTCAACCCGAACGGCATGACCTTGTAGCAGAAGGTGCCCCACTGAGTAACAAATGTAGTCTTTTCCATGTCTTCAGGTGCCATCTTGATCTGATTGTAACCTGAGAAACCATCCATGAAAGAGAACACCTTATGTTGAGCTGTATTATCAACAAGGACATCAATGTGAGGTAGAGGGAAATCATCCTTGGGGCTGGCCCTGTTCAGATCCCTATAGTCGACACACATTCTGACCTTACCGTCCTTCTTTGGTACCGACACCACATTAGCAACCCACTGAGGGTAAGAAGTCACTGCAAGGAACCCAGCATCAAACTGTTTCATGACCTCGGCTTTAATCTTCTCAGACATCTCTGGACGCATCCGACGGACCTTTTGCTTAACTGGAGGGCAGTCTTCCTTAGTTGGCAAGTGATGGACCACAATATCGGTATCCAACCCGGGCATGTCTTCGTAGGACCAGGCAAAGATCTCCATATAATCATGCAGCATTTGAGTCAACCGTTGCTTCACGCTGAGCTCTAGGTTGGCACCAATCTTTACCTCTTTTCTGTCTGCCTCAGTACCCAAGTTTATTGTTTCCACTGGCTCTTCATGGGGTTGAATTGCCCTCTCTTCCTGAAGCAACAGTCTTGCAAGCTCTCCAGGCACTTCACAATCATCTTCACCTTCGTCTTCGGCTAAGTTGATCGGATTTTCGAAGTCATAACTGGCAGTAGCAGAGTCGTTACCAGTAAGATCCAGAGTGGATTGAAACCTGTATGAGTGAGTGTGTGTGTAAATACAGCTGTTTTGAAATATATGTAAAGGAAAGAAAGACAGAAAAGGAGCGTAAGATTTGAAATGCGAGAAAACGTCCAAGATTTTCATTCATGATATATGAAATGACAATTTATATGCCCTCACAAATGAAACCACGGTGCCTCGGGTAAGACACCGGGCCATAGAGTTTATTTAATTGTTTATTACAGATACCAAAAACATAGGAATTCATTACTTAGTAATAAGAGAAACAGATAAGTTGTCCTTCGCACTCCAATTGTTAAGTCCACTGTCGGTTGCCGGGTAGATCCAGTTATCAAACTCAGCTTCATCCACTTCCTCTTCGTCCCCAATAGCATTCACTCCATGAGCAGGCAGGGGAGCTGTCACTACATTGGGCTTCTCAGATGCCTCAAACTGTACCTCCTTGGCGTCAATAAGATCCTACAGCTTGCTCCTTAATGCCCAACAGTCATCAGTAGAATGCCCCGGGCTATCTGAATGGTAAGCACAACGAGCATTCGGGTTGTACTTGGGCGATGCAGTATTTGGAAACTTCGGCGCCTCTCGGACAGTCACTAAATTGGTTGAGAGCAACTGTGGCAAGATCTGCGACAAGGTCATGCTTAACCGGGTAAACTCTCTCCGGGGTCTTTCAACCCTTTGAGGATTAGTTGGCCGGGGAGCGGCAGCAGGCTTAGCAATCATTACCGCACTGACAGATTGGCGGCGCTCAGGTCTCTCTGATTTCCTGGAACCATATACGGCACTAGCCTCCTTTTTGAAGGGTTTCTTTTCAGAACTAGATGATGCACCCTTCGCAATCTTTCCAGACTTCAACCCAGCCTCAATTCTCTCTCCTGTTAGAATCAGATCAGTGAACCCTGCAGACGAATTCCCAATGAGATGGTTGAAAAATGGCCCAGATAGGGTCCCTAAGAACATGTCTACCAACTCCCGATCGGTCAACGGTGGCTGCACCCTGCCAGCCAGGTCTCTCCACTTCTGAGCATACACCTTAAAACCTTCACTTGAACCTAACGACATACCCTGGAGTTGGGTACGTGTAGGGGCAAGGTCGGCATTATATTGATACTGCTTATAGAAAGCAGTAGCCAACTCCTCCCAGTTACGAACCTTGGTCCCATCCAGCTGATAGAACCATTCGAGATGAGTCCCTGAAAGACTCTCCTGGAAGAAGTGGATCCATAAATTCTTATCCGCAGAGTACGGTTGCATCTTCCGAACATAGGACCGGAGATGTAGCTTGGGACAAGACGCCCCGTCATATTTAGAAAAGGATGGTGCTTTGAACTTGTGAGGGATAATCACACCAGTTGACAAACCCAGATCTCCAAAATCCAGCCCAGGTACCTGTTGAATCTCCATAGCTTTCAACCTATCCTCCAGTTGCTTGTATCTGTCTTCTGCAGGAGGGTACTGCTCTTCATCAAAATCAGTCTCGTTGTCGGAGACTACCGGACTAGGAACCCTTGCTTCTGCCTGAGGATTACTCTTGCCAACAGAAGAACCAGCCTCTTCCTGCTGCAGAGTATTGCCAAACCTTCGGCCCGAGTTGAACAGAACAGTTCTTCTCTTCTTCTTCTTCTCCTTCTTCAGGAGCATAGCCTTCAGTTCTTCTTGGCCTTGAGCCAGACCCTTGATTAATTCTTGAAACTGCGCATTCTGCGCCTGAAGAGCCTTGATGGATGTCTCAGTTGATGACGAGTCGGGATTCATGATGCTGAAATAAACAGCGAAGAACTGTAAGCAACCTGAAAAGAGAAAAACCTGCTATGCACATGATGAATGAGATGTGTTTATGCAATGCATTCAAGGGTTCGAAAATTCAGCTTTGTTGTAGACAGAAAGGAACACACGTTATCATTAAGGAAATAACTGTTTAGTACATCAAAGCCTCATGGGCAAAATAATACAAAAGTCAAATCAATCCCAAAATACACTGCGCATCCTCTTCGGAGCTATGTAAGTGTTGAGATTCCTCTCCTCATGCAACAGGCGAGTGAGCTCCAAGACCTTCTTTTCACTGGCATGTAGACTAGTCTCAAGAGAATTCCTTTCCTCCTTAAGCTGGATCCAGCTCTTCTGCATCTCTTCCCAGGATGTGGGCATATCAGGGTGCTGAATAGTGCAGGACACTTCTCCTTCCAAGACTGGTTCTTTGATCACAGGGAGCATGTGAGGATAGGGCATCACTAACTTCTGGGAGCGAGCGCGTACCCACTTGAGATAAGGTTCCAACGGGATGGAATTCATGTGCCCCAGTGTCTTGCTGTCTATCCTACTGGGCATCCTTCAGGCTCTGATAAATCTCTGACGAAGTCCTTGAGTATCGTTGTCGAAGTCAAAAACTATGTCGGGAATTAACATGTCATGAGGACCATCCCTCCGAGCATAGCCAAACTGTCTCCAAGCCAGGCATGGGCTATAAGTAATACCTCCTCTGATTCCAAGTAAAGGAACATTAGGGTACTCCCCGCAACGATCAATGATAGTGACATCTTCTCTGGACCTAGGGCACCAATGTATATCTGCATGTGTAAGAGTCATCAACCGTTGTGACCATCTCAAACCCCGCTCATTCTTCAAAACTGATTGTGGAAGGTGCGAAATAAACCACCTTCCCAGGAGAGGAGTGCAACACATAAGGACACCTCTTTTTCTCATGGTTCGAGTGTAACATGAGTGAAGGATGTCCCCTAGCAACGTAGGTATAGGATTCCTGGACATAAAGATCTGGACAGCACTGATATCAACAAGCTGATCTGGATTAGGGAACAACACCAAACCATAGACAAGGAGGGCCACAACCTCTTCAAAAGCTTGCAAGTCAAGGGAGTTCCAACATTCATGGGCCTTTTCAAACAGAAACCTGGCTAAGAACCCTTTGATACCACTTCTGACTTCCCAATGTCCCTTGAGGTCAGATGACTGTAGGTGCAAGGCTTTAGCAATCTCTTCAAGCTTAGGTTCCTTTTCCGTACCGTTGAATGGTAGTTGATCAAGGATAGGGATCTTTAGGAGCCAGGAGAACTCCTCCAATGTAGGTACCAACTGATAATCCAAGAAGGTGAAACAGTGATGCAGAGGGTCAAAGAATTGGAACAGGACCTTGATCATATCTTCCTCAATATTGGTATTAACCAAGCTGATGAGACTTCCATGTCTTTCACTGAATGAAGAGTTCTCAGGAATCCTGGATATAAGCTCCTTAAGCTGAGGAGGGATCCTTACAAGACTGATTTGAATTGTCTTTCTACGAACAGTTTCCATGTCCTACAAAACAAGAACAAAGATGAAAATTCGAACCCCTGAAATGGTTAGTCAATGCATATGATGCTGGATGATGTCATGATGCTATGATTTAAACACATCACAGATATTTACAAAGACAAACATGTAAGGCACACAAGGCACACAAGACAAGCCCTTAAGGTTTAAGGCCAGCATGGGGTCTGGGTAGTACCCTCTTGAAGTTGGTGGGTTCAACCTGTCCTATCAGAAGTAACCGGGTTCTAAGGGTCCCAATATCACGGGATTGCTTTCATTGTTCATCGTTTCGATTTAGCCACTAAACTGGCGACCGAAATATTCCAGGAAAGCAACCCTCAATTGAGTGTAGTATCGAGTATCAACCAACCTCGGACTGCACCAAAGTCAGTTATCTCACTACCCTAAAGAGGCCAAGATAGTTCAATTAAGGTTCCTAAGGTCTGTTGATGCTTCACGACACCATGTGGAGGCCCCGTACTCTCCTTGACTGAACTCAAGGGTTACCGGTACACACCAAAGTGCCACATCAACGTAGCAGACTGTTTCAACCATGTCGGTATACCCCACACAGTTCCCTCACAGCCTTGTTGCTACTTTCTAAGAAGGTATCCCCCAGATCCGGGTTAGGATCTATTGAACTCTCAAGCAACCCACAATTTAAAGCAAACAAAGAAAGCAATTGAAAACACAGTTATGAACTATCCCTAAGGTACACCTCACTTTAAGTTTAAGTCCCCAGCAGAGTCGCCAGTTCTGTGATCGGTGGATCTGGAACTGACTGTTTAACGCTGGTTCGCGAAATGTCGCGGAAGCAAGAGTCACCATCGTCTTTTATTTTCTCCAAATGGAAAGGACAAAAGCACAGAAAAATTCCTTATAGAGATTGCTCTCGGTTCGGGAGGTAGGTTATAGAAAGGGAAGGTGTTAGCACCCTTTCTATCCATGGTTATCCATGGGCTCTTAGATACTTGCTCATTTGTGTTTTCAAAAAGGTTTGTTTGCTTTTCAATGTGGGTTTTAAAAAGTTTCTTTGAAAATTCCAGTTCGACTCTTGTATCGGTCCTCAAGAGTGTTTGAAAAATTGCTTTCGAAAGCTTTTTGAAAAGGTGTCGGTGTGAAAAGTATTTTTGATTTGTTTTGAAATTAGAGCAAGTATCTAGAGTCGTCTACCTACCCTAAGGAATTCGTCTGTGTAAATGTCCTTTAAAGTAGTGTCATCCCACCATTGAGAGGTAGGTAGCACCACCGTTGGAGGTGTTCGGGTCAATTCGAGTTTGTAGGGACATGGTGATCACCAGAGCAATGGGAAGACACCTTAGAAGCTACCCTCATGCCAGGTTCCCGGATCATGAGGACTTACTAAGACATCCTCTACTCGACGATCACCTTTCGAGGCAAGGCAACAGTGAGGCGTACCCTAGGGGTGGTGTGTGCGATTCGTGTGTCGTTTTCATTTGCATTTGTCATATTATTGGTGTTCTATGCTTGTCTTTATTTTGTCCATACATTCTTTCATGCCATTTGTTAACAGTTAAAAATGCGAGGAAAGTAAAAGTCTAAAGCTATTACAAAAGGCGCGGGTCCACATCGCCAAAATTAACCAGGACCCGATTTGACAGAAAAATAAAGAAAGTAAAGAAAGGTATTAAAAGTGCGAGTAATTAAATACATGGCTTCGGGAGAGATACATGAATATTTAAACGGAATAAAATAATATGCGAATTAAATCGAAACGAGGGCGTTGGACCCTTTTGCAAAAATTGAATTAATGATGGAGTTAATTAATTAAAAGAAAAGGAATTGTTTTTTTTTTTTTTAGTATTTTTAGTATTTTAGGATTAAATAGAAAAAGAGAATTAATTAAAATTAAAATAAGATGCAAACCCTAATCCTAATTATTTTTAATTTATTAAGAAAATATTGAAGTTTTTTAACCTAAAATTAATCCTAATTTTTACATGCAAATTTAATTATAAAAGTAAATAAAATATTTAATTATTTAATTATTTATGAAAGAAAAATAAGAAGGATGAAAAATTATTAATTAAACCTAATTCTATGTTTTTTAGATTTTATTATGAAAAGAATTAAAATTGCAACCTAATTTAGAACTAAATAATTATATACAATTTATTTATGGAAAATATTAAAACAAAAATATTTATTATATTTTCTTTTTTTTTTTATTTTTAGGTATTTTGTGATTTTATGAAAATAAATAAATTTAATTAAACAAATAATAATTTTAATAAGAATAGAAATAATGCAAAAAAGAAAAATATTAAAAAAAAAGCAAACCTAGGGGGGGTGTCAGTCCCCAATATGGAGGTGAAATTATGGAAGTTCTGGCCCAATAACCTTGGTCCATTTGACCTTTTCCAGGTAGCGTGCTGCAGCATTGACCATGTTTATGGTGTTCCTCCAATCTATGCCTTTGATCTGATGCTCCAAGACGCGTGGATGGTTTGATCTTGAGGATGCATGATGCGCTTTGATCTTGAACCTGCACGTGAATTCTTATGGAAAAATAATATGGAAGTAATGTAGACCTGGGGCTCGAACCCAGGTCATGAGGATTAACACCACTACGCCTTGCCAGTTGTTCTAGACGCGCTTTCTGTAATTTAAACAACAAACAAATAATATAAAATAAAAACACACATTTGCAATGTTTTTAGCGCGAAATTTAAAAGAGCCAATGATTGCTGGCCACGAGTTCATCTTCTTCGCGTGTTTTATTTTCCTGAAATAAGAACACATTAAGCAACGGTTTTCTGAGCGTTTTCTTAGGCCGGTTTTGGAAAAATAACGATTAGCCCTATGGGCTCCATAAATTAGGCGCGCGAGTATGTTTGAGATCGTCCAGACGCGCTGAGTTGAATGGTGGTGGTCTTGAAGGCCAATTTTTTCTTTAATTAAAAACCCCCAATTTGAGGTCCTGCAAACCCTAAAATACAACCATGGAGATTTCTCGTATAGCAATTCTTTGAGTTTTGATGGATGTTTTTGATTGGAACACGTTCAGTAATCTTCAAGGAAGCTAATGGAATGGAAATCGTGGCTTGAAACCACCTGCAAGTTAGTTTTCAGAATTGAGTTTTTTCACAAAAATTTCAAGTTTGATTGTTAGGTTTTTGAGCAGCTGCGTGTGTAACATTATTAGGTTTGTGATCAGGCTCATATACTGAGTGAATTAGGTTAAGAATATTGATCCAAATCTCTTGCAATGATGGTTTTGAAGATTGGATTTTCAAGCTTTGTTTTTTTCAATCTTTTCCATGCATTTTTGTATCAATTATGATCTAATCAATCCAAATCTTTCCTAATTTAGCCAGGCACGAGATATTGATGATATAATGTGCACAAAAAGATTGAGAAAATTAGGTTAAGCATTTTTCATATATTTAATTTGATTTAAATGAATTATTATAAATAAAAATTCAAATAAATAAATAAAAAATGAAGAAATACTTCCCTTTGGGCCAAGTGGTCGTGCACATGCCATGGGTGATGAATTATGGAAGAAAAATGGGCCCATTAGCAATTTTAGATCATTTGAATCAATGTTGATTTTTTCAAAATATCCAAATATTTCCCAACTTCCACAAGGCATAACTTGCTCAATTTTTAAGATTGTCTCATGTTCTTGGACATTTTGGAAAGTTCTTTGAGTCCTCTAACCAATGCCTTTGGTCCCATGTCATTTTGATTCACCAATCTCAAGTTATGGCCTTTGACTTAAAGTCTCTTTTTGTTGACTTTTGAAAATGACCTATAATGTTGAGATTGATAACTTTTTGTGAGAGCATTTCTTGGACTTGAAGTATGAAGATGAGTTGTAGGAAATGTCTTTCTCTTCAAAATGAGCTTTGGATGGAATTTTTCTGATAATCCATGTGAAAGTTATGCCCTGTTCAATTTACAGTTGACTTTTCCAACTGTCCAAATAAGGAAACTTTTGCATCTTGATGATTTCTGAGCCAAATTTTGAGAATCATGATCAAGCATTGATCAAATGATGTTTGTGGCTTCAAAATGATATGTTGACCAAAAATTTGAACTTTTGACTGCCAAATGACCATTTTGCCCCTACAGTTGACTGTAGTGCAATTTAGGGTTTTGACTGTGCAATTTTGAGCTGAATGTCTTGAAACTTGATATGAGGATGCTTGACCATATTTGTAGGCATATGAGACTTGATTGGACCTTTGGAAACTTCATTTTCTTGATCAAAACAAAAACCCTAATCTTGACTGTATAGGAGGCCCTTGCACTGTGCAACCCTTGGGGAATTTTGCAGCTTGACTTGGCAATTTCTTGAAGAATATGGGAGGGCAAATTTTGGGGTACAACACTACCCAATGCAACTTCAATCTAAGTTCAACTTAAACCTGAGTTCCTACTCATTCCCCCTCAATCACAGCAGTGATACTTAAAACAATTGACTAATGAAATAATGAAGACACTCTTCAGAACATACACTTGATTATGCTTCATAGCTTTTTAATCAAGTAACACAAACACTCGTGCTTCACAGCTTTGAGTGATACATAAACCTAACTTGACTTTGCTTCAAAGCTTTAGTCAAGAGACACAAAACACTCTTGCTTCAAAGCTTTGAGTGATACAAAAACCCTTACAATCAAAACCTATTCCAAGTCACTTATCACAATGATACTTGCTTGGATTACAGCAGTTAAAACTATACAGCTCCTAATTGATCTTCAGTCAAAAGAGTTAATTTCCAATTAGCTTTCCTGTTGAATTTATATGGAGCTGCTTCTTCAGTTAGGGCTTCCACGAAAAGCTAGGGTTAATTAGGGTTAACCTCAAGACTAGGTCATAAGACTTTATCAACCAGATTAGGGTTGAGCTAGGTTAACCCAAAGTCCACGTGAGATTCTGTTTTGGAAGGAATGAGCCATCTTCTTGAAAAATCTCAGAATTAACCAAACTGCATATCTGTTAGATCAGTACAGGATGCCTTAACATTTGTTATGACATCAGAATTCCTATTTACTGATTTTGGTAGAAGGCAATAAATGTGATCATTGCAAAATGCTCAGATACACACTCATAAACAGTAGCTACTGTATGCCATACTTTTTATGCATAAAGTACCTAATAATCCAGAATGTTATGACATCAGTCATGACATTTACACACCTGGTTTTACCAAAAATACATGCCAATAACTAAACACTTACAAACTCCCCCTTTGGCAGATTTTTGGCTAAAACCTTTAAGCAATCAGAGAATAGAGAGCAGCAGAATGAATATGTCTGCAGAAAAATATAATGTCTACCAAGTAATTAACACAAAATATCTCCTACTCTTTAGCCACAAATAGGCCAAAGATACATGTACTTATATGTTATACAGTTATCCAAAATGAGTAATAAAAACAACAAATAAAATCTGAAAACACTTGCATCAACAGGAACCAGCATCAGGCTTGTCAACTCCACCAAACTTTAAGCATTGTCATCTTCAGAGGAGCTACTTTCTTCAGCATTGAGCTGATCTTCAGCAGCACCCTCTTCCCTTCTATTTCCTTCAGTCTCCTCCTGTTCTAATCTGGCAATTAGGTGCTCAAGAGTCTTTTTCCTTGTCTCCAGCTCTTTGCAGGTCTCTTTCAATACAGCTATAACATCAGATGTCTTGGACTGAGTTTTTACAGTTGATGTCTCAGCTGATGTTATGACAATGTCAGGAACATGAGATCCCTGAAATAGCTTGTAGTGTAACCCAAGAGCAGGAGCTCTTTTGCAAGCAGTATCTCTTTCCACCAGGATGTCAGGGTACTGAGCAAGGACAATTCCACATAGGAGGGAAGGAAAGGCAATAGGGCCTTTAACAGCATAGCTTCCAGCATGTTTTAAAGTTTGATCAAATATATACCTGCCATAGTCAAATTCAGTCCTGGTTCCAACAGCATAAATGAATCTCCCCAATCCTGTAGAGATAGTTGATTTATGGTTTGTAGGGACCCAGTTGGCTGCACCAATCTTGTGCAGGATGGCAAATTTTATGCTTAGCTTGCTAGCATTCAGCTTGCCTTTTGAGGGCTAGCTCTTGACTTGTCTTGCTGTGATGGTTTGGCATACTTCATTGTCAGTAACTTCTAGTTCAGGGCAAGCCTCATTTGATCTTCCAAGAAATTTGTTAATTTCAGATGGAGAGAAATTAACCCTTCTTCCTCTCACATAGACACATTCAAAGTCAGCTGACTTTCCATCAGCACATTCATCAGACAAATTCACTATGAATTCCTTGACAAGATTTCCATAGCATTTGGTAAACTTTTCCACAGTCTTCATTAGACCAGCAGCTTTGATTAGGTCCATGATTTCCTTACAATCCATGGCACCATTGTTTAGTTCTCTTTCCAAGGCTATTCTCTTCGAGCAAACATACTTCCATCTGTTGGCATTTTCAGGATGGTGAAATGAAATGTTGTCAGTGGGGACTTCAGGAACTCTAGCCATTTTGCTGGAAGGGAGTTTCCTTCTGAGAGGAATGTCTTCAGCATCAATTTCAAATTCTGATTCCTCATCAGAATCAGAAGGTTCAGGTTCTTTCCTCTTCTTTGCTATTGGTTGTCTCACAGGCTTTGAGAGACTCCCAGCATGTACTCGGGCTTTCACCTTCCCCTTGGACAGTCCAGTCTTCACAGTTTCCACACCAGTCTTGCCTTCAGACCTGGTCTTTTTATCAGCAGTTTTATCTTTGGTCAGACATTTTGCAGCATCCTGATTGCCCTTTCTGTTCATCATTCTCCTAGCTATGCTAGGGTTGATATTTTCAATTAGGTCATTGTCTGAGTATTCCTCATCCACATCAATAACAGGTGGTTCAACATTCTTCTCTGAAGGATTCTGAATATCATCAAGGTTTTCAGATGGTTTCTGAATGTTGTCATTTGGAGTCTCAACATTCTCAGAGACATCTGGATTTACTTCAACATTTGGGCTTGCTGATTCTTGATTTAATGGAACAGAAGTCCCAGGAACAGAGTGGTTCTCACTCAAAATTCTTGTAACAAGCCTAGCAATTGCTTGATGAACATAAGCTGAGCCTTCCCTATTTGGTACAGAAGATGAAGGTTGAGAGGGATTACCGGATGAAGTAGCTTGAGACCTTCCCGCATGCCTTGTTCTCAGCTTTTTGACCTTGGAGGGGTTAGTTGCCATTTCTCTAAGAGGAGTAATCTCCAGGACTTCAGAATCCATGCATGATGTGATTGCCCGAGAATCTTGATCAGATGATGAAGATGAAACGATCGTCTTGGATGAGGATGATGTTTGAGACATTTTGATAGTCTTAGAAAACCAGTAGCAACTAGAGAGAAAACTTTGATTGAGAGAATGGGATTTGTTGCAAAGTCGAGAGAGGAAGGAGGCAAATGAGTGTCTATTCAACTTCTTAATAATTTTGAAAGAATTGGGAAAATAAATGATTAACCCACTCAAAATAGACTTAACAAAAATAACTCCTTCAACCCTTGTTTTAAGCAAAATTAATTGCTACAATTCCTCATGTTGGCAAATACCCAACTTGCCCCTCAAGTTTTCAAATTGATTTGCATCAAGTGCCTTGGTAAAAATGTCAGCCAGCTGTAGCTTAGTGGCAACATGTTCCAGTTTAATTGTCTTCTCCTCTACAAGGTCTCTGATAAAGTGATGTCTAATGTCAGTGTGCTTGGTCCTGCTAGTTGAATAGGGTTCTTGGAAATGTTGATTGTACTCAGATTGTCACAGTACAATGTCATAACATCTTGTGTGACATTATACTCAGTGAGCATCTGTTTCATCCAGATAATTTGAGAACGGCTACTACCAGCTGCAGTGTATTCAGCTTCAGCACAAAAAGGAAGTCTTTGGGCATGTATCATAGCTCTGGCAGATTCCTGTATGGTCCTATTTTTCCTTTCTACAACTCCACTTTGTTGAGGAGTTATAGGAGAAGAGAATTCATGACTAATTCCTTCTGAGGAACAGAACTCATTAAACTTACTGTTTTCAAATTCCTTGCCATGATCACTTCTGATTCTGACAATACACCCTTCTTTTTCTCTTTGAATTCTTTTGCACAGTTCTTTAAAAACTTCAAACTCATCGGATTTTTCCCTAATGAAGTTAATCTAGGTGAATCTGGAAAAGTCATCCACAACAACATAGGCATATCTCTTTCCACCAAGACTTTCCACCTGCATTGGTCCCATCAGATCCATATGAAGAAGTTCTAGAACCTTAGAGGTGGTCAGATGTCTTGACTTTGGATGTGACATCCTAGTCTGCTTACCAACCTGACATTCACCACAAACTCTCCCTTCATCAATTTGCAGTCTTGGAATCCCTCTGACTGCCTCCATGGAGATAATCCTTTTCATTCCTCTTAGATGAAGATGGCCAAGTTTTTGGTACCACAGTTTCACCTCTTTTTCTTCTTTGGCAATAGAACACACAGTGGAGTAATTAGTGTTCTCAGGCTCCCACAAGTAACAGTTGTCTTTAGATCTGACTCCTTTCATTACAACTTCTTGTTTTTCATTAGTTACACGACATTCAGATTTTGAGAAGTTGACCTTGAATCCTAGATCACATAATTGACTGATACTAATGAGATTAGCAGTCAGGCCTTTTACCAATAGTACTTCATTTAGATTTGGAACTCCAGGGCAGTCCAAATTACCAACTCCTTTGATTTCTCTTTTAGCACCATCTCCAAAGGTCACATAACTAGTGGTGTGAGGTTTAACATTATTGAGAAGGTTCTTAATTCCAGTCATGTGCTTAGAACACCCACTGTCAAAGTACCAGTCTTCCTTTGCAGAGACTCTAAGGGAAGTGTGGGCTATCAGGGCAGTAGCCTTTTTCTTCCACTGTGGAGTATGTGGTACCTTGTTAGATTTAGGTTTGACACCTGGGTTCTGATTAGGGTATCCATACAATCTGAAGCAGAATGGCTTTTTATGACCAAACCTCCCACAATGATGACATCTCCATCTTTGGTACTTTTTCTTCATATTTCTCTATTCCCGATGTTGAGTGTTATGTTGAGACATCTGCTTTGACATTTGTTTATCAGGCCTGATCTTCTTGTCTGCACCAGATTTCTTTGCTGCCACAAATCCTAGACCAAACTTGTTTCCCACATTTTGTCCAACCTGAAGGATTTCTTCCAATTTGTCAGTTCCATTTGTCAGCATCTTGACAGATTTGGTCATCTGGTTCAGTTTTGAGTTCAGCATTTGAACTTCCCCTTCTAGATGACTTATAGTTTCAATGTCTGCCCTTTTTTCAGCCTCCAACTTTATGATGAGTTTTGATTGTTTCTCATTTTGCATACAGACTTCAGCACTTCTGATACATAATTTCTTGTAAGTATCATCCAGTTCTTCAAATGTCACTTCCTCATCACTAGTGTCACTTTCAGAGGTACAAACACCAGTTAGTGCAGTAACTAGTTTTGCAGATTCTTCTTCAGAATTACTTTCTGAATCACAGTCAGACCAGGTAACAGACATTCCTTTCTTTTGTTTCTTAAGAAAGGTAGGACATTCAGCTCGAATATGCCCATATCCTTCACAACCATGGCATTGAATTCCTCTGCCTTGATTTCCCTTCTCTTCAGACTTTGGTCTTCTGCTGGAGTCATAAGATCTGTTAATGTTAGAGGGGATGTTCTCAACATTTGACCTTGACTTTGGATCCATTCTCTTGATGAGTTTGTTGAATTGTCTTCCAAGCATGGCTATAGCTTCTGAAATATTTTCTTCTTCATTCTCCTTGTTTTCATCTTCAGTGTTGGATACAAGTGCTATGCTCTTGTTTTTCTTGTCAACATTGTCACTGATCCCCATCTCAAAAGTCTGAAGAGACCTAATGAGTTCATCCACCTTTAACTTGCTGATATCCTGGGCTTCCTCTATAGCAGTTACCTTCATTGCAAATATTTTAGGCAGGGATCTGAGAATCTTTCTCACCAGTTTTTTTCAGACATCTTTTCTCCCAATGCTCCTGAGGTGTTGGCAATCTCCAAGATGTTCATGTGAAACTCATGAATGGTTTCATCTTCCTTCATCCTTAGGTTCTCAAACTTGGTAGTCAGCATCTGAAGCCTTGACATTTTTACTTTAGATGTGCCCTCATGGGTAGTTTTG
This sequence comes from Vicia faba, assembly GCA_948472305.1. Classification (NCBI taxonomy): domain Eukaryota; kingdom Viridiplantae; phylum Streptophyta; class Magnoliopsida; order Fabales; family Fabaceae; genus Vicia; species Vicia faba. Next base: position 1,396,512,956 of record OX451738.1, on the reverse strand, counting down.
AGAGTGTCCCACACTTCCTTGGCCAGTTCACATTGATGTACTAGTCTGAATATGTTTCTATCAATTCCATTGAACAAGGCATTTAAAGCTTTGGAATTACCCAGGGCTAACTCATCTTCTTCTTTGCTCCATTCTTCCTCAGGCTTCAGACAGATTGTCCCATCTTTCTCAGTTATGGTGGGATGGTTCCATCCTTTGTCAGCAGATCTCCAAGCCTTTTTGTCCAGTGATTTTAAGAAGGCAATCATACGAGGTTTCCAGTAGTCATAATTTATTCCATCCAGAATGGGTGGTCTATTTCCAAAAACTCCTTCTTTGTCCATAATTCCAGAAAGTGATATCCCTAGATCTCACCCAGTAATACAGGCAGGGTGCCTGCTCTGATGCCAATTGAAATTCTGGCAGCAGATACTCAATGTCACAGTGAATGTTATGACACCGTATCTGACTTTCTATAAGACAGTAAATAAAAACAGTAAAGAACACAGTTAATTGTTTACCCAGTTCAGTGTAAAACAACACCTACTCTTGGGGCTACCAAGCCAGGGAGGAAATTCACTATAAGAGATATTAATTCAGGAATAAACCAACCAGTTTATCTCCTTCACTTAAGACCTACCAATGCAACTTCAATCTAAGTTCAACTTAAACCTGAGTTCCTACTCACTCCCCCTCAATCACAGCAGTGATACTTAAAACAATTGACTAATGAAATAATGAAGACACTCTTCAGAACATACACTTGATTATGCTTCACATCTTTTTAATCAAGTAACACAAACACTCATGCTTCACAGCTTTGAGTGATACATAAACCTAACTTTACTTTGCTTCAAAGCTTTAGTCAAGAGACACAAAACACTCTTGCTTCAAAGCTTTGAGTGATACAAAAACCCTTACAATCAAAACCTATTCCAAGTCACTTATCACAATGATACTTGCTTGGATTACAACAGTTAAAACTATACAGCTCCTAATTGATCTTCAGTCAAAAGAGTTAATTTCCAATCAGCTTTCCTGTTGAATTTATATGCAGCTGCTTCTTCAGTTAGGGCTTCCACGAAAAGCTAGGGTTAATTAGGGTTAACCTCAAGACTAGGTCATAAGACTTTATCAACTAGATTAGGGTTGAGCTAGGTTAACCCAAAGTCCACATGAGATTCTGTTTTGGAAGGAATGAGCCATCTTCCTGAAAAATCTCAGAATTAACCAAACTGCATATCTGTTAGATCAGTACAGGATGTCTTAACATTTGTTATGACATCAGAATTCCTGTTTACTGATTTTGGTAGAAGGCAATAAATGTGATCATTGCAAAATGCTCAGATACACACTCATAAACAGTAGCTACTGTATGCCATACTTTTTCTGCATAAAGTACCTAATAATCCAGAATGTTATGACATCAGTCATGACATTTACACACCTGGTTTTACCAAAAATACATGCCAATAACTAAACACTTACAAGAAGTAAGGGACAAGGGTTTTCGCTTTGTTTCAGAGGCCATAGTTGAGTTTATTTCTCAACTCTAAAGGTATTTTCAGATCTTGATTCTCCATATTTCTGCTTGTTTCATGTGATTTAAAGCTTGTGATCATGTTCATAGCTGGCCAGATCTTACATCTGATGTATAAACTTGTTTGATTTTGAATCATATGCGATTTGGTGAACTTCTGGTTTTTTATGGTTTAATGTTTTTTTTCAATTTTCTTGCTCTGATTTCTACTTCCATGGTCGATCATTTTGAATTTTGTAAAAAGCATGATGTAGTTGGTAGTTTGAACTTTGATTTGTGATTTGAATCATTGATTTTGGTGGAGAAATAAGGGAGAAGTGTTGATCAGAACATAGGAGGATGAAACTGAAAAATGTGCGTTAGGGCGTTGTCTTGAGGAAGAAGACGATGGTGTGGCTGGATCTGATTGGTCCATGTGATTTTTAATGCATTTTTCATATTTTTGATTTTATTTGATTTTCTGATTTTATTTTTGTGATTAAAACATTTTTTAAAATCATGAAAAAATTACCATTGGTCAATAATATTTTCTAGTATTTTTCTTGAATTTTTTTTAAATGATTTGATTGGTTTAAAAATTCATGAGTTTAATTGATTATTTGTTTAAAGTTTATTTTCATTTTAATAGTTCTTGGATCTAAAAAATTCCATAAAAAAATATTTTGTACTCATAAAATAATGTAGAATTTGATTCTAAAATTAGTTTAGTATTTTTTCCATTTTTTTATTATGAATTTAATTTGAGAAGTTTATTTTGAATTTTTGCTTTATAATTTTCATTTTAATACTTCCATTAATTCAAAAATCTTCAAAAAAATCATCAGAGCTTGTTTTTAATCATAGAATCTGAATATATTTTTATTTTGTCCTTTTCATGAATTTTGGATAGGGTTTGCATTTTTCCCCTTAAATAATAGTTTAATTGTTAATTGTTTTGTTTGATTTTTATTTTAATATTTCCCTTAATTCAAAAATTCCACAAAAAATCAGGGATGTGTGTTTTTAATTCTAATATTTGATTATAATTTTGGTTGGACATTTTTCTGAATTTTTGATTAAATTTTATTTTGAGATGTGATTATTTGTTTAAATGATTAATTGTTTGAATTTAATTTTATTTTTGACTTTTCCTTAATTCAAAAAAATGTGAAAAAAAATGTATTCTGACATTTAGGGTTTCCATTGCTTATGGTGCAAGTTTCATTTTCAAAACCACTATGCCCTGAATTTTCAATGGCATTTAAGTCTTGATTATGGTTCATGAATGCATTAAGGATCTGAAAACCATTTTTCTTGAATTATTTGACTTGGTTTGACATTTTTCCACAAATTATTTTGAAAACTTGTCTAGTTTGGTAGTTTTGCCAACTAGTCTTGAATTTTAGGCCTCATTTGATCCCCTCCTCAATCATTCATGAACTTAAGGCTTGCTTTCTGACTTCTACACACTTCAAAGATACTAAGAATTTTTTTGGATTGAATTATTGATCCTTGTTTTTATTTCTGATGCATTTTTGAAGTGAAGGTACCCAATTGATGTTGCATATCTTGTTGCATATTGTTTGATGGCCAATGAACTTGAGTGAGTCCTATAATTGGGAACCTAATGATCATGTTGAATATGTTCATCCAAATAAACTCAAGCCATTTCACTTAATGCCCCATGTTTAAATGTTTGAACCTTTTTGATGCACTGTATAGAATTCCTCTTCTATTATGCTTGTGAGCTGTGATAATTTGATTGAGAATGATTGAAATGTGTTTGCTACTGACCTCCATGTCCTTTGATTGTATTCTTCTCAAGCTCCCATGATCCTTGATTGATATTCAATTGTCAACTCAACATGGTGATAGATATGAGCAAATTCCTCTGATTCTTTTGACCAAATTGTGCATATGCCTGTTTCCTTTTGTCTATCATAACTAATGTTTGATAATTGCTATCAGGTTTTTCTCATTTCATCATGGTGTCCCCATCCATCCCTTATGTGAATCATCATTCTATTTATGAGAATACTAACTTGGTTTTTGAATGTGCGAGGTACTTTGAGGAAAGTTTCTATTTTTGGCTTGGGGCTACTGTGTTTCACTTTATTTGTGGAACATAACTTATTACTTTGGCATTATTCTTGTGTTTGGCATGTTTGTTGGTTTATGAGGATATATATACATGTGATTATGAATGCTATACATTGCCCATGGGATCTGTTCATATCTGAAAATCTCAATACTTATATCTTGATGGAGTAATTTCTGACTTGATTTGTCTACTGATGCCAGCTTGCTTGAAGTTCTCTGGGTTTTTTTTATTCTTGCTCAGTTGCTACGGATAGTTATCCGTTTGGTATTGCACTATTTCCTTTCTTCCATGTTCATTATGCATAGTTCTATGATTGCATGATGGGACCTTTGTTGCTGATATATGTCAGGAGGCCCTCTGGTTTTTGTCTGATACATGTGTTGTGTTTGCTTTTGACGATGAGTTACTCAATTTAGAAATTGAGATCACGACTTCACTCTCATTTCCTGTTCCCTATAGGATGTTTATTGATTTTCTTCTTTAATTGTTGATCGATGAGTCACTCAATTTAGAAATTGAGATCACGACTTCGCTCTCATTGCATGTTCCCTATAGGATGTTTATTGCTTTTCTTCTTTAATTGTTGATCAATGAGTCACTCAATTTAGAAATTGAGATCACGACTTCACTCTCATTGCATTTTCCCTATAGGATAGTTTTATTAAGCTCCCTTTAACATGTTAATTAAGGTAGGGTTTTCCTTTATCCTCAACCTTAGGTTCAACCATTGTATGATAACACTAGGGATAGTACTAGGCTAGTTTCCCTTAGTTGTTTTTCCTTTCTATGTATTTTGCACCTTAAAACAAAAATTATTTTCTTGGCAAATCATAAAACACCTCTAATAAACTTAAACCCTTCTTCAAGGTAAAAGATACAAATCAATCTTATTTGTTTATTCTACCTTTTTGCCGATGTTTCGCCATCGTACATGTTTGTTATCCTACTTTGATTCTCAATATCATTGTTAGGTGTGATGTTTTGTTTACCATGATACCATGTTGTCTTTTTGCCGATGTTTCGCCATCGTACACCTTTTTGCCGATGTTTCTCCATCGTACATGTTTGTTATCCTACTTTGATTCTAAATATCATTGTTAGGTGTGATGTTTTGTTTACCATGATACCATGCTATCTTTTTGCCGATGTTTTGCCATCATACACTTGTTTGAAGCCGATGTTTCTCCATCGCACATGTTTGTTATCCTACTTTGATTCTCAATATCATTGTTAGGTATGATGTCTTGTCATCTATTTTATTGATGTTTCGCCATCTTTGCCAAGATATCTTGTTATCTTCTAGTCGATGTTTCGCCATCGCACATTTGTTTGAAGCCGATGTTTCGACATCGCACATGTTTGGTATCCTACTTTGATTCAATATCATTGGTAGGTGCGATGTTTTGTCATCCGTTTTTTCATTTGATGTTTCGCCATCTTTGACATGTTACCTTGTTATTATTTAACTGACATTTTATCATCTCATTTGTTTGTTGTTTTATTAGATGTTTTGCCATCTTGATTGTTTTTGTTGTCTTAACTAAAAAACACAAACCAACCACAATATATAAGCCGAACTACGGCTACTGTGATTCCTTAAAAGGGATACGTAGGCATTGGGGTAGGTCCCGGTCGAGCACAACTTTTGTTTTCCCTACATTGTTTTCCTTTTCTTTCGCATGCGGTTTTTTTATTTTAAGCCATAGACATAGGTTTTGACCACACCCATTAGATTAGACAACAAAAGTGGATACCGTAGAGTACTATGGGCGTGTGGGGTTCTAATACCTTCCCCTTGCGTAACCGACTCCTTTACCCGATCTCTCGGTCGAAAGACTGTGATTTCTCCCTTTTCAGGTTTTCTCGATGTTTACATTTCCCTCTTGGCGGGATAAAAGACGTTCGGTGGCGACTTCATTGATCTTTCATTACATCCAGATGACAGGTTCCGACCGCGTTGTTTCACCTTCCCTTTTCATAACATACCCCTCGAACTCAAGAAAACATCTCTAAAGGTCTTTCCTATTGTTTTCACCCTTTCCTACTTGGATAAAAGAAAAGTCGGTGGTGACTCTTGTTATCCGCAACAATTGCGATCAAACGCAAACCAACCAAGTTAGTTCTTCCACCGTATTACTGTTTGTAACAGGGAGAGGAGGTGTTGGGATTCTGATAAGGTTCCCTTAATGTTATCAACTCTGTTTTAAAATATGTTGCAATGCCTAAGACAGTAGCATGTTGATCTTAGTAAAATGTCTTCTCGGTGCGTCTGACTTACGTTGATTGTTTTGCTGATGTTGTTGAACTGGTGCAGGATTAGAAATTAACATAGCTCCTACAGATGTATTATGATTACCTATAGTATGACCCTTTTGGTCATAAACATCATTTTTTCCTTCTTACCATTGAACGTCTTCTTTACAGTACTCGAAGACACATCCACTTGAATCTTTCCGCTCTTGATACCACCTTCGACATGTCCCCCAGTTAGACTTAATTTAGTAAAACCAGATGAAGAACTTTTGATCAGATGATTAAAGAAGGACCCTGTCAATGTACCCATGAACATGTCAACCAGCTCCCTGTTAGATAAAGGAGGTTTCACTCTTCCAGTCATATCTCTCCACTTTTGGACATACTCTTTAAAACCTTCATTCGAGCCCATGGTCATACTTTGTAACTACACACGGGTCGGTGCAAGATCAGTATTTTATTGATACTTCTTATAAAAGGAAGCAGCTAGATATTCCAAAGTGCTTCAAGCTGATAGAACCATTCCAATTGTGTCCCAGATAAGCTCTCTTGAAAGAAGTGAACCCATACCTTTCTGTCAGCAGTATGGGATTTAATCTTCCGAATATAAGACTGTAGATGAAGCTTGGGACAAGATACGCCATCATATTTGGATAAGACGGGGACTTTGAACTTGTGAGGGATAATAACCCTTGAGACAAGACATAACTTTTCAAAATCCAGCCCAGGCACTCTCTGGATTTCCATGGCATTAAGGCGATCTTCCAATTGTTTGTATCTATCATCAGCTGGAGGACATTGTTCAGCAGAATAGTCTTCATCAGAATCTTAACCAGAACCAAGGTTATTATTCTCTTCATCTTTCACACTCTTGTCATCTTCTTCTTGGTTATCGTCTTCATTTAGGGAAACCTCAAAATCTAGAGCCCTTCCGACTAGACCTTTGAATCTTCTTCCCATATTAAGAAATATTGTTGGCTTTTTAGTATTCTTCTTATTCCCTTTTGTAATGAGGGTCTTCAACTCGTCTTGTCCCTTATCTAAGTCCAGGAACATTTGCTGAAATTGAGCGTTCTGAGCTTGAAGTTCTTTCACAGTTTGTTCGAGAGCCATCTTTTACTGAAATAAATAGCAAGAAGATAAGAAAACCTATCTAGAAAGTACCTGCTATGTGATGATATGCATGATATGTAAATGCAAGTGTAATGTTTTCAAGGACCTTTGCGGGATTTAAATATGTTTAAACAAAAGGAAACAAAAGAAATTTTAGTAATAATCTCAAATTATAATTGCCTTCTAGGCTTATAATGGCAACAAAACGAGTTACAAAGAAGCAACATATGAACTCAAGTCTCACATGGGTGTTTCATTTTTGTGTTTACATATGCATTAAGGCTTAGTTCTTTGTGGAGTTGTTTCGTTAGCTCCAACACTTTATTCTCACTAGCATAGAACTGAGTTTCAAAGGTATACATTTCTTCCTTGAGTTGAATCTAGGACTTCTATAGTTATTCAAAGTCAGTAGGCAAATCAGGATGAAGAATGATATGAGGAACACCTCCTTCAATAACTGGTTCTATGATAAAAGGTAGGATAGAAGGATATGGCATCATAATATTTTGAGCACGGGATCACGCCCATCTGAGGTAAGGCTCCAGAGGAATGGAAATCTTATGCCCCAAAGTTCCATTAATAATCTTATTGATCATGCCCTAAGCACATATAAGCCTTTGATGGTAAATCTAAGGGTCATTCTCATAGTCGAATACTATACCCTGGATGAGAGTATCGTGAGGACCGTCTCTTCAAGCGAAACCAAACTCACGTAGAGATTGGAAATGGTTGTAAGTGATACCCCCCCCCCCCCCCCCCCCTTATGCCAAGGAGTGGCACATTAGGGAATTCCCTACAACGGTCAATAATAGTGATGTCCTCTTGAGATCGGGAACACCAATGGATATCTGAATGGGTGAGAGACATCACCCTTTGAGACCACCTCAAGCCTTGTTCATTCTTCATTACTGATTGGGGAGGTGTGATAAGTGAAAATTGTAGCTATTTTTGTATATGCTTTTTGTTGCACTTATGGACTCTTTGTTGTTAATATCGTTGAATAAACCCGAATTTTGTGTAAATATGTTTAGTTTGTGTATAATACATTTTCTTGTATAAAGTGTATCATTTGATAGTTTTATATTTATTTTGTAGGTATTTGAGCATTGTTGGAGCAATGAGGAATAAAGCTCCAAGATGCATTTTTGGATCAAATAGGAATAAGGCCAAGATTGGAGGCCATTTGAAGTTGTACAGAAACCAACAGAGGTTGCCTTCCTGTCTTGCATTGCCGGGAGAAGGTATGGCTTCACCGGGAGAAATTCTGAAGACCAAGGTTGATGATAGCTCTACCTTGCTTCGTTGCTGCATCACTGGGCGAGGAGAAGATGGATCGCCGGGCAAAGTGAGTCTGTCGCCGGGTGAAAGAGGATATTTGTTTTAGTTGAGGACGTGGCTTTTCCTAGGCATTGTATATAAAAGTCGTTGCCGGGTGACGCTTTTATATCGTCGGGCGATGGTTGCGGATCAAATTTTCCTTATATTTTCATTTTTTGTCATTTTGGAAGGTGTTGGTTTTGGGAGAGATTTTTGTTCTCTCAACTCCATCCACCTCATTTTTATAGTGGATTAACTTAGATAACAACACTTGGGCTTTGCTTATGGATGATTGGAGGTGAATTTCTCATTGACTGGCGCTGAAAAAACGAAAGATTTGTGGTTTATCTCTTCTCCTCTCTATGTATTTCTCTTTTGTTGGGTTTTGTACATTTATTTTACTCTGAACTTATGTATATTTGTCGCCCATGGTGTTATATAAAACATTATTTATAAATCTTTGTGGATTTTTGTCTTAGATTTTTGCTCTGTGCTACAGATTTGAGTTGTTATAGACATATCCTACTTAGATACTTATCTAGGATGATTATTTGTTAGTTTCTGAACTCTAGAGATAGATTTAGATGTGACATCTACTTGGGTATCAGAGCTTAATGCCTCTCTGTGGTTGTGTTGTACTTAGAGATCGTCAGTGCGATTACATAGTTGTCTTCTGTGTTGCTAAGGAGGTAGAGAGATCATTTCCTTGGTGATACAACCAGTCTCTCAATTTGGGTTAGAAATGACTTACACTGTGAGTGATACGTAGAGACATTGATGAGTATTGGTAGGTTGAATGTAACTAGTTGGAAGATTTAAGTCTGTGATGAGTAGATTATTTTCAGGCTTGATTAGTTCTTCCTTAGTTTTTACTTTTTTTTACATTTATTTTCTGTTAATAACATTTTCTTTACAAACCCATTTATCCCCAAACTCATTAACGAGAGATTTGTCGAACGAAAATTTAATAACCAATCTCTATGGACACGATAAATTCCCAGATAAATATTTCCAAAAACTTTTGTTGCTTTTCGCTACACAGCTCCAACAAAATGGCTCTGTTGTCGGGGATTGGTTCTATTGTTTTTGCATTGTGATACTTTCTTTGTTTTTGAGTTTTGTAATTAATGTATATGTTGTGTAGAAATTATACATTAACTTGTATATGATATTTGTGCATATATGTGTTTTCACGTATTGTTGTTGTTGTACCCCAAAATTTTCCCTCCCTTTTTAACAAGAAATCACAACCTCAGGGTTTTCTCTGATTTTTCAGATTGGCTCAAGAATCAGTCAAACAGACTTTTCTTTATCAGTCAATCCAAAATTAGGGTTTCCACTGATTTTGTTGAGATTGGCTCAGGAATTAATCAGACAGATCTTTCTTTGGCAGTAATCCAGGATTAGGGTTTGTGCTTGCATTTCTCAGAAGAAACTGAATCCTCGGAAATTCAATTGATTGTTACATTATTTTTACGCTTGTTCAAGATTACTGGTTGTTTCTCAAAACCTAAATATCTGGGATAGGAGCTGAGACTTTTGTTTGGAACTTTGAGGCATTGGTTTGATCAGTGGAGTGAAAGGTTTATGGAATGCTTGTTTGTTTAACTGTACAACGCATATGTTAATTGGAATACTACGCATATTGTGATTAATATAGGGTTGCGAGACTGCAAAGTTTGTTGATTATTTATTTCATCTGGATTAGAATTATTGGGATACATTTCCAGTTATTTTAATTTAAGAGTCTTAAATAATTAAATAGATAATACAAGGAAAGATTGGAATATTTGACAGTAGAAAATTCTTTTTTGACAAAGACTTTTTATTTATTTCAAATGTTGTTACAAATTTTATTCGAATATTGTAAATTTACAACATACAGTATTTACAATAATATTTGTTTACAATAAATGAAAAAATAATAAATCTAAGCCTAAATCTCTTGAGATCTTTGACTTCTACTTCTACTGCTTCCTCTATCATCCAACTGGTACATACCTGCAAAAGACAGAAGAAAAAGAAATCAGTGCAATTAACTGAAAAAGAATTTTCAAGCAGATAAAAAGAAAAATCATCATTAAAGTCTGCTGGCCGGAATCAGAAATGCTATGTTCATCATATTTTATTTTCCTCTCTGCAAATCACAAGAAGACCGCTCTTCTCGGTTCACAGAGAGAAAAATAAAAGATATAAAATTGCAAGCATACAATTAATTCAAAATGCAAAAACATAGGCAAGTGGCAAGGCAAAGCAAACTATACTGCAAACTGAGTTTCAAATGCATTAACCAAATGTCAAACTGAGTTGCCAAATTGTCACAGCAAGTACATAATCCAGAAAATATGGAAAGAAAGTACAACAATACAGCAAGTTAAACCAAGTTACAAGCAAGAAAGCTTGTCCAAAGCCATCATCATTTTCTGGCCAGCAGCTTTTCAGAATTATATTATAATAACCAATTAAAAATGCTTAGGGGGAGAGAGAAAGAGAAGACCTAGTGAAGTGAGAGTTTGCAGTTTTGGCAGGCTGTTTTCAAGACAGTAAAAGAAAGCAAAAAGAAAATATATAACGGTCTAACAGTCCAGCAGAAGAGGGGGGGAAGACATAAAGCAAAATTGCAAAACCTGTTTTGAAAACACAGAACAAGCGAGCAAACCTGCCTGTAACACATCACTGCAAATCCAAAATAAAAACAAGTTCAAGTCTGCCTTACAAACACAACAAACATACGGTCCAGGCCAAACTGCCTCCCAAAATACAACAAACTTGCAAAACTGCTTCTCAAGCTCAACAAAAAACTTACAGTCCAAGCCAAAACTTGCAAATCTGCAGTTCCAACTGCAAACCTTACTCAAACTCCAAAAAACACAAAACTCAAACAGCCTGCCTTAAAGATGGCAAACCTGCTATCAAGGCACCCTGCATAAAAATTGCAAACCTGCAAAACTCAAAACAAACTCAGAACCAAGCTCTCAAAAAGCCAAAACTTCTCAACCTATAAACAACAAACTTGCCTAAACTGCAAGCCAAATTCACCAAAACCTGCATTACAAGTTTACAAAACTAACAACACAATCCAGGCCAAACACCAGAAGCAAGCCTGCTTCCAAATCCCAAAAACAAACAGTTCAAATCTGCTTGCAAAGACTCAAACAGCAAGCCTGCCTCCAAAACTAAAAACCTATCCAAACTTACAAGCAAAATAACCTCCAAATTGCAAGTCAAAAACCAAAACCACAAACTTGTCTACCAAAATCAAACTGCATAAACTGCAACTTGTCCGAAAAACAACAACAAGCCTGTTTCCAAACTCAGCTCAGCCTAACAAATAACAAAACCACAGATTCAACCACAAACCAAACTCCCAAACCTGTTTGGGCCAAAGGCTGCATAAACTGAAAACACAGTCTAAGCTAAAACTACACCACCCAAACATACAGTCCAAGCAAAAACTGCAACTTGCTCAAAAAACCCAACCAAAACTATCACCAACAAGTTTCAAACAACATGAAGAACAACAACAATAGCTAATCTCAGAACATCATCATCATTGACATCAAATAACCCACAAGGAGAGAGGAAGAGCATTCAGAATCAGTGACATTCAGCAACGAGAAAGGAAAAGATTCAGAAGTAGATAAAGTTTAGAATACATTTTCATCATCAACTCAAATCAAAACAACAAACAAAGAGGCAAATCTCAGAAAATCATCATCATTGATATCAAATAACTCATAAGAAAGAGGAAGAATCTTAGAAGCAAAACGACATAGGGTTCTCAGAACAAAATCATCATCAAACATCAATAAAAGTCCAAACAACATAGGGTTTTCAGAAACACGATCATCATCAAACCTTCAAAGAGGAAAGAAAATACAGAAATACCAGAAGCGACGTTCATCTTTATCCTCTTTCCTCCTCCGGCCACCAAGAGCGCCGCCGTTTCAACCCTCCATCCATTCTTCAGAAGCCAATCACCAAGGTATAGTTTCCTTTTCCTCAATTTTTTTGCATCTCACGCATGAAGCATCAAGGAATCAAAACATGCAAACAATAAAATGTACAAGAATCATACAAATGCAAACTGTAAAAACCCTAAAGAATCAGAACAAGATAAAAACTGTACCTTTCAAACCATCGCCTTGTACCGTCATGGAAAGGAGAGGATGAAGGTTGCGCTCTGGAAGCTTGGAGGCATGAGGAAGGATCAATGCTTCGCCTGAGAGAGATGAGGGACACGAAGAAGATGAGAGGAGCGGCGCCTTTGAAGCAAGAAATTGCAAACCCTAAATTCTGAGTACACTAAGCATGAACCCTAAAAACATTGTACGCTTCAGCTGGGCCTTTGCCCAAACAAAACCATAAGGCCCACTTCATTCTTACTAATACGCCCCCCCCCCCCCCCCCCCTTTCTCTTCCCCCCTTCTGGCCTGTTTGTTCTTCTTTCTTTGGGCCATCCAAAAATATGTTCTTAAGCCCAACTTTTTATTTTAACTCTTTTCTTTCTTAAAACCAATACAATTTCAATTATTTTCTTTTCTAAAATATTTATTTTTGTTAAATAATAAGAAACAAATAATAGCTTAATTTTTATTCGTTCTTTTCAATATAATTTTCTTTAATATTCGTTACATTTAATAAATACATAAATAAAAGAAACATTAATTTAAATAATTTCTTTAAAACTTTTTTTCATAAAAACATAAAACACAATAATAATAATAATATAATTTTTTAATCTTTCTAAATTAGGTTAAATTTTATTTGTTTATTTGTAAATAAATACATGCATCCCATATTTCTTTGATTTTCTTTATCTTACAATTTGTTATAATTTTTTACATTGAAAATGCGACAGTTCAATTTGGTTGTAATATATACTTGGACATTATTATTCTGATAAGACTCATCCCCATTTGTAAATAATTTGTACCCTCATCCTTGGATACTTATTTGTAATAACTTAGACTTTAAATTCCCGCAATTTATTGCTTTCAATATACTGTATAGTAATTAGGGTTTGTGTGCGAAGATTCAAAATCAATCGTTAGAGGACCTAATACAAGACAAATGCATGAAAATCAATACACAATTCACACTTGCACCTCTAGGGTAACCTCGCTTGTTACCTCGGAAAATGCAATCATGTCCCTCGAATACGAGACACTTTAACAAATATCCCTTTGATAAAAAAAGATCATAGTCCCACGATGACCCTCGATGTTGCCTTCGATAAAACGATCTCGTCCCTTACAAAAATTTTTAGGGTGTCTCACAAGTTGCTTTCAATGATTGTATACGATGACCCGCGCCTATCCCGTTTAACATCCTAACACAAGGTTGTTCATCAAACACAATGGTGAAACAACACTGTTAAAAAGGGTTAAAAACATAAGAAAGATCTTCGAGTAAAATAGGGTAGACAACTCTTAGTTACTTGATTAAAATCTTGCAAAACATCCTTGCCATTTTCAAACACACTTCACAACACAACTTCAAAACAATTTCAAAACAACTTTCAAAAAATTGAAATATCTTTTCAAAAAGACACACACCTTTGTATATATTCAAACAAGAATCGTTACAAAGGGTGCCTAGACAAGGCATCTTTTTAAAAACATTTTCAAAACCACACACACAAAGCACCATTTCAAACAAGTGAAAAGCAAAGGCAAGTGATCTAAAACAAGTAACTAAGAGCCCATGGATAACCATGGATGAAAAGGGTGCTAGAACCTTCCCTTTTCATAATCTACCCCCCGAACCCAAGAAAACATCTCAAAGGTCTTTCCTGTGCTTTTTGACCTTTCCTTAGGATAAAATAAAAAGTCGATGGCGACTCTTGCTAAACCGAACAAGTGCGAACACAAACGCAAAATCCCAAGTCAGTTCTCCCACCGTATCACAGAACTGGCGACTCTGCTGGGGATCATTCTAAAAGTGGGGTTACCTTAGGCTTTTAGATCACCTTTACATGCTTACCTTGATTGCTTTGATTGCTTTACTTTTTGGGTTCCTTGTTTGGGTTTGTTTTAAATCCTACACCCGGATTTGGGGGCACCTTTTAGGTAAGTAGCAATAAACTGTGAGGGAACTGTGCAGGGTATACCGACATGGTTGAAACAGTAGCTACGTTAGTGTGACATATTTGTGGGTACCGGTAGCCTTTGAGTCAATCAAAGAGAATACGGGGCCGCTGAGTGATGTCATGAAGCACTAAAAAACTCTTAGAACCTTACTCAACCATCTTGGCCTTATTAGGGGTAGTGAGATGACCAGCTTTGGTGCAGTCCGAAGTTGGTAGATACTCGATACTACACTCATTGAGGGTTGTTTTCTTGGAATATTTTGGTCGCCAGTTAAGTGGCTAAACCAAAACAATGAACACAGAAAATAATCCAGTGATATTGAGCTCCTTAGAACCCGGTTACTATTTATAGGACATGTTGAGCCAACTAACTTCAAAAGGGTACTTACCTACAAACCCCATGCAAGGCTAAACCTAAGGACTTGTTTGCTTTGTGTGAATGTGATTATCTGTATATACACTTGCTTACTTTTGCATACATGTACATAACATCATAACATCATACCATAGCATTTTCAATAACCATTTCGAGGATCTCGAGGGTCTTTGATGCAGGGGCACGTTGAACCAGACATCTACCAAAGGGCAAGAGGATTTTCCTCTAAACAAACATCGTCAAAGATCAATTACAACAACTTGAATCAAGGGCTTTGACCCACTCGACATGGTGAGCTTGATTCTCGTGGAAAGACATCCACTGATACAAAGTTCTCCAGTCAAAGACATTGATCGAAGTTCAATCTCTAACATTTTCTTGTGTTTACCCCGCGAGATCCTTGAAAACATGCATCCACATAACATGCATCCACATCATGACAGGTTTTCCCTTTCAGGTTTCCTTATTCTCCTACTGTTTATTTCAGTAGAGATGGCTCTAGAGAGGACTATCGAAGATATCCAGGCTCAAAACGCTCACTTTCAAGAAATGTTCTTGAACCTGTCCCAGGGGCAAGAAGAAGTGAAAGCTCTCCTTACAAGGGGCATGGTCGTAGGGAATCCAGACGGCGTCAGGAATGATTGATTGGAAGAGCTACATATTGAGTTAGCAACAATGAAGATCCAGATGATGGGACAACTGGTGGGCCAGATGGCTCTCATTCAAGACCTGGCTCAAAGACAAGAGGAGCTCAGGGTCCTCGTCAACAAACTGCTTCAAGATAACCAAAGGGGGCAAACAACTAGGGTTGAAGATCAAGTCATCATTCAACCTCCTCTGAGACAAGAAGACAAGGGAAAAGCTCCCCAACTTGCTTCAGGGTCACAAGCCCAGCAACAACCTCGTCGGCGTCAACAGGGTAATCGGCGTAAGCAAAATACGTCTGGAAGACAGTTCACTAAGACCGACATACCATCATCTCTAATACTGGAACACTTGTTGGAGGTCAATCTGACTGCTTTAAAGGATCCTATTCGGAAGCCCAATACCTCTGCTCCTAGCTATCACCCTGACGCGTTTTGTGTATACCACTCCTATAGTCCTGGGCATGACACCGACGACTGTTGGGCTTTGAAAAACAAAATTCAAGATTTGATTGACAATGGAGTGCTGAAATTCATGCCAGATGGCGAGATGAAAATTTTCCGCTGAGGGTTCTCCACCTGAAATGACAAAGTTCAGACTAAGAGAATTTTGTTTCATTTGAATTTTCAAGTTGTAATTTCTTTTGTTATTCAAACAATTATTTGTTGATGTCAAACTCTGTTTCATTAATGCATTGCATATGTTTGTCTTGAATTCATCCATTCGTTTTCACTATTCTTGAATTATGCTTTCTACTTTCTTTATGATATTTAACTCTTGATAAAAGTTACAAGTCTTTAGAGGGAGGATGACGAAACAATACCATAATCTCATACAGTATGCTTTTGGACAGACCTTGCTCACGATGTACAGGCGTTTCTTTCAAATCCTAAACATTGGAGTTATAAGGAAGATAATCCCTAGTCAACCCCTTCAAGCCAAAGAAGTATAAGTTTTCTGTTTTAAACACAAAATTGAAACCTTTGATTAAACCTGGGGCAGGGTAGTCTCTTGGTTAATTCAAAAGGTGTGCATTAAAGTCGCAAACTCTCAGTTCGTAATACAACGAATGACATTAAAAACATTCCTTTGGAACCAAAAGACAGTGATGGTTCCTTATCTCATAGGCAGTCATTATCTCTCAAAAGAGAAAATCCCATTGAGCCAAAACCTACGAAGGAGGCTTAAGAACGCTGGGGCATCCCGCTGACTGTAATCTCGAAAATAGGAACAGTCAGGCAAAAATTAGGGATAACAAATCAAAAGAAAGAGGTCACTACAAATCCTCAACAACATGAAAAATGTTGCAAAAATGACCGCCTTCCCATAAAGTTCAACTTGTGTGAACCATCACCAAAACGTCGTGCCAAACTCGAATAGAGTTCAACGTACAATTAATTGAGTTTAGGATTGAAGAACATCATGAAGAGCGGGTGGGTACAAATATACTTTGAGCCTTTATCCTTTGTTTCTTAAACCGTGAACCAAGCCACATTACCACCCTTCAAAAGTCCTAATTGAAGCATGGGTTAGTCCGAAAGCATACTGTTACAAAAGGTATTCTGACTCCTGTAAGGCTTTACTCTAAATCTTGAGATGAATTTGTCTTATAAAAGTTTTCTGCTAAAAAACGCATTTTTCAAAATTCCAAGACAATCATAAACTTTGCATTATTTGAATACCGTTGTTTGCACATGCTTATTTGTTTGACAGTGAAGAAATTCACAAAAGTGAATGTTCGGATGAACGAAATCTCTCTCAATGAATAAAATCACTTCAACTGGGATGACACTCGCGTTGCAAAAATCTCCCATCCACGAAAGGGGACTTGATATGGTATTGTCCAGTAAAGCTGGGCAGTCCAGTCAAGATTTCAAGAAATCTCTCAATTGCAGTTTAACCTGGGGCAAGTCTCCCTCACCATCACTTGGGGCATTCAAAATGTCAATCTCAACAAAGGGTTACGTACAGTCCAAGTTTCCTGGCAGTGCCACAAGCACTTGATACTAGGGGCAGTGACAAATCTCTCTGAAATCTTTCTGAAAATAAATTCAGGCGTCCTCAAGAAGTTCATCACCTCTCTAGCAGACCAGCAGTCATGGGTTTATTTCCCCAACATTTTTCAAGGAATTATTCTCCAAAACAAAATTACATTTCAACAACATTCATAACGTACACAGATTGATCGATCGTCAAAAATTCCTTCATCACCTGTTGGAAGTTACGGTCGTCAGAGATTCCTCCATCATCCAGTTGAGTCAAAATTAATCCAAGACCCTCTCTGATTTGGTCAAATCAACACTAAGATATCCCTAATTCTTATGCCAATGGAAGATCTTCCGGGTTTTTGATATTTCAGATAAATCTCCCAGCGATTTATTCTGGTTTTCTTCGATACCAGAGATGAAGAATCCAACTCTTTTCTCCTTCATCAGCTCGGGATTTATTTTCCCCAGCGAAAGGTCATCTTGAAAAACATTACACCTCCGTGCATCAGGACATCATGCAACGTGATCTCATTTATTTTGAGAACATCATTGTTTGATATATGCCACTACCCTTTACCTCTCAGGAAAGGTACAATCAAATTCAAGCGACAAAGCTTTTCTTCAGTCGAATTACGGATAAGTTCCTAAATTTCGACAAAGCTTTTATTCCAGTTGAATTCCGGACAAGCTCCTAAATCTCAAACAGAAACAACTCACCAGCAGAATAACGGACAACTGAAGCTCCTAAAAATCTGTTTCTCTCAAGAATGAAGATTCTCATCCTTGAAACCTCAAGAGATTGGTATACTCCCAAGCTCCTGATACCGTTAACAGAATGAAGATTCTCATCCTTGAAACCTCGAGAGATTGGTATACTCCCAAGCTCCTGATACCGTTAACAGAATGAAGATTCTCATCCTTGAAACCTCAAAAGATTGGTATACTCCCAAGCTCCTGATACCGTTAACAGAATGAAGATTCTCATCCTTGGAACCTCAAGAGATTGGTATACTCCCAAGCTCCTGATACCGTTAACAGAATGAAGATCCTCATCCTTGAAACCTCAAGAGATTGGTATACTCCCAAGCTCCTGATACCCACAGAATAACGGACAACTGAAGCTCCTAAAAATATGTTTCTCTCAAGAATGAAGATTCTCATCCTTGAAACCTCAAGAGATTGGTATACTCTCAAGCTCCTGATACCCACAGAATAACGGGCAACTGAAGCTCCTAAAAATTTGTTTCTCTCAAGAATGAAGATTCTCATCCTTGAAACCTCAAGAGATGGGTATACTCCCAACCTTCTAACCCAAAAGCCTGAATGAAGATTCTCATTTCTCGCTTCCCCAATAGATTGGCATACACCCAACCTCCTGATATTCCCGACGGGATGAAGATTCTCATTCTCAAAGTGACAGGAATAAGCTTTTCCAAGAGTCCTGAGTTTTTTACTCTCTAACAGGATAGCCACTCTGCAACAGTATGGCTATTCCCCACAGAGTTCTAACTCCCCAAGCAGAATAAAGACTCTCATTCTGAAATCCTCACAGAGTGTTCAGATATTCCCCAGCGAAGATATCCTTAAAACAGGAATACCCAGTAGATTGGCATACAACCCAAACTCCTGATTTCCCTAACAGTGGTCCCAGGACTTCTCATTTTCAACGATCAAAGGATTTTCAATCCCCGGCAGCAGTCAAGGATTTACTTTCCCCGACGGCGGTGAAAGATTTTATTATCTCCAGCTATCCAGGATTTATCTTCCTCAGCAAGATGGCTAATCAGCTTACATGCGCATTCATTACATTCAAATATCATAAGCATTGATATAACACATACATTGCATCATACAACATAACTTTGTGTTTCAGCTAATATTTCATCCGTCGCAGGATAAGTTTAGCAAGTTTCAAACTTCAAGGATTTCTGAAAACAGTTCACGGATGCCTCCCGACACGGATGCTAATCTATTGCTTATTCAGACCCCCAGCTCAGAGACGTTCCAAACATGGATACCTTTCTGATACTCACCCACTCACCTACAACATACAGTTCAACAAATATTCTTGGATGGCATCTTTAAGCCCATCTCCGACAAGATTCTGTCACATCTCCAAATGGCATCTTTAAGCCCATTCCCTCGGCTATGGTTTGACGAGTGCAAATTTATGGGCACTCTAGTGTCCAATCATCTTTTACCTTCGAGTCGCGAAAGGCAAAATTGCCAATCTAACTCTTCAGGTTCAAGAAGATTGAACAGGGGCAACTGTTGTACCCCAAAATTTTCCCTCCTTTTTTCACAAGAAATCACAACCTCAGGGTTTTCTCTGATTTTTCAGATTGGCTCAAGAATCGGTCAAACAGACTTTTCTTTATCAGTCAATCCAGAATTAGGGTTTCCACTGATTTTGTTGAGATTGGCTCAGGAATTAATCAGACAGATCTTTCTTTGACAATAATCCAGGATTAGGGTTTGCGCTTGCATTTCTCAGAAGAAACTGAATCCTCAGAAATTCAATTGACTGTTACATTATTTTTACGCTTGTTCAAGATTACTGGTTGTTTCTCAAAACCTAAATATCTGGGATAGGAGCTGAGACTTTTGTTTGGAACTTTGAGGCATTGGTTTGATCAGTGGAGTGAAAGGTTTATGGAATGCTTGTTTGTTTAACTGTACAACGCATATGTTAATTGGAATACTACGCATATTGTGATTAATATAGGGTTGCGACACTGCAAAGTTTGTTGATTATTTATTTCATCTGGATTAGAATTATTGGGGTACATTTCCAGTTATTTTAATTTAAGAGTCTTAAATAATTAAATAGACAATACAAGGAAAGATTGGAATATTTGACAGTAGAAAATTCTTTTTTGACAAAGACTTTTTATTTATTTCAAATGTTGTTACAAATTTTATTCGAATATTGTAAATTTACAACTTACAGCATTTACAATAATATTTGTTTACAATAAATGAAAAAAATAATAAATCTAAGCCTAAATCTCTTGAGATCTTT
This sequence comes from Vicia faba, assembly GCA_948472305.1. Taxonomy (NCBI): domain Eukaryota; kingdom Viridiplantae; phylum Streptophyta; class Magnoliopsida; order Fabales; family Fabaceae; genus Vicia; species Vicia faba. Next base: position 1,396,492,552 of record OX451738.1, on the reverse strand, counting down.
GACTTCTACTTCTACTGCTTCCTCTATCACCCAACTGGTGCTTACCTGCAAAAGATAGAAGAAAAAGAAATCAGTACAATTAACAGAAAAATAATTTTCAAGAAAATAAAAAGAAAAATCATCATTAAAGTCTGCTGGCCAGAATCAGAAATGCTATGTTCATCATATTTTATTTTCCTCTCTGCAAATCACAAGAAGATCGCTCTTCTCGGTTCATAGAGAGAAAAATAAAAGATATAAAATTGCAAGCATACAATTAATTCAAAATGCAAAAACATAGGCAAGTGGCAAGGCAAAGCAAACTATACTGCAAACTGAGTTTCAAATGTATTAACCAAATGTCAAACTGAGTTGCCAAACTGTCACAGCAAGTACACAATGCAGAAAATATGGAAAGAAAGTACAACAATGCAGCAAGATAAAACAAGTTACAAGTAAGAAGGCTTGTCCAAAGCCATCATCATTTTCTGGCCAGCAGCTTTTCAGAATTATATTATAATAAGCAATTAAAAGTGCTTAGGGGGAGAGAGAAAGAGAAGACCTAGTGAAGTGAGAGTTTGCAATTTTGGCAGGCTGTTTTCAAGACAGTAAAAGAAAGCAAAAAGAAAATATATAACGGTCTAACAGTCCAGAAGAAGAGGGGGGGAAGACATAGAGAAAAATTGCAAAACCTGTTTTGAAAACACAAAAATAAGCGAGCAAACCTGCCTGTAACACATCACTGCAAATCCCAAATAAAAACAAGTTCAAGCCTGCCTTACAAACACAACAAACATACAGTCCAGGCCAAACTGCCTCCCAAAATACAACAAACCTGCAAAACTACTTCTCAAGCTCAACAAAAAACTTACAGTCCAAGCCAAAACTTGCAAATCTGCAGTTCCAACTGCAAACCTTACTCAAACTCCAAAAAACACAAAACTCAAACAGCCTGCCTTAAAGATGGCAAACCTGCTATCAAGGCACCCTGCATAAAAATTGAAAACCTGGAAAACTGAAAACAAACTCAGAACCAAGCTCTCAAAAATCCAAAACTTCCCAACCTATAAACAACAAACTTGCCTAAATTGCAAGCCAAATTCACCAAAACCTGCATTACAAGTTTACAAAACTAACAGCACAGTCCAGGCCAAACACCAGAAGCAAGCCTGCTTCCAAATCCCAAAAACAAACAGTTCAAATCTGCTTGCAAAGACTCAAACAGCAAGCCTGCCTCCAAAACTAAAAACCTGTCCAAACTTACAAGCAAAATAACCTCCAAACTGCAAGTCAAAAACCAAAACCACAAACTTGTTTACCAAAATCAAACTGCATAAATGGCAACTTGTCCAAAAAAACAACAACAAGCTTGTTTCCAAACTCAGCTCAGCCTAACAAATAACAAAACCATAGATTCAAACACAAACCAAACTCCCAAACCTGTTTGGGCCAAAGGCTGCATAAACTGCAAACACAATCCAAGCTAAAACTACACCACCCAAACATACAGTCCAAGCAAAAACTGCAACTTGCTCAAAAAACCCAACCAAAACTATCACCAACAAGTTTCAAACAACATGAAGAACAACAACAATAGCTAATCTCAGAACATCATCATCATTGACAACAAATAACCCACAAGGAGAGAGGAAGAGAATTCAGAATCAGTGACATTCAGCAACGAGAAAGGAAAAGATTCAGAAGTAGATAAAGTTCAGAATACATTTTCATCATCAACTCAAATCAAAACAACAAACAAAGAGGCAAATCTCATAAAATCATCATCATTGATATCAAATAACTCAGAAGAAAGAGGAAGAATCTTATAAGCAAAACGACATAGGGTTCTCAGAACAAAATCATCATCAAACATCAATAAAAGTCCAAACAACATAGGGTTTTCAGAAACACGATCATCATCAAACCTTCAAAGAGGAAAGAAAATACAGAAATACCAGAAGCGACGTTCATCTTCATCCTCTTTCCGCCTCCGGCCACCAAGAGCGTCGCTGTTTCAACCCTCCATACATTCTTCAGAAGCCAATCACCAAGGTATAGTTTCCTTTTCCTCAATTTTTCTGCATCTCACGCATGAAGCATCAAGAAATCAAAACATGCAAACAATAAAATGTACAAGAATCATACAAATACAAACTATAAAAACCCTAAAGAATCATAACAAGATAAAAACTGTACCTTTCAAACCATCTCCTTGTACCGTCGTGGAGAGGAGAGGATGAAGGTGGCGCTCTGGAAGCTTGGAGGCATGAGGAAGGATCAATGCTTCGCCTTAGAGAGATGAGAGACACGAAGAAGATGAGAGGAGCGGTGCCGTTGAAGCAAGAAATTGCAAACCCTAAATTCTGAGTACACTAAGCATGAACCCTAAAAACACTGTACGCTTCTGTTGGGCCTTTGCACAAACAAAACCATAAGGCCCACTTGATTCTTACTAATACGCCCCCCCCCCTCCTTTCTCTTCCCCTCTTCTGGCCTGTTTGTTCTTCTTTGTTTGGGCCATCCAAAAATATGTTCTTAAGCCCACCTTTTTATTTTAACTCTTTTCTTTCTTAAAACGAATACAATTTCAATTATTTTCTTTTCTAAAATATTTATTTTTGTTAAATAATAAGAAACAAATAATAGCTTAATTTTTATTCGTTCTTTTCAATATAATTTTCTTTAATATTCGTTACATTTAATAAATATATAAATAAAAGAAACATTAATTTAAATAATTTTCTTTAAAACTTTTTTTCATAAAAACATAAAACACAATAATAATAATAATATAATTTTTTAATCTTTCTTAATTAGGTTAAATTTTATTTGTTTATTTGTAAATAAATACATGCATCCCATATTTCTTTGATTTTCTTTATCTTACAATTTGTTATAATTTTTTACATTGAAAATGCGACAGTTCAATTTGGTTGTAATATATACTTGGACATTATTATTCTGATAAGACTCATCCCCGTTTGTAAATAATTTGTACCCCCATCCCTGGATACTTATTTGTAATAACTTAGACTTTAAATTCCCGCAATTTATTGCTTTCAATATACTGTATAGTAATTAGGGTTTGTGTGCGAAGATTCAAAATCAATCGTTAGAGGACCTAATACAAGACAAATGCATGAAAATCAATATACAATTCACACTTGCACCTCTAGGGTAACCTTGCTTGTTGCCTCGGAAAATGCAATCATGTCCCTCGAATACGAGACACTTTAACAAATGTCCCTTCGATAAACAAAGATCGTAGTCCCACGATGACCCTCGATGTTGCCTTCGATAAAATGATCTCGTCCCTTACAAAAATTGTTAGGGTGTATCACAAGTTGCTTTCAATGATTGTATACGATGACCCGCGCCTGTCCCGTTTAACATCCTAACACAAGGTTGTTCATCAAACACAATGGTGAAACAACACTATTAAAAAGGGTTAAAAACATAAGAAAGATCTTCGAGTAAAATAGGGTAGACAACTCTTAGTTACTTGATCAAAATCTTGCAAAACATCGTTGCCATTTTCAAACACACTTCACAACACAACTTCAAAAAAATTTCAAAACAACTTTCAAAACATTGAAATATCTTTTCAAAAAGACACACACCTTTGTATATATTCAAACAAGAATCGTTACAAAGGTTGCCTAGACAAGGCATCTTTTTTAAAACATTTTCAAAACCACACACACAAAGCACCATTTCAAATAAGTGAAAAGCAAAGGCAAGTGATCTAAAACAAGCAACTAAGAGCCCATGGATAACCATGGATGAAAAGGGTGCTAGCACCTTCCCTTTTCATAATCTACCCCCCGAACCCAAGAAAACATCTCAAAGGTCTTTCCTGTGTTTTTTGACCTTTCCTTAGGATAAAATAAAAAGTCGATGGTGACTCTTGCTAAACCGAACAAGTGTGAACACAAACGTAAAATCCTAAGTCAGTTCTCCCACCGTATCACAGTTGTGAATTGTCTCGTTTTCATAACGTTTGTTGTGTGATTTTTAGGACACTTTCTTTAGGTTTGCACCGTGTGACAATACCATGGCATGATGGGAGGAGATTACTAGCTCGCACAATAAAGGCGTCGATCTTACAACGTAAAACAAGCATGTTTATTTGTATTTGTTTATGTGTGTGGTGATTTATGCTTTAACAAGTTAAAACAAGGAAATGTTCTGAATTTCAAATCTCCACTTTTCAACTTGTTAATTCATTTTCACCCGGTTTTCATATCGTTATTTGTTTTGTTATTTCAATTTGTGTTTTCCAAAAGCTTGTCGTGTTTAGCTTGAGGAGTTTTGTTAGTTTTATATATTGTAAATTTTGTACATTGAAAATTTATAGGAGTATTATTTTTCTAATTCTTTTGTTGTTGTTTGCACTCAAGTTTTGGTCCGGTAACTTGTAGAATATTGATGTGATTTGTCAAGTTTGATCGTTTCGACTTGTGAATGCATGGTAATGATTTTGTTAAAGTTGTGTACACGTTCGAGGTATGTGTTTATCGCTTTCTATACTTTAGCATATTCATGATACTTAGACATTTTACAATTTTATGCCATTCATTATTTTGTATACTTGTTCATTTGTGAATCACTTTAGTTCCTACCCTTTTTGTGAAGTAGATTTCCATTGTTCACATTTGTTGGAGACCACAATTCTTGTTTTAACTGGATTTTATTATGCTTAATCTTTTATTTGTGTTGATTGTATGAAAGCTTGAACATGATCAAGGCTTTTTTTTGTTTCATTTTGAGCATAACTACCTTGGCCAAATAAGTTTGTGAGTGTGTGATCATTAGTAACCCCTTTGAGCTTTTTGTCGATATCCATGTTGTATTTGCTAAATGCTTGTCTATGAGTGTTTAGTTTCCCTTTTTGCATGGATGTTGATTCCTTGTTTTCTTGAACCCTTAACTATGATTTATAGTTGAATTTTTACCTTGCCTTAAAAAGTAGGGAGTATTAACATCATGATGATGGTTGAATTCAAGTTGGGGAGAGGAATGCTTATGTGCTTATGTTGTGATTTCTATGAGGTTGAAAAAGAAAAGAAAAAGAAAAGAAAAAGAAAAGAAAAAGAAAAGAATAAAAAAAAGTGAAATAGAAAAGATAGAAAAAGAAAGAGAAAAATTGAAAAAGCATTGAAAAAAGAAAAACAAAAAAGAGTATGGAATAATGTTGTGTTAATAAGTGATGTGTGTTGGTGTGAAACTTGTGATGGAGAAGAATTTTGATTGAAATTCTATTGTTTGAAACTTTGTGGAAGTAATTACTCCCTTAGTTTTAGGCAAGTTTTTGTTTCGATTAGCTTTGGGACTTATCACTTGTTTGTTAACCAATCCACATTACAACCTTGAAAATCCCTTGATATTCTTGCTTTTATATTTTAAATGTAAATTTTTGTATGAATGCATAATTTAGTCTATTGTTTGCAAGATTATTGATGAGTGAAAATACCTCATTTTTATGTGTTTTTCATCTACCGATGATTGTGTTTGCTAGGTGTGATTCATTTGTTAACTAGTATTGTTTTAGAATGTTTGGCATATTCTTTGTATTTAGCATTTGTTTCATGTTTATGTTATCTTCGTAGTTTAGTGGTAAGTATGTATCTTCGTGTGTACGATTTTTCATTTGAACCACTGCATTTGTTTTCCATTTTCAAAATCTGTTGATTCGTGATTCTTTGATTTATCATTCTTTGTTCTTTATGTTATTTGACTTTGTTTGAGGACAAACATAAGTTCAAGTTGCAGAGAGTTTGACAAGTCCAAATTGTAGTTATTTTTGTATATACTTTTTGTTGCACTTATCGACTCTTTGTTGTTAATATCGTTGAATAAACCCGACTTTTGTGTAAATACATTTAGTTTCTGTATAATGCGTTTTCTTGTATAAAGTGTATTGTTTGATAGTTTTGTATTTATTTTGTAGGTATTGGAGCATTGTTGGAGCAATGAGGAATAAAGCTCCAAGATGCATTTTTGGATCAAATAGGAATAAGGCCAAGATTCGAGGCCATTTGAAGTTACAGAGAAAGGAACAAAAGTTACCTTCTTGTCTTGGATCGTCGGGCGAAGGGAAGGCATCGCCAGGAGAAATTCTGAAGACCAATGTTGATGAAAGCTCTTCCTTGCTTCGTTGCTGCATCATTGGGCGAGGAGAAGATGCATCGCCAGGCGACGTGAGTATGTCACTGGGCGAAAGAGGATATTTGTTTTAGTTGAGGACGTGGCTTTTCCTCGGCCTTGTATATAAGAGTTGTCGTCGGTGACACTTTTATTTTGTTGGGCGATATTTGTGGATCAAATTTTCCTTATATTTTCATTTTCTGTCATTTTGGAAGGTGTTGGTTTTTGGAGAGATTTTTGTTCTCTCAACTCCATCCACCTCATTTTTGTAGTGGATTATCTTAGATAACAACACTAGGGCTTTTCTTATGGATGATTCGAGGTGGATTTATCATTTACGGGCGCTGACAAACCAGAAGATTTGTTGTTTATCTCTTCTCCTCTCTATGTATTTCTCTTATGTTGGGTTTTGTACATGTATTTTACTCTGAACTTATGTATATTTGTCTCCCATGGCATTATATAAAACTTTCTTTACAAATCTTTATGGATCGTTGTCTTAGATTTTTGCTTTGTGCTAAGGATTCGAGTTGTTATAGACATATACTGCTTAGATTCTTATCTAGGATGACTATCTGTTAGTTTCTGAACTCTAGAGATAGATTTAGAGGTGACATCTACTTGGGTATCAGAGCTTAATGCCTCTGTGTTGTTGTGTTGTACTGAGAGATCATCGGTGCGATTACATAGTTCTCTTTTGTGTTTTTGAGGAGGTAGAGAGATCATTTTCCTTGTGATACAATCGGTCTCTCAACTTGGGCTAGAAATGACTTAGGTGTAAGTGATACGTAAAGACATTGATGAGTATTGTTAGGTTGAATGTAACCGGTCGGTAGATTTAAGTCTGTGATGAGTAGATTATTTACCGACTTGATTAGTTCTTCTTTAGTTTTTACTTTTTTTTACATTTACTTTCTGTTAATAACATTTTCTTTACAAACCCATTTATTCCAAACTCAATAATGAGAGATTTGTCGAACGATAATTCAATAACCAATCTCTGTGGACACGATAAATTCCCGGATAAATATTTCTAAAAAATTTGTTGCTTGCCGCTACACCGCTCCAACAAGGTGCAAAATAAACCACCTGGAAAGTAGAGGTATGCAACACAAGAGAGTCTCTCGCTTCCTCATAGTACGGTTGTGAAGAGAATGCAAAATATCTCCAAGCACAGTGGGCACTAGATTATGGGTAAGAAATATTTTGATGGTGTTTACATCTATGAGTTGGTATGGGTTAGGGAAAAGCACCAAACTGTAGATCAGCAAAGCCAAAATATCCTCAAAAGCATGAATACTCATGGCATCTAGAAACCATTGAGCCTTCTCTATCATAAATTTAGGAAGAAAACCCTTGACTCCATTTCTTGTTTTCCAATTAGATACAATGTTCGATCATTTCATATGTTAGGCTGCCACAATATCTTCAGGTTTTGGAACTTGCTCTAGACTGGTGAAAGGTATCTAATCAAGAATAGGCACTCCGAGTAACTTAGAGAATTCTTCCATTGTGAGCACTAACTGATAATCCGGGAAGGTAAAACTGTGAGGTTTAGGATCAAAGAACTGGAATAGAACAATCATCATGTCTTCTTTGAAACCAGTAGTAACCAAACTGAGTAGATAACCATGTCTCTGGGTGAATTGAGAACCGTCACGAACCTTTGAGACTAATTCCCCAAGCTTGGAAGGTACCCTTACGAAGTTGACTCGGATAGTATTTCAGCGATTGGAAGCTATGACCCTGCAACAAAGAACAAAGATAAATCCTCTAGATCCTTGAAATGGTTAGTGAAAATGTTATGATATGATGTTATGATGTCATGTTTAAATATATAACAAACACAAAAAAAGCATACAAGAACCTTAGGTTTAAGGCTTGCATGTGGTTCGTAGGTAAGTACCTTCTTGAAGTTTAGTTGGCTCAAGCTGTCCTAAAATAGTAACCGCGTTCTAGGGATCTCAATATCACTGATTTTTCTCACAGGTTTCGTTTAGCACGGTGAAACAACCGGCAGAAAATCATCCAAACAATGAAGTCGCCATCAAATGTCTTTTATCCCACATGAAGGGAAAGGTAAACATCGAGAAAACCTGAGAAGGGAGAAGTCACGGTCTTGCGACCAAGAGATTGGGCAAGGGAGTCTGTTACGCGAGTGGAAGGTATTAGCACCCTACACGCCCGTAGTACTCTATGGTATTTGCTCTTGTTATCTATCTTATAGGTGTGTTTAATATATGCTTATTGTTTACTACCGAGGAAGAATTCATGCAAAATAAAGGAGAAAATAATGTAGGGAAAAGAAAGTTGTGCTCGCTTGGGCCCTACCCCAATGCCTACGTATCCTTTTTTAGGAATCAGAGTTACCGTAGTTTGGCTCACATGTTTTGTTTGTTTTGTGTTTTTTATGAAAAATGTTAATTTCGCTTTCTTTCGTATCTCGACCTTTGGAGACTCACGCGTTGGCATAGAAGTAAATTAATCATGTCCTTATTCAAAATGGTTTTGAGTTACACCCTCAAGGCAAGATGACACATTTGATTGGTTTATGTTTTGTTACCTTGAAAAATGGTTTAAGTGTGATTAGCATATTTTATGATTTGCTAAGAAAAAGGAAGTTTTAGTTTTAAATGCATATGCAAAAGGGAACAACTAAGGGAGACTAGCCTAGCACTACCCCTAATGTTATCATGCAATGATAGCCCTAATATTTGGATTAACAAAAGGGAAATGTCTACCTAATGTTAGCATGCATGGTTTGCAACCTAAAGCTAACTTGCATCCGAAAGGAGTAAACACATCCAAGGGGAACATGGAATGTACAAGGATAAAACAAAGAAGCTCGAAAGAGCACACACATAAAATAGTTAGAAAAAAAACGAAATGCTTTAGTTAAGGGGAGCATATCACCCGAGACAAACAAGCAGAAATGAGATGAAAAAACAAAAATGCAATGTCCTAAGCGACTGAACACCTAAACAAGATATAGAAGATCGAGGTAGGCGACATAAGGTAGTATGAACAATCACGCAATGTTAGCATCGGCCAATGCGAACTCCTGACAAAGGTGTGGGGGTTTGATTGCAAAACCCTTCCCCACTTGAAGACTCGATAATAAGAGCATGCACAACTCCGAAGTATCGTGGTGCGTCACGAGCTAAGGATAACACAAATGAAATGGCGGGGGTTGATTGTGAACCCTCCCCGCTTGCCTCTTTTTGAGGACTTATCATCTGTACATATGCAGACACAAATATAAACACACGTGCATAATACCTACTTCAAGGGTAGGGTTTTAAACAAAAACAAATATCACACAGAATGCACACAATACGGAATTTCCCTAAACGGGTCTTTAAATAAACCAGAAGAATTCCTGACATGATCAGTAATAGAGATCTCCTTCATACATATGTACCCTACTTCTCATGGAAAGAAAATCATTAAAGCCCTACTTCTCATCATCTCTAGAAAGCGGTAAAGAAGTGTGATAAAGTGTGGAAAAATACAATGGTAGTAGCGGCGACTACTAAAGCAAGCCAGTTGTCGAAAGCAGACGAAAGCACTAGAGAAACAGGGAGTATGCGTCGAGCAAGCTTCACCAAGAAACAAAAAAGTCAGAAACGATATATGTTGTACCCCAAAATATTCCCTCCCATATTTCTCAAGACATTGCAAGAACAATCTCCAAGTGGCTCAAGATTGCTCAAGAATTGGACAGTCAAGTCATCTCCTAAGGCAGTCAACCTCAAAATTAGGGTTTTGTGTTGCATCAAGGTCCTTACATCCAAATGACCTGAAATTCTCCCCAATGTCCTAACATGTTCTCAAGTTCATCCATGTCAAATTTCAAGCCTTGCAGAAGAAGTTTGGTCAGTCAATTGCTCAAAGGGTCCCAAAATCGACTGTGATAGGGCAAAAGTCAACTGTGACCTACAAATAGTCAAACTTCAAGATTTTTTGTCAACATTCTCATTTTTAATTATATTTCATAATTTGATCAAGGTTTGATCATTATTCATCAAGGATTGCTCAAAATTCATCAAGACTCAAAAGTTGCTAAATTAGGGTTTTGTAGGAAAAGTCAACTCAACTTTGACCAAGCATAACTTTCTCATACTTTATGAGAAATGACCCATAAAAAGATAATTTTGAAGAGGATGCAATTTCCTACAATCCATCTTCACACCCCAAGATCAAGAAATGCACTCACAAGAAGTTACAAATTTGGACATTATAGGTCATTTTTGAAAGTCAACAAAAACACCTTTTTTTCCAAAGCTTATAACTTGAGCATGGAATATCAAAATGAAATTATACAAAACGGGTTGCTTAGAGGACATCTCAAGGTTTCTAAAAAGTCCAAGAACACCTCCAAAAGTTCAAAATTGAAGAAGTTATGCATTGTTGAAGTTGGGCATTTTTCCAAAATTGCCAAAAGTCAACTATCCCCAAAACTTCAAATTTTGTCAAATGGGCCCACTTTTTTCCACTTGATTTGATCTTGTCACACTACACACGTGTCCTATCTCCAGTCTTGTGTCCAATTATTAATTTTTCTATTTTATTTGATCTTTATTGAATTAATTCATTTTTAATCAATTTAAATCCAAATAAAATCTAAAAATCGATCACTTGGTATCTTTTTGATTGATATAGGTCTTAAATATCATCATGGACACAATCAAATCCGAATCAAGCCATATCATGAACAAAATATTGGATTTGGAATGAAATTGGAAGCTTTTTAATGGAGGATCATATCACATCTTCAATCATCAATGCACAAAGATTCAAAGCCTAAAACCTGACCTAATTCATCCCATTATACTTATACAAGCTAAAGGCACGAGCAAAAGGACCTGGAGGCTGCCAAATCACAAAAGCAAAACTTGAGAAAAACTTGAAAAAGTGTGGAATCAAAATCACTCTTAGAGGCTGATTCAAAGCAAAAACTCAACGTAGACCCCTTGTTGGATATCCACTGAGTGAAAGGAAATCAAAATCAAGCTTTCTTCTCTCCTGAATCACTGATAACACAATTTTATATAGTATATTTGATTTAATTTTCATAGGTAATGTTAGTATTTTTATTTAATTATTTCATTTTATTTCCATATTACGCCGGTATTTTTATTGTTTCAGGTATTTTATTTTAATTAGACAAATTGAGCAAAGTGAAGAAATTGAGAGAGTTATTGGACTAAGTATGCAAGAAATGAAGAAAAGGGGTGTGCAAAGCAATAATGATGGATCAAAAGGGTCTATTATCTCCAAACGGGCCCAAACGAATTCAGACCCACGCAAGCAAGAAAACCCTAAAAGCGCATGCCAGAGTGAGACGCACGTCTCAACTCTTCTCCTACAATTGAGGCGCCCGCCTCGGACTTTCCCCTTAGTGGGAGGCGCCCGTCTCAACGTGGTCAATGGAGAACCAGGTCAATTGAGGCGCCCGTCTCAACATGGGAAAGTAAAAACGAGAAATTAAAGGATAAGTGGGACAAAAAGATCTCAAGAGGTGGTTACGTTCGACGACTATAAAAGGACATCAGGAAATCAAAATTGGGACCGTTTTTGCTTAGATTTTTTTCCAGTTTTCAGAATTTTTACTTTCATCGCATTTACTAGTTTCGATTGTAATTCAATTTCTAGTAGTTATTTTTCCAGCCAGCTTCTTTTCCTTTTCGAATATTTAGAATTTATTTCCGTTGAAGAACCAGGATTCTGTATGAATTGATTCAAGCTTCAAGGATTGTTTCCAGCATTTATTTAATTCAGGTTCCTTATTTATATCGCTTTAATTAATTATTTTCATGAGAATATTTATTTAGCCATGAATTTATTTATGAATGTTAATTCCTTTAATGTATCCATGTCCGTTTTTATGAGTATGTCTGGCTGAATTATTTAAATATCGGTATGTAACGAGTTAATTTGAATGGATCCGGAATAAACAGGCTTGATTATATTTTATAAAATAAACACTTTTTCTGATTTAGTTATCTAGTTTATTTTGTTAAAAAGGTTTAGAAACCAACAGAGCGAAAGTTTGAGGTTAATAAACCGACTAAGATTAGAAACCAATAGAGCGACAGTTTGAGGTTTAGAATCAGATAGTAGATACTAGGTATTGTTTTTAAAGACTGCGACAGCGTTTTAAAACCAATTAAACTTTATTTATTTTCAAAAAGTAATTTTAAAATCAATGGGATAGCGAAAGCATACATCAGAGTTTAAAATTATAATTTACTTCAATAGAGCGAAAGTTTGAGAATAGATTTTTGAATAAATACTTTTTGCTGAAAAAGATATTATTACCATTTTTTTTGAAAATAAGCCAGTGGAAAGCCGGCTTCTTTAAATGTTAACGAAGTACATACCGATATTCGCATTATTATAACTTCAATTAGAATTAAGTTTTATTACCCAAAAATTCCCCTAATCAATTATTCGATAGCTATAGCTTTACACAGTAGTTTAGGTTACGTTAGTTCGATTTATAGTCCCTTAGGTTCGATATCTTTTAAAACTACGCGATAGGGCTGTATACTTACAGTCTCCCGATTAATTTAGACGATAAAGCCGCGATCAAGTTTTTGGCGCCGTTGCCGGGGATTATTTAAGTTGATATCGTAATTTTATTACGAAGTATAGACTATAGCAACTATTTATTTTCCCTCTGTGTATGCCAAATACTCGCTCTCAAGGCGCGCCTTTGCATATACCTATATACGATATCGAGCGTTACCTTAGATTAAGGAGACGAATTCAAGAGTATTTAGAACGCAACAACCTTCCTCCGACCAAACTTCCTGACGTTGAAGAACTCAAGAAGATGGCTGATCCTGATGCTCCTGCTCCTCGTCCTCTTAAGGACTACGTTGTTCCTTCTCAAGCAGAGCCTCATAATAGTATTGTTACTCCTGCTATCGCTCGAAACGATTTTGAGCTAAAACCTTCGCTTCTTTCCGCCGTTCAGCAGAACCAGTTTTCTGGAGCTCCTACTAACGACCCGAATCTTCATATGTCAGTGTTTGTGCAGTACGCAGACACTGTGAAAGCGAATGGTGTTAACCCCGAGGCGATACGATTGCGCCTATTTCCTTTTTCTCTCAGAGACAGAGCTCGCGCATGGCTCCAATCTCTTCCTTCCAACTCAATCACCACATGGTATGAGTTGAAGAAAGTCTTCTTAGCTAGATATTTTCCTCCAAGCAAAACTGCTATGCTCAGAGCCAATATCAATGGTTTCAGACAAAAAGACAATGAATCACTCTTTGAAGCTTGGGAACGTTATAAGGACATGCTTAGACTTTGTCCTCATCATGGTTTAGAAGAATGGCTGATCATTCACACGTTCTACAATGGTCTCTTGTATAATACGAGATTGACTATAGACGCTGCAGCTGGTGGCGCACTGATGAATAAACCATATACTGAAGCAAGACAACTTATCGAAAGCATGGCTCAAAACCATTACCAATGGGGTACGGAGAGAGTTAGCGTAGAGAAATATCAAACAAAAGGTGCCATGGTTGAAGTGAATAGTCTGGATCAAGTTAATGCTAAAGTGGAAGCTCTCACTCAAAAGCTCGAGAATCTTACCACTGCTCCCGCAGCTACTGTTGCTGCAATTGCTCAAACTTGCGACTTATTTGGTATTCAATCACATCTTGCTCCAGAATGCCCACTTTTAACAGGAGTTCCAGTTGAACAAGCGAATTACGTACAGGGTAATCCTTACAGCAACACATATAACCCTGGCTGGAAGAATCATCCTAACTTTTCATACAAGAGTAACAACGCGTTATACGCACCTGGACAAGCTCCTGCTACACCACCTGGTTACCCTAAGGCTATCCCAAATCATCCTAATAATGGTCCTAACACGTCTAATGCTCCTAGGAAGTCTAATTTGGAAGTCATGATAGAGCATTTCATCGCTACTCAATCCCAAACCAATAATACTCAATCCCAGACTAATAAGGATGTTCAAAATCAGAATATACACATTAATGAGCAGATTAAGCAATTATCTAACAAGCTTGATGCTTTAGCTACACATAATAAAATGTTAGAAACACAAATCTCTCAGGTAGCTCAACAACAAGCGGCTTCTACTGCTCCTGCTGGCTCATTTCCTGGACAGCCTCAACCTAATCCCAAAGGACATGCAAATGCTGTTATCTTAAGAAGCGGAACAGAGTATGATGGACCTGTAGATCCCAGAAATAATAGCCCAGCTATGCAACAAAATTATGATAAACAATCTGAAACTAAAGATAAAGAAGAAAAGGAAAATCAGAGAGATAATAATGAAGATGCCACGCAAAAAGATGAAACTTATGTACCCCCCACCACCGTATAAGCCTCGTATCCCATACCCTCAAAGGTTAGCTAAAACTAAGAATGTGGGTCAATTCAAGAAATTCGTGGATCTTCTGAAACAACTTAATGTTAGAATTCCTTTTACCGAAGCTATAACTCAAATGCCCTCCTACGCTAAATTCCTTAAAGAGATTCTATCCAATAAGAAAAAGCTAGAGGATAATGAAACTGTCATGCTTACTGCTGAATGTAGTGCAATTATTCAAGACACAATGCCTCCTAAACTCAAAGACCCTGGAAGTTTCTCTATTCCATGTGTAATTGGCAAATTTGTCATAGATAAAGCTTTATGTGATCTTGGAGCCAGTATAAGTGTGATGCCGTTATCTATATGCAAGAAACTTGAAATGGGAGAACTCAGACCAACCAAAATGTCCGTTCAATTAGCAGATAGGTCAATTAAATATCCTGCAGGAGTTCTCGAGAATGTTCCTGTACACATTGGCCAATTCTATATACCAACCGATTTCATTATCATGGACATAAGGGAGGACGAAGTTACCCCAATCATTCTTGGAAGGCCTTTCTTAGCTACAGTCGGTGCAATTATAGATGTAAAAAGAGGAAAACTTACTTTTGAAGTAGGTGAAGAGAAAATCGAATTTATCCTCTCTCAATTCCTGAAAGCACCTGCAATTGAAGATACTTGTTACTTCATGGATATCATCGATGAATGTAGAAAAGAAGCTGAGCTTGAAAATGAAGACAATCTCGATGAAAATCTGAGTAGTAATCTAAGTGAATGCTTAGCTATAGCACCAGATCCTACACAATGTTTAAGGAAACCATCCCTAGAACTCAAAACACTTCCTAAAAATCTAAGATATGAATTCCTAGATACTGAACTCGAACGACCAGTGATAGTCAACGCAGAACTTGGCGAAACCGAAACTGAAAAACTTTTACAAACTCTGAGAAAATATCCAACAGACTTAGGATATAATATCACTGATCTTAAAGGAATAAGTCCCTCTATCTGTATGCATCACATTATGCTAGAAGAAGATTGTAAAACTTCAAGAGAACACCAGAGGAGACTAAACCCGATTATGAGCGAGGTTGTGAAAAAGGAAGTTATGAAGTTGTTAGAAGCAGGAATCATATATCCTATATCTGATAGCAAATGGGTTAGCCCTGTGCATGTTGTACCTAAGAAAGGGGGTGTCACAGTAGTCGAAAATGAGAAAGGAGAAATCATAACTAAAAGAGTCGAATCTGGATGGAGGATGTGCATCGATTATCGTAAACTT
Source organism: Vicia faba (assembly GCA_948472305.1). NCBI lineage: Eukaryota > Viridiplantae > Streptophyta > Magnoliopsida > Fabales > Fabaceae > Vicia > Vicia faba. Next base: position 1,396,476,785 of record OX451738.1, on the reverse strand, counting down.
AACAAAGCCACCAGAAAAGATCATTTCCCTTTACCATTTATTGATCAAATGTTGGAACGTTTAGCTAGACACTCTCATTTCTGTTTCTTGGACGGTTATTCAGGTTTCTTTCAGATACCTATTCATCCTAATGACCAAGAGAAAACAACTTTCACATGCCCTTTTGGAACCTTTGCTTATAGAAGAATGCCATTTGGTTTATGCAATGCTCCTGCAATTTTTCAAAGATGTATGATGGCAATATTTGCTGATTTTCTGGATAATATTATGGAAGTGTTCATGGACGATTTTTCCGTCTGTGGACAAAGCTTTGAAGAATGTTTAGAAAATTTAGAAAGGGTATTAGAACGTTGTGTGAAGGTTAATCTAGTGCTTAATTGGGAGAAATGCCATTTTATGGTACAAGAAGGAATTGTTTTAGGACACATTATATCCAAAAGAGGAATTGAAGTCGATTCTGCTAAAATCGAAGTTATTGAGAACCTTCAACCTCCAAAAACTGTTAGAGAAATCTGAAGCTTTTTGGGACACGCCGGTTTTTATCGACGATTCATTAAAGATTTCTCGAAGATAACTAAACCCCTAACTGAGCTATTAATGAAAGACGCTGAATTTATCTTCGACGAAAAATGTTTAGAAGCATTTCAAACACTTAAGAAAGCATTAATTTCTGCGCCTATAATGCAAACTCCAGATTGGAATGAACCTTTTGAAATAATGTGTGACGCAAGTGACTATGCCGTAGGAGCTGTTTTAGGACAGCGAAAGGATAAAAGACTCCACGTCATATATTATGCAAGCAGAACCCTGGACGAAGCGCAGATGAATTATGCTACAACCGAGAAAGAATTCTTAGCAGTGATCTTCGCATTAGACAAGTTTCGTTCCTACTTAGTAGGATCCAAAATAATCATATACGCTGATCATGCTGCTATTAGATATCTCCTAACCAAAAAGGACGCTAAACCTAGACTCCTGAGATGGATATTGCTACTGCAAGAGTTTGATTTAGAAATCAAAGATAAGAAAGGAACCGAAAACGTGGTAGCAGATCATCTCTCTAGACTAGAAAATCTTAAACATGAACAAGTGCTGATCGATGATGAATTCCAGTATGATAAACTAATTGCCCACTTGGAAGACACAGAACCAGATAAACTCATGGAAACCACCTTAGTCGTCTCCTCAGTGCCTTGGTATGCCGATTTCGTGAATTACCTCGCTGCAGGCGTTTTACCACCTGAACTTACCTACCAACAGAAGAAGAAATTCTTCCATGATCTTAAACAGTATTATTGGGATGAACCTTTACTTTTCAAGAGAGGTCCCGATGGAATTTTCCGCCGATGTGTGCCAGAAGAAGAGATTGAAAACATTATAAAACACTGTCATTCTGCACCTTACGGAGGACATGCGAGTACATCCAAAACTTGTGCGAAGATCTTACAATCCGGTCTCTATTGGCCTAATTTATGGAAAGACGTACATGCCACCATCTTAAAATGCGACAGGTGTCAACGCACCGGTAATATATCTAGACGTGACGAAATGCCACAAAAAGGAATTTTAGAAGTCAAAATCTTTGATGTGTGGGGGATAGACTTTATGGGACCCTTTCCATCTTCATCCGGTAACAAGTATATACTCGTGGCTGTGGATTATGTCTCAAAATGGATCGAAGCTATAGCTTCTCCAACAAATGACACCCGAGTGGTACTTAAGTTGTTCAAGAACATAATCTTTCCTAGGTTCGGTGTACCCAGACTCGTTATAAGTGATGGTGGATCTCATTTCATTTCCAAAATCTTTGAAAAATTATTAGGAAAATATGGAGTTCGACATCGCATAGCTACACCTTACCATCCTCAAACTAGCGGACAAGTTGAAGTTTCAAATCGCGAGATAAAACAAATCCTTGAAAAAACTGTCGCTACGTCCAGAAAGGACTGGTCCTTTAAACTTCACGAAGCTTTATGGGCTTATAGAACTGCCTATAAAACTCCCATCGGTACTACTCCTTTCAAGCTTATTTATGGTAAGTCATGCCATCTCCCAGTTGAGTTAGAACACAAGGCCTATTGGGCCATTAAGAATCTGAACTTAAGTTACACTGCCGCTGGAGAGAAGTGTATCCTGGATATTAATGAATTGGAAGAACTTAGACAGGATGCGTATGAAAATGCTAGGATTTACAAAGAGCGCACAAAGAAATGGCACGATAAGCATATATCTAGGAAGAATTTTAACATAGGTGACTTGGTATTACTATTTAACTCACGATTAAAATTATTTCCTGGAAAATTACGATCCAGGTGGTCCAGACCTTTTGAAATTACTCGAGTTTATCCAAGTGGTGCAATAGAGATTAAGGGACCTTCGGTTGAACCGTTTATAGTAAACGGGCAGCATTTAAAACATTACCATCTAACTGAACTCGAGGGAAACTCTCAAACAATAAATCTAGACGAGCCACACGCTCGATTAGAAGCCTAGTCTTTAATTTTATTTGTCGAGCTTACGACATAAAACAAAGCGCTTTGTGGGAGACAACCCACCGCGTTTTTTTATATTTCCTTCTTCTTCTTTTTCATTTTTTCTTTAGTCTATTTTTAACGAAAACGAAAACAAAAAAATAAAAATTTGTCTATTTCTTTTCTTTATCTATTCATTATATTTCTCCTCTTTGTCTTATTTCTTTCTATTCTATGTTTTTTCTTCTTATCGGCATTTTGGCCAATGCTGATCTTCTTTATTTTTCTTCTCTTCAGGATACTTCTAGCTACTTATTCCTCTTCCCACTATGTCTCGAGTTGACAATATGCCAGTTAGTTTCAGAGGAAGAAATCAGCGCACCAAATATGGAGTTTTATCCGAGCGTGAGATGTTACCTACTATCTACCCTCATCACGGTGCTATGACTGCTCTTGGTATTCGTGATAGTGTGCTTTTTCTGTTGAATCAGATTGGGTGGGATAGTTCACGCTTGATGACTTGTTATGCCACTTATCGGAACCTCACTTTGGAGTTCCTCAGCTCTTTGATATACTTTCCTACTCATGGGTTCGCTTTACACCGTGGACTTATTATCTTCAGACTTTTTGGCATCACTTTCAAGTTTAACCATAAGGAATTGAGTGAGCTTCTTGGTTTTCCTAATGGCATAGGAGTTTATCATGAAACTCGGGAGGAGTGTCTTGGATTTAGAGAGCTTGACTATTTTTGGGGATCTATTTCTGGAATCCTTAACCCTGAGCCCGAGGACTTTGTATCAGAGAATATCCATAATCCGGCCTTCAGGTATTTCCATAAGATTCTGGCCCACACCATTTTTGGAAAACCCCAGAATGTCACCACTGTTTCTAAAGATGAGCTTTTTATCATGTATTGTGCTTCGCAAAACCGTCCGGTTAATGCGATCACTTATCTGATCCGTACCTTTGTGGATCTCATTGATACTGATCATGCACCCATTCGGATGGGAGGTCTCGTCACTATGATTGCGAATGTTGTTGGACCTCAACAATCCTTTAAGCATCTGAATGCTTTTACTGGTATTACTTGCATGACCATCGAGTTCTGTTTCAACACTGGTATAATTGGTGATCTTGGCCCGACTCAGTTTACCTTGTTGATTAATGGTCAAGTTATGCAGCTTTTTACCTTGCCTAACCCTGCTACGAGTGTGCATAACAAAGCCAACTGGCTTTTTGGTCTTGATCAGCAGCCTTCTCCGCCCCGCACTCCTGAGACTCCGCAAGATTATGAGGTTTTGGAAGATTCTGAGGAAGATCCCACTGCTCCTTCAGGTTATTATGATATGGGCCCTCCTCAGCACGATTCTACCGCTCACTCTGTTGCTCCTGACACCGTTATGCATGAGGCTCCTACCACTGATTATGCCCTTGTCATCCACGCTCTCCAGGTGGAACATCAGGCTTTGAGGGACGATTTGACTAGTTTGCGAGCCGATTTCTTTGGTTTTATGGATACTGTTTCTGCGCAATTTCAAGAAGTTTTCGCTTACTTTCATTCTTCCTCCGCTCCTAAGGCAGGACCATGTAGTGGCTAGAGTTTTTAAGTAGTTCATTTTATTTAGTTTAGCTTAGTTTGATTTTGTTAGGAATTGCAATATTTTCGTTATGTTCTTTATTATTATTATGTTTTACTTTCCAAACACTTGATTCTTAAAATTGTAAGCAACTTTGGTCATCATTTTAAAAGCAGTTCATTTTATTTTCCTATAATTATAATATTGCGGCTTAAAATATTATATCATATAAAAATATTTTGTTATAAGAATACTAGTATTATTACATGCATACTGTCATTCGCGCGCTTGCCTGTTCCCAACAAGCTGAGACGCACGCCTCAGCCTAACACGCTGACAGGAGACGCACGCCTCCAACTTCCCAAGCAGCTTTGAGACGCACGCCTCACGCGTGGTCTCCTATGTCAGGCGGTCGCCTCAGCTTGTGCTTCGCGCAGTAAAAGTTGGTCTCCTTGCATTTACTTGTCTTGTCCGTTTCGTTTTCCCATTCACCCCAATTAATTCAAATTCAACACTCTTTATTCTCATTCAAATTATATTCTTTCCATTTCCCACCATTAATCCCCATTCAAAATTTCCCCTCCATTTTCCAACACCCACTTATTATAATTTATCACTATTAACTCTCACTCCACTATAAATACCATTCATCCTTCTTTCTATTTTCACAACATTTCTAACCATCTCTACCATTTCCTCTCCTACACCCATATTTTCTACTTCTTTTTTCTTCTTCTACCCATATCCATCCATGGCTCCACGAAACAACCAAAGACAAGTTAAGCCCGACCGACCACCACCCGACCTATCCAATATCATTTTCCGCGACAACGATGACGGCCAACAACTACAAAAGTATAACAAATTCTATACCCGTTCCGTAGTCCCTACAAAATACATAAGTTCGGAGTGTTTGGAAACCTTAGGAATGACCGATAGCATCGTATTAATGCAATAACACCGGTTTAACCAGTCTCTGCACAAACCCATGTCCAACTTATGAACCACTCGTGCTTGAATTTCTTAGCTCCTTCTCTTACACAACACCTGTCGACGATCCCTACACGACCGGAACCGCCAACTTCTGCATGTTCAACCAAGAGTACTCTCTTGATCAAGAAAGAGTCGCCGAACTCTTATCTTTCACTCGCGGCGAGCATGTTCATTACAAGCCTTTCGACGATGACCACGATCTTTCTTGGGATCAAGTCGGCTTCTCCTTATGGAATGATCTAACCGGTCAAACAACGGAAAGTTGGCGCGACCTCTATGCTTCTCAAATACATAACCTTGCATTAAGGTACTTTCACTGCGTTCTTGCTAACACCATCTTTGGTCGGACCAATAATCACAAGGTCAACCAAAATGAGCTGTTCATCATTTTCTGTGCCCTTAATGGTCAGGCTGTCAACGTCGCTCCTTTCATGCTCAGTCACATCCACACATGCGTGAACGCGGCAGGTACTAATCCCTTTGTTTTTGGAGGCATCATCACATCTTTAGCATTTGCTTTAGGCCTTTCCGTCGAGCTACTTTCTTTGTTACAATACATGATGCCAGCCACTCTTCTTGATGTCATCTATTGCCGAGATTCCCATATAATCTCTCCAAGACATGATGGTCGGTTTACATTGGTGATAAATCGTCGTCCAATTCCTGATTTTGTGTTGCCTTGTCTGAATCGTATCGACGTTCGAGTCCGCGCAAATTAGCGTTATGCTCTTGATGCACCTGCCGCCCAATAACCAGATAATCCCGCTGCAAATTTCGCAGCCATGCAGGCTCATATGCTTCGTCAAGATCAGTTGTTCCATGCCATGCAACAAAACCAAGTTGAGACTTTACGTCTCGTACAAGAAGTACAACGTGATCAACAAGAGATGCGACGCGAACAACAATAATATGCCTTTCGCCATGATCGTAACCTCGAATCTTTGCAAGCTCGCATAGCAGACGCACTTCATCTTAATGATTCTAATTCTGACGTACGACGAAGACCTCGTACTAGAGGACGAAGAACAAGAATCATGATTCTCAAAGCAACGAGTGATCGCCTTTCTCTTTTCATCTGATTCTCCTTTGTTTTTATCGCATTGAGGACATTGCTCCTTTTAAGTATAGGGGAGTCAGATCATTTCCTTGTTCATTTCCATTTCCCTTGCTCTCTTTGTAGTACTTTTCCTTTTATTTCTTTTCTTGTATTGCAAAAATTTCAATTCAATTAAATACTTATTTATGCAAATTTTAATCTCTTATGCAAAAATTTGTGCTTACTCGAATTCCCCCTATTTCTTGAGCCATAACGAATAAAATAAAACAATTTTAACACGCATTTATAAAACATTATTCAACTAGTATTAAGGTTGCCTATTATAAACAAGAATTCGATCAACTTAGCAAAATTGCTATCGTCTTAACACTTCAAAAACCCCCGATATGTTGGATCGATTTAAGTACTTATTATACCAAAACCTTTAAAACTTAGTTTTAGACTAGCCCCGAGTAGTTTATTAAGCAGTCGGCACCGCCATAAACATAAACTACGTGGGGAGCTGATGAATATAAGTGATTGATCAAATATTCTTAAGAAATTGCTTGTATCTGAAGATGCACTTATTAAGTTAGATGATCCTTACCAGATCATTTAATCCAACAGTTGCAGAAACTATAAATTTAAATGCATAATAATCCATTATAAATTGGTTCAGTGGTCCCTGTTGCTGAACTTGGTAGGGCGAATTACGGTTCGATCCCCCGCAATTTTTAATTGGAAAAAGGGAGTACCATATGATTAAATTACCAGAACTCCTAGCTGGCTTACCAAGATCAAATTCACTAACCAGTTACTCCACTATGTGCGTGTAAGGTAAAGGGCTTAATGTGATTGCACTAGAATGAAAACGGGTGAAATAAAACATAGTATTAGGTTAAGCTATAATGACATGACTTAAATTGGTCTCTTAAATGGGGTTATCCAGTGTTCCTACGGTAACTTTGGTGTTTAAGTTCGACTTAAATTCTCTAACGAAAAATACCAACTTGCAACCTGGTACGAAGTGATGTATGTTCTTATATCTGTGTTTAACTGCGCGTCAGTGATTTTCACCTTTTTACTTTTGCTTGAGGACAAGCAACGGTTTAAGTATAGGGGAGTTTGATAACACAATTTTATATAGTATATTTGATTTAATTTTCATAGGTAATGTTAGTATTTTTATTTAATTATTTCATTTTATTTCCATATTACGCCGGTATTTTTATTGTTTCAGGTATTTTATTTTAATTAGACAAATTGAGCAAAGTGAAGAAATTGAGAGAGTTATTGGACTAAGTATGCAAGAAATGAAGAAAAGGGGTGTGCAAAGCAATAATGATGGATCAAAAGGGTCTATTATCTCCAAACGGGCCCAAACGAATTCAGACCCACGCAAGCAAGAAAACCCTAAAAGCGCATGCAAGAGTGAGACGCACGTCTCAACTCTTCTCCTACAATTGAGGCGCCCGCCTCGGACTTTCCCCTTAGTGGGAGGCGCCCGTCTCAACGTGGTCAATGGAGAACCAGGTCAATTGAGGCGCCCGTCTCAACGTGGGCAAGTAAAAACGAGAAATTAAAGGATAAGTGGGACAAAAAGATCTCAAGAGGTGGTTACGTTCGACGACTATAAAAGGACATCAGGAAATCAAAATTGGGACCGTTTTTGCTTAGATTTTTTTCCAGTTTTCAGAATTTTTACTTTCATCGCATTTACTAGTTTCCATTGTAATTCAATTTCTAGTAGTTATTTTTCCAGCCAGCTTCTTTTCCTTTTCGAATATTTAGAATTTATTTCCGTTGAAGAACCAGGATTCTGTACGAATTGATTCAAGCTTCAAGGATTGTTTCCAGCATTTATTTAATTCAGGTTCCTTATTTATATCGCTTTAATTAATTATTTGCATGAGAATATTTATTTAGCCATGAATTTATTTATGAATGTTAATTCCTTTAATGTATCCATGTCCGTTTTTATGAGTATGTCTGGCTGAATTATTTAAATATCGGTATGTAACGAGTTAATTTGAATGGATCCGGAATAAACAGGCTTGATTATATTTTATAAAATAAACACTTTTTCTGATTTAGTTATCTAGTTTATTTTGTTAAAAAGGTTTAGAAACCAACAGAGCGAAAGTTTGAGGTTAATAAACCGACTAAGATTAGAAACCAATAGAGCGACAGTTTGAGGTTTAGAATCAGATAGTAGATACTAGGTATTGTTTTTAAAGACTGCGACAGCGTTTTAAAACCAATTAAACTTTATTTATTTTCAAAAAGTAATTTTAAAATCAATGGGATAGCGAAAGCATACATCAGAGTTTAAAATTATAATTTACTTCAATAGAGCGAAAGTTTGAGAATAGATTTTTGAATAAATACTTTTTGCTGAAAAAGATATTATTACCATTTTTTTTGAAAATAAGCCAGTGGAAAGCCGGATTCTTTAAATGTTAACGAAGTACATACCGATATTCGCATTATTATAACTTCAATTAGAATTAAGTTTTATTACCCAAAAATTCCCCTAATCAATTATTCGATAGCTATAGCTTTACACAGTAGTTTAGGTTACGTTAGTTCGATTTATAGTCCCTTAGGTTCGATATCTTTTAAAACTACGCGATAGGGCTGTATACTTGCAGTCTCCCGATTAATTTAGACGATAAAGTCGCGATTAATCGCGCTGTAAGTCTCTCTAAACCTTGCCCTGTATTTGAAATCGCATACTCATATTCTGGCATTTTCTTGGCAAAATCGTTACACAATCATGCTTATCGTTCCATTTAGAAGCTTTTTGCAATATTGAATTGCATTTTCATGGCCTGTAACCCCCTAGCCGATTCTAGGGTTCTTGGTATTCGTTTTTGGGCATTTTTGCTACAGGTGAAATTAAGGCAAATGATGGACATAGGCGTGTTCAGGAGGGAGAGACGAACATGACCATGGCTTCAGATTGAATTTTCATGGCCTGGATTTGGTTTTAGGTTCAACCTACGCTTTTTGCTGCGGATACGAATCCGCAGGTAATCCCTGTAGAAATCCAAGGACAGGGACGAAGACGTGTCCCCATCCCATACGCTCATTCAAATTTCCGCGCTTGTTTTTTTATTTTCGGGCATAATAATTGTTTTTCCATATAATATTTTCTACCTATTACACTAACAAGTAAAACACGTTGGCTTAGTGGTAGTGGAACGCTTGCATTGGCCTGCAGGACCTGGGTTCGAATCCCAGGTCCCCAACATATTTCTTGTATTTTTCTTTCAGATATTCCAGTGCAAAGCCAATGGCATGGTCCATCATACTCCTTCAAATCTCCAAACGCCAGATGGCCCCAGGCCAGATCTGGTGGCCAGGATGGAACGTGCATCCTATTGCCTAGTCAACGTGCCATGGAGAATCTGGAAAGTCAACCAGCTTGAACACGTTTGGGCCTCAAAAATGCTGGTTTCACCCCCAAATCAGGCCCAAAACCCCTTGGTTATTCCTTTCTTCTTTTTTATTTATTTATTTGTTTTGTTAATTATTATTTTTATTATCACTAACCAATTAAAATCTTTTCCTCATAAAAATCAAAAACCAAAAAATATATTTTATTTATTAAAATTAAATTCATCATTTTATTTTTGTAAATAAATTAATTCAATTAATTTAGTTTAATTAGGTTTAACTTTTAATATTTTTGCAATATTTAAAATTAATGTAGAAAATTAAGTTTTTACTAACTTTAAATCAATTTATTTTATTTCTTTAAATATCCAAAAATACAAAAATATTTTCATTAATTAATTAATTTATTTATTTATTTATTTGTTAACCTAATTTAATTGCTTCCATTAATTCAAAAATAAACCAAAAAAAATGCTTTCTTTCAAAAAGGGTCAAAACGCTAAAAATGCGTCCGATTTAATTTTTCCGCATGCGATCCATTTATGATACTGATGTAATTGTTTCCCGGAATGTAATAGCTTTAATTAGGACTTTATTTTATTGCTTTATTTATTTTTTCGCATTTTAAATTAAAGGGTTCCTTTTGGCGATGTAAATACCCGACGCCTTGTAATAGTTTAGATTTAATTTCCGCAATTTAATTTCCGCAAACTATACACTGTTAAATATTTGATAATAGGGAATGCATGACAAGATCGAATGTATGAACTTAAAATCAACATAGCTCACCCATGACATGTACAAAGGTAAAATTAACCGAAATAACACACTCGCACATGCGCACTCTTAGGGTACACCTCACTTGGTTGCCTTCGAACGTGGTCATTGAGTATAGGAAGTTTTAGAGGTCACCCTCTTGTCCAAAGATCATAGTTGTCTCGAAACGGTTGCCTCGGAAAAATGATCTAAGACATTAGGGTTACCGCTAAGGCGTCCTAACATTGCTTTAGTGACCACACGTCCCTTAATCGAATTGATCCTTAAAACTCCAACGACGATGCTACCTACTCATCAATAGTGGGATAGCATTGTCTAAAGGAAGATAGCATAGAACGATTCCTTTTTTCGAGTAGGTAGATGGTTCTTAAGTACTTGCTCCTTTTAAAACAAAACAAAACTTTTCGCACTTACACCTTTTCAAACGAAAACTCCTTTCAAACCCACAAACACAAAGAAAAGCAAAATTTTGAAAACACTTTGAGAAAGTACCTAAGAGCCCGTGGATAACCACGGATAGAAAGGGTGCTAACACCTTCCCTTTCTATAATCTACCCCCCGGACCCGAGAAACATCTCGAAAAAGGAATTTTTCTGTGCTTTTTCCCTTTCCTTGTTGGATAAAATAAAAGACGGTGGTGACTCTTGCTTACCGCGACATTTTGCGAAAACAAACGCAAAACGCGAACCAGCGTTCCAAAAACAGTTAGTTCTCTTCCCACCGTATCACAGAACTAGAGACTCTGCTGGGGAATATCTATAAGTGGGGTGTACCTTAGGATTAGATCACTGTGTTTTTAATTGATTGCTTTGTATGATTTATATTTGTGGGCTTGTATCGGAGTTACTATAGATCCTAACCCGGATATGGGGGATACCCTTTAGGTAAGTAGCAATAAACTGTGAGGGAACTGTACGGCGTAGACCGATACGGTTGAAGTAGTATCTATGTTGGTGTGGCACTTTAGATTGTACTGATATCCCTTGTGTTGGAACGAGGAGAATATGAGTCATCTAAGGGGTCATTAAGCACCAACTGACCTTAGAACCTTTAAATTGACCAACTTGGCCATAAAACAGTAGCAGTATGCTACACTCATTGAGACTAAACTCTCGCGATGATTCCGGCCGCAAGAAAAGGTTGCTAAACTGGAATTATGACCGATCGAGGGTAGTCAATGATATTGAGATCCTCTAGAACCCGGTTATTATTTTTAGGACAGGTTTAAACCAACTGAACTGAAAGAGGGTAGTACCTAAGCTCCTTGCCAGCCTGAAATCTAAGGGCTCTCTGTGTGACTTGTGTGCCTTTACCATGTTTACTATTTGTGGATACTTGTGATGTGCTTTCTATCATGACATCATGACATCATAAAATTGCATACATCTTGCATTGGACTAACCTATTTCAAAGACAGGAGGGATTCATCTTTGTTCTGTTTTGTAGGTCATCATGATGCCCATGCATAGGAATACCATCCGGATCAACTTTGTCCAAGTTCCCACCTTGCTTAAAGAGTTGATTGCAAAGATGCCTGATACTACTTCCTTCCTCAGGAGACATGGTTATCTTCTCAGTTTGGTCACCTCCAAATTGGAAGAGCAGATGATGAGTGTCCTAGTCCAGTTCTATGATCCATTGTACCATTGTTTTACTTTCCAGGACTACCAGTTGGTTCCCACCTTAGAAGAGTTCTCTGATCTGCTCGGTATCTCTATTATGGAGCAGACTCCGTTTACTGGTTGGGAGAAGACCCTTAGGCCCGAAGAGATTGTTTCAGCCCTTCATTTGACCAAGGAGGAGGTAATGGCTAATTGGGAGACTAGAAGTGGAGCAAAGGGCTTTTTGACTAAGTTCTTGGTTGGTAAGGCTAACTATTTCTGGGATAGTCTAGACTTCAAGGCATTCGAGGATATTCTGGCTCTTCTGATATACAGCTTGGTATTGTTTCTGAACTCTGACTCCTTTGTTGATGTTAATGCGGTAAAGATCTTCATCTCTCGCAATCCTGTGCCCACTCTCTTGGGTGACATCTCGAAAAACATCTCGAAAGTTGGATAAACATCTCGAAAAGATCTTCCCTTTCTATAATCTACCCCCCGAACCCGAGAAACATCTCGAAAAAGGAATTTTTCTGTGCTTTTTCCCTTTCCTTGTTGGATAAAATAAAAGACGGTGACGACTCTTGCTTACCGAGACATTTTGCGAAAACAAATGCAAAACACGAACCAGCATTCCAAAAACAGTCAGTTCTCTTCCCACCGTATCACAATATCCAACTAAGATAAAAGTAATGCGTGTTGCGAATGCAATGCGTAATCAAAAGTTCTTACACAAAGCATCACAAAATATCATGTGCATCAGAAAAACATATAATATGAATTTCTCGGGGCGATGAGAAATAAGGCGTGTCACATCGGAAGCGAGCATAAGCCGCATGTTTCGATCATACAACAACTTGTTATGTTACATAATCGAAAACATAAAAAATGTACCTTGCACAATGAACAAATGCGTCAAAATATGACTAAAATACTAAAAGAAAAAGTATTTTTTATGTGAGAAAAATTCTAATAAAACTAAAGAATTATTTTTAAAATCAACTAAAAATAACTAACAAATTTTATTGACTTTACTCTTTTTTATCATAGAAAAATTAAAAGGAAAAAAATCCTAAATTTAATAAATGAAATAGGAGTATCAGATTTATTCCAGGGGTATAGTATAGAAATCAGGCGTTAGGACCAACTCATCAATGGTCCAGAATCAGGTTTTTTGTTGTGTTCAGTTTTCATTCACCAAAAAAACAAGGATGGGCCTTTGGTAGTAATTCGGTCCAAATAATAACTCTTGGTGCAAGCTGAAGGTAAGAGGTGTAAGCCAGCAACAATGACTTAAATCCCAACCAGGAGGATGCACGTGATTTTTTGTTCACGAGCTTTATGTTGTACCAAAACGGTAGTGGTGGACTTAGAAGGGAAAGAAAAAACGCAAGGCAAGTGACTCAAAAGGCCCAAACAGACTCACATGTAATCTTCATTATCATTAATTATCAATAATATTTTTATTATAAATTATTAACTTATGAAATTAAAAGAAAAAAAAAGTGACATATGAGAGAAAAAAGGTGTTGTTCGGTGGAGATGCTAGGGTTAAGTTTGTGGCCTTTGATCTTCCTCGAGAAACAGAAGAAATTCCTCCCTCTCTCTCTCTCGAACGACGCTAGTGTAAATTTCCTCTCTTACGTTTTCCGGCCGCCGCGAAACCATTGTCTCAAACTCTCCGTATCTCTCCATCTCGACATCATCTTCTTAGGTAATTTCTGGAGCCTTGCTTCTGCCATTAGTTTCTTTCTGCTCCCTTATCGTTCTCACGATTTCTGTTTCAATTCACTTCTTCTTTTTGGTTTCGCTTCTGAGTTGTTGATGCGCTGCAGGTTCAGTGATGATGTGATTAAGGTTGCTGTGATGAAAATAATAGTGGTGACGTTGTTTGAATTGAATAAAGTGCAGATGATGATGCCCAGAAGTGTTGTGGATCTAGTACAATTGATGAAGATTATTGTGATGCCAAGATTGAATCAGAGAGTAGGGATAGTGAAGATTATGCAGAGAATCTGTGTATTGAATCAGAGAGAGACATATAAAGATTTCCGGTGATTCTTCAGAAAGTGTTAAGGTGAGTCTTCTTTTTTATTTTCTGTGGATAGTTGTATGCTCTGAATCATCATGATTCCTCTCTCTCGTTTTTTGTTATCATTTCTTTTTTGTTATGTTATGTTATTGAAGTCTTTTATCGTCTGTTGAATGAGCGGGCAGAATCAGTTAGGAGGTCTAAGTTTTTTGTTATGACAATTAAAAGATTAGAAAGCAGTTAGGTGTTGAGAAATTCTGTTAGTTAGTTAGGAAGGTTGGGAGGTTGGTTACTGTTAGTTATTCTGTTAATGCTATGATTAGCTGTTAATTTTCTATGAGTTGGGTTTATATTCAGTTTAAATTCAGTTTTCTGTTGAGGAGGTTAATACCGCTACTCTGTTTTTGATTTAGTTATTTTCAGTTAGAAACTTAACTCTGTAAGTAATAGTTGGTCATGTTAGGAAGTTAGTGTTATCTAATTCTAAAGGTCATGGTTTGGTTTAGGCAATGGTTTGGAAACCAATTAGAATTTAGGCAACTGACTTGTTAGAACTGGATTTGTAATTGAACTGCTCCAAATACTTAAACTACTTTCCATGCCCGAATGGTATTGAACATCACATGTTGGGCAATTTTTCCAAACCTATATGCACCTGAGTTATTATGTTTTTGTATTTAGCTTTTTGAATTTTGAATTTTCTCTAAACTGGTTTTTGTTTGCTTCAAAATGGTAGGGCTGCCTTGGTGACATTAGTCAGTAGCTTGGATTTGGACACATGAAAGATTGAGGACATATTTATGTTGGTTCCATGATATGCAAGTGAAGTATTGGTGATGATGGTTTGAAAGAGCATAGGTTTGTATCAATTCAAGGAAAATCGAGAAGATGGCACGTTTGGGCATGGGGTTTAGGCTTAGCAATGGATTCATGTACTTTGACTCCTTTGTGTATTATTTTTGTATGATGTAATGTTTTGGAAATTTGTAACATGAGATTTACGATGATGTTTTGTAACAGAAACATGCCTTTACGGACTTGTATGAAACATAATAATGATAGTTTTGTAACGGTTTATGATGAACCTTGATGCAATGTACTTGTAACATCGATGTAAATAATGACTTTGGAGTGATATTGCATTTGAATCTTGCAATAGCTTCCTACTTTTCCCTTGTAGTGAACAATGTAACTTTGAATGTTTTTAAATGAAGTATTTGTTTTTTATATGAAACTTTGTTTTAATTGGCTTGATGATGTGAAGCTAAAAAAATGGTCATGTGATGAAAACTTGAAGTCTTCCTTGTAAAGAACCTTGAACCTTATGGAAAAGGCCAAACATCCCGAGCAACTTTATCTTGACTTTTACATCATGTAATTCAAATAAAAATTTAAGCTTCTCTTGATGGAAAAAGGTCAATTGAAAACCCTAACTTGTAATGGTCAAAATCTTATCAAAAGATATCTTCCTTGAATAATACTTGAATGAATGAATCTTCCTTGAAACCATATGAACGAATCTCCAAACCCTATCTTGAATCAACAATTAACAAATCATGAACTTAATAAGACCTTGAACCAATATTAAATTCGAGCATGATCATAATTTTCAACAAATCAAAATCAATAATCATTTCTCTCAGTAATCCAAGTTAACTTATAATTGAAGGAACAAGTATTTGATGAGAACCAAAAATTGTATCATTTAAAACAAGTCCACAATGTTGAAGGAGAGAGGCTCAAGATAACCATAAGATCGAGCCCTAATCCATTGATCCCCAATTGAAGCATAATAGATGAAAAACCTAATCCTTAAGCCTTGAAGAAAGATTGCAACTTGATGTTGAGAAGAAGAGAATAACCCCATAGCTTGATGATGAAGAATATCATGAAATAAAATCCTAGCTTCAAACAAATGATTGATGTAGAAATCAATAGAAATAAGCTTGTGCGAAGATGAGAGCCTCAAATCCATACAACAACACTAATTCTTCAATATCCTTGAACCCGTGCTAAAATGACTGGTTTGTGATGCATGAGGTGTCAATTAACCTAATGGAAGGTATGCAAATGAAATGAGAACAGAATGCATAAGCCAGATGATTCGATAAAAAGGTAGGAAAAATTTGGGCTATTACACATGGCAACTGACTTGCCACCAAAAAAAACCTAAGAGTCGACCAACTTCGAACTGCACTAAAGCCGTATATCTCACTACCTTCTAATGGCTAAGTTGGATCAATTAAAGGTTCTAAAGGTCATTTAGTGCTTATGAAACCACACAACAGCTTAGTATTCTCCTCGACTGACTCGAGGAACACCAGTACCAACCAATGTGTCGCACTAACATAGTCATCACTTCAACCATATCAGTCTACGTCGTGCAGTTTCCATGATCTACTGTTACTTACCTAGGGTACCCTAGATCCAGGTGTAGGATCTTTGCAAGAAATTAAGCCAAAACAACCCTTAAAATAAAGCAAGCAATGCAAACAATTTAAAGCAAATAAAAGTGAGCTAAGACTCTAAATTAACCCCTCTTTTTAAGTTCCCCAGCAGAGTCGCCAGTTCT
Organism: Vicia faba; assembly: GCA_948472305.1. NCBI lineage: Eukaryota > Viridiplantae > Streptophyta > Magnoliopsida > Fabales > Fabaceae > Vicia > Vicia faba. The sequence goes on along the minus strand of OX451738.1, from coordinate 1,396,460,327 downwards.
GTAATACGTTGGGAGAACTGACATGGTTTTGCATTTATTCGCAAATGTTGCGGATAGCAATAGTCCCCATCGAATTTTCTTCTATCCAATAAAGAAAGGGTGAAAATAACAGGAAATACCTTGAGATTTTTGAGTTCGGGGGGTAGATTATGAAAAGGGATTGATTTAGCACCATTTTCATCCGTAGTTATCTATGGGATCTTAATCGCTAGCTCACATTATTTTGAAAAATGCTTTGGGAATGTGTGTTTTGAAAATATTTTGAAATGCCAATAGTAAGGCAAGACTTTATAATGATTCTTGTATTTGTCCTCAAGAATGCGTACATAGTGTTTTTGTTTGAAAATATTTTTGAAGAGTGTTGTGAAAAAACATTTTCTTTTGAAATGTTTGTGAGCAACCTATTACAAGCGTTATACCTACTGAAATTCTTTCTTGTAATTTTACTCCACCTTTAGATTGTGTTATTCGTTCTATTAGTTGGTAGGAAGCTCTATTGTTGGATGTGAAGGGACAGACGTGGGTCATTGTTCAGTCATAGAAGAAAAATCGTAGGGGTGCTTTAGCAATTTCATAAGAGACTAGATCGTTTATCGAAAGCAACATCGAAAGAGTCATCGTGGGACTACGATCTTTGATTTCGCGGGACAATGCTAAAGTCTCCCCATGTTCTAGGGATATGATTATTTTATCGAAGGCGTCAAGGGAGGTTACCCTTGAGGTGCACGTGTGCGAAGTGGTTGTTTTCAGTTATGCTTATATTTGAAATTAGGGTTAGCTACCGTTTTATTTTATCTTGCCATACATGACCTAATTACTAACAGTAACAGTAACAAAAATAGGAAAGTGATAAATATGCGGAAAGTAAAAGCAGAAAATAAAACCCTAGACTATTATATTGCTTTGGGAGAAGTACACAAATAATAACAATGCGGGTAATAAAAACCTAATTACTATTACCAACTGTGAACAGTTACAATAATCGTAAATCACACGAGAAAAGAAAACTATGCTAATTGTAAGACTAAGAAAAAGAAAAAGGAAATTGTTTTTTGTGATTTTTTGATAAAAATTTTAATGATGATTAACCCTAAAAAAAAACTAAATTGCTTTTAATTAATTAAAAAAATAGTTGATTAATTAAATTAAAACCTAAAATCTAAATCGATTAATTACATAAAAACCTAAAATCTAATTAGGGTTTTTAAAAAAAGGTTTTTGTTTAGTGTATTTAGGGTTTTTAGGTGTAAAAATAAAGAAAACAAGGTTTAAAAAAATATTTACCAGAGATGGGTGTTGAACCCACGTCGTCTATCCTTTCAGCCAACACTTTCACCACCAGGCCAGACGCGCCCCTGTGTAAGGAAAGGAGAACCAACACATTTTGTATACAATCCTGCAAAAAATAAGAAATTATAGAAAAAATAGCAAAAGGCAGGGACCGAACCAACGCCTTGATAGGGTGATGTCTTAGCATGCATTTTAACCACTAGGTGGTGATACATCCGCTTATTTATTCAAATAAAAAAATATATAAAATAACTCTGTTCAGGATGGCCGGAGAAGCGCCGGAGCCCTAGCTCTGGTCGTTTTCTCCGGCTAGGTATTCTTTCCAAATCTGCAAAACAAACGTGTTAGTGATTAAAGAAGACCCTACCCCCCTAAATCAACCCTTGTGAATCCATTGGTGGCCTTAATTTTGGCTAAAACGATATGCATAATGAGATACGAATATAATATTGAAAATCGGTGCAAGCATGGTGACGTGCAATTATGGCCTCATGGGCCTTATGCAAGGGGCTAGACCTGTATCATTTTGTCTCAGGAACATGTTAGCATGGTTAGTTTCAATTAAAATAGCATGAGTATGAAAATATGATTTTTAAAGAATATGCAAAAAAAAAGTGATGCATGAATTCATGTTTCAGGAATTTTTGATCATAAAGAGTGATCCAATCTTACTCTGTAATGTTCTTAGAATTGATTTGAACAATTGCTTTCCGTTGAAGATGGATGGAATAAGGGTTGCACGTTTGCCCTTGTTTCGGACAAAATTTGGAAATTTAGATAGGGTTCTTGAGTATATTTTCTTCGTCCCTTTTGATGTCTGAATACCAGCAAATATAGGTTGAATTTAAGTCAAATAGTATGGGCTTGGACTCTTGTAATAAGCCTTGTCTTATTATCCTATTTATTTGGAATTAATAATGAATAAAATAAAAATAATTAGAATAAAAAGATAAAGGGGTGCATGAGTAAGATCTGAGGTGTATATGGAGATTAGAACATGTTTGGACTCTGAAACAATAGCCCAATAGCCCAAAAATTCAAGTTTTCTCAATTTGAACTTCATGCATTTGCTCAAAATTTCCCAACCTGCACTGGTCATAACTCTCTCAATTTTCATTATTTAAAGGTGATCTTGGATTTTTTCGAAAGATAAGGATGTCCTCTACAATCTCTATGTTGACCAATTTTGTATTTGAAGACGTTATCTTAATGTAAGTTGCCTTGAAAAAAAGTGTCTTTTTGTTGACTTTTGAAATGACCTATAATGTATTGGCCCATATCTCTCAAATGAAGCATTATTTGGACTTGATCTTAGAGATACAAAGTTGTAGATAATTGAATTTCCTTAAAAATGAGCTTTGGTTGAGGAAAATCTGATGAAGCATGCGAAAGTTGAGCTTGGTCAAAGTTCAGTTGACTTTTCTTGAGAAAAACTCTAATTTGGCAATTTTTGACTTTCGATGATTTAAGAGCCTTCTTTATGAATCATGATAAATCCTTGATCAAATGATGAATATGACTTTAAAACCTTTATGTTTACCAAAAAACTTGAGATTTGACTTTATGTTGATCACAATTAGCTTTTTACTCAATACATTTGATTTTTAGTCATCTGAGCCGTTGATTGAGCAAACTTGTGATTCAAGGTATGAGACTTGATATGATCATTACTTGAGACATATAAGAGACAATGAATTCCTTTTGAGATCTTAGAAACCCAAATTTCCTTATGAAAGATGAAACCCTAGTTGTGGATCCATTGCTTAGGAGGAGAATTTGTCTGATCAATTCTTGGGCAACCTTAAGCATTTGAGAACCCTTGGAGAATGTGTTGAAGAAAAGGGAGGGACAATTTTGGGGTATAACAATGTTCATTATATCATTTTAATATAGTGATAATAATTTATTTGTTTATACTTTTGATTTTGAATCATGCATTTGTTTTCGTTTCTCAAAACTTGTTGATTCATAATTTCTTGAATGTTGCTTTTGTTTCTTTAGATTGGAGAGACTTTTGTTTGAGAACAAACACGTTCTAAGTTGGGGAGAGTTTTATAGGTTCCAAATTGTAGTTAAATTTGTGTATAGTTTTTTGGTATTTATTGACTTATATTGTTAGAATTCCTTGAATAAACCTCAACTTGTATGTAAATACGTACATATTGTGTATAGTTGCATTTTTGTGTAAATATTGTATCGATTGATTGTTTTTATATCATTTTGTGAAGGTATTCATGCATGGTTGAATCCTTGGAATTAAAGGAAAAATCATGGCTTAAATTGTGCATGTTTTGGAATAAAGTGTTGCCAAGCGATCTGAGCCCAAGTTAAAGCACACTGCAGCACAACAATGCATAAGCAACATTTTAATCTACTGAGCATGTTAAGCCCAAAATACCACACTGAGCAGGATCTAGAGTGTATAGCCACCATTTTTTTGTGATCGGGCTAAGCACCCTTTGCATGTGCTTTGCGCGATTCCACTTTTGACCCATTATTATTCATTCTTTCATAACTTTTAGGGTTATGGTTTTGGGGATTTTTACTCCCATTTCCATCAGAACCATTATATGTGTAGAGAGACTTAGAACACAACATTAAATGCTTCATCTTGATGACCCGAAGTTAGATTTGCATCAATCGTCTTGACATCGTGAGAGTTTCTTATTCATCTTCCTTCTTCTCTTTGTATTATTTATTGTTGGGGTTTGTTTATAAGTTTACTTTAATTTTATGTATATGTATTGATCATGACATTGTATAAGATCTATTTTTTAAACCTATATCAATGTTATCATTATTTACTTGCTTTATGTTTGAATTTGAGTTGCTATATACATATACTCTTCAGATTTAGATTTAGGATCAACATCTATTAGTATTAAAACTTCAGAAATAGATTTAGATCTAGTATTCACAGTGGGTATCAATTCTTAATACATTGTGTTGTTTAGTTGCATGCGATATCATCGATGAGACAATACGGTAGAACTCTCGTTGGTGCTTCAGACTTGAACACTGACGTGAGGGATACATGATGATATTTATGAGCGTTTTAGGTCGCGCACAATTGATCGGTAGATTTAAATATTTGATGGGTAAATGAAATCCAATCCCAACGAATTTTTTCCTCTCTAAAGAATGCATTATTTACTTGGTCATATGTTTTAATTTATGTATTTTATGCTTTTAAACCATTCAAACCAAGCTTAGAAACATGGAGATTATTGAACGACATTTGATCCCTCATACCGATCCCCGTGGATAAGATGAAAATCGTAATACTTCCAAACTAACTTTTGTTTGCCGCTTTATTGCGTCGTAACAGACGTGGGTATTTTAAATTTTTTGATGATGTTTATAACCACACATTTTTTAATAACAAGTATGAGCGGATTCTTCTGGCACATAGGAAGATGAGTGAATGCGACAAATACCAAATGAAGACTATGAAGAAATATTGCATTCCAACCTCCCTCATTTATGGGTTTTTGGAAAACAAACAGGGGGATATGCAAATCTTGGTTATTCTAGGAGAGGCATGTACAACGAAAATTCAAACAAAGGGGTTCAAAGTGGTCAGATGTTGGTGACACACTTTGTTTCCTAAAGAGAATATCTTCTAGGGATGACATGATGTACTAGATACATACATTAAAAGTTGATGGACTTGAACATTTGTTTCAGTGTGACGATATAAGATGCATGAACTACTCCATTTTTAGGAATGTCTTGAATTTTGATAATACCTATAGGAAAATAAAATACAACACCCCACTAGTGATGTTTTCAAGAGTCAACCATCACAATCAGAGTATAATATTTACAACTACAATAGTCATAGACGAGACTAAAAATAACGTATGTTTGGATTTTGGTGACATTTATGGAAGCCATAAGAAGCAAGTTTTATGTATATGTCATAACCGACAGGGATATAGATATAAGAAATGCAACCAGAAAGGTATTTCCAAATCCTTACCATCATTTATATGCATGGAATTTGATACACACACCACATGTAAGAGTAAGAATTAGAAAATTTATATATAAGTTTATGCAATGCATATTGGGAGATTTTGATGTTGATGAATTTGAGGCTAGATGAAATATAATGATTAATGAGTTTCAAATGCAACAGAAAAGCTGGATACTTGAGTTGTATGAAAAGTGACGTATGTGGGCTACTGCCCACATTAATTTTTTTCCTAGATTTTAGACAACTTTTAGGTGCGAAGGGCTTTGCTATGGATTTGGAAAATATGTATATGTTATTTCTAATTTTGTAGATTTTATGCAACAATTCTTTTGGTAGTTGAACTATATTAGATATAGAGAAACACTAGAAGATTTTGAGTCATCGTATAATAAGACAATTTTCAAACTCAACACAAGTGTTTGGAGAAGTCTGTTGCAAATTCTTACACAAGGTAAATTTTTAAGATCATCATACTAGTTTTAGATAGAGATTATCAATATAAAGTTGTGAAGGTAACTAAAGGATAATCAATTTTTTCAAATATCATTACCAAGTATACAACGCAAAATATTGAGTGGGTCGTGTCATTTTATAAAGAAAAAAAAATATAATTTGTCTACTTTTGCAAAATATTTGAAATATTGGGAATCACGTGCGAACATCTGATGTCTGTTTGGATATATATGGACATAGTTAACATTGTTGGTTATTTAATATTAAAGAGATGGACCAAAAGTACGAAGGATGCAGTAAATGCGTGTAAATTCAGCAAGTCAAAAGGGATCCCACATTTACAATGACATGTGTTATATTTGTTGAGCGTTGCAAGAGAATGGTTAGCACCACTCTTGAGTATGAAAGTCCAAAATATTTAAGATTCACAGTGTTGTACTCCAATTTTTGTCCCTAAGATCCCTTCATCATACCATATTGATTCAATCACAACAAGATCACATTAGGGTTTTTCGGTTCTCCTCCCTATCTTTAGCTTTGCTCTTTGAGGAATCACCAAGCACCTTGACTTGTTTTTATTGTGTGATCATTCATGTTTTGTTTTGACTATCCTTTTAATTAATAAAATGCAATTTTGGTTTGTCTTACTTGTTAATAATGTAGGTAAAGGCAATGAGGTTTAGCAAGTTGCTCCATGCGTTTATGAGTTTATTTCCATGCCCTAGTCAATAAAGCTTGAGAACTTAAAACCTCAAAATTGAAGTTGTTTTGGAAGAAATGGCATGGAAAGGTTTATTTTGGTTCACTACATTTCAAAGTTATCAAAATTGATTCAAAAGTACAAGGGGTTGATTGAAGAAGTTGTCATGGTTGGACAAAGTCTTGTTCCCATTGGTCACAAGTGCATATTTCTCTCAATTATAAAGATATGGAAGTGGTTTTGGTTGCTATGAGTTCTCATTATCATCCTCAAAAACTTATATTTACAAAGCAAGAGTTTTGGCACAAGAAGGTTGTTCAAAATTGTTAAAGTTCCTCAAAGCATTTTCTTGATCTAGGAGCTAGGGTTTTGAACTTCAAAGAAGTATATCTTGTTCATGTTTTTGTATTTTGAGTGATTACAAATACATCCTTCTCTTAAAAGGGTTATTATTAAATCACTTCAAAAGTTTCAAGGAGTTTTCATGAGAAAGAAGCTTAATGACGAAGAAAGATTACAAGTTCTCCAGATGAACCCCCAATTTCTCATGTGTGACTTCAAATAATCATAACTTGGTCAATTCTTATCACCTTGAGACCACTCTTTTTCCATAATTATCTTGAGGATGTGAACTTTATTCCTTCTTTTATATGAAAAGTGAGAAAATGGATGGAAGATTCCCTAAGGATACAAAAGATTATAGGTCATTTCATGATTTTTTGCCAACTTCAAATATTCATAACTCTCTCAATTTTTGGAGATTTTGAATGGTTCAAGTATAAAAATGTAATTCAAGATGTCTATTTCATGCCATCTTTTTTTAAAGAGAAAATTCCAAGTGGAAGGCCATGTTTGGGTGCAAAAAATTATAGGTCACTTTTGAAGAAAAATTTGAAATATTTCTAAGTATGGAAAGTCAACTTTTTCCCCCAACTTAGACTCAATGCAACTTTAAGCTCAAGCATCCATTTGATTCCATTATTTTTCCATTGCAAAGCTTGTAACCTCATATTTCTAAAGCATCAAGAATAATGCCCAAAGACCCATTGAGTTGAAAGTGCTATTGTTTTAAAATTGGTAACTTGGAACTGAATTTCTCACGAAGTCAGAATTTTGAAATCCACAATGTGGCCTCTAATCACAAGATTTATGCGTGTTTTTTATTTAAACTTGACTAACAAACTTTCCAGAAGTGTTTAGCACCTCAAAACGCAAATATTGGATGCGTTTTGGTGAAAATAAGATCACACTTCACTCGTGCATCAGGTTCACATGAATTCCCTCCAAAATGCATCATTCACTCTTCCTTTTGATCCCATTTCCTTCTCCTATAAATACTTGAGCTATCTCATTCATTTTCTTAAGCTTGAATAGCCAGAATCACCCTGCCAAACTTGCTCCATAACTCAAGTTTCTGTAACTTCGAAATCAGTGTTCAAGCCTTTTTCAATCCAATTTTTCTACCAATTTACCTTCCTTGATCTTCCCTGAAGCTAACCATACAATTACTTTCAAGAATCGTGCCCTATATTACTCCATAGAAGTCCAGTTTCAGAGCTCTGTAACTCAACTTCAATAGGTAGATTTCTCCATCAATTCTTCAAAACTTTGATATCATTGTGATGCTCTCACTTCCCTGGTTCTAGTCGCAACACTTTCTTTTATCTGAAAACACGTTTTGACCATGAAATTTCAAATCCCTTTTCAAAACATTCCTTCCAAATTGCTTGAGCTACAATTTATATAAATTTGTCGCGAAGGTGTGGTTGTCTTTGTCTTGAAGAGACGAAGCGAATGACATAAGTCTGAGCTTCTGATTTTACAGTTTGAGAGATCTGCAATTCACGTTGGCTGGAGATTGAAGATAACCAACGTGTCACCTTCCAACCAATGATGGCACGACACTTGTTTTTTTTTTTAATTTCTGATTTAATAAGTGATCCAGTGTTTTATTCACTAATGACCATGATATAGACAACACGCCATATTCCTTGGATTTGATTACTAACGCGTTTTGACTCTCATCCATTGGTCCACATCTTTTTGGTTTTTATTGTATTTTCTGATTTTTTATTTAATTGTTTTAAACTTCAAAAAATCATAGAAAAATCTTTTTTAGTCAAAAAAATATGAAAAAATTATGAAAAATATTTTTGATTTTTCTCTTTCTGATTTTTATTTTTTCAAAATTTTATTTTGTGTTTTGATATTTTTTTATAAATTTTCACTTTATTTTAATTGTTTTAAATGTTTAAAAACATATTTTTATGCATTTTTAAATTCTGGAAAAATTATGGAATGATCCAATGATATTGTGACAAATATTGGTGACCTCGTTTATTTTTTTATTTCTGACTTTGTTATTTTTTTAATCATTTTTGGTTTGTTTTACCTATATCTTTTAATTTTAAAAATAGTTTCTGACTTTAAAAAATCTCCAAAAATTTTGTAAAAATATTTGAGTCCTTTTCTGATTTTCCCATGGTCTTAATTTTTATTTCTTGATTAATTTGAAAATAGTTGATATTTTTCTCTTTAATTTATATTTTAAAACATTTTAAAACCTTTTTAATGTATATATTAAATGAAATATTATTTTATGATTATTTTCTGGATGATCTTGGGTTGAATTTTTGATTATGAACTTTGTTAACATCATTGGATCCATGATGTTGAGTTTAACTCCATAAAAATGGATGAATGATTTTAATAATAGTTTGATTAAAATTTAATTCAAATGTGGTTTGTATATTCTTCCCAATCCCTCTTCATCTTATCCCTTTTGTTGTACCCCAAAATTTGCCCTCGTATTTTTCCACAAGAAATCACAACTTCAGGCTTTTCCTGATTTTTCAGATTGGCTCAAGAATTGGTCAAACAGACTTTTCTCGTCAGTCAGACAAAATTAGGGTTTTCATTGGTTTTCATGGCTCTGGGACAGTTCATATAGTTTGTTTAAGGTTTGGTTGATTTTGGCTCAGTTTTGATCAGGCGAACGCTTCTTTGGCATTTGATCAGGAATTAGGTTTTTGTGCGCGCGTTCTCAGAAAGATTTAAATTCTACAGTGTTTTTCAAAGTTATGCTGAGATGTGGATTGAAACATTTGGATTGAGTTCGCATTGTGTGATTAAATCAGTGAAAAGATGCATTTGGATTGAATTTGCAATGTTTGGTTAAAATCAGTAAAAGGAAAAACGTCTGGGCAATTGCTGTGATTGACTGTTGTTTTGCTTTGGATGTTGGAAGCGCCAAGTTTAATTGATCAATGCTGAAGCAATGTTTATTTAATTATTTATTATTCTAAGATTAAATAGTTGGAATTTATTTTCAATTATTTTAATTTAAAGAATTATAGATAATAAAGTAAGCAATTGAAAAGAGAAAAGGAATTAACTGATAAAAAGATTGGATTTTATTCATCTTTAATTATTCGTTACAATTGTTATTCGAGTACCTTATTTATTTACAAAGTATTCTAATGATGATTACAATAATTAAATTTAAATAAAACTATCCTAAGAAAACTCCTAAGTCTTCATCTTCCGTCCATTGCTCCAGTGCTCCATGGAATTTTATCTGCAAAACAAAGAACAAAAGAAAAGTCAATTGCAGATAAATATTAAAGAGACAGACCGATAAAAAAGGGTCATCATTAAAGGCAACTGACTGGAATCAGTTTGCCCTCTCTGCAAATCACGAGATTTCTCCCGGTTCACAGAGAGGGATGAAAAATGCTTGCAAAAGGTATGAAATGCACAAAAGTTTTAATTGCACAAATTCAAGTTTGTCAAAACATACTGCATAAAATGACAAACAAAATTCAAGTGGGCAACCAAAAAGGCAAGCTGAGTAGTTACTGAATATGCCAAGAGAACAATGCAAGTCACAATTTCAAACTAGGTTCAAACTGAACTAACAACTGTCCAAAGCTGTCCAAGTACAAAAGGATGTCAAGGCTGTAAAAAATGCTGTCACTAAGAAGCAGAAAATATGGAAAAGAAGATAAAGTATGCAGAGTAAACATGTAATGCAAGCAAAGAATCATATCATCACTTTCCAGCAATTGCCTTTTCAGAAAGGTACAAACACAAACATTTTTTTATTGTTTTAAGTTGTACTGGAGAGAGAAGAAGGAGAGAAAAAGAAATAGGGCTTACAGTTTAGGCTTGAGACAGAAGAGAAATATAAAAGCAAGCTGCTAACACAGTAAAAGGGGGGGAAAATCAAAAACCAAAAAAGATAACTCAAAACTGCCTCCACCCTGCTAAAGCAAGACAGAAGCATCAAGCTTCAAATCCAAACCTGTCAAACACACAAACAGGTCCATACAAGCCTTTAACCTGCACTAAACTGAAGCCTAAGCCATATCCAAACAAAATAACCAGTAAACTCATCAAAGGCCAAGAGCCAGTTTCAAACCAAAAGCCTAAACCTGTGTCAAGATTAAAACAAACAATACAAACTGATGCAAGCCTGTGCCTACCATTCAAGAAGAAACTGAAACAGTATGCCAAGGCCATAACCAAAACCAGTTCACCCAAAAACCTGTACCAGAGCAAGCCTGAACTATCCAATAACAATAGCATCACCTTCCTCAACACATAGCCTAAAAACCAGAAGCCTTAGCCTTCAAGCTTAAAGCCTATTGTAACATAAGCCAAAAAGCCTAAAACCTGTTTAAGCCTTGAACCTGTAACACAAGTCTAAGCCAAAAAACCAAAGCCAGCATTCGAATACCAAGACCCTCAGAATGGTGTTCATCACTGGGCCAATACCAATGGATAACTCATGAGCAAAGTCCATCAGAGGCAACAAAGCAATCAAAAATAAAGCAAGCTATTCCAAAGGCAACCAGAAGAGAAGAGGAAACGAATGAAATATACTCAAAGCATTTCATAGCAAACGTCTCATCATCAAGCATCCAAAGGCAACTCAAAGTCAGAAACGAGGAGAAAGAGCATACAACATGTTCAGAGGCAGCTGAAGAAAGATAAGGAAGCAAGAGGGCAGGCACCAAGACAATCAAACGAAAAGAAGCGTTTCAAGGCAATATAGGGTAAGGCTACAAAGCCTCAGAGAACCCTCATCACAGGCATTTCAACAGGCAACACAAGCATACAGAAGGCAGCAAAGCAAGAAGAAGAAAAGAAATGACATCAAATTAGGTTTTCAGAATGCATCATAAAACCTAAAGAAAAGTACAGAGTACCAAGTTCCAGCAAAAGCAAGCGAGCTCTCATCGCGCATCCCCCCGCCGGCAAACCTCCGAACGCCTCCTAATCTCCTCCTTCTCCGTCTTCGACAGGTAGTACTCTCTTTCCCTCATTTCAAAATCTTGCGTAAACCATAAACAAAATCAGAACATATAAGAATCAAAACATGCGTAAACGTGAAACCCTCAAAGGATGCGTTGGGACAAAAGTCTTACCCTTTTTACCGTTGCTTGAGCAAACGCGAGGAGAAGGGTGAGAGGTGGCGTTGGTGGCCTTAGGCGAAGGAAGTGGTTCAGTTTCTGGCTGGGAAGAGGAAGAGAACGACCAAAGCAAAGTGAAAACGAAGAACGGCGCCGCTTCTGTAACTGTAACCCTAAGTCCAAGTGAAACGAAAATTCAAGAACCCTAAAACAAAACTTGTCACAAAGCTTGGGCCTTGCCCGTTACAATGCCTGAGCCCTTTTTTTTTGGTATACACCCCCCTTTCTCTATCATTCTGATTAATCCATTTGGGCCTTAAACCTCTTTAGACCCATTTAATTCTTAAAAACTATTTTTTTACTTATCTCTTTTTCTACAATTTTAAACTAACCTAATCTTATTTATAAATAAAATTACCTTAATTCTTTTTTATACAAAACTTTCTTTACATGAACTTTAGGGTTAATTAGATTAATAGATTCTTATTTTAATTTTCTTTTGTATATATAAAAATCCCTTTATACACAAATCACTAATTAACATATATTAATCCATGAGAAATACTTTGTCTTAAAACATTTTCTTGTCTCTAATTAAAATAATTTTATTTGTACATAAATGGGTCAATACATAATTTTTTCTTTAAGTTAGAACATTGTCTTTTTCTTAAAAATATTATTTGTACATAATCAATTAAAATACATTTTTTAATATACATAATATAATTAAAATTTAAAACATTTTTCTTTCTTTTAATCAAAATACCCTTTTGTACATATTAAACAAAGAAATATAAAAAATACAAATTTAAATCAAACATACTTAATTTATTAAAGTTACAACTTGTAAATAAAATACATGTACACTTACACATTTACAATACACAAATACATTTACATTGCTCTTATACACATTTGCTTATCTTATACTTTACATTACATTGATTACATTTGATCCCAAATTCAATTTGGTTGTAAATTATTGGACACTACATTCCTAAAGTCTCATCCCCATTTGTGAATTTGTACCCCCACTCCCGGATACTATTTGTAATAGCGTAGACTTTAAATTCCCGCAATTTACCGCTTTCGAATTATACCATGGTTAGACCTAGGGTTTGCATGTACATAAAACCAAACGTTAGATAACCTAATACAAAACAAATGCATGAAATCAATACACAATCACACTTGCCCCCCCTAGGGTGATCCCACATGTTGCCTTCCAAAATGGGCCATGCTTGCACGTCGAGTTTCTTTGGCAAAACAAATTCAAATGATCATAAGTCCCTCGATGACGCTTTCGAAAGTTGCCTAAATGGAATTATCATAGTCCCTTCAAAGCAAATTGCCAAAGATACTTGGCACCATTGCATTCATGGTCCATACGATGACCCGCGCCCGTCCCGTCAAACATCCTAAACGCAAGATTGTCCACCAAATTCAATGGTGGAACAAAATTGTTAAAAAGGGTTGAAAACATAGAGAAAACCTTTGAGTACAATAGGGGTAGACAAAACTCTTAGTTACTTGAGATCAACTTGCAAAAACACTTGCCTTCTTTTCAAAAACCACACTTCACAAACACTTTCAAAACAAACTCTTCAAAAAACATCTTGAAACATCTTTTCGAAAAGATACACACCTTCGTATATACTCAAACACGAGTCATTACATTGGTTGCCTAAAACAAGGCATCTCTTTCAAAAATATTTTCAAAACACACACACACACACCACAATTTCAAAGCAATCGAAAATCAAGGCAAGTGATCTAAAAACCAAGTAACTAAGAGCCCATGGATAACCATGGATGAAAAGGGTGCTAATACCTTCCCTTTTCATAATCTACCCCCCGAACCCACGAAATATCTCAAAAGGTTTTTGCTGTGCTTTTTAACCTTTCCTTTAGGATAAAATAAAAAGTCGGTGGCGACTCTTGCTAAACCGAACAAGTGCGAATACAAACGCAAAACCTCAAGTCAGTTCTCCCACCGTATCACACCTTTCTTATTGCACTAAGTGTTATTAGAGCATGATCTCTATATCATGTCTCAAAAAAATGGTGCATAGATTGCTATTGACCGACCTCAAAATAGGTGTGACTTCTATATAAGTCCACTTACGATTGCTTAACATAGCGCTAAATCTTGTCCCGATTCAAATAAATGATCATTCGTGGCCCAAACCTATGTTTGTAAGCCCAAGTATGTTAATTTGATCCCTTTTATCCAATAACTTTAAGGTTCATTGTGTGGAGGCTTTGGTTCTACCAATCCTCTAATGGATCTACAACATTTTTGGTCAATGTGGATCACTTTAACATCTTTGATCATTAAATGATACTTTTGAGAATTCCAAATGGATGATATACTTGACAAAAAGAAAATACAACTTGTTGTGTGGAGGATTTGGTTCTACCAATCCTCTAATAAGTTCCAAATGCAAGTTTCAAGATGGTCATCCAACTAACAACTAATTATTTATTTGTTTAACTTTATGCTTTTATTTTTTATGCTTTATGTACCATTTACTTTAAGCATTACATTTCATGTCATTTGTATTTTGCTCACTTGAGCATTTATATCCTTGTTATCGTTATTTTGCTCATTTGAGCCATTCTTTTCTTTTTTCAAGACACCTAATAATCAACATGAACCCTAAAAAAGCTTTAATGACACTTGGACTATTTGGTTACTATCCTTGGCATTATGGAGTTTTGGACTTCTTGGACTTAGGGTTAGAAACCTTGGCCTATGTTGGAGACCTTGTGACCTTAATTGATATTTTTTATGGAGCTATTGAGGTTTACCTCAAGACATTGGGTTGTTTGTTTGTTTTGTGTGCAGGTTATTGTGATTACATTCTTTGTTTGTAATCTAGAATTCACCCATATAAAATTGTTACTCTGTCCAATTTTTTGTGAAGACTTAATGCATTTGAACTTTGGTTCCATCAAGGGGTTTGGTATCTTTGCTTGTTTGGTTTCAATCCAAAGAATGAGAATTATATCTTGACTCGTAATGTCAAGTATTGGCTTCTTGTTGGTTATATGGTTCTTATCCCTAGCTTTTACCTTATGCTTTAGGATATTCTCTTCTTCTCCTCCCACTTTCTTTAATTTCAAAAATCTTCTTCCACCTTTTGAAAACTTTTCTTGTTTTGAAACTCGAACCATTTTCATAATAAACTTGGACTTAGGTCCATGCATTTTTAAAACCTTTTCATAAATAAAATTCAATTAAATTAATAATACATTGACATTTTTTTGAGAAGACTAAAAGTCAATCAATCTCTTTTCAAACCATTTTTTTTCCATTTTAGCTTTTTACTTTAAAAAAACTTTTCTCAAAAGGTTGGACTCTTGTCAATCCTTGTAGTGATGAAAACAACTATACTTCTATAATATATAGTGAAGAGAGATATTTTCCACTTGGATATTGAGTGAGACATTGTTGATTTTAAATCCAAGCCATATCCTCCACTTTGGGATGATAGAAATTCTCCTTTCTCATGATTGTGGGAAGTAAGTATGTTTTCCGCACGGACAATGACGGTGATATCTTACCTCATAAAATTAATTAACACACTTGTGTTTTAAAAATTTTAAAGAGGAACTATGTGTACCCTGATCCCCTATTGCAAGAAAGGTGGTACGTAGGCACTAAAGGTTCGCAACCGCGACAGGTGCAAAAATCATTAAAAAAATATACTTCTTTTCTCACCTCCACCATCTAGTTTTCGTACACCACTTTATAGCCAAAATATACAAATTTTTACAAAGAGGTTCCTGCAGAGTATTGTAGATGTTTAAGGTGCTAATACCTTCCCTTTGCATAACCAACCCCCTTACATTGAATCTTTCCCCCTATTTTTGGGTTATTCTCTCTTTTCCAATTCCTTTGGAAACAATAAAGCGCGGTGGTGATTTTTATTTTGATTTGTATAAGTCTAGTCAATCCAATGGATTAGTCTTGAACATTTCTACCGCTACACACAGTAGAAATGGTTGAGAAATGTTGTGAAAAATGATACCAAGAACAAAGTATAAAAGGTTTCCTTGACGGAAAGAAACCCTCAAGGTAGGAATAAGGAAAGCAAGAAGAACACAATGAATTGGTTATAAACTGTTATTCTTTACTTTCTCTTTGAAACAAGATTACAAGTGTTACAGAATAACAAATAACCTTTCTCACCCTAATTAGGATTTACAGTGTTGCAATGATGAGAGACTAGTATGCTATTTATAAGAAAACTAACACACTAAACTAAAGGGATTTTACACACATAACCATTACAAGCTAACTTAGGGAACAAGTTAACTTAAATAATTGGGCATAACAAACATGCCCAATTTGACATGTTAATAAACATAGCATTTCGACCACTGCATACTTGAACAGACTTTGACTACATCATGTGAGGAGACTTCAACGACATGCTTGAACCTTGTTGAATAAATAAACTTTTCCTGTCGACATCTTGACACTAGAGTTTCGATCCAATAGTATCCACAAATCTCCACCTTGGAACAAACCCTAAAACATCAAGAGAACACACTTGTTTTCTTCATGCAGGTTTATCAACTGCGTACAATGGTAAAACTTGTAACTTGACAATGTCTTGGTAATAATATCAACAAAATTGTGATCTATCAAAACCTTCAGCACTTGGACTTCTCTATGCTCAATTACCCTTATGAAGAAATGCAGCCTCATATCGATGTGCTTGGTTTGGTCATGATAGTTTGAAATCTTCGACAGGTGTATTGCACTTTGACTATCACACTTAACAATGATAACTCGACCTTGAAGTTTCAGCTCCTTAGCAAAACCTTCAAGCCACAATGCTTCTTTCACCGCTTCAGTGAGGGAAATATATTATAATTTAGTGGTTGATAAGGCAATAACCTTCTGAAGTGTTTCTTTCCAACTAATTGTTGTGCCAAACATAGTTAACATATATAGAATTTATATCCATAACTAGTACACTTCTTCTAAACCTTTGGCGAAAAACCCAATATACCCCCAGTATTCCGAAGTGCATATCTGAATGCACCACCAACGTGATTTATTAAATTTAATCCAAATATGAATATCTGAATTCACTTGTTATCATATTTTAGATATGCATATCCGAATTTATCTCTGCGTAGAATAATCAACATTTTCAACATAATTCCCAATATTCATTCAACATAATTCAAAGAAATTACATAAATAGTTCTGCAGAAAATTAAAGTTACATATTATTATAAACAATGTTGCAACATCTTGATAACATCTTTTGCCAATCCTTGAAGCTTCAAATCTATCTCAATCGGACCCTTAGAAGAGTATCGTTGAAAGGTACCCCACATAACCTCTAAATTGTCTTCGTTCTTTAGTTGAAACAGGGTGAACTTTACGTTTCCTTCAGTGTCAAGTGAAGGTGAACGATACTCAAGCTTGACCACCTTTCAATTCTCTGGATATTGTAAGAGAGAATTCAGTATCGTAATAAGAAGTATGTTATAACCAGTTTTAAATTGAGAGTCGCCACCATTAATTTTTATCATAGGGAAGGGAATATAACGGATAACCCTAATATGGTTAGAGATTCTAAGTTGTTGACTCATTTTTAGATGAAGGGAAGGTGTTAGGCATCCATCATCTACCTTGTTCACAAGGATACTAGGGTTTAAATTTACGATTTAGGAAATAGGGTTTTTATTTTTATTAGGGGAACTTGCCATGATTTCAGTCATATGCCTACATATCCTATTATGAGGAATCAGAGTTCCAATCAGTATTACGAAGATATTTTGAATTCTCCTTAAACCAAGTCTAGGTGTGTGAATAACGGAGTTGTTAAACAAAGTTCACAGTTAATGAGAAATATCTCCATAATCCTTTTCGAACATAAAATCCTGAGTTTATTAATTTAGTAAAAGAGTGGTTAGTATTTGATCGGTTAAATATTTTCAAATATATTATATAATATAAGAAAAATATTTTTAATGCGTGATGAAAAGAATTTTAATGCAATTTAGAAGTAATTACGAATAACTTAGTGAAAAAAAGAATTTTGAATTTAATAATAAAAAATATATTAAGTATTAGAAATATTAATTATAATATAAAATAAATAAATAAAATAAAATATAAAAAAATTAATTTAAACGCAAGGGGGTGTGTTTTATTCGGGTTAAGTAATTCAGGGGGTCTAAAAAGCAGGGCCCCAAATCCATATATTGGATTTAGGCCCAAATCACAAAAGGGGGTGTAGATCTCTACTACGTAGCAAAATTGGGGGTTAGTTCAGCAAGGGCGCAAGTTCAGATATTGAACTGGGCCAGCTAGCACAGTGGGGTAAGTTAATGTGTTAATGAAGCAAATTAAGGGTGCTCTTAGTAATGGGTTGTGCCCAAAACAAATATCATGTCCGTTAGACAAAGTGTGGGTGAACATATAGAGTTACATTGATCGCGCGTTTGAGGGATGTTTGATGATGATCAAAGGGTTGTGATGGATGGTGTATGGTAAGGGGAGGCGCACCTGACTAGAGGGTGTTATATAAACGAAACCCTGGGCTGAGAGCCCATTGTTTCCTTGTATCTCCCTCTCTCTACAACAAATAACCCCCTTCGTATTTTCTAAAGAGAGAAGATCTTCCTTCTCTCTAGAAATACGTCGACTGGAAATCACCTCAGCCTTGAGCGCCACCGGCCAGAAATTGCTTCCCCCGGCAGCCGCTCGAAGGCTTCACCACCATCAAACAACAACACCGTCAAGGTTCATACGAACCCTAAGAACCCTAAGGGTTCATGGTGAACCCTAACCCCAAAACCCAGAAACCTTCAACAAAGATGAACCCGAACCCTAAACTGGATGAACCCTAACCCTAGGTGATGAACCCTAATGAAACCTTACCACTTAAGAAACCCAGAAATCTAATATCAAACACAAATCGTAGATTCAAATAACAACAAACCTTAAGCTAAGTGAAATCGGCTAACTTGATCCTTGCCGTGAATCTTTTTTTTGTTAATTCTCCTCATTTGTCTTCTTATCTTTTACTTTTCTTCTATTTGTAGGTGTAACACTGGTGTTACGGAGATGGCTTGGAGGACATACCTTAGGGTTTCAAAAATTGAAACCCTCGATCTCAAGCAAGAAGAAATACCATGGCTTCAACTACTTCTCCTTCTTCTTCTCAGTTTACAAGTTTTCTTCTCCCCCAAAATTTCTTGTTGTCTTAGTCTTAATTCATAGGGTTTATATAGTTTAGGTTTTTAGATGAATTAGTAGGTTTTATGTTTGATTGTTTATATTTTAGTGATTGAATAAATTAGTGATTTGATTTGATCTAATTTTGTATAGTTGTTTTAGAATTTTGTAATCTGCTAATGTATCAGGACGTTTATCATATGTAAATCCTAAATAAAATATTTCTTCAATCCAATGAAAGATTTGATTCCTATAATTTTCTAAACATTTGATTTTATTTGTATGGATTTCAGATGTGCAAAGTAATTGTTTTGGGCTTGGATCACTTTGTGTAGAGAGAAAAGGTGGACAGTGGCGCAAATTAGGGTTTCATCCCTATTTGGTTGACTCGGTCATCATCAAATAATAGATAATATTAATGATAATATTAATAATAACCTATTATGTTAATGATAATAATACTATTTAATAGTAATAATATAGAAAATTATAATCCTAAAAATGTTGACTTCGGTCAACCATTTCCTAACTAGGCTTGATATTTTAATAGGCCTGTCTTAAAAAATGAAGCAACAAGTTCTAAAAAGAACATTCTCTATTTTTAACGGGCCTTAACCTTAATGGGCCAATTTTTTTATAGAAATAAACCCCTTATGCTAGAAATACACCCCTTTCCCTTTATTTAAATAGACCTCAATGGGCTTGCATGTCAACAACACCCTTTTTCTAATGAGCACAAAACCAAATGTGCCATAAGATTTGATGGTCCATATTGAAACAATACACCCCCTTTTATAATTTTAAGCCCCATAATGGATTTATCTAAACTTTAAAACGAGGAATAATTTGTTTAGAAATTGATAGGACAAATTTGGGGTATGACAGCTGCCCCTATTTAATTACCTTTCGATTGAATAGTGCAAGAATACACAGGTCTTGCACGTTTGAATTGGAGGTTTATTAAATAATGGAAGACCTAGAATTTGTCTGAAATACTATGAAGGATATGCTATACAACATTCCCAATGAGTATGAAAAATAGGCCTAGATGATGATACATCATCTTACCAGAGTTTGAACCAAAGATTTTATTTGACTTGGATGTGATGACGTGGATAACTCGTCCATGCTTTAAAAAGAGATCGTAGATTTTTCGTGTATTTACCGTAAACTAGGAGGTAAATACCATAAGTTTTAAAATTGGCTTATTAATGCTTCGAGACTAACATAGTAAACGTATGACGCAGATTTTGTCTATTCATCACAACCTAGTGGATGAATAAAAACATAGCTTAATAATACATTGTTGCATGGAGACTAACACAATAAATTATATTGCAGATTTCACATGTTTACTATAACCTAGAGAATAAACAAAATGAAGATGATCTTATGCATTTATCACGACCTAGAGGATAAATGACGTAGGGGCAGGCTTATGTACTCATCACGACCTAGAGGATGAATAATATAATCCTGAAAATTCACATACCTACCATAACCTAGAGGATAGATAATTGAAAAGTTTGTGTGTTATCATGACCTAGAGGATAAACAACACGAGAATAGATTTATGTATTCATTACGACCTAGAGAATGAATAACATAAAATCGATAATTCGCACATTTATAGAGGATAGATGATTGAAAAGTTTGTGTGTTTATCACGACCTAGAGGATAAACGACAAGAGATTAGCCTTATGTATTTATCACGACCTAGAGGATAAATAATGTAGTCCTGAGAATTCGCATATCTACCACAACCTAGAGGATAAATATTTGAAGTGTGTTTTGGTAATCAAATCTTAGGTAGCTAGACCAAAGATAAGATCAGAGTTTTACTGGTTGTGTTTGTTCTCAACCAAGGTATTTGTCTATATTGTAGACCAAATGATCCAATGATAAGCCCCAAGAAAGTTCTTAGTTTTATCCAAAGATGTGTTCTAGAAATGTGATGCATGATGCATAATGCCCTAAATTGATATAGAACCCAAAATGTATATGCATCGAGTACTTGGTATATTCCCCAAATGTAATGTTTGTATATGCCCCAAATATAATGTTTGCATATGCCCCAAATGCTGGTTTGTGAAAAATGAATTTTGTGTTTTCTCCTTTTAAACTATTGGTTTTGTGTTACCAACTCTCCAATGTTATATGTATGATCATCGCGGTATTTTGATTTGAACAAGATGAATGAGTATTAGTAGGATTTTGAAATTTGTATCGGAGGCGCATGTGTGGACGCAGTTGCGAATGTATGCATGGATATGGCTATGATCGTAGGCGTGGACGTAAGTGTGGGTGTAGGCGTGGATTTTCTTTCAATGTTTTTCTAACCAAATTTTATTATGTTATATCTAATGCTTTTGTTTGTCAAATCCTAAATAATGATTTCAACACAGTATTTACATGAAATAATCGTAGTATTTTGCAAACCAAAAAAAAAGGAAAAACACAATTGAAGTTTGAGAAAGTAATTGTTTATTGATAAATATGCCTCTGAATAGGAGAGAGTACAAGATGTAATTCCTTAAAAGAGGTAATTGCAGAAATATTTAAAACTGAAAATGGCAATGAAAGTGATAATTGCTACTGTTGTTTCTCCAATGTCCTTTTGATAGCTCCAATCTCCTTTGCTTATGAGTCAAATGATTTAGATTAATCCCTCTCCTTCGTGGTCATAGTCAATGTTCTTAGATCACAGTCTTTTTGTTCTTTATTTCTGAGCAATATCCCTAACTTTTGCCTAGATCGCCCTTTCGGGTTTTCAATCCACCAGGATAAAAATAATTTTGTGTATGTCCCAAATTTATGAATGGATTTCCCTTTAGGGTTTTCAATCCACCGGGACGATCCTTTTTGTCTAAGTCACCCGTTTAGGGTTCGAACTTAGTGAGATTTTTAGACATGGTATTTTTTGATTGCACCTGAATTTGCCGGATATGGCAGTTCTTCCCCATCCATTGTTATGAGGATACGACCACCACCCGAGGATGTTGTTTTTACCATATACAGATCTTTGTAGTTGGGTTTCCATTTACCACATGAATCAAGGCGAGGTAGTAGAATCTTCTTGAGCACCAATTATCCTTATTTGAACACTCGAGGGCAAACCTTTTTATTAAATTCTTTCTTCATCCGCTTTTGGTACAATTGACTGTGGCATAAAGTTGTCAAGCATTTTTCTTCAATGAGGTTAAGATGATCAAATTGCATCTGAACCCACTCTGCTTCTTTAAGATTTGTTTCTATTAGGACTCTAAGTGATGTAATCTCTACTTCAACCGAGAGTACTGCCTCCATGCCATATACTAGAGAAAAAGGAGTTCCACATGTTGATGTACGTATGGAAGTACAATAGCCATGTAGAGCAAAGGGGAGCATCCCGTGCCAATCTTTGTATGTTTTCACCATTTTATGAATGATTTTCTTGATGTTCTTATTTGTAGCTTCAACGGCCCCGTTCATCTTGGGTCGATAAGGTGAGGAATTATGATGCCTGATCATGAAATCATCGCATAACTCCTTCATCATTTTGTTGTTTAAATTGGATCCGTTGCCCGTAATAATTCTGCTGGGAACCCCATATCTGCATATTAGATTTTGTTTGATGAACCAGGTAACCACTTGTCTTGTTACATTTGCGTAGGATGCAACTCCCACCCATTTAGTGAAGTAATCGAAGGTAGCTAGTATGAACAAGTGTCCATTAGAGGCTTTCCGCTCAATCATTCCTATCATATCAATTCCCCAAATTGAAAATGGCCAGGGAGAACTTAGGATATTCAAAGGAGTCGATGGCACATGCTTTTTGTCAGCATATATTTGGAATTTGTGACATGTATTTGTATAATTGTAGAATTCAGCCTTCATCGTCAACCAATAATAATCTGCTCACAAGATTTTTCTGGCCATGGCATGTCCGTTTGTATGAGTTCCGAAAGTGCCTTCGTGGATTTCTCTCATAAGTGTATCTGCTTCATGTTTCTCCATGCATCTGAGCAACACTATATCGTAGTTTCTTTTGTATAATACTTCACCATTCAGAAATAACTTTGATGCTAGCTTCTGTAGAGTTTATTTGTCAATTACTGAGGCATTTTCTGGATATTCTTATTTCTCGAGATACCTTTTGATATCATGGAACCAAGGCTTGTTATCTAGTCCTTCTTCGATAGCAAAGCAATGTGCTAGTTCTCAAAATATCTGATTGTAATGTGTGGTTCGTGGTTTGGCCAGGTTACCTTGAACATGGCTGATAAAGTTGCCAAGGCATCTTCCATCTGGTTTTCTTCTTGCGGAATATGACTGAATGTAATCTCAATAAATTCCATAGCTAGCTTCAAAACATGATCCCGATATAGAATCAATCTAGGATGTTTAGTGTCCTATCCACCGTTGACTTGGTATATGACTAACTCTAAGTCTCCAAACACTTTGAGATGTTTAATTCTTAGATCAATAGATGCTTCTGAACCCAAGATATAAGCTTCGTATTCTGCAATATTATTGGTGTAGTCAAAACATAACCTTGCAGTATAAGGTTTGTGAAAATTCTTCGGGGAAGTCAAAATTATACCAATGTTGTTCCTTAGTGCATTTGAAGCCCCTTCAAACATGAGTGTCCAACGTGCCCCTTGTTCAGGTCCTTCATCGGGCCCTGGTATTTCGTAGTCACCTATAACCATGACATCTTCGTCTGGAAAGTCGAACTTCATTGGTTGATATTCTGGAAATGGCTGATGAGCTATATGGTCAGCCAGTACACTACCCTTGATGGCCTTTCGAGTAACATATTGGATGTCGTACTCTGATAGTAACATCTGCCACCGGGCAATCCTTCCCGTAAGAGCTGGTTTTTCAAACACATTGTTGTACCCCAAAATTTTCCCTCTCCTTTTTTGAAGACTTCTCTAAACAATGTTTTTCAAAAGTTCAAATTTACACAAGTACAATTGGATTTTGAATTCCCCATATAGCTTCCATGGATCACATTGGGTTTTCAAGCATCAAAATTGGAGAAAAACAAGCTTACTTCCATTCACAAAGCTTCGATTAGACTTTGGCTTTTGGATTCTTGATGATTTGAGAGCGTTCCTTGAGTAATCATGATCAACCCTTGATCAAATGATAGATATCACTTCAAAATGTTGATGTTGACCAAAAATCTTGAAGTTTGACTGTATGTTGACCATAGTTGACTTTTTGACCAATATAGTTGATTTTCAAACATTTGAGCCATTGACTGAAAAAACTTGTGATGCAAGGCATGGAACTTGGCATGGATATTATTGAGGACATATTAGGAACCATGGAAATGAGTTGAGGCCTTTGAAACCCAAACTTCTTTGTGAAAAGTGAAACCCTAGTTGGAAGTCCATTGCTTAGGAGGAGAATTTGTCTGGTCAATTCTTAGTCAACCTTAAGCATTTGGGGACCTCTATGAGTATGTCTTGAATAAAATGAGAGGGAAAATTTTGGGGTACAACAACTTCCCCTGTTAAATCTTCTTAAACCTGAAGAGTTAGATTGGCCTGTCTGCCATTTGTAATTTGAAGGTGGAAGATGATTGAACACTAGAGTGCCGAGAAATTTGTACTCGCCTGTGCATGAAGTAACGTTGTTGGTTGATGATATCGAGAATGGGATTATAGATTCCATTTAGAGAAGATGACCGAGATTTGTCAGAGATGGGCTTATAGATGCCATCTAAAGTAAATGTTGACTCCAAACTGGAAAAAGTATCAGAATAAATCTACGGTTGATTTTATCTGAGCCAGAAGAGGTCTCTGTATCTTACTTCGTATGAGAAGTATACTAGAATGAGTTTATGTCTGATTGCATCTAGAAGATGTGTTGGGGAGTGCCAGAATGAATCTATGTCATGATTGTATCTGGATATATATTGAGTATGAGTATCAGAATGAATCTATATCTTGATCGTATCTGAACTGAAAGATGTATTGAATGAGTATCAAAATGACATCTGTATTTGGAGCGTATATGAACTTTATCTGAAAGATGTACTGGATGAGTATCAGAATGACATTTGTATTTGGAGCGTATCTGAACTGTATCTGAAAGATGCACTGAATGAGTATCAAAATGGAATCCGTATTTGGAGCGTATCTGAACCGTATCTGAAAGATGTATTGAATGTATCAAAATGACATAAGTATATGGAGCGTATCTGAACCGTATCTGAAAGATGTACTGAATGAGTATCAGAATGGCCTCCCTATCTAGAGCGTATCTGAACCATGTCTGAAATATGTACTGAATGAGTATCAAAATGTGTGATACGGTGGCAGAACCGACTGTTAATACTGGTTTGCATTTTTTGTTCGCAAAATGTCACGGTAAGCAAGAGTCGCCACCGGATTTTATTTTATCCAATCAGGAAAAGGAAAAAGAACAGAAAAAACCTTTTTCGAGATGTTTTTGAGTACGGGGGGTAGATTATAGAAAGGGAAGGTGTTAGCACCCTTTCTATCCATGGTTTTCCATGGGCTCTTAGGTACTTGCTCATTTTGAAATTGCTTGTGTGTGCTTTACTTTGAAAAGTTTTTTTTACTTCGATTTAACCCTTGTTTCTGTCCTCAAGAGTGTTACGAAGTTGTTTCTGAAAACTTTGTTTGAAAAGTATTTGTGTGAAAAAGTTTGTTTGTTTGAGCAAGTACCTAGGAACTACTCTACCCACTCGAAAAAGACTATTCATTTTCCTTTAGACAATGCTATCCTATTATTAAGGAATAGGTAGCACCGTCGTTGGAATTTTAAAGGGACGTTCGAAGGGACGAAATGGTCACCGAAGGAAACAAGTAAGCATACCTTAGCGTTTCGAAGGGACTATCGTCATAAGATCATTTCATAGGAAACTCGAGGGACATTAAGGGACTATGATCTTTATGATGACTTTAACCGAGGGTCTTTGCTAAGATATCCCTACGTTCGAGGGACATGACCATTGTTTTTAGAGGCAACCAAATGGGGAGTACCCTAGGGGTGTAAGTGTGCAACAGTGTGTTTTTTCAGTTACATTTATCTTGCAATTAGTGATTTAAGATTGATTCACTAGTCATACACGCCTAAGTTTCTAACAATTATATACAAGTATCCAAAACATAAAAGTGAGAAGGTAAATGTCCTACGCTATTACAGGGCTTTTGCAGATACATAATCATCTTGGATTGAAAATAAAAATGTGGAATATAAACCCTAATTACTATTACAACATCGAAACAGTTACAATAATAATAAAAGGAAATTTAAAAAATGCGCGCGGAAAATTTAAATGCGAGAATTAAAGAACCCTAAAAATTTAATTGAAAAAAATATTTAGGTTATCATTATTTTTTTGAGAAAAAATTAATTAGGTTATTTTTGAGGAAAAAAAATTAAATTATGTTATGTACAAACTAAAAAACCCTAATTTCTAATTAATTTAAATTATATAGAAAAACAATTAAATTACACTAAATAATTAAACTAATTAATTAATTAAAGAAAAAAAATAATTTTTGAAAAAAATGATTTTTGATGTTTTTTTGTGATTTTTTGGCTTAATAAAAAAATGATTTTGTTATTTTGTAAAGAAAAAAGGAATTAAATAAACAATAAAATAAGAAATAAAATAAAAAAAGATTAGAGATGGGCCTGTTTTGAAGCTGAAATGGGGTGTATATCTGAATTTTTGGGCCCATTAGTGGTTAAGCCCAGTCCTGGCGTTGAATTCCATGTTGCCTCTTCCTGCTGGTGCACCATGGTTGGATTGGATTGGTGATGAATCCAATGGTAGGATGATGACAGCGCATGGTAGACGTTTTGGAACGATAAGCATAAAATCTGCAGTTACAAAGTTATAAAATAAGAAAATGCTGGGACCTGAGATCGAATCCAGGTCCTCTACATTTCCAAACGCACTCCTCACCATTGGGCCACCTGTTCTTATTCGTTATAATAATAACAATAATCAATATTATGCCAAACAAACTGGATAAGACAAAAACAAAAAAAACACGCGTGTTATTCAAATGGACCAACGATGATTAGCCACGTATCTTCTTCTTCCCCTGTCCGTCGTTTTAGGTCTGTAACTTTTACCCACAGACGAACTTCCATGGCTATAACCCTGTGACTTTCAAAAATCAACATCAAGCATGATAAATTAATTCCAAATACATGGATCAACTCGTCTTGATGCCACGAGCATCATGATACCCTTTTCTTGGGCCAATTTAACCTGTATAAAAAACCCTAGAACGACACAACAAACCCTAGCAATGGCAATTACAAGTACATGCATTGAATCATCAATTAAACCAGTCAAACATGTTACAAATATGTCAATGAACACAAATATATCATTAGAACATGTTTATGATGCAAGAATGGCTGTAATCGAATTTGAAAAAAAGAACAAACCGCGTGGGTGTTATGTGACAAATTTGGGCTTGTGGAAGCTTGTAATTGATCGTGCTAGCTTCTGGGAAGGTCTAGGAAACAATTGGTAGCTTTGAAAGTCTTTGAATCGACCTCTAAGCTGGAAATCGATCTACCAATTTTTGGAAAATTTTTCAGTTTTGCTTTGTGCTTACGACGTGTAATCCTTGTTTTTTTTGGGTTGGTTGTGTCCTATATATGTATTAGAATTAATTAGGTCAACAAAAATGCATTGTATCTTGGTGAATTAAGGAGATTTGATTTGATTTTATTCTTGTATGATATGTTTCTAAAACAAGCCTAATCATGCCAATTTCGCTTCAATTTGCCTTGATCTGATTTGATATGGTATGCTAGCTTGATTGGATTTGATTCCTACAAAAAATCAGATCAAAAATCAATCTTTTACATTTTTTGTACTTTATTTGATTTAATTTGAATTTTAAATAATAAAAAATCAAAATAAAATAAATAATGTAGAAAATAAAGTGTAGATGCTGATTTGGGTCGTGGACCATGTCACAAGCAAGATGCAATCATGAAAAAGTAGGCCCATTTGACAAAAGATGCATTTTTGAGCACATTTGACTTTTGGCAATTTTGCAAAAATGGTCAACTTTGACAAGGCATATCTCTTCCAATTTTAACCCTAGAGAGGGGTTCTTAGACTTTTTAGAAAGCTTAGGATGTACCCTAAACAACCCTTTTTGTCTCATCTCAATTGGGTCTTCCATGTTCATATAATAAGCTTTGACCCAAAAGGTGTTTTTGTTGACTTTTCAAAAGGACCTATAATGTAGAAATTCATATCTTTTGATGAGTACATATTTTGAAATTGAGGGTTGAAGATGAGTTGTTGTTAATTGCATCCTCTTCAAAATTACCTTTGGATGGAAAATTTCTGATAAAGTATGAAGAAGTTATGCTTGGTCAAAGTTTGGTTGACTTTTCCTAAGAAACCCTAATTTAGCAACTTTTGGGTTTTGATGAATTTGGGGCATTCCTTGGGGAATCATGATCAACCCTTGATCAAATGATGAATATTACTTCAAAATTTTGATGTTGACCAAAAATCTTGAAGTTTGACTGTATGTGGGCCACAGTTGACTTTTGACCTAGTATAGTTGATTTTCAAGCATCTGAGCAATTGACTGAGCAAACTTCTTGTGCAAGGAATGAAACTTGGCATGGATAATCTTGAGAACATATTAGGACCATGGAAAGCATTTGGGACCTTTGGAGCTCCCACACCCTGATGAAAATAGAAACCCTAGTTTGAGGTACATTGCCTTAGGAGAGAGTTTGTCTGGTCAACTCTTGGGCATCCTTGAGCAACTTGAGGACCTAAATGGGAATGTGTTGAGTAAAATGAGAGGGAAAATTTTGGGATACAACAGCTGCCCCTGTTCAATCTTCTTAAACCTAAGGATGTAGATTGGCTTGTCTGCCTTTCGTAATCTGAAGGTGGAAGATGGTTGAACACTAAAGTGCCCAGAAATTTGCACTCGTCTGAGATGGTGCTTGGCTGTGTAGGTAATATCGAGATTTGGATTACATATGCCATTTAGAGGAGATGACGGAAGGTTACCGGAGATGGGTTTAAAGATGCCATCCAGAAGATACTGATTTTCAGAGATATTCCTTTGATGAGAATTCCTGTTCCTATTGTTGTGGAGGAATCTGCTGAGCAATGTTGGTGTCTATCTTGGGAGAAATAGAATTTTAGGAGCTTCAGTTTTCCGTGACTCTACTGGGGAATCATCTCTTAGTCGAGGAGGTGAAAGTGAACTGTTATCTGGTCGTGCTCCAGGCTTTACAGTGATTTGCTGAGGATAATAAGATTAACTGCTATCTGGTCGTGCTTCAGGTTTCACAGTGACTAACTGGGGAGATGAGATCACACTTGCTATCTGGTCGTGCTCTAGGATTTTCGATTTCTCAATTCTTATTTGGTCGTATTCCAGGCTTCATAAGGAATTAAGTGGTTATCCGGTCGCATCCGGGTTTCAACTTGAATTTAAGGTATACTAATATCTGGTAAATTTTTGGGCTTCATAGTAATTGGCCGAGTAAACTGCTATTTGGTCAAATTCCAAGCTTCGCAATACCCCGTACTATTATCTGGTCGTGCTCCAGGTTTCATAGTGACTCTTGCCGCTATCTGGTCGTGCTCCAGTCTTCACAACGTCTTATACCGTTATCTGGTCATGTGCCAGGCTTCACGGTATCTTATACCACTATCTGGTCGATTCCAGGCTTCATAGTATCTTGTATTGTTATCTGGTCGATTTCCAGGCTTCACAGTATGATGGGGAAATTAAGCTGTTATCCAGTCGATTTCTGGGCTTCATAGCTTGAATTTGAGATATACCACTATCTGGTCGATTCCAGGCTTCATAGTATTTTGGAGAAATCAAGATATTATTCGGTCGATTTTCGGGCTTCATAGCTTTAACTGGAATAGAAATCTTAGTATCGATTTTACTGAACCAGGGAAAATTTGTGAGAACTTCAACATGGGAGAGAAATATTATTATTGATTTGACTGATCCCGAGAGAGGTCTCAGATTAACTTTGACTGGCATAGAAATCAGGGAAATCTTAGCGGTGATTCAGCTGACCCAGACGAAATTCTTAAAACATCTTCAACTAGAATAGAAACCTTAATGTCGGTTTGACTGAACCAGAGAAAACTTTTGAGAACTTCAACTAGGAGAGAAATCTTAGTATCGATTTGACTGATCCCGGGAGAGGTCTCAGATTAACTTTGACTGGCATAGAAATCAGGGGAATCTTAGCGGCGATTCGGCTGACCCAGACGAAAGTCTTAAAACATCTTCAACTAGAATAGAAACCTTAGTGTCGGTTTGACTGAACCAGAGAAAACTTATGAAAACTTCAACTAGAAGAGAAATCTTAGTATCAATTTGACTAATCCTAGGAGAGGTCTCGAATTAACTTTGACTGGCGCAATTCGGCTAACCCAGACGAAAGTCTTAAAACATCTTCAACTAGAATAGAAACCTTAGTATCAGTTTGACTGAACCAGAGAAGGTGTTGGAATATCTTTAACTGGAATAGAAACCTTGGTATCGGTTTGACTGAACCAGAAAGAACTCGTGAGAACATGAGTGCATATTTCCTTGAAAGGTAAAGAGTTTGTCGTATACAATGTCATGATGCATGAAATGCATTGAGTAATGATGTTCTAAAAATAAATGAGATTGTGCTATATGATGCACATGCCATGATGTATGGATATGCAGTGCTATTGTGATACTCTCTAGTTGGGAAAAATAAATCCTGGACCACTGCTGGAGAATATAAGGAGTCGAGTTCTTCATTTTCGTTGGGGATAGTGAACGAAGATGATTAGATGGAGATTTGCATCCATTCTACTCGATAATATTCTGCTTGGAGAGACTTTGTCTGAGGATAACCATGCGGGGGAATGACTCCGTGGGGAAGAGAGATACTTTGCTGGAAGATCCGCCGATTTGGAGAAATAAACTCAGCTGGGGATGAATTTCCATTGCTGGATAGAAGAGCTCTGCTGGAGATTGAGCTTCCACTGTCAGAGAAATAAACTCTGCTCAGGAGATGGCTTTATAAACTGCTCATGATTATACAACTCGGCTGGGGAATGTAGTCATTAGCTTTCTGAAGGAACCTGCTAGGGAAGGAATTCCTTTTTGGGGACACGGAGGTCAGACCTTGGTCGTCTCAGATCTGTGGGGATTAAAGGCATTACTGGCTTATACGTGATAGTGACTTTGCTTCCAACTGTCTCTGCCCCTTGTACTATGATGGACGGGGTAACTGTCGGTATTTCGGTTTTGTACCAATTTCTTTGAGTTCTTAGTAACTGTCTTTCTATTTTACATGCAGATATTTATGGACGGTAATCATATTCAAATGCATATGTCAAGAATAAATTATTGGACATTTTTGCAAAACAAAACAGAAAAAGGAAAAACAAACACAGAGTTTTGTACTTAAAAGACGCTTTGTATTGATTTGAAATTTGCCTAGCGGGTCTTTGTTATGCATAGTATTTTTTCACTGTGTCCGCATTAAAAGGGTGTGGAAGGTCGTCACCATCCATGGTGGTCAGAATCATGGACCCACCGGAAAATATGTTCTTGACTACAAATGGTCCCTCATAGGTTGGAGTCCATTTGCCTCTGGGATCACCTTGCGGCAGTATGATGCGCTTGATTACCAGATCCCCTACTTGATACACTTTTTTTTGACTTTCTTGTTGAAGTCCTTCATCATCCTTTTCTAATACATTTGACCATGGCAGACATCAGTAAGTCTTTTCTCATTGATTAAGTTCAATTGATCAAGTCGAGTTTAGATCCAATCGTCGTTGCTCAAACCTGCATCCTTCATAATCCATAGAGAAGGGATCTAGACCTCTATGGGTAGGATAACCTCCATGCCATATACCAGAGAATAGAGTGTTGCCCCTGTCGACGTACGTGCTGAAGTACGGTACCCGTGAAGAGCAAACAGTAATATCTCGTGCCAGTCTTTGTATGCCACCTTCATCTTCTGTATGATCTTTTTGATATTCTTATTAGCAGCTTCGACAACCCCATTCATCTTCGGCCGGTAAGGAAAAGAGTTGTGATGTTGAATCTTGAACTGTTTACAGAGTTCATTGATCATCGAGTTATTGAGATTGGTACCGTTGTCTGTGATGATTCTCTCAGGGATACCATAACGACACACCAGGTTATGCTTGATGAACCGTGCCACCACATTCTTAGTAACCTTAGCAAAGGAGGCAGCCTCAAACCACTTCGTGAAGTAATCAATGGCTACTAGGATGAAGCGATGTCCGTTAGACGCGGTAGGTCTGATCTCGCCGATCATGTCAATGCCCCACATTGCAAAGGGCCAGGGAGCCGTCAAAACATTCAAGGGAACTGGAGGCAGATGCACCTTATCAACATAGATTTGGCACTTGTGACAGGTTCGAGAATGCTGATAACAGTCGGCTTCCATAGTGGACCAGTAGTATCCTGCCCGTAGGATCTTCTTTGCCATGGTATGTCCACTGGAATGAGTTCCAAAGGTACCTTCGTGTAGGTCTGCCATGAGCCTCTCTGCTTCGATCTTGTCTACACACCGCAGTAAGGTAGAGTCATGATTGCACTTATAGAGGATTCCATTGCTGAGGAAGAACTTTGCAGCTAACCCTCTCAGAAACTTCTTGTCATTGACAGATGCTCCCTTGGGGTATTCTTGAGCCTCGAGATACCTTTTCACCTCGTGAAACCAAGGTTTGTCGGCCACCTCCTCAGTATCGATCTCACAGCAGTATGTCGGTTCATCCAACCTCTCTATAGTGATTATGGGAGGTTCATTATCCCACCTGACCTTGAACATTGACGACATAGTAGCTAGCGCGTCCGCTAACTGATTCTCTTTCGTGGGAAATGTTCAAAGGTGATCTCTTCAAAATGTGGCAGCAGTGTCAGTACATACTCTTTGTAAGGAATAAGGTTCGGGTGCTTCGTATCGCACTCACCTTTGATCTGACTTATCACCAAAGTGGAATCCCCGAATATACTCAAGAACTTGATCCTTAGGTTAATAGTAGCTCTAAGACCCATAATACATGTTTCATACTCCGCCATGTTATTGGTACAGTTGAAACATAATCGGGCAGTGAATGGAGCATGACAGCCCTCAAGAGATATGATTATAGCGCCAATGCCGTTACCCAATGCATATGAGGTTCCATCAAAATACATAGACCATCGGGATCCTTCCTCAGGTCCTTCATCCGGTCCAGGTTCTTCACAGTTGGTTACCAACATGATATTATCATACGAGAACTCGAAATTCATGGACTGGTAGTCGTCCACGGCTTGATGTGCCAAATGATCAGCTAACACACTTCCCTTGATTTCCTTTTGGGTTGTGTATTAGATGTCGTACTCGGTTAAGATCATTTTCCACCTTGCTATCCTTCCAAAGAGAGTGGGCTTCTTGAAGATGTACTTGATCAGATCCATTTTAGATATCAACAAAGTAGTGTGGGTCAACATATACTGTCTCACTCGGTGAGCAGCCCATGCCAAAGCACAACAAGTTTTCTGGAGCAGTGAGTATCGGGTTTCACAGTCGGTAAACTTTTTGCTAAGGTAGTATATTGCATGCTCTTTTCGACCAGACTCGTCATGCTGCCCCAACACACACCCCATTGAATTGTCTAGCACTGTTAAGTACATTATCAAAGGTCTTCCTTCAGTTGGAGGCATCAGAATAGGAGGCTCTTGGAGATATTGTTTGATTTTGTCAAAGGCTACCTGGAATTCGTCATTCCACTTTACCACTTGATCTTTCTTCAGAAGATTGAAGATTGGCTCACAAGTAGCAGTCAGATGTGAAATGAATCGGGCAATGTAATTTAGGTGTCCCAAGAAACCTCTAACTTCCTTCTCTGTACGGGGAGCAAACATCTCTTGTATGGCTTTCACCTTTGTAGGGTCTACTTGAATACCTTTTTCACTTACGATGAATCCCAGAAGATTACTAGACCTTACCCCGAAGGTGCACTTGTTCGAATTTAACCTCAGCTTGTACGTCTTCAACCTATCAAATAGCTTTTGTAGATGATCAAGATTTTCTTCCTCAGTTTGAGACCTGGCTATCATGTCGTCGACGTAAACCTCTATATCATGGTGAATCATGTCATGGAATAGAGCTACCATAGCTTGCTGATAAGTTGCCCCAGCATTCTTTAACCCAAACGGTATCACCTTGTAATAGAAAGTGCCCTATTGTTTAATAAAGGTTGTCTTCTCCATGTCTTCAGGTGCCATCTTGATCTGATTGTAGCCATAGAAACCGTCCATGAAGGAAAGGACTTTATGTTGTACGGTGTTATCAACCAGAACATCGATGTGGGGAAGCGGGAAGTCATCCTTGGGGCTTTCCCTATTCAGGTCTCTGTAATCCACACACATTCGTACTTTACCATCTTTCTTAGGTACTGGAACCACATTAGTAACCCATTGCGGATAGGAGGTGACAACTAAGAACCCTGCGTTGAACTGCCTCATAACCTCTGCTTTAATCTTCTCTGACATCTCGGGGGCGCATACGATGGGCCTTTTGCTTTACCGGAGGGCAGTCTTCTTTAGTCGAAAGACGATGAACCACTATATTTGTGTCTTGTCCCGACATGTCTTCATATGACTAGGCAGAGATTTCAACATACTCATGCAACATATGTACCAACCGATGTTTGACATTAAGCTCTAGATTTGAACCTATCTTAACTTCTTTTTTGTCTTCATCTGTACCCAAGTTCACTGTCTCAACCGGCTCTTCATGAGGCTGTATGGCCCTTTCTTCCTGCTGTAATAGTCTAGCAAGTTCTCCGGGTACCTCACAATCTTCCTCACCTTCGTCCTCGGCTTGGTTGATCGGATTTTCAAAGTCATAATGAGCAGTAGCAAAACTGTTATCAATGAGATCCAGAGTGGATATGAATCTGCATTTGGATACGTGAGTGTGTGTAAGAGCATAGCTGTATAAAAAGAATAAAAGAAAATAAAGACAAAGAGCGCAAAATTTGTATGCAAACGTCCCATGCTTTATTAATGTCATATGAAAATGAAACATGATAACCCTCACAAATAGAACCATTGTGCCCCAGGTAAGACACATGGCTATAGAGTTTATATTGTTTTTAAATTACATATCCGAAAAAATAAAAAAGACAATTACTTCTGAACAAAATTAATCAGTACAAAGTCTTTGGCAGTCCAGTTACTGAGTCCACCGTTGGTAGTCGGGAAGATCCAGCTGTCAATGTCAGAATCACCATCACTGTCTTCAAGTGCATTGACCCCAGGATTGTTGATGCGTAGGGGAGGTCCTCCAGCCCGAGCATGACGAACAACCCTTTGAGCACCTGTAGTAAAGCCCAAACCAGATTTTTCATACTTGTAATGAATAACCGGGAGTTGACCCCAAATTGTAGACCCACCTTCTTCAACCACTGCTCGTGCATCCTTGAGAGAAGCCATCTTCAAGGGAGGTTTGGTGACCTTCGGAGGACTGTCGGTAGTTTCTGCTGTAGACATAAACTGAGGTACCTCTTCAAAGTTCTGGCAAGGAGTCTCGATGAACTCACCATCCATTTGTACATACCTGAAGGAGTTCAAGTAACTGATCATGTACTCCTCTTCACCATGCACAGTGACAATCTTTCCTCTTACTGGGTACTTCAACATTTGGTGGAGGGTAGAAGTAACAGCCCCAGCCCCATGTATCCAAGGGCGTCCCAACAAGTAAGAATATGATGGTTTGATATCCATTACGTAGAAAGTGGAGTCGAAGGTCTGGGAACCAACTTTGATAGGGACATCCACTTCCCCGTGCACCATCCTCCTCGAACCATCGAAAGCTCTCACTACTATATTGCTAGGCTTCAAGGTCAAGCCTTCGCAGTCCAATC
Organism: Vicia faba; assembly: GCA_948472305.1. Taxonomy (NCBI): domain Eukaryota; kingdom Viridiplantae; phylum Streptophyta; class Magnoliopsida; order Fabales; family Fabaceae; genus Vicia; species Vicia faba. Next base: position 1,396,424,356 of record OX451738.1, on the reverse strand, counting down.
TATCTAGAGCTTTTTTAGGTAGCACATTCAACAAGGAACCAGTATCTACCAACACATGGGCCAGAGTCGTGCCCCTGCATTCAACAGAAACATGAAGAGCATCATTATGTTTTCTCTCTTTCGGTGTCAGATCCGCGTCAGAAAAAACCAAACCATTATCAGCAGTAGAGTAGCCATACATTCTTCAAACTGATCAGCAGATGTATGTTGTGGTATGTGAGTCGTCTTTAGAAACTTAAGCAAAGCCTTCACGTGGGCCTTAGAACACAACAACAAAGCCAACATAGAAATCTTGGATGGGGTCTGCCCCAGCTGCTCGACCACGTTGTAGTCTCTCTTCTTTATTATCTTCAAAATTTCTTCCATTTCTTTCTTGGAAGCTTCTGGTATGGTTACTGAATTGGCCGTGGTCAAGACAGGCTCAATCAGTATGTCTTTTGTTCGAGTCTCTGCCGACTCGGTGATAGGAGGGTCAACAGGAGTGATTACTGGAATTGCAGTAGTAGCCTCGGGTGGAACCACAGCCGGAATGATCACGGGTCTGGTAACAGTCTTTGGAGGAGAAATCTCAGGGGAGAACACTCTTCCACTTCTTGTTATTTTATTGGTTCCGGTAATATTGACGATGTCAGAATCAACATTTTCAACAATCTTGTCTTTAATGGCTAGCATGTCCTGCTTTACGCCGTAGTAGTAGACGTTGGCCCCATAGTTCCAAGGAATGGCTTTGTCCGAGGAGTATGGGATTTTCCCAGGCATGGTTATGATCAACGGAATCACTTTCGGAATTGATGTAATCCTGACGGGTCTCTTAGCGGAGGCCCTGGGAGAATTGGCAGAAATGGTTATGATAGCAATGTCTTTACAGGAAACATTCAGAACAGGAGTCTTCTCAAACAGAATCTCTTTGTCATCCATCAGGCGCTGAACAATTGCCTTTAACAAAGGGCAACCAATCGGTAGAAATGAACAAAAGTGGCAACCTTCACCATAGCCCAGAAATAAACTGGCCTTCAACAAACTCTCGTTGATAGTCATGAGTGAGGTCACCATTTCTTCCACAGAGGTCACAAACACATCCTCTTCAAAGGAATTAACACCCCGGCCATGTTTCGGCATAGGAGCAGTGATAACATTGGGAGTCTCCGGGGGATCAAATTCAATTTCCTTACCGTCGATCAAATCCTGTACTTTGTTCTTCAAAGTCCAGCAGTCATTGGTGTCATGGCCTGGACTCTCTGAATGGTAAGCATAACGAGCATTCGGTTTATAGTAGGGAGAGGTGGTGTTCGGATTTTTCGGAGCTTCCCTCAGAGTAACCAGATTGGTCTTCAGCAACTGAGGTAAAATCTGAGACAATGTCATGTTGATTCAAGTGAACTGTCTAGCTGGCCTCTTTGCTCTTGGATGATTATTTCTTTGCTGAGCAAGTGCAGGGTTAGGAATCATAACAGCCCCTACCACCGGACGACGCTCAGTTTGATTCTGATTCTTTTGGTTGTATACAGAACTGACTTCCTTTTTACCTGGAAACGGCTTCCTTGCAGCACTAGAAGAGGCATCCTTCAGAATATTTCCACTTCGGATTCCAGCTTCCCCTCTTTCCCCTGTTAATATTAGTTCGGTAAAACCTGCCGACGAACTTCTAATTAGATGGTTGAAGAATGGCCCAGTCAAAGTTTCTAGAAACATATCCATGAGCTCCCTTTCAGCCAAGGGAGGTTGAACTCTTCCAGCCAAATCTCCCCACTTCTGAGCATAATCCTTGAAACCCTCGTTCGAACCCATAGACAGATTTTGGAGTTGTGTATGGGTGGGAGCGAGGTCTGCATTATACTGATATTGCTTATAAAATGCAGCACCAAGGTCTTCTCAGTTACGAACATTGGCTCTCTCCAGCTGATAGAACCAATCCAGTTGTGTTATAGACAAACTGTCTTGGAAGAAGTGAACCCACAAGTCTTTGTCAGCAGTATGAGGTTGTATCTTCCTCACATAAGAATGGATATGCATTTTGGGACAAGAGACCCCATCATACTTAGCAAATACCAGTTCCCTGAACTTTGGGGGGATGACAACCCCGAAGACCAGACCTAACTCTTCAAAATCAAGCCTAAGAACCTTCTGGATTTCCATAGCGCTCAGACACTCTTCTAACTGCTTGTACTTTTCATCAGCCGGAGGGTACTGCTCCTCATTGTAATCATTTTCATTATCAGACTCTTTAGGACTAGGGTCCTCTTCTCTGTCTTCAACCTCTTGATTCTCTCCCTCTTTAGATGAAGAAGCTAGCTCAACAACCCGTCTTGGCGGCCCTCTGAACCTCCTTCTCATATGTGCCACACCGGCTGTCCTCTTGGTTTTCTTGTTTTTCTTAGTAATCAGAGCCTTCAACTCTTTTTGTCCTTTGGCCAGAGCCATAATCATTTACTAGAACTGTGTGTTCTGAGTCTGAAGATCTTTCACAGTCTGTTCAAGAGCCATTGTTGAAATAAACAGCGGAGGAGATGAGAAACCTGTTATGAATCCTGTTATGCAATGATATGTATGATATGTATACAATGTTTTAAAGACATTGGGAAATTTAACTTTGCAAACCCAAATGAAACAAAGCTTTTATTAGTTTAATTCAAAGTTCAAATTCCTTTTAGGCGTTACAATTAAAAACAAATCTAAAAAACTAGAAAACAAAATCAAAAATCCCATGGATGCTTCCTCTTTGTGCTGAGATAGACATTAAGTCCTCTTTCCTCATGGAGCTGCTTTGTGAGCTCTAAAACCTTACTCTCCTAGGCATAGAACTGATCCCTGTAGGTATCCCGCTCTTTCTTCAACTGAATCCAAGACCTCTGTAATTCTCCAAGATAAGTGGGCATATCAGGATGGAGAATCGTGTAAGGAATACCCCCTTCCGTAGTGGGTTCCACAATCACTGGTAGAATGGCCGTATAGGGCATCATAAGTTTCTGGGCGCGAGCTCGTACCCATTGGAGATAAGGTTCCATAGGAATGGAAGCCTTTGGCTCCAGAGCCTTGGCGCCAGATCTGTTTACCATGCTCCAAGCTCGTATGAACCTCTGGTGATACCCCTTGAGATCATCCTAATAGTTGAATACAATTCCCTTAATAAGTAACTCATGGGGACCATTTCTTTGAGCGTAACCAAATTGTCGCAGATCTAAACAAATATTGTAGGTTATACCCCCTCTAATGCCAAGTAACGAGACATTAGGGTACTCCCCACATCGGTCGATAATAGAAGTGTTTTCCATAGCTCGGGAACACTAGAGAATATTCATGTGAGCGAGTGACATTATCCTTTGTGACCAAACTAAACCTTCTTCATTCTCAGTACGGACTTAGGGAGGTGAGAAATAAACCACCTCGATAGCAATGGCATACAACACATAAGAACCCCTCTTCTTTTCATGGTACGAGTATGGAGAGTGTGCAAAATATCTTTGAGCAAGGTAGGCACGGGGTTTTGAGAGAGGAAGATCTTGATAGCATTCACATCTATGAATGAGTCTGGATTAGGGAATAGTACTAACCTATAGATTAGAAGAGCCAAGACCTCCTCAAAAGCCTGAAAACCCATATCATCCCAAAACAGCTGGGCCTTGTCTATCAGGAACTTGACTAGAAAACCCTTGACTCCACTTCTTGTTTCCCAATTGGATACCACGTCGACCCATTTCAGATGCAAGGCTGAGGAAATGACTTTTGGCTTAGGAACTTCTTCCAGACCTGTGAAAGCTAACTGTTCAAGAATGGGTATATCCAATAACTGAGAGAACTCTTCCATGGTAGGCACCAACTGATAATCTGAGAAGGTGAAGCAGTGGTGCTTGGGATAAAAGAACTGAAAGAGTACACTCATGATCTTTTCATCAAAGTTTGAAGTAACCAGGTTGAGAAGTCGACCATGTCTCTCGGTGAATGCATAAGTTTCAGGGACCTTTGATACTAGCTCCTTGAGTTGGGAAGGTACTTTCAAAAAGCTGATTCGGATAGTGTTTCTACGAGCGGAAGCCATGATCTGCAAAACAGAACAAAGATAAATTCCCTTGGTCTTTGAAATTGTTAGTGCAATAAGAATGGATGCTATGTTATGATGCATGATGTCATGATAAATCACAAGTGTGGCAAACACAGACAAATCACACCGAGCCCTTAGGTTTAAGACCTGCTTAAGTTTTAAGGTCATACCCTCTTGAAGTTTAGTTTGTTTCAAACCTGTCTTAGAAAAGTAACCGGGTTCTAAAGATTCTCAATATCACTGACCATCCTTTATCGGGCATTGTTCCAGCTCAAACAATCTTTTCTTGCGGCTGAAATATCCCGAAAGTATGATCTCAATGAGTGTAGCATCGAGTATCAACCAATCCCCCACTTTATACTGAGGCTGGCTATCTCACTACTTTCTAATGGCCAAGTTGGTTCAACTAAGGTTCTAAGGTCCGTTAGTGCTTTACGACACCATGCGGAGGCCCCGTATTCTCCTCGTTTCCCCACGAAGCATACCGGTACCAACCAAAGTGTCACACCAACACAACCATCGCTTAAACCATATCGGTCTACACCGTACAATCTCCATGATTTATTATTGTTTACCTTAAAAGTATCCCCAGATCCGGGTGTAGGATCTTTAATAATGCCCAAGAAAAACCCTTTAAGAATAAAGCATACAAAACAAACAAGAAAGCAATTAAAACAAATGACCTAGATCCTAAGGTATACCCCACTTTATAATTTTTCCCTAGCAGAGTCGCCAGTTCTATGATACGGTGGCAGAACCAACTGTTAATACTGGTTTGCATTTTTTGTTTGCAAAATGTTGCGGTAAGCAAGAGTCGCCACCGACTTTTATTTTATCCAATCAGGAAAAGGAAAAAGAACAGAAAAAACCTTTTCCGAGATGTTTCTGAGTACGGGGGGGGGGGGGGGGGGGGGGGGTAGATTATAGAAAGGGAAGGTGTTAGCACCCTTTCTATCCATGGTTTTCCATGGGCTCTTAGGTACTTGCTAATTTTGAAATTGCTTGTGTGTGCTTTGCTTTGAAAAGTTTTGTTTTACTTCATTTTAACCCTTGTTTTTGTCCTCAAGAATTTTACGAAGTTGTTTTTGAAAACTTTGTTTGAAAAGTGTTTGTGTGAAAAAGTTTGTTTGTTTGAGCAAGTACCTAGGAACTAATCTACCTACTCGAAAATACTGTTTGTTTTCCTTTAGACAGCACTATCCTCTTATTAAGGAATAGGTAGCACCGTCGTTGGAATTTTAAAGTGACGTTCGAAGGGACGAAATGGTCACTGAAGGCAACAAGTAAGGATACCTTAGCATTTCCAAGGGACTATCGTCATAAGATAAATTTGTAGGAAACTCGAGGGACATTGAGGGACTATGATCTTTATGATGACTTTAAATGAGGGTCTTTGCTAAGATATCCCTATGTTAGAGGGACATGACCATTGTTTTCCGAGGCAACCAAGTGGGGAGTACCCTAAGGGTGCAAGTGTGCAAAAGTGTGTTTTTTCAGTTATATTTATATTGCAATTAGTGATCTAAGATTGATTCGTTAGTCATACACGCCTAAGTTGCTAATAATTATATACAAGTATCCAAAACATAAAAGCTTGAAGGTAAAGTTCCTACGCTATTACAGGGCTTTTGCAGATACATAATCATCTTGGATTGAAAATAAAAATGCGGAATATAAACCCTAATTACTATTACAACCTCGAAACAGTTACAATAATAATAAAAGGAAATTTAAAAAATGCGCGCGGCAAATTTAAATGCGATAATTAAACAACCCTAAAAATTTAATTGAAAAAAATATTTAGGTTATCATTATTTTTTTGAGAAAAAATTAATTAGGTTATTTTTTAGGAAAAAAATTGAATTATGTTATGTACAAACTAAAAAACCCTAATTTCTAATTAATTAAAATTATATAGAAAAACAATTAAATTACCCTAAATAATTAAACTAATTAATTAATTAAAAAGAAACAAAAATATTTTTTGAAAAAAAATGATTTTTGATGTTTTTTTGTGATTTTTTGGCTTAATAAAAAATGATTTTGTTATTTTGTAAAGAAAAAAGGAATTAAATAAACAATAAAATAAAAAGAAAAGATTAGAGATGGGCCTGTTTTGAAACTGAAAGGGGGGTATATATCTGAATTTTTGGGCCCATTAGTGGCTAAGCCCAGTCCTGGCGTTAGATTCCATGTTGCTTCTTCCTGCTGGTGCCCCATGGTCCTCTCTTGCATGGGCGTTGGACTGGATTGGTGATGAATCCAATGGTAGGATGCTGACAGCGCATGGTAGACGTCTTGGAATGGTACACATAGAATCTGCAGTTACAAAGTTAGAAAATAAGAAAATGCTTGCACCTGGGATCGAACCCAGGTCCTCTACATTTCCAAACGCACGCCTCACCACTGGGCCACCTGTTCTTGTTTGTTATAATAATAACAATAATCAATATTATGCCAAACAAACTGGATAAGACAAAAACAAAAAAAAAACATGCGTGTTATTCAAATGGACCAACAATGATTAGCCACGTATCTTCTTCTTCCCCTGTCCGTCGTTTTAGGTCTGTAACTTTTACCTACGGAAGAACTTCCATGGCTATAACCCTGTGACTTTCAAAAATCAACAGCAAGCATGATAAATTAATTCCAAATACATGGATCAACTCGTCTTGATGCCACGAGCATCATGATACCCTTTTATTGGGCCAATTTAACCTGTATAAAAAACCCTAAAACGGCACAACAAACCCTAGCAATGGCAATTACAAGTACATGCATTGAATCATCAATTAAACCAATCAAACATGTTACAAATATGTCAATGAACACAAATATATCAGTAGAACATGTTTATGATGCAAGAATGGCGGTAATCGAATTAGAAAAAAAGAACAAACCGCGTGGGTGTTATGTGACAAATCTGGGCTTCTGGAAGCTTGTAATTGCTCGTGCTAGCTTATGGGAAGTTCTAGGAAACGATTGGTAGCTTTGAAAGTCTTTGAATTGGCCTCTAAGCTGGAAATCGAACTACCAATTTTAGGACAATTTTTCAGTTTTGCTTTGTGCTTACGACCTGTAATCCTTGTTTTTTTGGCTTGGTTGTGTCCTATATATGTATTAGAATTGATTAGGTCAACAAAAATGCATTGTATCTTGGTGAATTGAGGAGATTTGATTTGATTTTGTTCTTGTATGATATGTTTCTAAAATAAGCCTAATCATGCCAATTTCACTTCAATTTTCCTTGATCTGATTTGAAATGGTATGCTAGCTTGATTGGATTTGATTCCTACAAAAAATCAGATCAAAAATCAATCTTTTACATTTTTTGTACTTTATTTGATTTAATTTGAATTTAAAATAATAAAAAATTAAAATAAAATAAATAATGAAGCAAATAAAGTGTAGATGCTGATTTCGGTAGTGGACCATGTCACAAGCAAGATGCAATCATGAAAAACTAGGCCCATTTGACAAAAGATGCATTTTTGAGCACATTCGACTTTTGGCAATTTTGCAAAAATGGTCAACTTTGACAAGGAATATCTCTTTCAATTTTAACCATAGAGAGGTGTTCTTCGACTTTTTAGAAAGCTTAGGATGTCCCCTAAACAAACCTTTTTGTCTCATCTTAATTGTGTCTTCCATGTTCATATAAGAAGCTTTGACCCAAAAGGTGTTTTTGTTGACTTTTTAAAAGGAACTATAATGTAGAAATTCATATATTTTTATGAGTGCATATTTTCAACTTGAGGGATGAAGTTGAGTTGTATGGAACTGCATCCTCTTAAAAATGAGATTTGGATGGAAAATTTCTGCTAAAGTATGAAGAAGTTATGCTTGGTCAAAGTTTGGTTGACTTTTCCTGAGAAACCCTAATTTAGCAAATTTTGGGTTTTGATGAATTTGGGGAATTCCTTGGGGAATCATGATCAACCCTTGATCAAATGATGAATCTTACTTCAAAATGTTGATGTTGACCAAAAATCTTGAAGTTTTACTATATGTGGACCACAGTTGACTTTTGACCTAGTATAGTTGATTTTCAGGCATTTGAGCAATTGACTGAGCAAACTTCTTGTGAAAGGCATGAAACTTGGCATGGATGATCTTGAGAACATATTAGTACCATGGAAAGCATTTGGGTCCTTTGGAGCTCCCACACCCTGATGAAAATAGAAACCCTAGTTTGAGGTACATTGCCTTAGGAGAGAGTTTGTCTGGTCAACTCTTAGGCATCCTTGAGCAACTTGAGGACCTAAATGGGCATGTGTTGAGTAAAATGAGAGGGAAAATTTTGGGATACAACAGCTTCCCCTATTCAATCTTCTTAAACTTGAGGATGTAGATTGGCGTGTCTGCCTTTCGTAATATGAAGGTGGAAGATGATTGAACACTAGAGTGCCCATAAATTTGCACTCGTCTGAGATGTTGCTTGGCTGTGTAGGTAATATCGGGAATAGGCTCAAAGATGCCATTTGGAGTAGATGAAAGAAGGTCACTGGAGATGGGCTTAAAGATGCCATCCAGAAGATGTTGATTTCCCGAGATATTCCTTTGATGAGAATTCATGTTCCTGTCGTTCCGGAGGAATCTGCTTAGGAATGTTGGTCTTTGTCTTGGGAGAAATAGAATTTTAGGAGCTTCAATTGTCTGTGACTCTACTACGGAATCATCTCTTAGTCGAGGAGGTGAAAGTGAACTGCTATCAGGTCGTGCTCCAGGCTTTATAGTGATTTATTGAGGATAATAAGATTCACTTCTATCTGGTCGTGCTCCAGGTTTCACAGTGACTTACTGGGGAGATGAGATCACACTTGCTATCTGGTCATGCTCCAAGCTTTGCGATTTCTCAATTATTATTTGGTTGTATTCTAGGATTCATAAGGAATTAAGTGGTTATCCGGTCGCATCCAGGTTTCAACTTGAATTTAAGGTATACTAATATCCTGTCGATTTCCGGGATTCATAGTAATTGGCCGAGTAAACTACTATTTGGTCAAATTCTAAGCTTCGCAGTACCTTGTACTGTTATCTGGTCGTGTTTCCAGGTTTCAGTGTTTCTTGCCGCTATCTGGCCGTGCTCCAGTCTTCACAGCGTCTTATACCGTTATCTAGTCGTACGCCAGGCTTCACGGTGTATTATACCACTATCTCGTCGATTTCAGGCTTCATAGTATCTTGTACTGTTATCCGGTCGATTTACAGGCTTCACGGTATGATGGGGAAATTAAGTTGTTATCTGATTGATTTTCGGGCTTCATAGCTTAAATTTGAGATATACCACTATCTGGTCGATTCCAGGCTTCGTAGTATTTTGGAGAAATCAAGATATTATCCGGTCTATTTCTGGGCTTCATAGCTTTAACTGGAATAGAAATCTTAGTATCGATTTGACTGAACCAGGGAAAATTTATGAGAACTTCAACATGGGAGAGAAATCATAGTATCGATTTGATTGATCCCGGGAGAGGTCTCAGTTTAACTTTGACTGGCATAGAAATCAGGGGAATCTTAGCGGCGATTCGGCTGACCCAGACGAAAGTCTTAAAACATCTTCAACTAGAATAGAAACCTTAGTGTCGGTTTGACTGAACCATAGAAAACTTGTGAGAACTTCAACTAGGAGAGGAATATTAGTATCAATTTGACTGATCCCGGGAGAGGTCTCGGATTAACTTTGACTGGCATAGAAATCATGGGAATCTTAGCGGCGATTCGGCTGACCCAGACGAAAGTCTTAAAACATCTTCAACTAGAATAGAAACCTTAGTATCGGTTTGACTGAACCAGAGAAAACTTGTGAGAACTTCAACTAGAAGAGAAATCTTAGTATCGATATGACTGATCCCGGGAGAGGTCTCGTATTAACTTTGACTGGCATAGAAATCAGGGGAATCTTAGTGGCGATTCGGCTGACCCAGACGAAAGTCTTAAAACATCTTCAACTAGAATAGAAACCTTAGTATCAGTTTGACTGAACCATAGAATGTGTTGGAATATCTTTAACTGGAATAGAAACCTTGGTATTGGTTTTCCTGAACAAGAGAGAACTCGTGAGAACTTGAGTGCATCTTTCCATGAAAGTTAAAGAGTTAGTCGTATGCAATGTCATAATGCATGAAATGCATTGAGTAATGATGTTCTCAAAATAAATGAGATTGTGCTGTATGATGCACATGCCATGATGTATGGATATGCATTGCTATTGTGATACTCTCTAGTTGGGGAAAATAAATCTTGGACCACTGCTGGAGAATATAAGGAGTCAAGTTCTTTATTTTCGCTGAGGATAGTGAACGAAGATGATTAGCTGGATATTTGCATCCATTCTTCTCGAGAATATTCTGGGGAGAGACTATGTCTGAGAATAATCCTGTGGGGGAATGACTTCGTGGGGAAGAGAGATACTCTGCTGGAAGATCCGCCGATTTGGAGAAATAAACTCAGCTGGGGATGAACTACCATTGCTGGATAGAAGAGCTCTTTTGGAGATTGAGCTTCTGCTGTCATAGAAATAAACTATACTCAGGAGATGGCTTTATAAACTGCTCATGGTTATACAGCTCGGCTGGGGAATGCAGACATTAGCTTTCAGAAGGAACCTATTGGGGAAGGAATTCCTGCTGGGGACACGGAGGTCGGACCTTGGTCGTCTCGGCTCTGTGGGGAGTATAGGCATTACTGGCTTATACATGATAGTGACTTTGCTTCCAACTGTCTCTTCCCCTTGTACTATGATGGACGAGGTAACCGTCGGTATTTAGGTTTTATACCAATATCTTTGAGTTCTTAGTAACTGTCTTTCTATTTTATGTGCAGATATTTGTGAACAGTAATCATATTCAAATGCATATGTCAAGAATAAAACATTGGACGTTTTTGCAAAACAAAACAGAAAAAGGAAAAACAAACAGAGTTTTGTACTTAAAAGACGCTTTGTATTGATTTGAAATTTGCCTATAACAAGCATTTTTTACAAGGAGGATGACGCTCTAGTAAGGGAACGCCGCCGTAAAAATGGAAATTATTAAAGAAATTGTGTACAAAGAGAAAATAGCTATGTGTAGTGATCCCATTGAGTTTCAATTCTGCTATTGCCCTTATGTCTTTGAGCATCTCATCACTTTGTTGTTTGTTCGAAGCTGACTGGTTTGATCGGCACCGTTTGAGCTTGATTACTGATTACTGAGGTCTGATCGCAAGGTGATCCAATGGGACATAGTGATACGCTTTAATCCCTAATTTTTTCCTGGACCGGACTTTCAGGTTTTTAGTCCACCGAGATACCCTTTTTTGCCCAAGCTACCCTATCGGGTTTTTGACTTGCCGGGTGTATAGGTTTTTTCATTTTATACCTAATTTTTGCCCGAACCCTTTTGGTTCGCCGGGATGCCCTTATTTTTACCTAGGTATGTCAACCTAGCGGGTATTTGTTATGTGTAGTATTTTTTCACTGTGTCTGCATTAACAGGGTGTGGAAGGTCGTCACCATCCATGGTGGTCAAAATCATAGCCCCACCGGAAAATATGTTCTTGACTACAAATGGTCCCTTATAGGTGGGAGTCCATTTGCCTCTGGGATCACCTTTCAGCAGTATGATGCGCTTGATTACCAGATCCCCTACTTGATACAGTTGTCGTCTGACTTTCTTGTTGAAGGCCTTGATCATCCGTTTCTGATACATTTGACCATGGAAGACAGCAGTAAGTCTTTTCTCGTCGATTAAGTTCAATTGATCAAGTCGAGTTTGGATCCAATCGTCTTCGCTCAAACCCGCATCCTTCATAATCCATAGAGAAGGGATCTGGACCTCTATGGGTAGGAAAACCTCCATGCCATATACTAGAGAATAGGGTGTTTCTCCTGTCGACGTACGTGCTGAAGTACGGTACTCGTGAAGAGCAAACAGTAACATCTCGTGCCAGTATTTGTATGTCACCTTCATCTTCTGTATGATCTTTTTCATATTCTTATTAGCAGCTTCGACAACCCCATTCATCTTTGGCCGGTAAGGAGAAGAGTTGTGATGCTGAATCTTGAACTGTTTACATAGTTCAGTTATCATCGAGTTGTTGAGATTGGTACCGTTGTCTGATGATTCTCTCAGGGATACCATAACAACACACCAGGTTATGCTTGATGAACCGTGCCACCACATTCTTAGTAACCGTAGCAAAGGAGGCAGCCTCAACCCACTTCGCGAAGTAATCAATGGCCACTAGGATGAAGCGATGTCCATTGGACGCGATAGATATGATCTTGCTGATCATGTCAATTCCCTACATTGCAAAGGGCCAGGGAGCCGTCAAAACATTCAAGGGAACTAGAGGCACATGCACCTTATCAGCATAGATTTGGCACTTGTGACAGGTTCGATAATGCTGATAACAGTTGGCTTCCATAGTGCAACAGTAGTATCCTGCCCATATGATCTTCTTTCCCATGGTATGCCCACTAGAATGAGTGCCAAAGTTACCTTCGTGTAGGTCTGCCATGATCCTCTCTGCTTCGCTCTTGTCTACACACCGCAATAAGGTAGAGTCATGATTGCGCTTAAGAGGATTCCATTGCTGAGGAAGAAATTTGCAGTGAACCTTCTCAGAAACTTCTTGTCATTGACAGATGCCCCCTCGGGGTATTCTTGAGCCTCGAGATACCTTTTCACCTCGTGAAACCAAGGTTTGTCGGCCACCTCCTCAGTATCGATCTCACAGCAGTATGCCGGTTCATCCAACCTCTCTATAGTGATTAGGGGAGCTTCATTATCCCACCTGACCTTGAACATTGACGACATACTAGCTAGCGCGTCCGCTAACTGATTCTCTTATCGTGGGAAATGATCAAAGGTGATCTCTTTGAAATGTGGCAGTAGTGTCAGTACATAGTCTTTGTAAGAAATAAGGTTTGGGTGCTTCGTATCCCACTCGCCTTTGATCTGACTTATCACCAAAGAGGAATCCCCGAATACACTCAAGAACTTGATCCTTAGGTCAATAGAAGCTCTAAGACCCATAATACATGCTTCATACTCCGTCATGTTGTTGGTACAATTCAAACATAATTGGGAAGTGAATGGAGTATGAAAGCCCTCGGGAGATATGATTACAGCGCCAATGCCGTTACCCAGTGCGTTTGAGGCTCCATCAAAATACATAGACCATAAGGATCCTTCCTCAGGTCCTTCATCCGGTCTAGGTTCTTCACAGTCGGTTACCAACATGATATTCTCATCTGGGAACTCGAAATTCATGGACTGGTAGTCGTCCAAGGCCTGATGTGCCAAATGATCAGCTAACACACTTCCCTTGATTGCCTTTTGGGTTGTGTATTGGATGTTGTACTCGGTTAAGATCATTTTCCACCTTGCTATCCTTTCAGAGAGAGCGGGCTTCTCGAAGATGTACTTGATCGGATCCATTTTAGATATCAACAAAGTAGTGTGGGTCAACATATACTGTCTCAGTCGGCGAACAGCCCATGCCAAAGTGCATCAAGTTTTCTCGAGCAGTGAGTATCGTGTTTCACAGTCGGTAAACTTTTTGCTAAGGTAGTATATTGCGTGCTCTTTTCGACCAGACTCGTCATGCTGCCCCAGCACACACCCCATTGAATTATCTAGCACTGTTAAGTACATTATCAAAGGTCTTCCTTCAATCGGAGGCATCAGAATAGAAGGCTCTTGGAGATATTGTTTGATTCTGTCAAAGGATACCTGGAATTCGTCATTCCACTTTACCACTTGATCTTTCTTCAGAAGCTTGAAGATTGGCTAACAAGTAGCTGTCAGATGTGAAATGAATCGGGCAATGTAATTTAGGCGTCCCAAGAAACCTCTAACTTCCTTCTCTCTACGGGGAGCCGACATCTCTTGTATGGCCATCACCTTTGCAGGGTCTACTTGAATGACTTTGTCACTGACGATGAATCCCAGAAGCTTACCAGACCTTACCCCGAAGGTGCACTTGTTCAGATTTAACCTCAGCTTGTACGTCTTGAACCTATCAAATAGCTTTTGTGGATAATCAAGATGTTCTTCCTCAATTTGAGACCTGGATATCATGTTGTCGACATAAACCTCTATCTCATTGTGAATCATGTCATGGAACAGAGCTACCATAGCTCACTGATAAGTTGACCCTGCAATCTTCAACCCAAACGGCATCATCTTGTAACAGAAAGTGCCTCACTATGTAATAAAGGTTATCTTCTCCATGTCTTCAGGTGCCACCTTGATCTGATTGTAGCCAGAGAAACTGTCCATGAAGAAAAGACTTTGTGTTGTGCAATGTTGTCAACCAGAACATCGATATAGGGAAGCGGGAAGTCATCCTTGGGGCTTGCCCTGTTCAGGTCTCTGTAATCCACACACATTCGTACTTTACCATATTTCTTAGTTACTGGAACCACATTAGCAACCCATTGCGGATAGGAGGTGACAGCTAAGAACCCTACATTGAACTGCTTCATAACCTCTGCTTTAATCTTCTCTGACATCTTGGGGCGCATATGACGAACCTTCTGCTTTAACCGTCATAAGGGGAGTAGAAACTTCATCCACAAAGGTCACAAATAAGTCGATATCAACAACATTAACTCCACGACCGTGCTTAGGCATGGGAGCAGTTATGAAAGAAGTGAACCCACAAATTTCTATCAGCGGTGTGGGGATGGATCTTTCTGACGTAAGAGCGGAGATGGAGTTTTGGGTAGGACACCCCATCATACTTTGCAAAAATTGGAGCCTTGAACTTCTGCGGGATGACCACTCTGGACACCAATCCCAATTCTTCAAAATCCAACCCGGGTATCCTCTGGATTTCCATAGCACTCAGATAATCTTCCAACTGCATGTATCTATCCTCAGTAGGAGGATAATGCTCCTCATTGAAGTCGGTATCATTGTCAGAAACTTCAGGACAGGGGTCCTTCTCCCTTGTCTCTTCTTCTTGATTCTCCCCTTCTTTGGATGAAGAGGTCAGATCGACTTGTTGCTTCAACGACCCTCTAAACCTTCTTCCCGTATTCAGAATACCGGCAACCTTCTTCTTTTTCTTTTTCTCTCTCAAGATGAGGGCTTTCAGATCCTCCTGCCCTTTTGCCAGATTTATGAATATATGCTGGAACTGGGCGTTTTGTGCCTGAAGATCCTTGATGCTTTGTTTGGAAGACATTTCTGCTGAAATAAACAGCAAAGAAGATGAGAAACTTATAATGGTACCTGTACAGGCAATGCTATGAATGGGATGCATATGCGATGATTCCAAAGACTTTGGGAAATTTAAATTTACGAACCAAAATGAAACAAAGCTTTTATTAGTAGAATTCAAAGTTTAGTTGCCTTTTAGGCGTTACAATTAAAACAATTCTAAAAACTAGAAAAATCAAAAATCCTATGGATGCTTCCTCTTTGTGCCGAGATAGACATTAACTCCTCTTTCCTCATGGAGATGCTTTGTGAGCTCTAAAACCTTCCCCTCCTGGGAATAGAACTGATCCTTATAAGTATCCCACTCTTTCTTCAACTGAATCCAAGACCTCTGTAGTTCTCCAGGATCAGTAGGCATATCAGGATGGAGAATCGTGTAAGGAATACCCCCTTCAGTAGTGGGTTCCAAAATCACTGGTAGAACGGCCATATAGGGCATCATAAGTTTCTGGGCGCAAGCTCGTACCCATTGGAGATAAGGTTCCATAGGAATGGAAGCCTTTGGCCCCAAAGCCTTGGCTCCAGATCTGTTTACCATGCTCCAAGCTCGTATGAACCTCTGGCGATACCCTTGAACATCATCCTCATAGTTAAATACAATGACCTCGATAAGTAACTCATGGGGACCATCCCTTCGAGGGTAACCAAATTGTCGTAGAGCTAAACAAGGATTGTAGGTTATGCCCCCTCTGATCCCAAGTAATGGGACATTAGGGTACTCTCGACAGCAGTCAATAATAACAGTGATTTCCATAGCTCGGGAACACCAGAGAATATCTGTGTGAACGAGTGACATTATCCTTTGCGACCAACACAAACCTTATTCATTCTTCAGTACGGACTTAGGGAGTTGAGAAATAAACCACCTCGATAGCAATGGCAGTAGCACATAAGAACCCCTCTTCTCTTCATGGTACGAGTATGGAGAGCATGCAAAATATCTCCGAGCAAGGTAGGCACGGGGTTGGGAGAGAGGAAGAACTTGATAGCATTCACATTTATGAATAATTCTGGATTAGGGAATAGTATCAACCCATAGATTAGAAGGGCAAATACCTCCTCAAAATCCTGAAAATCCATATCATCCCAAAACAACTGGGCCTTGTCTATCAGGAACTTGGCTAGCAAACCCTTGACTCCACTTCTTATTTCCCAATTGGATACCACGTAGGCCCATTTCAGATGCAAGGCTGAGGCAATGACTTCTGGCTTAGGAACTTCTTCTAGACCTATGAAAGGCAACTGTTCAAGAATGGGTATATCCAACAGCTGGGAAAATTCTTCCATGGTAGGCACCAACTGGTAGGCTGGAAAGGTGAAGCAGTGGTGCTTGGGATCAAAGAACTGAAAGAGTACACTCATCATCTTTTCATCAAAGCTTGAAGTAACTAGGTTGAGAAGTCGACCATGTCTCTTAATGAATGCAGAAGTTTCAAGGACTTTTGATACTAGCTCCTTGAGTTGGGAAGGTATTTTCACAAAGCTTATTCGGATAGTGTTTCTACGAGCAGAAGCTATGATCTGCAAAATAGAACAAAGATAAACTCCCTTGGTCCTTGAAATGGTTAGTGGAATAAGAATGGATGCTATGTTATGATGCATGATGTCATGTTCAAACAGGATAAATCACATATAAGCAAAGCACATAATAAGCCTTAGGTTCAAAGGCTTGCATAAGGTTAAAGGTAAGTACCCTCTTGAAGTTTAGTTGGTTTCAAACCTGTCTTAGAAAAGTAACCGGGTTCTAAAGATTCTCAATATCATTAATCATCCTTTATCGGGCATTGTTTTAACTCAAGCAATCTTTTCTTGCAGCCGAAATATCCTGAAAGTCTGATCTCAATAAGTGTAGCATCGAGTATCTACCAATCCTCAGCTTTATACCGAGGCCGGATATCTCACTACTTTCTAATGGCCAAGTTTGTTCAACTTAGGTTCTAAGGTCCATTAGTGCTTCACGATACCATGCGGCGGCCCCGTATTCTCCTCGTTTCCACACAAAGGATACCGGTACCAACCAAAGTGTCACACCAACACATCCATCGCTTAAACCATATCGGTCTACGCTGTACAATCTCCATGATCTATTGCTGTTCACCTAAAAAGTGTCCCCAGATCCGGGTGTAGGATCTTTAATAATACCCAAACAAAAACCCTTAAAGATAAAGCAGGAAAAGAAAACAAGAAAGCAATTTAAAAATGACCTAGATCCTAAGGTAAACCCCACTTTATAACAATCCCCAGCAGAGTCGCCAGTTCTATGATACGGTAGCAGAACCGACTGTTATACTGGTTTGTGTTTTGTATTTGAAAATGTCGCGGTAAGCAAGAGTCGCCACAGACTTTTATTTCATCCAACTAAGGAAAAGGAAAAAGAACAGAAAAAACTTTTTTCGAGAATATTTCTGAGTACGGGGGTAGATTATAGAAAGGGAAGGTGTTAGCACCCTTTCTATCCGTGGTTTTCCACGGGCTCTTAGGTACTTGCTCATGTTTTAAATTGCTTGTGTGTGCTTGTTTTGAAAAGGTTTTACTTCGTGATGACTCTTGTATCAGTCCTCGAGAGTGTGACGAAGTTTGTTTTCAAAATTGTTTTGAAAAGTGTTTGTGTGAAAAGTTTTGTTTGAGCAAGTACCTAGGAACCAATCTACCTACTCGAAAAAGTCTGTTCGTTTTCCTTTAGACAATGCTATCCTATTATTAAGGAATATGTAGCACCGTCGTTGGAGTTTTAAAGGGACGTTCGAAGGGAAGAAATGGTCTCTGAAGGAAACAAGTAAGGATACCTTAGCATTTCGAAGGGACTATCGTCATAAGATCAATTCATAGGCAACCCGAGGGACAAGTACGGACTATGATCTTTATCACGACTTTGAATCGTGGGTCATTGCTAAGGCATCCCTACATTCGAGGGACACGACCATTATTTCTGAGGCAACCGAGTGCAGTAAACCCTAGGAGTGAATATGTGCAAGTGTATTTTTTCCGGTTAATTATCTTTGCATAATTTAGGGTTTTCTACTGTTTTAATTTCAGTTTGTCTTTCCATACAATCCTATACATACATCTAGGCAGTTTATAATTTGGGGGAATTAAAATGCGAGAAATTAGAGTCCTAACTATTACAAGGCTTTGGGCAGATACATATTTATTTTGACTGAAAATAAAATGCCGAATTTAAATCCTATTTACATCTATTACAAACTCGGAGCATTTACAAATAAGAATTAAAAAAGAAAATTAAGATGGGGCGACAATTTAAATGCGAGAAATGAATTATACCACCTAAAAAATCTAATTGGAGAAAATATTTGTGTTTTTTTTTTGAGGAAAAAATAGGTTAAGTATGAAATTAAACCCTAAATCTAATTATTTTGAATTATAATAAAAAGACATTAAATTACCCTAATTTAATTAAACTAATTAATTAATAAAATATTTATGGGAAAAAATATTTTTGGTGTTTTTATGGTTTTTTGATTAAATAAAAAAAAGATTTATTTTTGGTGTTATTAAAAAAAACATAATTAATAAATAATAAGAAAAAGAATTAAAATAAAAAGGTAAGAATCTGGGCCTGTATGATAAGCAAATGGGGGGTGCCTTTATGAATTTGTCAAGGCCCAATATACTGAGCCCATGCTTGCGCCAGACCCAATGTATTTGTCTTTTAATGGTCTATCGTGGATGTTTAGATCTTAACCGTTTGATCCACATTGACGATAATTAAATCGTTTGGAGATGAGGATGCATGATGCCCTCCAGGGTGCGTTGAACACCTGATCTGTAGAAAACTTATGCTGAAAAATAAAACCAAGGCCTGGGGATCGAACCCAGGCCCTTTGGCTTCACAACCATGCGCCTTACCACTACACCAACCTGCTTATTCGTCTTCTCCGACCATCTCCTTCCTCCAAACTCGCGCAAACCTACGAAGACAAAGATCAATTGGACCCTACCCCTCTAATTCGAGGGCTGCGGATCTAATGGTGACCTTCTCTTGTCCCGAAACAGCTTGTAAACATCGTTATGAGAAAAATCGTGAGACGACGGTCATTAATGGCAAAGGACATTCATGGGTATTAGCTTCGCATGTCATACGTCCAAACACTCATAATCATCAATAGAAACACATGTATGCAAGCGATATGGATTTAAATTAAGTGCTATGCGAGTTTGAGAGTAGAGAAAGTTTACCAATCAGAGAGATTGTGTGAGGGAGTTCCTGCGTGTACTGGGATGGCCTAACTGTATGGAACACTTCCTAGAGTCTTCAGAAGGAAGATTGAATGCTTGTTCTGACTAGAAAAGAGCTAGAACAATTGATACAAATTGCACTTTTTTGTTGAATTCTTGGAAACTTTTTCTTGGTCTTGAGGCAGCCTTCTCGTATGCCTGTTATTTGGAATGGTGGTCCTTATGTATGATAGCATACTAGGTCAACATATTTGGAGAAAATCCCATGCTTTGATGACAAAATATTCTCCTTTCAATTTTTTTGATTTTGCTTATTTTTGGAACAAATCCATTCTTTACTCTCTTTCCACGATTTTCCTTGATCTTGCCAGCTTCTGTTAATTGCCAATTGATGATAAAAAGATTTGTAATGAAATCTTTTATTGTTTAAATGATTTACTTGATTTAATTTAATTTTTAAAGAATAAAAATCAAAATAAATTAAATAAATAAGACTGATAACATGTGGAAGGATGTTTGGGTCGTGGACCATGTTGTAAGTGAGGTGCAAACATAAAAAGTTAGGCCCATTTGGCAAAAAATGCTATTTTTGGCATATTTGACTTTTGGCAATTTTCAAAAATGGTCAACTTTGACAATGCATAACTCTTCCAATTTTGACCCTAAAGAGGTGCTCTTGGACTTTTTAGAAATCTTAGGATGTCACGTAAACAACCCTTTTGTTATCATCTCAATTGGGTCTCCCATGTTCATGTAATAAGCTTTGACCCAAAAGGTGTTTTTGTTGACTTTTCAAAAGGACCTGTAATGTAGAAATTCATATCTTTTTATGGGTGCATTTCTTGAACTTGATGGCTGAAGATGAGTTGTAAGAAATTGGATTCCCTTCAAAATGAGCCTTGGATGAGAAATTTTTGATGAAGTATGAGAAAGTTATGTTTGGTCAAAGTTTGGTTGACTTTTCCAGAGAAACCCTAATTTACAACTATTGAGTTTTGATGAATTAGGAGCATTCCTTGAGGAATAATGATCAAGCCTTGATAAATTGATGAATATCACTTCAAAATGTTGATGTTGACCAAAAATCTTGAAGTTTGACTGTATGTGGGCCACATTTGACTTTTGACTTAATATAATCGATTCTCAAGCATCTGAGTAGTTGACTGAGAAAACTTCTTGTGCAAGGCTTGAAATTTGACATGGAGGGTCTTGAGAACATATTAGGACCATGGAGAGCATATGAGGTCTTTGGATTTCACCTCTCTTGATTAAAATGGAAACCCTAATTGGAGGTCCATTGCTTTAGGAGGGAGTTTGTCTGGTCAACTCTTGGGCATCCTTGAGCAAGTTAAGTATCTCAATGAACATATATTGGGTGAAGTGAGAGGGAAAATTTTGGGGTACAACAGCTGCCCCTGTTCAATCTTCTTAAACTTGAGGATGTAGATTGGCCAGTCTGCCTTTCGTGATATGAAGGTAGAAGAGGATTGAACACTAAAGTGCCCAGAAATTTGCACTCGCATGCAGTAATACTTGATTGGTGATATCGGGAATTGGCTTACAGATGCCATTTGGAAGTCGATAGAGAATCTTTGGAGATGGGCTTAACGATGCCATCCAAAAAATATGTTGGTTGCACGAAAGATTCCTTTGCAAGAATTCTTGTACCTGCTGTTGAGGAGGGCTTTGCTGGAGAATGTTAATTCACGTTTTGGGAAATAGAGGCCAGGAGCTTCGGTTATCCATTACTCTACTGGGGAATTAACTCCCGATTAAGGAAGTGGAAGTGAACTTGTATATCTGGTCAGGGTCCAGGCTGCACAACGACTTACTGGGGAAAGGTGAAATCAACCGTAACTGGTCGGGTCCAAGTCTTACACTGTTGTAAACTGTCGTCTGGAGATAAGAGAGAAGGAACCTAGATCGTAGGGTTGCTTCGAAATGAAATCCTGGATACTAGGGCTATGAGAAGGAACCTGGGTCGTAGGGTTTCTTCGAAATGAAAGAGTGGATAATAGGGTTTTGAGAAGGAACCTGGATAGTAGGGTTACTCCGGGATGAAAGCCTGGATAGTAGGGCTATGTGAAGGAACCTGGATAGTAGGGTTACTTCGAGATGAAAGCCTGGATACTAGGGCTATGAGAAGGAACCTGGTTCGTAGGGTTACTTCGGGATGAAAGTCTGGATAGTAGGGCTATGTGAAGGAACCTGGATAATAAGGTTACTTCGGGATGAAATCCAGGATAATAGGGCTATGAGAAGGAACCTGAGTCGTAGGGTTACTTCGGGATGAAATCCTAGATATTATGGTTGTGAGAAGGAACCTAGATAATAGGGTTACTCCGGGATGAAAGCATGAATAATAGGGCTATATGAAGGCACCTGGATAGTAGGGTTACTTCGGAATAAAAGCCTGGATAGTAGGGCTATGAGAAGGAACCTGGGTCGTAGGGTTACTTCGGTATGAAAGCCTGGATAGTAGGGTTATGTGAAGGAACCTGGATAGTAGGGTTACTTCGGGAGGAAAGCCTGGATAGTAGGGCTATGAGAAGGAACCTGGGTCGTAGGGTTACTTCGGGATGAAAGCCTGGATAGTAGGGCTATGAGAAGGAAACTGGATGGTAGGGTTACTTCGGGATGAGAGCTTGGATAGTAGGGCTATGAGAAGGAAACTGGATGGAAGGGTTACTTCGGGATGAGAGCCTGGATAGTAGGGCTACTTCAAAGTGAAAGCCTGAATGGTAGGGCTTATGGGAAGAAACCTGGATAGTAGGGTTACTTCAAAGCGATAGTGTAGATTAGTTGACCCGTTTGGTTTCAAGAACTGAGTTTCCATTAATCGTTTGCAGACATGACCTGTATAACTGCTGGGATCGTTGAAGATAATCGTCTTTTCCTGAAAAGATAACAGGGTTAATTATGTGCGATGCATGGAATGCATGGTGAGATGATGTTCTCAAAATAAGTGAGATTATGTTGTATATGATATGCGTGCGTATGTCGTGATGTATCTACATGAAATGCTATCGGAGTATGTCCGAGTCTGGGAAAATAAATCCCTGACTACTGCTGGAGATTTATGAATATCATGTCAGGAAGAGATTCTACTTGAAAATAAACTCTGCGGGGAACAAACTTAGAAAGTGAACTTCTGTAACTGAAGTACTGAGCTCTGTCGAGGATTGAGCCTCTGTGTATAGAGAAAAAAACTCTGCTAGAGGGATGAAGTTTACTAACCCGCTTGTGATTATGAAATTCCGCTGGGGGATATAGCTGCCAGGTTTCTCAATGACCCTGGCTGGGGAGATTACGTCCTGTTTCGGGAAAGCCGACATAAATGCTTTTGAATATTTTTACTTTGTGGGGAGTGTATGTACTGATGATTGTGCTCCAAAGCTGACTCTATCTCGGTACCTGCTGGGGAGAGTATATGTCGGGTTTGACAATTCTTGTTTTTGCCCCTATTTCTAGAATTACGATTAATTGTCTTTGTTTCTTATGTAAATATTTATGAGCAGCAATCATATTCAAATGCATATGTCAAAAATAAATCATTGGACGTTCTTGAAAAACAAAAAATAAAAAGAAAAACAAACTCGATGTTTCTTGTGAAAATGATTTTGTATTGATTTTTGAAGTTGGCCCGTAATAGGCATTTTTGTACAAGGAGGCTGACGTTCTAGTAAGAGAACGCCGTCGTAAAAATAGAAGCTATACAAATTTGTGTAAAAGAAAACAACTATGTGCAACAATCCCATTGAGTTCCAACTCTGCTATTGCCCCTATGTCTTCGAGTGTCTCATCACTTTGTTGTTTGTCCGAAGTTGATTAGGTTGGTTGGTGCTGTCTGAGCTTGATAGTCGATACTGAAGTATGGTCGCACGATGATCCAATGAGACGTAGTGGTATGCTTTATATCCCTAATTTTTCCTGGACTGCCCTTTCGGGTTTTCAATCCACCTGGATACCCTCTTTTGCCCAAGCCGCCCTTTCAGGTTTTCGACTTGCTGGGTGTACAAATTTTTTCATTTTCATCCCTTATTTTTTCCCGAACCCTTTTGGTTCGCCGAGAAGCCTTTATTTTTTCCTAGGCCAATCAACCTAGCGGGTATTTTGATTAGGCGTAGTATCTTTTCACTATGTATGCATTGACAGGGTGAGGAAGGCCGTCATCATCCATGGTGGTTAGAATCATAGCTCCACCCGAGAAAATGTTCTTAACCACAAATGGCCCTTCGTACGTGGGGGTCCATTTCCCCCTAGGATCACCTTGCATTAGTATGATACGTTTGATCACTAGATCACTGACTTAATATTCTTGACGTCTGACTTTCTTGTTAAAAGCCTTGATCATTCGCTTTTGATACGTCTGACCATGGCAGATAGCAGTAAGTCTCTTTTCATTGATTAGATTTAACTGATCGAGTCGGGTTCGGATCCAGTCGTCTTCGTTCAAACCCGCATCCTTCATAATCCTGAGAGAAGGTATCTGGACTTTGATGGGTAGGACTGCCTCCATGCCATATACCAGAGAGTAGGGTGTTACCCCTGTCGACGTCCGTGCTGAGGTACGGTACCCATGAAGAGAAAATGGTAACATCTCATGCCAGTCTTTGTAGGTCACCGTCATCTTCTGTACAATCTTCTTGATGTTCTTGTTAGCTGCTTCAACAGCGCCATTCATCTTTGGCTGGTAGGGAGAAGAATTATGATACTGTATCTTGAACTGTTTATAGAGATCGGTGATCATTGTGTTGTTGAGATTCGTACCATTGTCAGTAATAATTCTCTCTAGCACACCATATCGAAAGATCAGATTATATCAGATAAACCGCGCCACAACTCTCTTGGTTACTGTGGCAAAAGAGGCTGCCTCAACCCACTTCGTGAAGTAATCAATTGCTACTAGGATGAAGCGATGTCCATTAGAAGCGGTGGGCCTGATTTCCCCAATCATGTCGATGCCCCACATTGCAAAGGGCCACGGAGCTGTCAAGACGTTTAAGGTAACCAGAGGCACATGCACCTTATCAGCATAGATTTGGCACTTATGACAAGTTCGAGAGTGCTGATAACAATCAGCTTCCATAGTTGACCAGTAATATCTTTCCCGTAGGATATTCTTAGCCATGGTATGTCCACTAGAATGGGTTCCAAAGGTGCCTTCATGTAGATCTGTCATGATCTTCTCTGCTTCTCTCTTGTCTACACACGGTAGTAGTGTGGAGTCATGGTTGTACTTATAGAGGATTCCATTACTGAGGAAGAACATTGCAGCGAACCTTCTCAGAAACTTCTTATCATTGACAGATGCCCCTTCGGGATACTCTTGAGTCTCGAGATACCACTTGACTTCGTGAAAACAGGGTTTGTCTTCCACTTCTTCGGTATCAATTTCACAGCAGTGTATTGGTTCATTCAACCTCTCAATGGTGATTTGGGGAGCTTCATTGTACCACCTAACTTTGAACATATAAGACATGGTAGCTAGCGCGTCCGCTAACTAGCTCTCCTCTCATGGGAAATGTTCAAAAGTTACCTCCTCAAAGTGTGGGAGCAATGTTAACACGTACTCTTTGTATGGGATGAGATTCAGATGCTTCGTATCCCATTCTCCTTTGATATGACTTATTACCAAGGCTGAATCCCCAAATACGTCCAAGAATTTGATCCTGAGGTCAATAGCAGCCTTGAGTCCCATGATACAAGCTTCATACTCCGCCATGTTGTTAGTGCAGTTGAAACACAGCCGAGCGGTGAAAGGAGTATGACAGCCCTCAGGAGATATGATTACAGCGCCGATGCCATTACCCAGTGCGTTCGAAGCTCCATCAAAAACCATAGTCCATCGGGATCCCGCCTTGGATCCTTTATTCGGTCCAGGTTCTTCGTAGTTAGTCACCAGCATAATATTCTCATTCGGGAACTCAAAATTCATGGACTGGTAGTCATCCACGGTCTGATGAGCAAAATTACCAGCCAATACACTCCCCTTGATTTCTTTCTGGGTTGTATATTGTATGTCGTACTCAATTAAGATCATCTTCCATCTTGCTATTCTTCCGGAGAGAGCGGTTTTCTCGAAGATGTATTTGATCGGATCCATCTTAGATATCAACAAAGTAGTGTGGGTCAGCATATACTGTCTTAGTCAGCCAACAGCCCATGCCAAAGCGCAGCAAGCTTTCTCGAGCAGTGAGTATCGTGTCTCACAGTCGGTAAACTTTTTGCTAAGGTAGTATATTGCGTACTCTTTTCGACCAAACTCTTCATGCTTCCCCAGCACACACCCCATTGAATTGTCTAGCATTGTTAAATACAATATCAAAAGTCTTCCTTCAACCGGAGGCATCAGAATTGGTAGTTCTTGAAGGTATTCTTTGACTCTTTCGAAAGCGGTCTAGCATTCATCATTCCATTTTACCACTTGATCTTTCTTCAGAAGCTTGAAGATGGGCTCACAAGTAGCAGTCAGATGTGAAATGAACCCGACGATATAATTCAAACGTCCCAAGACACCTCTAACTTCCTTCTCTGTATGGGGAGTCTACATTTCTTGTATAAACTTTAACTTTGCAGGATCTACTTGGATGCCTTTGTCGCTGACAATGAAACCCAGAAGTTTACCAGACCTTACCCCGAAGGTGCACTCGTTCGGATTCAACCTCAGCTTGTATATCTTCAACCTGTCGAACAACTTTTGTAGATGATCAAGGTTGTCTTCCTCAGATTGAGACCTGGCTATCATGTTATCAACATAAACTTCGATCTCGTGGTGAATCATATCATGGAACAAAGCGACCATGGCGCGCTGATAAGGTGCCCTAGCATTCTTCAACCCAAAAGGCATCACCTTGTAGCAGAAGGTGCCCCACTGCATGATGAAGGTTGTCTTCTCCATGTCTTCAGGAGACATCTTGATCTGATTGTAGCCAGAGAAACCGTCCATGAAGGAGAAGATTTTAAGCTGCGCGGTGTTGTCAACCAGAACATCAATGTGAGGAAGAGGGAAGTCATCCTTGGGGCTTGCCCTGTTCAGATCTCTGTAATCCTCACACATTTGTACCTTACCGTCCTTCTTAGGTACTGGAACAACGTTAGCAACCCACTGTGGATAATAAGTGACAGCTAAGAATCCTGCGTTGAACTGCTTCATGACCTCAGCCTTGATCTTCTCTGACATTTTGGGGTGCATACGACAATCCTTCTGTTTAACCGGAGGA
The DNA here is from genome assembly GCA_948472305.1 of Vicia faba. Lineage (NCBI taxonomy): Eukaryota > Viridiplantae > Streptophyta > Magnoliopsida > Fabales > Fabaceae > Vicia > Vicia faba. The sequence continues at coordinate 1,396,397,684 of OX451738.1, read as the reverse complement.
CATTCTTCTTTGGTCGGCAGACGATGAACCACAATATCAGTGTCTAAGCCTGGCATGTCTTCATATGACCATGAGAAGATCTCAACATAGTCGTGCAACATTTGTTTCAACCGCTATTTGATTTTAACTTCAAGATTTGCGCCAATCTTGACTTCTTTTCGGTCTATCTCCGTGCCCAGGTTTATCGTCTAAACCGGCTCTTCATGAGGTTGTATAGCCTTTTCTTCCTGCTGTAATAGTCTAGAAAGTTCTCGAGGCACCTCACAATCATCCCTACCTCCGTCTTCGGCTTGGTTGATCAGATTTTCAAAGTCATAACTAGCAATAGCAGAGTTGTTATCAATGGGATCCAGAGTGGATATGGATCTGCAGTATGATACGTGAGTGTGTGTAAGAGAATAGCTGTTTTGATAAAGTGAAAACAGAAAATAAAAAACAGAGTGAAAAATTTGTATGCAAGAAACTTCCAATGCTTTATTAATGATATATGGAATGACAAATAAGATCCCTCACAAGTAAAGCCAATGCGCCTCGGGCAAGGCACAAGGTCGTAGAGTTTTAAACTGTTTATTACAAATCTCAAAACAAGTAAGACAATTACTGTGGAACAAAAGAAACTAGTATAAAGTCCCTAGCCGTCCAGTTACTTGGTCCACCGTTGGTAGTTGGGTAGATCCAACTGTCAATGTCTGAGTCTTCCTCGTTGTCTTCAATGCCATTAATTCCCCGATTGCTGATGCGTAGGGGAGGCCCTCCAGCTCGAGCTCGTCGAATAACCCTTTGAGCTCCTGAAGTAAAGCCCAAACCACTCTTGTCAGTTTTATGAGTAAAATCAAGGAGCTGTCCCCAGTTGGTACACCCACCTTCTTCAACTATTGCTCTGGCGTCTTTGAGGGAAGCCATCTTCAGAGGAGGTTTGTTGGTAGTAGTTTCAGCTGATGCCAAGATCTGGGGAACCTCTTCAAAGTTATGGCAAGGAGTCTCTATGAATTCCCCATCCATCTCTACATACCTGAAGGAATTGAGGTGGCTCACCATATACTCCTCCTCACCACACACAATGACAATCTTTCCTCTTACTGGATACTTCATCATTAGGTGCAATGTAGAAGTAACTGACCCAACTTCATGGATCCAAGGACGACCCAACAAACAAGAGTACAATGGACGGATGTCCATTACATAGAAAGTAGACTCAAAAGTCTGGGAACCTACTTTGACGAGGATGTCCACTTCCCCATGCACCATTCTCTTCGATCCATCGAAAGCCCTCACCACAATGTTACTAGGATTTAAAGTCAAGCCCTCACAGTCCAATCGATCCAACGCCTTTTTAGGCAGAACATTCAATGAAGACCCGGTATCTACCAGTACATGAGCCATAGTGGTGCCCCTGCACTCAATCGAGACATGCGGGGCATCATTATGCTTCCTCCCTTTCGGTGTCAAGTCTGCATCTGAAAAACCCAGCCCATTGTCAACAGTCAGGCTAGCCACACAATCTTTGAATTGATCAGCTGAGGTCTCCTGTGGCACATGTGCAGTCTTGAGGAATGCAATCAGAGCCTTTGCATGGGCTTCGGAACACAACAGCAGAGACAACATGGATATCTTTGAGGGGCTCTTCCCCATCTTCTCGACCATATTGTACTCTCTCTTTTTGATTATTTTCAGTATTTCCTCTATCTCTGGCTTAGAGGCTTCTATGACAATTTTTCTAGGTCCCTCCGTCCGGGCAGGCTCACCTATAACTTCTTTGCCGCGGGTACTAGATGACTCGTTGGCAGGGGTAATAATTGGGGGAAGAACAGGAGCAATAGTTGATGTACCAGCAAGAACAACAGACAAAATGACAATAGGCCTGTTGACAGTCTTTGGGGAAATCTCGGGAGAGAAAACCCTTCCACTTCGGGTAACCTCGCTGGTCCCAAAAATGTTACTAATATCAGGAACAACCTCTTCATTTTTTAGATCTTGTTTGATTCCATGATAGTACACATCGGCACCATAATACCAGGGGACAGCTTTGTCTGAAGCATAAGGGACAGGACCAAGAATAATGATTATTAGTGGCGCGACTCTTGGAACAGATGTAATCCTAACAGGTCTTCTCGGGGAGACCTTGGAAGGATTGGCGGAAATGGTTATAATAACAACGTCTTTAGATGGAACAAGAGGAATCAAAGTTTTCTCGAACAAAATTTCTTTGCTATCCATTAGACGTTGAACACCTGACTTCAGCAAATGGCAACCAGAAGGCAGAAATAAAAACATGTGGCAACCTTCACCACAACCCGGAAATAAACCGCCTGACAACAAATTCTTCTTAACCATCATAAGGGGAGTAGAAACTTCATCCACCAAGGTTACAAATAAGTCATTATCAACAACATTAACTCCACGACCGTGCTTAGGCATGGGAGAAGTTATGACATTGGGCTTCTCCGGAGCATCGAACTCAATTTCCTTGGCTTCGATCAGATCCTGTACCTTATTTCTTACAGCCCAGCAGTCGTTGGTATCATGTTCAGGACTCTCAGAATGATAGGCACACAGAGCATTTGGATTATATCGGGGAGATGTGGTGTTTGGATTCTTGGGAGCCTCTTTCAAGGTCGTCAAGTTGGATCTCAGCAGATGGGGTAGAACTTCAGCCAACATCATGTTGATCCGGGTAAACTATCATTGTGGTCTTTCCACCCTTTGTTGATTGTTGCATTGTGGAGAAGCCGCAAGCCTAGGTATCATTACGACACTTACTGTCTGACGATGTTCAACTCTGCTTTGGCCCTTCGGGCTATAGATGACACTGGCTTCCTTCTTACCAGCAAAAGGCTTCCTTACCGAACTCGAAGAGGCATCCTTCTTTATCTTTCTGCTCTGAATCCCAACTTCTACTCTCTCTCCAGTCAGAATCAGCTCGATGAAACCAGCTGATGAGTTGCCCATCAAATGATTAAAAAATGGACCACATAGCCTCCCCAGAAACATATCAACCAACTCCCTATCAGACAACGGGGGTTGGACTCTTCCAGCCAAGTCTCTCTACTTTTGTGCATAGTCCTTAAAGCCTTCACTTGCACCCATGGACATACTTTGGAGTTGAGTACGAGTAGGAGCAAGGTCGGCGTTGTATTGGTACTGCTTATAAAAAGTAGCAGCCAGATCTTCCCAATTTCGGACATTGGCTCTCTCCAGTTGGTAGAACCATTCAAGCCGAGTCCCTGATAGACTATCTTTAAAGAAGTGAACCTACAGATTTCTATCAGCGGAGTGGGGCTGGATCTTTCTGACGTAAGAGCGAGGATGGAGTTTTGGGCAGGACACCCCATCATACTTTGCAAAAATTGGAGCCTTGAACTTCTGCGGGATGACCACTCCCGGCACCAATCCCAATTCTTCGAAATCCAACCCGGGTATCCTTTGGATTTCCATAGCACTCAGACGATCTTCCAACTGCTTGTATCTATCCTCAGTAGGAGGATACTTCTCCTCATTGTAGTCGGTATCATTGTCAGAAACTTCAGGACTAGGGTCCTTCTCCATTGTCTCTTCTTCTTGATTATCCCCTTCTTTGAATGAAGAGGTCAGATCGACTTGTTGCTTTAACGGCCCTCTAAACCTTATTCCCATATTCAGAATACCGACAACCTTCTTATTTTTCTTTTTCTCTTTCAAGATGAGGGCTTTCAGATCCCCCTGCCCTTTTGCCAGATTTATGGACATCTGCTGGAACTGGGCGTTTTGTGCCTGAAGATCCTTGATGCTTTGTTCGGAAGACATTTCTGCTGAAATAAACAGTGAAGAAGATGAGAAACCTGTAATTGTACCTGTACATGCAATGCTACGAATGGGATGCGTATGCGATGATTTCAAAGACTTTGGGAAATTTAAATTTGCGAACCAAAATGAAACAAAGCTTTTATTAGTAGAATTCAAAGTTCAATTGCCTTTTAGGCGTTACAATTAAAACAATTCTAAAAACTAGAAAAATCAAAAATCCCATGGATGCTTCCTCTTTGTGCCGAGATAGACATCAAGTCCTCTTTCCTCATGGAGCTGCTTTGTGAGCTCTAAAACCTTCCCCTCCTGGGCATATAAGTAATCCCTATAAGTATCCCGCTCTTTCTTCAACTAAATCCAAGACCTCTAAAGATCTCCAAGATCAGTGGGCATATCGGGATGGAGAATCATGTAAGGAATACCCCCTTCAGTAGTGGGTTCCACAATCACTGTTATAACGGCCATATAGGGTATCATAAGTTTCTGGGCACGAGCTCGTACCCATTGGAGATAAGGTTCCATAGGAATGGAAGCCTTTGGCCCCAAAGCCTTGGTGCCAGATCTGTTTACCATGCTTCAAGTTCGTATGAACCTCTGGTGATACCCTTGAACATCATCCTCATAGTTAAATATATTTCCCTAGATAAGTAACTCATGGGGACCATCCCTTCGAGCATAACCAAATTGTTGTAGAGCTAAACAAGGATTGTAGGTTATGCCCCCTCTGATGCCAACTAATGGGACATTAGGGTACTCCCGACAGCGGTCAATAATAATAGTGTTTTCCATAGCTCGGGAACACCAGAGAATATCCGTGTAAGCGAGTGACATTATCCTTTGCGACTAACCCAAACCTTATTCATTCTTCGGTACAGACTTAGGGAGCTGAGAAATAAACCACCTTGACAGCAATGGCATGAAGCACATAAGAACCCCTCTTCTCTTCATGGTACGAGTATGGAGAGCGTGCAAAATATCTCCGAGCAAGGTAGGCACGGGGTTGCAAGAGAGGAAGATCTTGATAGAATTCACATCTATGAATAAGTCTGGATTAGGGAATAGTACCAACCCATAGATTAGACGGGCCAAGACCTCCTCAAAAGCCTGAAAATCCATATCATCCCAAAATAGCTGGGCCTTGTCTATCAGGAACTTGGCTAAAAAACCCTTGACTCCACTTCTTGTTTCCCAATTGGATACCACGTCGGCCCATTTCAGATGCAAGGCTGAGGCAATGACTTTTGGCTTAGGAACTTCTTTCAGACTTGTGAAAGGTAACTGTTCAAGAATGGGTATATCCAACAGCTAGGAAAATTCTTCCATGGTAGGCCCCAACTGGTAGTTTGGAATGGTGAAGCAGTGGTGCTTGGGATCAAAAAACGGAAAGAGTACACTCATCATCTTTTCATCAAATCTTGAAGTAACCAGGTTGAGAAGTCGACCATGTCTCTTAGTGAACGCAGAAGTTTCAGGGACTTTTGATACTAGCTCCTTTAGTTGGGAAGGTATTCTCACAAAGCTTATTCTGATAGTGTTTCTACGAGCGGAATCCATGATATGCAAAATAGAACAAAGATAAATTCCCCTGGTCCTTGAAATGGTTAGTGCAATAAGAATGGATGCTATGTTATGATGCATGATGTCATGTTCAAACATGATAAATCACATATAAGCAAAGCACACAATAGACCTTAGGTTCAAAGTCTTACATAAGGTTAAAGGTAAGTACCCTCTTGAAGTTTAGTTGGTTTCAAACCTGTCTTAGAAAAGTAACCGGGTTCTAAAGATTCTCAATATCACTGATCATCCTTTATCGGGCATTGTTTTAGCTCAAGCAATCTTTTCTTACAGACGAAATATCCTGAAAGTATGATCTCAATAAGTGTAGCATCGAGTATCAACCAATCCTCAGCTTTATATCGAGGCCGGCTATCTCACTACTTTCTAATGGCCAAGTTTGTTCAACTGAGGTTCTAAGGTCTGTTAGTGCTTCACGACACCACGCGGCGGCCCCGTATTCTCCTCGTTTCCACACAAAGGATACCGGTACCAACCAAAGTGTCACACCAACACAACCATCACTTAAACCATATCGGTCTATGCCGTATAGTCTCCACGATCTATTGTTGTTTACCTAAAAAGTGTCCCCAGATCCGGGTGTAGGATCTTTAATAATATCCAAACAAAAACCGTTAAAGATAAAGTAGGAAAAGCAAACAAGAAAGCAATTTAAAAATGACCTAGATCCTAAGGTAAACCCCACTTTATAACAATCCCCAGCAGAGTCGCCAGTTCTGTGATACGGTGGCAGAACCGACTGTTATACTGGTTTGTGTTTTGTATTTTGCAATGTCACGGTAAGCAATAGTCACCACTGACTTTTATTTCATCCAACTAAGGAAAAGGAAAAAGAACAGAAAAAACATTTTTCGAGAATATTTCTGAGTACGAGGGTAGATTATACAATAGGAAGGTGTTAGCACCCTTTCTATCCATGGTTTTCCACGGGCTCTTAGGTACTTGCTCATGTTTTAAATTTCTTGTGTGTGCTTGTTTTGAAAAGTTTTTACTTCGTGATGACTCTTGTATCAGTCCTCGAGAGTGTGACGAAGTTTGTTTTGAAAATTGTTTTGAAAAGTGTTTGTGTGAAAAGTTTTGTTTGAGCAAGTACCTAAGAACCAATCTACCTACTCGAAAAAAGTATGTTCGTTTTCCTTTAGACAACGCTATCCTATTATTAAGGAATAGGTAGCACCGTCGTTGGAGTTTTAAAGGGACGTTCGAAGGGACAAAATGGTCTCTGAAGGAAACAAGTAAGGATACCTTAGCATTTCGAAGGGACTATCGTCATAAGATCAATTCATAGGCAACCCGAGGGACAAGTAGATACTATGATCTTTATCACGACTTTGAATCGTGGGTCATTGCTAAGGCATCTCTACATTCCAGGGACACAACCATTATTTCTGAGGCAACCGAGTGGAGTAAATCCTAGGGGTGAATATGTGAAAGTGTATTTTTTCCGGTTAATTATCTTTGCAGAATTTAGGGTTTTCTACTATTTTAATTTCAGTTTGTCTTTCCATACAATCCTATACATACATCTAGGCAGTTTATAATTTGCGGGAATTAAAATGCGAGAAATTAGAGTCCTAACTATTACAGGGCTTTGGGCAGATACATATTTATTTTGACTGAAAATAAAATGCCAAATTTTAATCCTATTTACATCTATTACAAACTCGGAGCATTTACAAATAATAATTAAAAAAGAAAATTAAGAGCGCGCGGCAATTTAAATGCGAGAAATGAATTATACGACCTAAAAAATCTAATTGGAGAAAATATTTGTGTTGTTTTTTTGAGGAAAAAATAGGTTAAGTATGAAATTAAACCCTAAATCTAATTATTTTTAATTATAATAAAAAGACATTAAATTACCCTAATTTAATTAAACTAATTAATTAATAAAATATTTATGAGAAAAAATATTTTTGGTGTTTTTATAGTTTTTTGATTAAATAAAAAAAAGATTTATTTTTGGTGTTATTAAAAAAAACATAATTAATAAATAATAAGAAAAAGAATTAAAATAAAAAGGTAAGAATCTGGGCCTGTATGATAAGCAAATGGGGGGTGCCTTTCTGAATTTGTCAAGGCCCAATATACTGAGCCCATGCTTGCGCCAGAGCCAATGTATTTGTCTTTTGATGGTGTATCGTGGATGTTTAGATCTTGACCGTTTGATCCACATTGACGATAATTAAATCGTCCGGAGATGTGGATGCATGACGCCCTCCAGGGTGCGTTGAACACCTGATATGTAGAAAACTTATGCTGAAAAATAAAACCAAGGCCTGGGGATCGAACCCAGGCCCTTTGGCTTCACAACCATGCGCCTTACCACTACACCAACCTGCTTGTTCGTACATATATCCAAACGCAAATAATAAAAGGGAAATCAATGTATTAAACCAAGTCAATTAAACAAACACCCACGTCAGCTAGTATGGGTCAATCATGTTATAATAATCAGCCTCGTCAGCAATCAAACTTCATTAAAACTTTGACTCGCTGGAGAGGCGCTGAGCCCTAGCTCCGGTCGTCTTCTCCGGCCATCTCCTTCATCCAAACTCGCGCAAACCTGTAAAAAGAAAGATCAATTGGACCCTATCCCCCCTAATTCGAGGGCTGCGAATGGTGACCTCCTCTTGTCCTGAAACAGCTTGTAAACAATGTTATGAGAAAAATCGTCAGACGACGGCCATTAATGGCAAAGGACATTGCTGGGTATTAGATTCACATGTCATATGTCCAGACACTCATAATCATCAATAAAAACACATGTATGCAAGCGATATGGATTTAAATTAAGTGCTACGTGAGTTTGAGAATAGAGAAAGTTTACCAATTGGAGAGATCGTGTGAGGGAGTTGTTGTGTGTACTGGGATGGCCTAACTGCATGGAACGCTTCCTAGAGTCTCCAGAAGGAAGGTTGAATGCTTGTTCTGACTGGAAAAGAGCTATAACAATTGATACGAATTGCACTTTTTTCTTGAATTCATGGAAACTTTTTCTTGGTCTTGAAGCAACCTCCTCATATGTCTGTTATTTGGAATGGTTGTCCTTATGTATGATAGCATACTAGGTCAACATATTTATAGAAAATCCCATGGTTTAATGACAAAATATTCTCCTTTCAAGTTTTTTGATTTTGTTTATTTTTGGAACAAATCCATTCTTTACTCTCTTTCCACGATTTTCCTTGATCTTGCTAGCTTTTGTTAATTGCCAATTGATGATAAAAAGATTTGTAATGAAATCTTTTTATTGTTTAAATGATTTACTTGTTTTAATTTGATTTTTAAAGGATAAAAATAAAAATAAATTAAATAAATAATACTAATAACATGTGGAAGGATGTTTGGGTCGTGGACCATGTTAGAAGTGAGGTGCAAACATAAAAAGTTAGGCCCATTTGGCAAAAAATGCAGTTTTTGGCATATTTGACTTTTGGCAATTTTCAAAAATGGTCAATTTTGACAATGCATAACTCTTCCAATTTTGACCCTAAAGAGGTGATCTTGGACTTTTTAGAAAGCTTAGGATGTCCCCTAAACAATACTTTTAGTCTCATCTCAATTGGGTATCCCATGTTCATGTAAGAAGCTTTGACCCAAAAGGTGTTTTTGTTTATTTTTCGAAAGGACCTGTAAGGTAGAAATTCATATCTTTTTATGGGTGCATTTATTGAACTTGAGGGCTGAAGATGAGTTGTAGGAAATTGGATTCCCTTCAAAATGAGCCTTAGATGAGAAATTTTTGATGAAGTATGAGAAAGTTATGTTTGGTCAAAATTTGGTTGACTCTTCCTGAGAAACCCTAATTTAGCAATTTTTGAGTTTTGATGAATTAGGAGCATTCCTTGAGGAATCATGATCAAACCTTGATCAAATGATGAATATCACTTCAAAATGTTGATGTTGACCAAAAATCTTAAAGTTTTACTGTATGTGGGTCACAATTGACTTTTGACCTAATATAGTCGATTCTCAAGCATCTGGGCAGTTGACTGAGCAAACTTCTTGTGCAAGGCTTGAAATTTGACATGGAGGGTCTTGAGAACATATTAGGAACATGGATAACATATGAGGTCTTTGGATTTCACCTATCTTGATGAAAATGGAAACCCTAATTGAAGGTCCATTGCTTTAGGAGGGAGTTTGTCTGGTCAACTCTTGGGCATCCTTGAGCAAGTTGAGTATCTCAATGAACATATATTGAGTAAAGTGAGAGGGAAAATTTTGGGGTACAACAGTATGCATGTGCTATGTCGTTTGTAAATGATGTATGAATGTGAAATTTTATTGAGGTGCATTTATAAACTCGAGCATCTTTGTCTGGGAAAAATAAATCCCTGACTGTTGCTGGGGATGAAGAGTATGTGTATATTCGATCATTTAGGAATTGTTTCCACTGGGGATCCCTGCTTTCTTGTTCGGGGAAACTCTGTTGGGGAACATTGATTTTTAATCTTTGCTTGAGGAAACTCTATTGGATCGTGTTAATTCTTGCTTGGGGAGAAGAGTTTAAAAACATTGGATGTTCATTATTCTATTGGGGAGTTTATACCCTGACTAGGAATAGAAGAGATGGATAACCTTCTGGCTCGCCTGGGGAGGATAAAGTTGACTGACATCTGGTCTGATTTCCAAGTTCCATAGCAACTCTCTTGGGATAGTGACGACTTCCCTGGAGAGAGGTATTTTCCAATGATTTATGGTAGAAGCACACTCAAGTTGGGGTGTGTCAAAATAAATCCATGCATTGATTAGAATAATATCTAAACCATATCTGAAAGATGTATTGAATACGTATCAGAATGACATTCATATCTGGGTCGTATCTGAATTGTATCTGGAAGAGAAATCTGGAATGAGTTCCATAATGAATCTGTGTCTTGATTGTATCTGTACTGTATCTAGAAGAGGAATATGGAATGAGTTCCAGAGGCCGAGTTTTGGTAGATTCGTTCCAAAGGCTGTAACTTGAGTTATCAGATTCCGTTTGAGGTGCCATTTGAAGAGTTGAATAGCTAATGTGTTGAACTTCATTCTTAATGATTAAAATGAAGGATAATAAGAATAATCCTAGTAACCCAAATTAGGATTAGAGTTAGCTTCCCGCATTAATCGCTATGATGATTTTGTGAAGTATGATGAGGATAATATGATTATAGATTATTTCTTGGTTCATAACAATAAGATTAATGATGATAATGATGTAGTATTATAGAATAATAAAATGTAGAGGTTTGGTAATTAGAAGTCACCCTTATATGATTAATTAATTATAGGAATTATCATGTTCTAGGCCTATGGCCAACATTAAGGGATTGTCGATCTGTCGTTGTGTTGTTGTTAGGGCTGAGTTGTTGTGGAATTTTGTTGATGAGTTATGTTGATGAATCATGTTGATGAATCATGTTGATGAATTATGCTGATGAATTATGCTAATGAATTATTTTGATGAAGGATGTTGAGATGCCTCTAATAATTGGCAGTTATTAAGATGTAGGCTTCTGACCAACGATGATGTTGTGTTGAGATGTTGTTAATTGTGGTTGTTGTTACTACATTCATGATTGTGTCGCATACATTGCATATAAAGATGGAGTCGACGCTCGTTAAGATGGCATGTATTGGAGAATATTAAGATGAAGGCTTATGCCTTGTTGATGCCTTTATTTATTGCCAATTATTTGAGACGGGAGTTCTGCTCCAATGGTACGACATGCATTTGCATAGTATTAAGTCGCATGATATGATTGCATGAAGAAGTTGTGTATTGATGCGGTAAATGCGTATATTGTTGGTATTCTGTTGCGATTAGTGTTGTTTATGAGATGTGAAGTGGTGTTATTATATGAGATGATCTAACATATTATTTTTCATATGTTTTATTATATTGTTAGATATCTCACCCCTTCTGTTTCAATGTTACCGTTACGTTGGTAACGTGCAAGTAATCCAGAGTGAAGGTGGTCTATCTTCAGTAGTTCGAGTCAATGGCATTGCTCTGATACGTAACACTCGGGGGGATGAATGCCTGTTGATTTTAATTATTGATTATTTTAGTGGTTGAACTTTAATTTGATTGTTGCTAAGTATGTGTTATTCTGAAGTTGTTGTAATTGTTAGACATAGATGTTATATGATTCCGCTGCGTAGATGTTCAAGTTGTTGAATTAAGAGATTAAATTATTATGCTGATGGTTCATCTAGAGTTTTAAAGTCTTATGTATCCATGTTGAATGCAATGTGTTTTTAAGTTGAATTTGTGGTATCCTGATTCAGTTGTATGAATTCTAAAACTCTTATTTACATTCAATATTGCCGGGTAGAATTGGGGTGTTACAAAGTTCGTATCAGAGCAAAGTTTAGCCCGTCTAACCAAGTTACCTAGTCGTAGTTGTCTAACTATCGAGTATTGTTAATTTGAGTTCTAACCATTGTTTATGTTGTAGTGATAAGTTGAGATGGTTGGAAGGAATGATGCTGAACTTGCTGCTTCTTTAGAAGCAATGGTGCATGCGATGGAGAATTAACCGAATGCTGACGGGAATGCTGGATCTCGTAGTTTGGAAAATTTCCAGAGAGAGAATCCGCCTACCTTCAAGGGAAAGTATGATCCTAACGGAGCATTTGATTGGTTGAAAGAGATTGAGAGAATCTTCCGTGTGATGGACTGCACTCCAGCGTAGAAGGTTCGGTATGGTACTCATATGCTAGCAGTCGAGGCTTATGACTGGTGGCTAGAGACGTGTCAGAGGTTGGAAGCTGCAGGTGAAAATTTCACTTGGGTTGTGTTCCGTAGGGAATTTCTGAGGAAGTATTTTCCTGAAGACGTTCGTGGTAAGAAGGAGATTGAGTTCCTTGAGCTGAAGCAAGGGATTATGTCAGTTGTTGAGTATGCTGCAAAGCTTTCTGAGTTGGCTATGTTTTATCCGCACTACGGTGAGGCAGATGCTGAGTTTTCAAAGTGTATCAAGTTTGAGAACGGCTTGCACCCAGAGATCAAGAAGGAAGTTGGATACCAGAAGATCTGTGTCTTTGCTGATTTGATTGATAGTTGCAGGATTTATGAAGAGGATAATAATTCTCATTACAAGATTATCAGTGAGAAGAGAGGTAAGCACTAACAGAATCATGGTAAGCCTTATGATACCCCAGCTGGTAAAGGTAAACAGAAAGCTGCTCAGGGTCAGAGGACTAGTGGGGGAGATGCTCCTGCTGGTGTGGTTTGTTTTAAATGTGGAAAAGCTGGGCATAAGAGTAATGTGTGTACTGCTGAGGTAAAGAGGTGTTTCCGTTGTGGTAAGACTGGACATGTTGTATCTGAGTGCAAACATAAGGATGTGATTTGTTTCAATTATAGTGAAGAAGGGAACATTGGTAGTCAGTTTCAGAAACTAAAGAGGGCACAGACAAGTGGCAAAGTGTTTGCTTTGGTTGAGGATCAGGCAGCTGCCGAGGTCAGACTTATCAGAGGTACATGTTTCATTAATAGTACTCCTTTAATTACTATTATTGATATCTGTGCTACTCATTGCTTTATTGCTGCTGATTGTGTTGGAAGATTGGTTCTTATGTTCTCTTCTATGAATGGAGAAATGGTCGTCGACACTCCAACTAAGGGGTCAGTGACTACTTCTTTTATGTGTTTAAAGTGTCCCTTGTCGATCTTAGACAGAGACTTTGCTGTTGATTTTGTTTGTTTTCCTTTAAGAGGGTTGGATGTGATTTTGGTTATGAACTGGTTAGAGCATAACTATGTCCATATTAACTGTTATGACAAGTCTGTGAGGTTTTCTACTCCTGAGGAAGAGGAAGATAGTCTGTTGTCTGCTAGACAGTTGAGGAAGTTGATGAAAGAAGAAGCACATATGTTCTCATTGATGGCGTCTCTATCTGTAGAGACTCAAGCTATAATTGAGGAATTGCAGGTGGTATGTGAATTTCCTGAAGTTTTCCCTGATGAAATTCCTGATGTACCGCCAGAGAGGGAAGTTAAATTTGCAATTGATCTTGTACCTTGTACCAGACCTGTGTCTATGGCACCATACAGAATGTATGCATCTGGATTTCCAGAGTTAAAGAAGCAATTGAAAGAGTTACTTGAAAAGAAGTTTGTTAGACCATGTGTATCGCCGTGGGGAGCTCCAGCATTGTTAGTAAAGAAGAAAGATGGAAGTATGAGGTTGATATAGACAGTTGAATAAAGTGACGATTAAGACAAGTATCCGCTTCCAAGAATAGATGAATTGATGGATCAATTGGTGGATGCTCGCGTGTTTAGTAAGATTGATTTAAGTTCGGGTTACCATTAGATTAAGGTGAAGCATGAAGATATCCAGAAGACGGATTTCAGAATGCGTTATGGACATTACGAGTATTCGATGATGTCTTTCGGTGTTACTAATGCATCGGGAGTATTGATGGAATACATGAATCGTAACTTTCATACTTATTTGGATCGATTCGTGGTGGTGTTTATTGATGATATTTTGATTTACTCTAAGTCAGAAGAAGAGCATGTAAAACACTTAAGAGTAGTATTACAAGTTTTGAAAGAGAAGAAGTTGTATGCAAAGTTGTCCAAGTGTGAGTTCTGGTTAAAGGAGTTTAGTATTCTTGGTCATGTGATCTCAGGTAGTGGCATTGCTGTAGATCCATCGAAGGTTGATGCGGTATTGCAATGGGAAACTCTAAAGTCAGCTACTGATATTAGAAGCTTTTTGGGATTAGGTGGCTACTATAAAAGGTTTATCGAAGGTTTTTCTAAGGTGGCACTCCCGTTGACTAAGTTGACTTGTAAAGGTAGAGCTTTTGTATGGGATGTTCAGTGCGAAGAAAGTTTTACAAAATTGAAGAAGAGATTGACGTCAGCTCCGATTTTGACGTTACCTAATCCAGGAGAGCCTTTTATGGTATATTGTGATACTTCTAAGATGGGTTTAGGAAGTGTGCTTATGCAGAATGATAAGGTAGTTGCTTATGCGTCAAGGAGGTTGAGGACTCATGAGAAGAACTATCCTACACATGATTTGGAGCTTGCTGCAATTGTCTTTGTGTTGAATATTTGGAGGCATTATCTTTATGGTTCTAGATTTAAAGTGTTTAGTGACCATAAGAGCTTAAAGTATTTATTCAATCATAAGGAGCTGAATATGAGGCAAAGGAGATGGTTGGAATTATTAAAGGATTATGATTTCAGTTTGAATTATCATCCAGGAAAAGCAAATGTGGTAGCTGATGCGTTGAGTCGAAAGACTTTACATATGTCGACAATGATGGTTAAAGAGTTGGAATTAATTGAACTGTTCAGAGATATGAGCTTAGTTTGTGAGGTGACACCGCGGAGTGTTATGTTAGGTATGTTAAAGATTAATAATGAATTTCTAGATAGTATCAAAGAAGCTCAGAAGTTGGATGTGAAACTGGTAGATTCGATGGTTGGGATTGATCAGTCAGAGAATAATGATTTTAAGCTAGATGCGCAAGGTGTATTGAGATTTCGTAACCAGATTTGTATTCATGATGATGCTTAGATGAAGAAAGTGATACTTGATGAGAGTCATAGAAGTAAGTTGAGTATTCATCCAAGAGATACAAATATGTATCAAGATTTGAAAAGTTTGTTTTAGTGGCCTGTAATGAAGAGTGATGTGGCTCGGTTTGTGTATGCATGTTTGACTTTTCAGAAGTCGAAAGTTGAACATCAGAAGCCTACAGGGTTTATGCAACCGCTAGAATTTCCAGAATGGAAATGGGATAGCATTTCGATGGACTTTGTGACGGGTTTACCTAATACTTTATGAGGACATGATTCAATTTGGGTGATTGTTGATAGACTTACGAAGTCGGCTCATTTTATTCCTATTAACATCAGTTTTCTAGTGTCAAAGTTGGATGAGATTTACACTAGTGTAATCCTGAAGCTACATGGTGTTCCTTTATGCATTGTGTCAGATAGAGATCCAAGATTTACTTCTGATATTTGGAAGAGTTTGCAAGAAGCGTTGGGTTCTAAGTTGAGGTTGAGTTCGGCGTATCATCCTCAGAAAAATGATCAGACTTAACAGACTATTCAATCATTGGAAGATTTGTTGAGGCCATGTGTTCTTGAGCAGGGAGGTTTGTGGGATACTTACCTTCTGTTGATAGAGTTCACTTATAATAACAATTACCATTCTAGTATCGGGATGGCACCCTTTGAAGCGTTGTATGGTCGAAGATGTATAACTCCTTTATGTTGGCATGAATATGGTGAAAGTGTAGTACTTGGACCTGAACTTTTTCGTGAGACTACTGAGAAGGTGAAGTTGATTCGAGAAAATATGAAAGCTTCCCAAAGTAGACAAAAAATTTATCATGACAAGCGAAGGAAAGATTTATAATTTCAAGCGGGTGACCATGTGTTTTTGAGAGTCACACATGTGACTGGTGTTGGACGAGCATTGAAGTCTAAAAAGCTCACTTCTCATTTTATTGTACCATATCAGATTTTACAGAGAGCGAGGAATGTTGCTTATAGAATGGCTTTACCGCCTAATCTTTCGAATTTGCATGATGTGTTTCATGTCTCACAACTCCGGAAGTATATTTCAGATCCATCTCATGTGATTCATATGGATGATGTGCAAGTACGGGATAACCTTACGGTGGAGACGATGCTTGTACGGATCACGGATCGTGAAATAAAGACTCTAAGGGGCAAAGATATTGCTTTGGTTAAAGTGGTCTGGCTAGGAGCTTCCGGAGAAAGCATGACTTGGGAGTTGGATAGCAAGATGCGGGGCTCCTATCCTGAGTTGGTTGATTAAGGTAAATTTTCGAGGACAAAAATATTCTAAGTAGGCGAGAGTTGTAACGCCCGTAATTTAGTTAATTATTTAATTAAATTATTTTTTGGATTTTCTGAAGTTGTTTTATGTTGATAGTTGATGTGTTGTTGTTATTGGATGTATTTATTCTATTAAGTTGTGGAATAATATTAGAATAATAATATTATTTGATGTGGGCTTATTTTAAGGACTAGAAGTAGTAGAAAGGGGGTGTAGGAGTTTTAAGCCCATTAAGACATAATGAGAACTATAGGGTTAATATATTAGTTATTTAGAATTAATATGGAAAAGAAATAGCAGTAATAAGAGAAAGAAAATAAGGGTTGGAAGAGAACGTGAAAGTTGCAGAAAAGAGGCAAAACGAAATTCAATCGGAAAAGTCGTAGAGCAACCTTCAATCCAAGGTAAGGGTGGGGTTTTGACTCTATAATAGGGTTTATTATGAGTAGTATGTGGGATTAGATGTGAAAAGTTATTTTGTTTATGATTGAAATGTATATATTGTTGTTTGATGAGGATCAATGAAAATGCAGTGAAATCGCAGAAAATATTCATGACAGAACAATGCGACTCGACCTCAAAGGCCACGCGTCGACACATGCAGACTTTTGGACTCAGGATGAGTCGATACATAGGATTATGCATCGATACATGCAGTGTTACAGACTCAGTATGAGTCAACATAAGAGGATTATGAGTCGAATCATTCAGGATTTTAACCCAGTACGCGTCGACTCAAAACATTATGCGTCGACTCACGTAGTCTAATTTTTGGCAGATTCGTTCCAAAGGTTGTAACTTGAGTTTCCGGACTCCGTTTGAGGTGCCGTTTGAAGCGTTGAATATCTAACACGATGAACTTGATTCTTAATGATTAAAATAAAGGATAATAAGAATTATCCTAGTAACCCAAATTAGGATTAGAGTTAGCTTCCCGCGTTAATTGCTTGGTTCATAACAGTAAGATTAATGATGATAATGATATAGTATTACAAAATAATAATATGTATAGGTTTAGTAATTAGAATTCATCCTTAGATGATTAATTAATTATAGGCATTATCATGTTATAGGCCTATGGCCAATGTTGAGGGATTGTCGATCTGTCGTTATGTTGTTGTTATGGCTGAGTTGTTGTGGAATCATGTTGATGAATTTTGTTGATGAATTATGTTGATGAATTATGCTGATGAATTATGCTAATGAATTATTTTGATGAAGGATGTTGAGATGCCTCTAATAATTGGCAGTTATTAAGATGTAGGCTTCTGACCAACGATGATGTTGTGTTGAGATATTGTTAATTGTGGTTGTTGTTACTACATTCATGATTGTGTCGCATACATTGCATATAAAGATGGAGCCGACGCTCGTTAAGATGGCATGTATTGGAGAATATTAAGATGAAGGCTTATGCCTTGTTGATGCCTTTATTTATTGGCAATTATTTGAGACGGGAGTTCTGCTCCAATGGTACCACATGCATTTGCATAGTATTAAGTCGCATGATATGATTGCATGAAGAAGTTGTGTATTGATGCGGTAAATGCGTATATTGTTGGTATTCTGTTGCGATTAGTGTTGTTTATGAGATGTGAAGTGGTGTTATTATTTGAGTTGATCTAATATATTATTTGTCATACGTTTTATTATATTGTTAGATATTTCACCCCTTCTGTTTGAATGTTACCCTTACGTTGGTAATGTGAAGGTAATTCAGAGTGAAGGTGGTCTACCTTCAGTAGTTTGAGTCGGTGTCATTGCTATGATACGTAACACTCGGGGGAATGAACGCTTTTTGCTTTTAATTATTGATTATTTTAGTTTTTGAACTTTAATTTGATTGTTGCTAATTATGTGTGATTCTGAAGTTGCTGTAATTGTTAGACAAAGATGTTATATGATTCTACTGCGTAGATGTTCAATGTGCTGAATTAAGAGATTAAATTATTATGCTGATGGTTCATCTGAAGTTTTGAAGTGTTATGTATTCACGTTGAATGCAATGTGTTTTTAAGTTGAATTTGTGGCATCCTGATTTAGTTGTATGAATTCTAAAACTCTGATTTACATTCATAATTGTTGGGTAGAATTGGGGTGTTACATGAAGCAAATGGTACCAATCTCGTGTCCTAATTTTACAGTTTCTAGAACCTACAGATTCGTTGGCTGGAGGTTGAAGATGACCAACGTGTCATCTATCAACCAATGAAGGCGTGTCATGCATTTTTTCAAATCTGATTTAAATAATTGATTCCATGTTTTATTCACTAAAGACCATGACATGCGTATCGCGTCTGATCTATTGGATTAGCTTAGTAACGCGTTTTGACTCTCATCCATTGGTCCATATTTTTTGACTTTATTTTTATTTCTAATTTTTATATTTAAATGGTTTTAAACTTCAAAAAAATCATAGAAAATTCATTTTAACTTCAAAAAATATGAAAAAAATTATGAAAAAAATTATGAAACATACTTTTGATTTTTCTCTTTCTGATTATTATTTTTTCATAATTTTATTTTGTATTCTTATATTTTTTTATAATTTTTCACTTTATTTGAATTATTTTAAATGTTTAAAAATACTTTTCTTAATTTTTAAATTCTAAAAAACATATGTTAGGATCCAATGACTTTTTGACAAATATCGATGACCTTATTTTATTTTGATTACGACTTTACTATTTTTCACAATTTTTGGTTTGTTTTGCGTATTTTGTTTTAATTTTAAAAATAGTTTCTGACTTTAAAAAATTAACAAAATTTTTATATAAATATTTGAGTTCATTTATGATTTTTGTATGGTCTTGTTTGATTTCTCTTGGATATTTTTGAATATAGTTGCTATTTTTCTACTTTTATTCCCATTTTTAAACTCTTTTAAAATATTTTTCTTTATTTTTTAAACCTATTTTATCTTGTATATATTCTGGCTGATCTTGGACTATGAGATTTTGAGAATGAGCTTTATTAACATCATTGGATCTATGATGTTGAGTTTAACTCCGCAAAAACATGGATGAATGATTTTAATAGTAGCTTGATTAAATTTTTGGTTCAAATGTGGTTTAATTCTTACCTTATCCCTCTTCATCTTATCCCCTTCTTATTGTACTAATTGATATTGGAGAATGATTTCCATATCATTTCTTAAAACATATGGTACATAGATCGCTATTGACCGACCTCAAAATTGGTGCGACTTTTATATAAGTCCTCTTATGATTGCTTAACATAACACTAAATTTTGTCTCGATTCGAGAAAATGATCATTCGTAGCCCAAACCCATGTTTGTAAGCCCAAGTATGTTAATTTGAACCCTTTGATCCAATAACCTTGCGATTCATTATTAGGAGGCTTTGGTCCTACCAATCCTCTAATGAATTTTCATGAACTTTGGTCAATTGGATTACTTAAACATCATTGATCATTTATTGTTGCCTTGAGAATTTTAAATGGATGATATACTTTACAAAAAGAAAATGAAACTTGTTGTTGAGAGACTTTGATTTTATCAATCTTCTAATGAGTTTCAAATGCAAGTTTCAAGATGGTCATTCAACTAACCACTAATTTCTAACAATTAACTTTATTTTATGCTTTTACTTTATGTTTTTACTTTAAGCACATTTATTTTACCATTCACATTTCGTGCTATTTTCATCTTTGCTTACTTGAGCATTTACTTTTTATGTCATTTTTATTTTGCTCACTTGAGCTTTTCTTTTTCTTTTTGAAGATACTTAATAATCAACCTGAACCATAAAAAACTTTAATGTTACTTGGACTACTTGGTTACTGTCCTTGACATTATGGAGTGATGGACTTCTTGGACTTAGGATTACAAACCTTGACCTACCTTGAAACCTTGTGACCTCAATTGTTATTTTGTCTGGAGTTCTTAGGGTTTACCCTAAGACATTGGGTTATTTGTTTATTTTGTGTGCAGGTTATTGTGATTACATGCTTTGTCAGTGATCTTGAATTCATCTGTATACAGCCGTTAATCTACCCAATTTTTATGAAGAATTAATGAAATTGAAGCTTGGTTTCTTAAGAGGTTTAGTATCTTTGCTTGCTTGGTTTCAATCCAAAGGATGGGAATTCTACATTGACTCATTATGTCAAGTGTTGCCTTCTTGTTGGTTTGACGGTTCATTTCCCCTAGCTTTTACTTTATGCCTTAGGATAGTCCCTTCATCTCCTCATATCTTCTTTAATTTAAAAAATATTCTCCCTCCTTTTGAAAACTCTTCTTGATTTTAAACTTGAATCGCTTTTATAATAAACTTGTACTTAGGTCCATGCATTTTCAAAAACATTTTCTTAATCAAACTTTAATAAGCTTATTAAAAATTTGACATTTTTGTGAGAAGACTAAAAGTCAATCAATCTCATTCAAACCATTTTTCCATTTTGGCTTTTTACTTTAAAATTTTCTCAAAATATTAGACTCTTGTCAATCCTTGTAGTGATGCGAGCTACTATACTTCTACGATATATAGTGAAGTGAGATATTTTCCACTTGGGTGTTGAGTGAAGCTTTGTTGATTTTAAAATCCAAGCCATATCCTCCATTTTGAGATGACGTAAATTCTCCTTTCTCATAATTATGGGTAGTAAGTATGTTTTCCACTCGGATAAACCAACACACATGTTTTTTTAAATTTTTTAAAGGTAAACTACGTGTACCATAATCCCCTATTACACGAAAGGTGGTACGTAGGCACTAAAGGTTCTCAACCATGGCATGTGCAAAAATCATACAAAAAATACTTCTATTCTCATCTCTACAATCCATTTTGTATACAACATTTATAGCCAAATACACAGATTTTCAAAGAGGTTCCTGCCGAGTACCCTAGATGTTTAGGGTGCTAATACCTTCCCTTTGCATAACCAACCCCCGAACTTAGATTCTCTCCCCCTCTTTTTGGGTTATTCGCTCTTTTCCCATCCCTTTGAAAATAATAAAGCGCAGTGGCAATTTTTATTTTGATCTGTGCGAGTCGAGTCAATCTAATGGCTTAGTCGCAACATTTCTACCGCTATAGAAAAAGTGGTGACTTCACTGGGGACAGATTGACCTCTTGCTGGTCCATTCTTAAGTGGGTTAAGACTATCTTTATTTAACTGAATATGTGCTATTATGTGTTGTATCTTATATGTTGTATATACGTTTGTCTGGATTTTCCTGGTTTTCAGGGTGCTTGGTGATTTCTCATAAGTTCTATACCCGGACTTGGGAAAACATAAGATAGGATGGGCGGTATAGTCATGTTAACATTGAGGGAGTAATCCCAAAAAAGGAGGCCTGAGATCCCCCACTCAGTGGAGGCCCCTTTGAATGTAGTTTCGTTTATCGAGTAATCGAGAAGATGTACTGCTTTCAACTTGAGAGCCTGCTGAAACTGAGGACCGTAGAACCTTTAAACCATCTTGGCCTTTTAGGTGTAGTACGGAAGCTATGACGGAGTAATCCGAAAATAGTTGTCAGGCGATACTATGCCCGAACGAGTTTTTCTTGAGAATATTGCTAATTACCAAGTCAATCAGGAAGTTGGTAATATCTGAAGGAAGGATGTAGACTCTGGGAACCTCTTAGAACCTTGTTCAGAAGGTGATAAAATTTTAGAACATACCTTGTGGGTAGTACCTTCGACCTCATGCTCGTGATGTTGAACCTATGAACCCTATGTTTATGATCTTGTGTGTGATTGTTGCATCATGCATTCATGCACCCATGAGCATCCTTTAAAATATTTTGTTTCAAGGGACTTAAAGTTGACTCTTTGTGAATATCTCAGGTACTTTTTGACTAAGGATTTTGGAAAAAGAAAGACTAAGAAGTACAGTTTCAAAGACCCAAGATAGATGAGTTGATGAGTCTGATACCCAAGATCGAGAGTTCTACAGATTTTCAGAGGATGTATAGGTCCATCATTTCTCTTATGAAGCTCAGGATGAAGGAGGGCATTCTCTCGACTTTTGTCCAGTTCTATGATCTGATGTATCAATGCTTTAATTTCCCTAATTATCAGTTGATGCCTACATTAGAGGAGTATTCTTATTTGCTGGGTTTACCTATTATCGATCATGTTCCTTTTACTGGTTTGGAGAGGGAGCAAAAATCGCATTAGATTGTTGCTTTGATCCATTTGGGGAAGTCTGAGGTTGAAGGACATATGACTACTAAAGGAGGGATTATAAGATTACTAGCTCAACTCTTATTGGAGAATGCTCTCTATTTTTCCAGAATGAAGAGTATGATTGCTTTTGAGGCCATCTTTTCTCTACTTGCTTATGGGTTGTTCTTATTTCCCAATGTTGACAAATTTGTGGATATCAATGCCATCAGGATCTTTATGATTGGGAACCCAGTCCCTACATTATTGGGTGATTCTTATTACTCTATTCATATTCGGGATTCTTATCATGGAGGGATGATCATTTTCTGCATGCCTTTGTTGTATCAGTGGTTTATTTCTCACTTACCTAATTCTGATGCTTTCTGGGATGTCAGGAAGGAACCTCGTTGGGCTCCAAAGATTATGGCCCTTACTCATTCAGATATTGTTTGGTATCATCAGGCTTACCATGATGTAGAGATTGTTGACAGTTGTGGTAGTTTCCCAATGTACCTCTTCTTGGTACAAAGGGAGGAATTAACTACAACCCTATTCTTTCCTAGCGACAACTTGGATATCTGATTATGGTTAAGAAAAATAGTATTCATTTGAGTGGTTTCTTTCTTAAAGAGGGGGAGGTTCATAAGGAAGCTAAATAGGAGATTGTGAAGGCTTGGCATCATATTCACAGGAAAAGTAGGAAGGACCTGGGACCGAGAGAAGTTGTTTCTTTGGAGCCTTATCTACAGTGGGTAAAAATAAGAGCCATCCAATTGAAGATGTCGTATTCTCGGGAAGCACCCATGCCTGACATATTTGTGAAAACCACTCCTCCTTTGTTAGACGATGTGGAAAAACTTCAGCTTGCTTTAGTCAGGATGCAGCAGGAAAAGGAAGCTTGGAAGAATAAGTACCAGACTCTAGTGGTGTCCTACCGAGCCGACCTAAAGGAGAAAGCCGATTTTATTGAGATTCTTGAGAGTTGTGATGTAGAGATGATGGATAGGAAAGAGGATTTATTTTCCTCTAAGCCTCAATTAGACCTTAGTTGCTCACTTCCCGACTCTGATGATTGGAAAGAGGTCTCCAATAAGTATGCGAAAGAGAACCAGAGGTTGAAGACTCAGATTGCAAGACTCACAGGAAAGCGTCAACGTGTAGAGTAATCTCCCTCATATTTGCTTTCTTAGGGTTTTTTAGACTTTATCTTCATCTTGTACTTGGGATTATTGAAACTTGTACTAAAAAAGTGTACTCCATTTTGAAGTTATTATAATGAGATTTTCAGTATTTCAAATGTGTTAGTACTTTGATGTTTGCGAAATTGTCTATAAATCTTTGAGTTCCTTGAAATATCAATAATAAAATAAATCATATGCATTGCATATCGTGCATCATATTATACATGATTCTTGCACTTTTTAAGCATAACTAGGTGTCTTATTGAGCCTCCTTACTTCGTTCAGCAAGTTGTCTCATCAGTACAATACTCGAGCTAATTTTAGAAGAAAGATGGATAATCTAGAACAAGAGAATTGCGAGTTACGGGAAGAAGTTTATGCTCTGAAGGCCGGTATGGCCAATCTCACTGATCTAATGGAATCTTTGGTGGCTACTCAGAATTAGCCACCACTTGATCATCCTTAACAGACAATAGTTACTACCAAAGCTCCGACTATTCCTATTTTTGCTACTCCAACTGTTGTTGTTCAGAATCGTTTGCCTCAAGGTTATCCTTGGGGAATGCTATAGAACTTTATACCCAAAGGTTATAATCATGATGCTCAAGCTGCTCCACTTGCTCCAGCTGCTGCCACTTCTGCACCTCTTGTGGTTCATATTACTCCTGTTGCTAGAAATAAGATTCACTATGCGGAACCTCCCCCGGTGAATGTGGCACCATTTGATAATGATGAAGTGTATCACCCTATTCCTCCACCAAGTGAAAGCTTGGGTGTCTATGATCAAATGGACATTTTTCAGAATCAGTTTGATAGGATGCAAAAAGAGTTTAAGGCCCTCAGAGGAAAAGAACTATTTGGGCAGAATGTGAAAGATATGTGTTTGGTTCCAAATGTGAAAATACCTGCAAAGTTCAAAGTACCAGAGTTTGAAAAGTACAAGGGCAACACTTTCCCTCGTGCTCACTTAGTGATGTAAGTGAGGAGAATGTCTACTCATATAGATGATCAACGCCTGTTAATTCATTTCTTTCAAGAAAGTTTGACCAGTGCGGCATTGAAATGGTACATGAGCCTAGACAATGCCAACATTCATAATTTCAATGACTTGGGTTAAGTGTTTATCAGACAGTACAAATAAAGTATGGACATGGCAGCTGACCATGATCAACTTAGGGCCATGGTCCAGAAGGACAAGGAGTCATTTAAAGAATATGAATAGAGATGGCATGAAGTAGCCTCCCAGGTGATTCCTCTAATGGACGAAAAAGAGATGACAAATATTTTTCAGAAGACACTAGGTGAGTTCTATTAAGAAATAATGGTAGCGAGTTCATCCAGTGATTTTACCGAGATGGTGGGAATGGACGTTCATTTGGAAGAAGCTGTAAGAGAAGGTCATCTGACAAGAGGTGAAAATTACGGTAGTATGAAGAAACCATCATACGGGTTTGCTAAAAAGAAAAAAAAGGAGAAACAAATGCTATTATTCAGGAAAGAAGGGTTAATCCTCCTAGAAGAAATCATCAGTG
The DNA here is from genome assembly GCA_948472305.1 of Vicia faba. Taxonomy (NCBI): domain Eukaryota; kingdom Viridiplantae; phylum Streptophyta; class Magnoliopsida; order Fabales; family Fabaceae; genus Vicia; species Vicia faba. The sequence goes on along the minus strand of OX451738.1, from coordinate 1,396,372,649 downwards.
CCATCAACAGGTTGCCTCGGTAACTCCAGTTGTTAATACAGCTCTGACTACAGTCGCTTATCAAAGACAAGCCCCTCAAGGAAATCAAGGGCAGAATCAAAGGAGAGATCCTTTTGACTCTGACCCCATGAGCTATGCAGATTTACTCCCATCATTGATTCAGAAAAAGTAAGTCCAGACTAGGCCACCCCCGGCTATACCATCACCATTGCCTTGGTACTACAAGGGAGATTAGACGCGTGCTTTCCATCAGGGTGCACCAGAGAATAATGTGGAAAACTGTTATCCTCTTAAGTCTGAGGTACAGAAAATGGTGAGATCTGACCTTTTTTCCTTTAAAGATGTCAGTCCTAATGTCATTGATAATCCTCTATGAAAGCATGGAAGAACGAATGTTGCTAACATGGTTGCTGGTTGTCCAGAGGACTTCCGCATTTATGATATTAACTTGGTCATAGGATACTTGGTAAAGATGCATGCAGACCTTTGCAAGTTTAGTTAATATACTCATGACCATGCTGGTTGTGGTATCTGTAGTACTGATATACAAGGTTGCGATAAGATAAAGGCTGATTTGTAGGAGATGATGGATGAGGGCCTCATCCATATAATCAGACCTAGGGAAGAATATGAGGAGGAAGTGAACATGGTCATTGGATGTCCTGGAGAGTTCCAGATCTTTGATGTGGCCCATATGAATGATGATCTCGTGCAATTGGATGCTACTTTTGCCACATGGCTGGTAAGGTAGAACACCACTATGGATCTTGCCGAATTTGCTGGAGGGATTCCCAAGGATGTTCCATTGTAAGAAGAGGTATTCAGTTGTTATTGGATAATGGAACTATCAAAGTTTCAAGCCAAATAGATTATTACCATGAGGTTAACAAGATTGAGGTTTGCTTGGTTGAGGATGAATCAAATGATGAATATGCTTCGGCAAATGAATTTGTTTCCTCATATGAGGATATGTTCTCCAGCAATGGTTCTTTGATACCAAAATTTTCTGAAGAAGGTGTGAACGTAATTGTGCCTTATTTTAATGATTCTTCGCCCATTGAGATTGAATACTGTAGCAAGTCAGTTGTTTCCCTAGTGGTGATTTTCTTGCCAGGGCCTGTTCCTTACCAATCAGACAAAGTTGTACCGTACAAGTACAATGCTACTATTTTAGAGGATGGTGTGGAAGTTCCCATCAAGCCATTGTCTAGCATTGAGAATATTGCTGACACTGGTAGGGTGACCCACAATGGTCGTGTATTTGCACCGGTTGTTCAGGGAAATGATAATACTGGTAAGAAAGTTGTGGAAAGTGTTGAGAATAAGAAAGTTATAGGGGAGTCCAGTGATGCTACCTTGGAGAAAGATGTGGATGATATTTTAAAGATTATTAAAATTAGCGACTATAGAATTGTAGATCAGCTATTGCAGACTCCTTCAAAGATATCTATCCTAGAATTGTTGATTAATTATGCTGCCCATAGAGAATCTTTAATGCGAGTGTTTGACCAAGCCATCGTGGAGTGTGATATGCTGTTAGATCAATTCAGTAGTGTGGTAGGTAATATTACATCTTTTAATAAACTAAGCTTTTGTGATGATGAATTTTCTGACAAAGGGAGGAATCACAATCTAGCCCTCCATATAACCATGAACTGTAAAAATGATTCATTTCCAAATGTGTTGATTGATAATGGGTCCTCCTTAAATGTTATACCGAAGAGAATGCTTATGAAGTTGAAATATCAAGGGGATCCCATGCGCCAAAGTGGTATTATTGTAAAAGCTTTTGATGGATTAAGGAAGTTAGTTATTGGGGAAGTGGATCTGCCTATCCACATAGGCCCACACCTTTTCCAGATCACTTTCCAAGTCATGGATATTGTGCCTGCATATAACTGTTTACTGGGACATCCATAGTTACATGAAGCAGGGGCTATCACTTCAATTCTACACAAAAAGCTAAAGTTCGTACATGAAGGCAAAGTGGTTATTATAAATGGAGAGCAAGCATTACTGATTTCTCATCTATCATCTTTCAATGTTGTAGAAGCAGATGAAGTTGTTGTTGGAACACAGTTCCAAGCTTTGCCCGTTGATAACATGAGAGAGAATGATAATTATATGGCTTCATTAAAAGATGCTTAGCAGGTTGTGTGCAATGGCCCCATTAAAGTATGAGGACAGATTGTTGATCCGTCGATGAAAAAGAACAGGTTGTGTTTTTATTTTCCGCTTTTTCTTGGAAAATGGTAATCAGAAAAAAAAACCTTTTGGAATAAATAATAACTGTAAATAAATTTGCATTATCACTTGATATATGTGTCAGTTTCTAAAAGCAATCATAAATCATATGTGCAGATTAATTAATAAACCTGTTGAATACAATGACCCTGCACCCTCTCCCAAATTTGAATATCCTGTGTATGGGGCCGAAGAAGAAGAATATGATGACATTCCAGAAGAGGTTTCATGGTTGCTCGAGCGTGAAGAAAGTGTCATCCAGTCGTATAAAGATCCATTGGAGACCATCAATTTGGGTTCAGAGGAAGAGCCAAAGGAGGTCAAGATTGGAGCATTACTGCACCCTGACATGAAGAGCAGGTTGACTGAATTATTGAAAGAGTATGTGGACATCTTTTCTTGGTCTTATCAAGACATGCCTAGTCTAGATACTATATTGTAGAGCATCATTTGCTGTTGAAGCCAGAGTGCCCGCCAGTCAAGCAGAAATTGCAAAGAACTCACCCTAATATGGCAGTGAAAACTAAGGAAGAAGTTTTAAAATAGATCAATACTGGTTTTCTTGTGACATCAGTGTACCCTCAGTGGATTGCCAATATTGTCCCAGTACCAAAAAAATATGGAAAAGTTTGCATGTGCTTTGATTATAGATATTTAAATAAAGCTAGTCCAAAAGATGATTTTCCGTTGCCGCATATTGATATGTTAGTTGATAGTACAACAAAATTCAAAGTATTCTCGTTCATGGATGGATTTTACGGATATAATCAAATAATAATGGCTCATGAGGACATGGAAAAAACAACGTTTATCACACACTAGGGAACATTCTGTTACAGAGTGATGCCCTTCGGGTTTGAAGAATGCTAATGCAACGTACCAGAGGGCTATGAAAACCCTATTTCATAATCTGATGCATAGAGAAATTGAGGTGTATGTTGATGACATGATTGCCAAATCACAGACCGGAGAGGGGCATGTAGAAGATTTGTTGAAATTTTTTCAGTGTTTGAGGAAGTGTCGTCTCCACTTGAATCCAAACAAATGCACCTTCAGTGTCCGATCAGGGAAATTGCTAGGTTTCATTGTCAGGAAAAGGAATTGAATTTGACCCTGATAAAATCAAAGCAATTCAACAAAAGCCTACACAAATAACTAAAAATCAATTTAGAGGCTTCCATGGGTGGTTGAGTTACATTTCCAGATTCATTTCCCACATGATTGTAACGTGTGAACCGATCTTTAAGTTGTTAAAGAAATACCAGGGTTGTGTGTGGACGGATGATTTCCAAAGGGCATTTGAAAGTATTAAATAGTACCTTCTTGAACCTCATATCTTGCTCCCTGCCATTGAAGGAAGACCATGATCATGTATCTAACAGTGTTAGATAAGTCTATGGGTTGTGATTTAGGACAACAAGATGAAACGGGGAAGAAGGAATATGCCATTTATTATCTCATCAAGATGTTTACTGACTATGAGTCACGATATTCTATGTTGGAAAAGACATGTTGTGTGTTGGCCTGGGTGGAAAAGCGGTTGCGGCAATATATGTTGAATCATACTACTTGGTTGATTTCCAAAATGATCCAATTAAGTATAATTTTGAAAAGCCTGATCTTACTGGAAGAATTTCCCGTTGGAAGATGTTATTGTCTGAATATGATATTGAATATCATACTCAGAAGGCTATAAAAAGAAGTGTGCTGGTAGATTATATTGCTCACCAACCGGTAGATGATTATTAGTCTATTAAATATGATTTCCCTGATGAGGATATTATGTTTCTGAAAGCGAAAGATTGTTATGAACCTTTTCCTGGGGAAGGTCTTGATCTTGAATCTCGATGTGGTATGGTATTTGATGGAGTTGTGAATGCTTATGGAAAAGGAACCGGCAGTGTGATTATCACTCCACATGGATCACACATTCCTTTTACTGTAAGGCTGACATTTGATTGTACCAATAATATTGCGGAGTGAGGCTTGTATCATGGGTCTAAAGGAAGCCATTGATCTCAGAATCAAAGTTCTAGATGTATATGGTGATTCAGCTTTGGTAGTTAACCATATTAAAGGAGAATGGGATACTCGTTACCCTGGCTTGATCCCTTACAGAGATTATGCTAGAAGATTATTACCCTTCTTTAACAAAGTTGAATTCCATCATATTCCCAAAGATGAAAATCAGATGGCGGATGCTTTGGGAACTATGGATTCTATGTATCAAGTGAATAATTGGAATGATATGCCTCGTATCATAGTGCGATGTTTGGATAGACCGGCTCATGTGTTTGTGGCAGAGGAAACAACAGATGAAAATTCTTGGTATTATGATATCAAGAATTTTCTCCAGACTCAGGAATACCCAGTTGGTGCATCGAATAAAGATAGAAAGACATTGGGAAGGTTGGAAGGTAGATTTTTCCTTAATGAAGATGTGATGTATAAAAGAAATTATGACACGGTCTTGCTCAAATGCGTGGATAGACATGAAGCATACATGTTGATGCATGAAGCCCATGAAGGTTCCTTTGGTACTCCTGCCAATGGACATTCGTTGGCGAAAAGGATGCTTTGGGAAGGTTATTATTGGCTGACAATGGAATCTGAATGTTACAAATTTGCAAAGAAGTGCCATAAATGCTAGATTTATGTTGACAAAATCCATGTGCCTCCGACACTTCTCAATGTTATTTCTTCCCCGTGGCATTTCTCTATGTGGGGTATTGACATGATTGGAATGATCGAACCCAAGGCGTCAAATGGACATCGTTTCATCTTGGTGGAAATTGACTACTTCACCAAATGGGTGGAAGCAGCATCATATGCTAATGTCACTAAGCAGGTGGTGGTGTGTTTCATCAAAAACAATCTCATATGTCGGTATGGTGTGCCAAGCAAGATTATCACCAAAAAAGGTTCAAATATGAATAATAAGATAATGTCATAACTTTGTGAAGAATTCAAGATTTTCCATCACAATTCATCTCCCTACAGGCCAAAGATGGATAGGGCTGTTGAACCTGCTAATAAGAACATCAAGAAGATCATCCAGAAAATCATTGTCACTTATAAAGATTGGCATGAGATGCTCCCTTTTTCTTTGCATGGGTACCGAACATCTGTCCGCACTTCAACAGGGGCAACCCCTTTCTATCTTGTGTATGTCATGGAAGCAGTGCTCCCCATTAAAGTTGAGATTTCCTCTTTAGGCGTGATAATGGAAACCAAGTTGTCAGAGGCTGAATGGGTCCAGAACAGGTTTGACCAGTTGAATTTGATTGAAGAGAAAATAATGACGGCCTTGTGTCATCGCCAGCTATACCATAAGAGAATGAAGAAAGCTTTTTGATAAGAAAGTCAAGCCTCGTGAACTCAGAGAAGGCGAGCTCGTGCTTAGAAAGATCGTTTCTTTCAACGCTGATTCTAGGGCCAAGTGGACTCCTAATTTTGAAGGCTCATATGTTTTCATGAAATCCTTCCTATAGAGGTGCATTGATTCTTGAAACAATGGATGGCGAGGAGTTCCCACGTCCTGTGAATACTGATGCAGTCAAAAAATACTCCGCCTATAAAAATAAAAAGAACAACTCGCTAATACGTAATCCCGAAAGGGCGAATTAGGCAAAAATTAGTGTCTCGGTAGGCCGAAAACCTGAAAGGGCGCTCTAGGAAAAAATTATAGACATAAACATAATAAATTTTCCCGCTAGGTTGAAAACCCGCAAGGGCAACCTAGGAAAAAGTTAGGGATTTCTTGGCAAGTAACTGCATCAGACAAGACTCAATCATTTTAAGCAACAACCTTCTTGAATCCTCACCACTCTTAAACCAAATTCGTTGCTCAGGAATTCAAAGTTGTTAGGGAGAATAGTCGTCATTATGTTTCAGTGTATCTTTTCTAATTTATATTACCATTTTACAAACTTTATAATCATCTATGGAGTCTCACCATTCACAGACTACCATTAAATTAATAAAGTTTAAGCTTTTGCCCAATTCTTTGCAATTCTTATTTTATTCAGCTTACAAAGACTTCATTTATTATTGATAGTAATTTTAAAAGCAATCAAATTAAATAAGAAAATTATTTTTTGAAAAGAGTTTACAAATTACTTATTGCTTTGATTTTGTGACTTAAGAAGAACAAAAATAGTAACTCCAGGGATGAACGAACTCGGAAATTTTGGAAGTCTGATTTCCCCAGGAAGGTTCTCCCAAGGCACTTTTGTTGGATTGAGTATGTTCTTCGTGTTTTTTTGAGATAGTTAAAGATGATACCAATTGATGTATGATGTGATGTTGGTTTTGTAATCCCGTTTTCACCAGTCAAGTCTTGGTTCATTTTGATTTCGGGTTTGCATGGTATGAAGTCTCTATCCCAGATTCCCTAGTAAGGTCTTCATTCCTATGATGAAAGCCCCTTTTGTTAGAACAAAGTTTGAATCTACTACCCTAAGTTTAAGTTTTGATGATAACAAAATGAAAGGATATATTAATTATGTGATTCATATAAGAACTATTTGCTACCTAAAATATTACCTTCTGTTTTGCAGAAACTCTGATAGGTATCAGCAAGAGCACACCTAATCAGCATCATAATATTGGTTATAAACATCAGCATCAGAAGTTGCTATATCAGAATACCAGAATCAGAAGAACAATTCACGCGTATGCTGAAGCTTGATGAACAGAACTGCGCTCAACACTCTGATAAAGACAACAACAGTTCATCAGCACTTAAGCAGAGTCAGAATGAGGCCAAGCCAGAACACGCTTTAAGTAGCAACGGTGCTGTGCATTCAAAGAGAATTATTACCAACGACATCATTCCAGACAAGATCTGCTTAATAAGGAAAGTTTGTTATTGGCATTGAATCAAGATTATTGCTCCAACGTTCAACAAATTCAGTGCTATATAAACAAGACAATAAAGATTGAATTGGATAATGCTCTACATCATATTACACGCCTAAAAGCTAATCATCATCTTCCTTCTCTAAGTTTGCTAAACGCTTCATATCTCCTTACTCAGTATTTTAGCAATCTAGTTTCAATAAGCTTAAATTGTGTAATATCACAGTTGTGATAAACAGTTTTGTAGAAAACATTCACACACCTAGATTTCTCTTCTTTGTAAGAAAGTGTTTCTTGACAAACCGGTTTGTGGTTTGCATCAAGAAGGCTTTAGCAGTTGTTAAAGTAGATTGTAATATTCAGTTGAATATAGTGGATTAAGACCTCGTTGGAGAGAGGCGAAATCACCTTGACGGGTGGACTGGAGTAGTTTGAGATCAAACGAACCAGGATAAAAATATCTTGTTCATTGCATTGATTTTCAGTTTTACAATTCAACCCCCCCCCCCCTTCTTGTGTTTTTCACTTCTTCAATTGGCATCAGAGCGCCTGGTTCTGAGCTAAAACACTTAACCGTGTCAGTACAAGATCCAGCGTCAGAAAAACACAATGGCAGGAAATTATTCTCACACCAGCAATGACAACCATGAGGACAGAGACAGATTCAGCGGGAAACCTCCAGTCTTTGATGGAGAAAACTTTGATTACTGGAAAGACAGAATTGAAAGCTTCTTTCTGGAACATGATGCTGATCTGTGGGATATGGTGACAGATGGATACACGCGCCCTGTGAATGCAAGCGGTCAGAAGATTGATAGGAAAACAATGTCTGACCAACAAAAGCGTGACTTCAAGAATCACCACAAGGCCAGAACCATCCTACTCAGCGCCATCTCGTATGCTGAATATGAAAAGATCTCCAACAGAGACACATCAAAGAACATGTTTGACTCACTCAGAATGACGCATGAGGGCAACGTTCAGGTCAAAGAAACTAAAGCTCTGGCGCTCATTCAGAAGTATGAGGCGTTCAAAATGGAAGAAAGTGAATCCATTGAAATAATGTTCTCAAGATTCCAGATTCTGGTAGCTGGTCTTAAGGTTCTGGACAAAGGTCACTCTACTGCTGATCACGTCAAGAAAATCATCAGAAGCTTACCCAAGCAGTGGAAGCCAATGGTTACAACTCTGAAGCTAGCAAAAGATCTCAACAAAATTTCTCTGGAGGAACTTATTAGCTCCCTCAGAAGTCATGAGATAGAGCTAGAAGCTGATGAACCCCAGAAGCAAGGTAAGCCTTTAGCATTAAAATCTAACAAAAAATCTGAGTCTAAAGTTTTGCAGGCAGTTGAAGAAACATCTGATGGATCCTCATCAGAAGAAGACGAACTCTCCCTCCTCTCCAAAAGAGTGAATCAACTGTGGAAGCAGAGGCAAAGGAAGTTCAAGAATCCCAGAAGATCTGATCAGAACGAGTCTTCTTCCAGATACAGAAGGACAGATTCTTCCTCTGGATACAGAAGATCTGAAGGCTCCTCAGGAAGCAGAAAGCCAAACACCAAGGACATCATCTGCTATGAGTGCAATGAGCAAGGACACTACAAGAGTGACTGCCCAAAGCTTCAGAGGGAAAAGCCCAAAAAGAAGTTTGGAAGAGAAAAGAAGAAAAGTCTCATGGCTACATGGGACGACTCTGACTCGTCTGAAGCTGAATCAGAATCAGATGATGAGAGAGCAAACATAGCTCTCATGGCTAACATTTCAGAAGATAGTGAAGCTTCTGAATCAGACTCAGAATCAAATACTAAAGAGGTATTTCCTGTCTTTGCTGTTAATTTTACCAAGGCTGAACTTGTTGAAAGCCTTAATGAAATTCTGGAAAGGTATCAGCAGATTAGAGTTAAATTCAGAGACATGAAAAGGAATCTTAAATCTGACTCTAATAAGACTGAGAGTCTCAAATTGGAGAATTCTGAGCTGAGAAATAAAATTTCAAAATTAGAAAATACTTTACAAAACTCTCAGAAGGAACCAATCTCTGAAACTCCCAGCAACGCTGATGATATCATCAAGGGGTATGATCACAGTTTCCAGAAGTTCCTTGCTAAAAGCATAGATAGAAGCAAAATGGCTTCAATGATCTATGGAGTTAGCATAAACGGCAGGAAGGGAATAGGATACCAAGGTAAGGTTCCTACACCAAAGAATGTCATGGATTTAACCATTAAACACACTCCTCTGAATTCACATTTTGTGTATGGTCACACACATGATATTAAATACACTAGCAGTAAGTACTCTGTGAAACCAAAATTCAACCAGAGTTTTGGTAAATCTAACAAATCAGGACCCAAGAAAATCTGGGTACCTAAGGATAAAATAATACATGTTGCAGATATCTTTAGCAGCAAATCAGAAACACCAGTCATGGTACCTGGACTCTGGCTGCTCGCGACAAATGACGGGAAGAAGGCATATGTTCCAAAGCCTGGAACTTAAGCCTGGAGGCCACATTGGCTTTGGAGGCAATCAGAGGGGAAAGATAATTGGCTCTAGAACTGTAGGTAATGGAAATCTTCCCTCTATTAATAATGTTCTGCTAGTAGATGGATTAATGCATAATCTGTTATCCATAAGTCAATTAAGTGATAACGGTTATGATATAATCTTTAATCAAAAATCATGTAAAGTTGTTAGTCAGAAAGATGGGACTATCCTGTTTAATGGAAAGAGGAAAAACAACATTTACAAAATCAAACTTTCTGAACTGAAAAGTCAGAATGTAAAGTGTCTTCTGTCTGTTAACAACGAGCAGTGCATCTGGCACAGAAGATTGGGGCATGTTAGTATGAGAAGAATATCTCAGATTAATAAACTCAATCTGGTCAGAGGACTTCCTAATTTGAAGTTCAATTCAGATGCTCTGTGTGAAGCATGTCAGAAAGGCAATTTGCAAAACCTTCTTTTAAATCTAAAAATGTTGTTTCTACCTCTAAGCCATTAGAACTTCTGCACATTGACTTATTTGGACCAGTCAAAACTGCTTCAGTCAGTGGCAAGAAGTATGGGTTAGTAATCATAGATGACTATAGCAGATGGACATGGGTAAAGTTCTTAAGACACAAGGACGAGTCACACTCTGTGTTTGTTACCTTCTGTAACCAAGTTTAGAATGAAAAGGATCTTAGAATCGTTAAAGTCAGAAGTGATCATGGTGGAGAGTTTGAAAACAAAGATTTTGAGTCATTCTTTAATGACAGAGGCATTCTGCATGATTTCTCTTGTCCTAGAACTCCCCAACAAAATGGAGTTGTAGAACGAAAGAACAAAACATTGCAAGAAATGGCCAGAACCATGATCAATGAGACAAACGTTGCTAAGATCTTCTGGGCAGAGGCAATAAACACAGCGTGCTACATTCAGAATAGAATCTCAATAAGACCTATTCTGGAAAAGACTCCATATGAATTGTGGAAGAACAGAAAGCCCAACATTTCATATTTTCATCCATTTGGATGTACCTGTTTTATGTTAAATACAAAGAATTATTTGAACAAGTTTGACTCTAAAGCACAGAAGTGTATCATGTTAGGATACTCTGAACGCTCAAGAGGGTACATAGTATACAATACAGAAACACAGATTGTGGAAGAATCAATCAGTGTTCGTTTTGATGATAAGCTTGACTCTGAAAAGTCAAAGCAGAATGAAGTTTTTGCAGGTATGGAAATTGAATTTATAGGTTCTGAAGACAAGTCATCAGAAGCTCTCAACACAGACACTCCTTCAACGTCTGAAAGAAGCACTGCTAGCAATCCTACAACAGCTGCTGATCAACCTCAGAAGAGATTACCCAGAAGCAGCTTGGATCACCCAGAAGAGACTATCTTAGGAAGAAAGGAAGATCCATTCAGAACAAGAGCAAGCTTCAGAAACTCTGAAGAAACCCTCATGGGACTTGTGTCTCTGATTGAACCTTCTTCTATTAATGAAGCACTTCTGGATAATGACTGGATTCTGGCAATGCAAGAAGAGCTGAATCAATTCACCAGAAATGACGTATGGGATCTTGTTCCCAGACCAAAAGGATTCAACGTCATTGGAACAAGATGGGTGTTCAGAAACAAGCTAAATGAACAAGGTGAAGTCATCAGAAACAAAGCACGACTGGTTGCACAAGGTTATAGTCAGCAAGAGGGGATAGACTATACAAAAACCTTTGCCCCAGTCGCCAGGTTAGAATCTATCAGACTTTTAATTTCATTTGCTGTTAATAGAGGCATCACTCTGTATCAGATGGATGTCAAGAGTGCATCCTTAAATGGTTATATAGAAGAAGAGGTTTATGTGCACCAACCCCCTTGTTTTGAAAATACAAAACATCCATAACATGTTTTCAAACTAAATAAGTCACTATATGGTCTAAAACAAGCTCCCAGAGCTTGGTATGAAAGACTAAGTAACTTTCTGTTAGAAAATGAATTCACCAGAGGGAAGGTGGACACTACCTTATTCTGTAAATCAGTTAAGAATGACATCTTAGTCTGTCAAATTTATGTTGATGATATTATTTTTGGTTCTACTAATCCTTCTCTTGGAAGAAAATTTGCTAAGTGTATGCAGGCATAATTTGAGATGAGCCTCATGGGGGAACTGAAATTCTTTCTAGGAATTCAGATCAATCAAACTCCAGAGGGAACTTACATTCATCAGAGCAAATACATCAGAGATCTTCTGAAGAAATTTGACCTCTCAGAATGTAAGCCATCAAAGATTCCAATGCATCCCACATGCATTCTGGAAAGAGAAGAGGTAAGCAAAAAGGTAGAACAGAAAGTCTACAGAGGTATGATTGGTTCTCTCCTTTATCTGACAGCTTCAAAACCTGATATATTATTCAACGTATGTATTTGTGCTAGATTCCAATCAGATCCTAGAGAATCTCACTTAACAGCTGTTAAGCGAATTTTCAAGTATCTGAAAGGTACTACTAATATGGGTTTGTTTTATAGAAAATCCAGTGATTTCAGTTTAGTAGGCTACTGCGATGCTGACTTTGCTGGAGACAGAGTAGAGCGTAAAAGTACTTCTGGAAGCTGCCAGTTTCTGGGAGAAAATCTGATCTCTTGGTCCAGCAAAAGGCAATCCACAATTGCGCTATCAACAGCAGAAGCTGAGTACATAGCAGCAGCAGGATGTAGCACACAAATGCTCTGGATGAAAAGTCAGCTTGAAGACTTCCAGATTTTTGAGAGTAACATCCCTATACTCTGACAATACTTCTGCTATTTGCTTAAGTAAGAATCCCATTTTACATTCTAGAGCTAAGCATATAGAAATAAAACATCATTTCATTAGGGACTATATTCAGAAAGGAATTTTGAACTTAAAATTTATAGATACAGACCATCAATGGGCTGATATCTTCACTAAACCCCTTTCTGAAGATAGGTTCAATTTCATTCTGAAACATCTCAGCATGAAAATCTGCCCAGAGTGAAAATGTTTTAATTCCATATATTTATCTTCAAAAAGTATTTGTTTTACTGTGAACTTCTGATCAATCTCTTTTCAGAAAGATAGAACATGCAGATTGTATCAGATGCTAGTCTTAAAGATCTGAGCGTTTCAGCTAAAGGATAGACGTGCTGATCACTAAATCAAACAAGTGTCATCTAATCATCAGCAAATCTCTGAAGCAGAACGCGTGCACGCTTCTGAGAAGGCAAAACGCTGATTGGGTGCATTGAGACACATGTCTGGTAACCGTTTTAAGTATCTTTCTCAAATCCCCCAAAATCAGAAAGCATTAAATGAAAGTAATCATGTTTTTAAAATGTAATCATGATTTTATTTCTCTTTCTTGAAAACGTTTACACTTTCAAAATATTCTGAAATCTATTTAAGAACGTTAATTTCTCACATTAATCTTTTACAGTTTCTCTTTATCTCTCAAATATTTTCTGCATTTTCTCTGTGTTCATCTCTTTCAACCTTAAACCCTTTTTCTCAGTTTTCTCAGAAAAACCCTAAGTGTGAACATGGCAACCTCCAGCAGTGCTTCTGCAGGTTCTCAGAAGAAAGCCTCCTCTGAACAGTACCAAGTTCCATTCAGAACACTCATCACTCCAATGAAGAATCTTGAAGTGTTATCTGAACTGATTATTGATTTTGGCAGTCTGAAAGAGAATGGCTTTGACTTGACAGAAGAAGTTAGGGCACAGAAATGGGAAAGGTATTTTGGCAGGTTGGTTGGACTAACATTCCCAATGTTAGTCAAGGAGTTCTGGATTCATGCAACTGCTTCAACGCATCAAGTCACCTGCTACATAATGGGAAAGAAGATTGTGATCACTGAGGATCACATAGCAAAGTTGATTGGTTATAGTGGCGGTGGCGTCCGCTGTATTGATATGGCTGAAAGATGCTCTGAAATTGGTGTCATAGCAGAACAGATTTTCACCCTTGGGGTGCCCAGCAGCAAAATCAGAGACCTCAAGGATCACCACAGAGTTTGGGTGAAGATAATTCTGGGGTGTTTTAATCATAGGAAGCCAACTAGTTCCCCTGATTACATAAATATAGATCAACAGTTTCTGATCTATTTTATCAATCAGAAGGTAAAAATCAACTTGGCTCATCTTCTGTTTAATCACCTCAGAACAAGCGTGAAGGAGACCAGGGAAGAAGAAAGAACAAAGAGGGATTGGATACCCTTTGGAAGGTTAATATCAGATATTCTGACTGAGAATAGGCTGATAGAGCACCTGATAGAAGCTCAAGAGTTAAGCACCATTGAACCAACTGTTGGCAAGCCTCTGAACGCAAAGAATCTGAAGAAAATGAAGTTAATAGAGAATATCAGAAAGGAACCCAACGTTACTCCTACTGCTGACATCACCAGCAGAAGAGTCCCACTGAGTGACTTTCCCTTATTTTCTGAGATAGAATCTAAACCAGTGGTGGTTCTCAGATATTTGGACGCGTGCAAGGCTGATGGTACAGATCCCAAGCTGAATATCAAAGATCTGCACCAACCTCAACCAGAAGTTACACTGAAGAAGACAAAGAAAAGGAAGGCCCCTTTAGAAGGAACATCTCAGCAGACACCCAAGAAAAGAGGTAATTTATCTGCTGCTTCTGTTTTAAGTTCTTCTGCTATTCCAACATCAATTCCCACTCCAGCTTCTCATAGAATCCCAATCCCCATCCCAACAATAGATGAAACCGAACCAGAAGATGACCCTTCTGAGGCACTACAACTCAGAAGACCCCGCACCAAACATCCCAAACCAACAACTTCAACAACATCAGCACTTGACAAAGTTCTGTCTGACATTGATCAACGTGCTTCTGATCACCTTCGCAATAATCTAATCACTGAACCAGAAATTGTCCACTCTCCTCAACCAGAACAACCTCTCTCACCCATTCCAAAAGAACCACATATTCCTGAACAACCAGAAATTCCTCCTCCTTCTCCACAACCAGCAATTCCTTCTCCCTCTCCTCAACCAGAAATTCATCCACCATCACCTCAACCATCACCTCAACCTGAGTTTCATCATTCTGAAACTCCATCTCCTCCACCTTCTGAACCTCATTCTCCTCAATCTTCTGAGCCACAACCTCTGGCAATCCAGCTGCCATGTGGAACAACAGTAACAATGGCCCAACTGCCATCCTCGCCAGAAACCACTCCTCCAAACACTCCCAAAACTCCCCCCAGTCCAATTATTATTTATGATTTTCCCACTCCATCTCCCAAACAAACAGCTCCCAAACAAACCACAGAAGACCCTAGCAGGACCTTCATAGATTTAACAATCCTTGACCGTCTTGCTGATCTGAAAAATAAAATAGCCATTCCAAAACCAAAACAGCCGGATGTTGGCTCTGGCATTATGAATTTTGAAACAGGTTTGCAGCAGTGGATTGCTTCTCTGAAGCAAGTCTGTCCTAGAATGATTGATCCAGCTGCCTCTGACCAGCTCTGGTCACAATTCAGAATTTGGGTACGTGCTGAAGCTCTAAAATTGCAAGACATCAACTATGAGCAAGCACAGCAGAATTTCAGCAAGCTTCTGAATGAAGTTGGAAGTCAGCTGCTGAAAGAAAACGTGCTCCTTCTGGATAGTGAGCCATGGTCTGAGAAGCGTCCAACGCCAATCGTGCAGCCAGAAGAAGATCAAACTATTCAAGATGAAGCCAATCAAGCTGAAGATGTTGCAGAAAGCTCTCAGAAGCTCCCTGCTTCTGATGTTTCTCAAGTTGCCTTGGACAGGCAGACTCTGGAAGAGCTGAAGCTGAATGATATTCTTCTGCAGCAAAGGATGGATGAAAATGACCAGAAGATGAAAGAAAGGATGGATGTGCAGGATAGCAAGATAGATACAGTAGTCAGCATGGTGCACAAGCAGAATGAGACTGCTGATCAAATTAAAGCAATGCTGGAGACTCTGTTCACACGCCTTCCTCCCCAACCTTAGATTTTCATTCATGCTATTTTCATGTTTTCTTTGCATATCTTCTGTACTGTTTTGTCTGGCTCTGAACATTTTAATATGACAAGTTTTTCTGCTCTAACTGTTTTTGCACTTTACTTACACTTTTTGATTGCTGACAAAAAGGGGGAGAATAAGAAAGATATTTTTTCAATAACGGATTACTGAGACAGAAAATCTCAGACATTCTAACTCTGATATACTTGAATATGTTTTCTTTTTTTTGCTTAAGTCTACAGGTACAAGATTGATCTCTAAATTCACTAAAGACTAAAGCTCTAATACTCTGATCCAAAGCAAAGCTCTGATAAAGCAAAGCTCTGATACTCTGATCTGAAGCTCTGATCTGAAGCTCTGCTCTGACATTCTGATCTAAAGCCTCTGATAGTCAAAACTCTGATATTCTGATGTTCAAAGAAAGGCAATAAAGATCTGATCCTGAAGAACTCTTGGAATTAAAAAGGGAAGTAATAAATTCAGGGGGAGTATCTCTCAACTCTGATATCTCTTTATCCCTTATCTTTGATAACCTCTTACTCTGATACATCTTATCATTTATTTATCTCTGATACTTTTTCACGTTATTTTCAATTAAAAATATCTAGTTTTTGTCATCATCAAAAAGGGGGAGATTGTTAGAACAAAGTTTGAATCTACTACCCTAAGTTTAAGTTTTGATGATAACAAAATGAAAGGATATATTAATTATGTGATTCATATAAGAACTATTTGCTACCTAAAATATTACCTTCTGTTTTGCAGAAACTCTGATAGGTATCAGCAAGAGCACACCTAATCAGCATCAAAATATTGGTTATAAACATCAGCATCAGAAGTTGCTATATCAGAATACCAGAATCAGAAGAACAATTCACGCGTATGCTGAAGCTTGATGAACAGAAATGCGCTCAACACTTTGATAAAGACAACAACAGTTCATCAGCACTTAAGCAGAGTCAGAATGAGGCCAAGCCAGAACACGCTTTATGTAGCAACGGTACTGTGCATTCAAAGCGAATTATTACCAACGGCATCATTCCAGACAAGATCTGCTTAATAAGGAAAGTTTGTTATTGGCATTGAATCAAGATTATTGCTCCAACGTTCAACAAATTCAGTGCTATATAAACAAGACAATGAAGATTTAATTGGCTAATGCTCTACATCATATTACACGCCTAAAAGCTAATCATCATCTTCCTTCTCTCAGTTTGCTAAACGCTTCATATCTCCTTACTTAGTATTTTAGCAATCTAGTTTCAATAAGCTTAAATTGTGTAATATCACAGTTATGATAAACAGTTTTGTAGAAAACATTCACATACCTAGATTTCTCTTCTTTGTAAGAAAGTGTTTCCTTGACAAACCGGTTTGTGGTTTGCATCAAGAAGGCTTTAGCAGTTGTTAAAGCAGATTGTAATATTCAGTTGAATATATTGGATTAAGACCTCGTTGGAGAGAGGCAAAATCACCTTGACGGGTGGACTGGAGTAGTTTGAGATCAAACGAACCAGGATAAAAATATCTTGTTCATTGCATTGATTTTCAGTTTTACAATTCAACCCCCCCCCCCCCCCCCCCCCCCCCCCCTTCTTGTGTTTTTCACTTCTTCACCTTTTCCCTTTGTATGTTGAGATGGAATCATTTGCGGAACATCGCCCTTTTGCAGTGCTAGCATTATTGTTGTTGTTTGTTTCCTAGGAAACTAGACAAGGGCAATATCTTTTCTAAGAAGTGTTGAAATAGTTGTCAACTTTTTGGGTTTTCTCCTGCCAAGTGCTGGGTTTGACTTAAAATCCCCATAAGTTTGCTTTCTTGCTGTAATGTTTCACTTATTAAATCCCCAAGTAAAGCAGAGATAACATATTTCCCTGAAATTTTTTATCCTTGTGAGGTTTTGCAATTTCTCCCCAGAGAAGTTGGTGCAATCATCACTCTCAGTATTGAAGAATGTATCTTGGTGCCCCCTCAATGATGTATTATTTCTATACTCATTAAAGACAATATGATATCCCCCAGCTGATGTCTCGGTAATATGGTATTACTTTCCCTAGTGAAGTCAGTATTATAGTCCCCGGTAGAAGTACAAACCTTGAAATATTTGATTTTCCCCATTAGAGCCTATGTGTTTTTCCCTGTCAAGCCTGGAAGAAGTTGTTATATCCCTATGTTTGTATTGATTTACTGTAATGGTTTTTTTCCTTCACAGTGAGGTTAAGCCGCAGGATAGGAATTTGTTTCCTCAATTGGTGCTTACTTTGTTATTGGAATTTTCATCTTGGATGTGATTTAGCTGAGTGTTGAATGTGCCCAAATAGGTCTGGTAGGGTTATCCCCGGTGTTATAGGTATGTTTTGTTAGCATATGCATAATGACATTCATACATCCATACATACATCTTGCCTAGCTAAATTTAGCAAATCATGGCTCTTTAGTATATTATTGTTGGCATATTACCCTGTTTTGCAGAGTTGTGTTATCCTCTCTCCAATAGAGTGTCAATCTTAAGCAGCAAGTGCATATTCTTTCAATTTCCCTACCGAGTTATCCCTCGTGAAATAATTTTTCTTTAGCCTTCCTGTTCAATTCATTTTATAGATGGAATGTAGTTCCCTCTTGAGTTTATTTCTCACGAGGTGTTATTTTGGTCAACTACTTCATTCTGGTCTTTTTTTTGTTTGAATGGGTAGTCCCCAACAGTATTATTATTTCTGCAAGTTTCGAGCCCTTGTTCGAGAATGTGCATTTATTTTGCACGTGAAGATTTTATCTCCTCAAACAGGAATACATTGGCATTTCCCCAAGAAGCCATATTTCATTTCCCTTGAAAGTCCTATTTCTTTCCCTCGGGAAATCATTATTGCAATTCCTCCTCATAACGACAAGTAGCAGGTCTCTTTATTTGAGCAACTTGTACTTCCCTAATAAGTCTGCCAGTTCCTAGAGAAGATTAAGATTTGTTACTCCAATGAATGGTAGCCTTGTCATTATGGAAGTTAGTTCGCTGTTGAGATTTGTTACTCCAATGAACGATAACCTTGTCATTATGGAAGGTAGTTTGTTGTTGAGATTTGTTACTCCAATGAATGGTAGCCTTTTCATTATGGAAGCTAGTTCGTTGCTGAGATTTGTTACTCTAATTAATGGTAGGCTTCTCATTATGGAAGGTAGTTAGTTGTTGAGATTTGTTACTCCAATGAATGGTAGCCTTATTATTATGGAAGGTAGCTCGTTGCTGAGATTTGTTACTCCAATGAATGGTAGCCTTGTCATTATGGAAGGTAGTTCGCTGTTGAGGTTTGTTACTCCAATGAATGGTAGCCTTGTTATCATGGAAGGTAGTTCATTGTTGAGATTTGTTACTCCAATTAAGGGTAGCCTTGTCATTATGGAAGGTAGTTCATTGTTGATATTTTTTACTCCAATGAATGGTAGCCTTGTCATTATGGAAGGTAGTTTATTGTTGAGATTTATTACTCCAATGAATGGTAGCCTTGTCACTATGGAAGGTAGTTCATCTTTTGGTATTTTTGGTTGATTCCAAAGACATCCTTCTCTTTAAAGGGATATCAACAAATCACTTCAAAAGTTTCAAGGAAATTTTGTGAGGAAGATACCTAATGATGAAGAAAGATTAGAAGTCCTCTAAACAAACCATCAAATTCCCATATGTGGCTTCAAAAGATCATACCTTGGTCAATTTTTATCACCTTGAGCCTATTCTTTTTCCATATTGATCTTAAAGATGTGAAATTCAACCCTTCTTTTAAGTGCAAAGTGTGAAAATGAATGGAAGATACCCTAAGGATGCAAAGGATTATAGGTCATTTTATGAATTTTTGACAATACCAACAAGTTATAACTTTCTCATTTTTTGGAGATTTTAAATGGTTCAAGTCTCAAAATGTCATTCAGGAGATCTACTTCATGCCATCTTTTTTGGTCAAGAGAAAATTTCAAATGGAAGGCCATGTTTGGATGCAAGATATTATAAGTCATTTTTGAAGAAAAAACATAGAATTTTTATAAGTACAAAAGTCTACCTCTTTTTCTCAACTTTGTCTCATCACAATTTCCAGCTCAAGCATCCATTTGATTCCATTATTTTCCCATTGTAAATCTTGTGATCTCATATTTATAAAGCTTCAAGAATCATGTCCTAAGACTCCTTGAGCTAAGAATTCCATTGATTTGAACTTGGTAACTTAAAGCTGAAGTTTCTTCAAAAGTAAGAATTTGAAATCCTTAATTTAGCTTCTAAACACATTTTTTCTGCGCGCTTTTGCTTCTAAACATTTTTAGTGAACCTCCATAAGTGATTAACATATTAAAACGCAAGGTTTGGATGAGTTTTGATCAAATTAGAAGTCACACTTTTCTTATTTGCAACTTCATATGATTTCCCTCCAAACTTCCTCATTTCACACGCTTAAGCATTAAATCAGCTTCCCTGTAAATAGAGGATCATACCTCATTCATTTTCTCAAGCTTAGAGAGCCAGAATCACCCTGCCAAACTTTCTCTTGAACTCAACTTTATGAAACTTCGAATTCGCTCTTACAGCCTTTCTCAATCATTTTCCTTTGTCAATTCACCTTCCTTGAACCTCACTGAAGCTAACAAAAGAAGAATTAAGCTCTAAGACTTCCTAAATCGTGCTAGCCAAGTCCAGTTTCAGAGTTCTGCAACTTAACTTCAATAGGTAGATTCCTTCACCAATTCTCTCAAACTTTGATATTATTATGAAGTTCTCATGATCCTGATTCTAGTCGCAACACATGTTTTCAACTGGAAGTACGTTTTGGCCATGAAATTTCAAATCCATTTTCAGAACTTCTTTACAAAAACAATTGAGCTATAGTTTATATAAATTTTCTGGGAAGGTACCATTGGAATTGTCTTGAAGAGACGAAGCGAATGGTACCGATCTTGTGTCCTAATCTTACAATTTCTGGAACCTGCAGATCCGTTGGCTGGAGGTTGAAGATGACCAACGTGTCATCAATCAACCAACGAAGGCGTTTAAACACATTTTTTCAAATCTGATTTAAATAATTGATTTCATGATTTATTCACTAAATACCATGATACGCACAACGTGTCTGATCCATTGGATTAACTTATTAACGTATTTTGACTCTCATCCATTGGTCCACATTTTTTTGACTTTATTTTGATTTTTGATTTTTATTTTTAAATTGTTTTAAACTTCAAAAAATCATAGAAAATTCATTTTAACTTCAAAAAATCTGAAAAAAATTATGAAAAATACTTTTGATTTTTCTCTTTCTAATTATTATCTTTTCACAATTTTATTTTGTGTTCTGATATTTTACATAATTTTTCACTTTATTTGAATTGTTTTAAATGTTTAAAAATATTTTTCTTAATTTTTAAATTCTGAAAAAATATGGAAGGATCCAATGATCTTTAGACAAATATTGGTGACCTCATTTTATTTTTATTTCTGACTTTACTATTTTTCACAATTTTTGGTTTGTTTTGCCTATTTCTTTTAATTTTAAAAAAAGTTTATGACTTTAAAAAATTACCAAAATTTTATATAAATATTTGAGCTCATTTCTTATTTTTCTATGGTCTTATTTGATTTTTCTTGGATGTTTTGATATAGTTGCTATTTTTCTACATTTATTCCCATTTTTAAACTATTTTAAAATATTTTTCTTTATTTTTTAAATCTATTTTATCTTGTATATATTCTGGCTGATCCTGGACTACGCGATTTTGATCATGAGCTTTATTAACATCATTGGATCCATGGTGTTGAGTTTAACTCCACAAAAAATCGATGAATGATTTTAATAATAGCTTGATTAAGTTTTTAGTTCAAATGTGATTTAATTCTTACCCCATCCATCTTCATCTTATCCCCTTCTTATTGTACTAAATGTTATTGGAGAATAATTTCCATATCATTTCTCAAAACATATGCTACATAGATTGCTATTGACCGACCTCTAAATAGGTACGACTTCTATATAAGTGCACTTACGATTGCTTAACATAGCATTAAATTTTATCCCGATTTGAGAAAATGATCATTCGTGGTGCAAACCCATGTTTTCAAGCCCTAATATGTTAATTTGAACCCTTTGATCTAATAACCTTGAGATTCATTGTTAGGAGGCTTTGGTCCTATCAATCCTCTAATGAATTTTCATGAACTTTTGTCAAATTGGATCACTTAAACATCATTGACCATTTATTGTTGCCTTGAGAATTTTAAAGGGGTGATATACTTGACAAAAAGCAAATGAAACTTGTTATTGAGAGACTTTGATTTTATCAATCTTCTAATGAGTTTCAAATGCAAGTTTCAAGATGGTCATTCAACTAACCACTAATTTCTAACAATTAACTTTATTTTATGCTTTTACTTTATGCTTTTACTTTAAGCATATTTATTTTAGCATTTACATTTCATGCTATTTTCATCTTTGCTTACTTGAGCATTTACTTTTTATGTCATTTTTATTTTGCTCTCTTGAGATTTTCATTTTCTTTTTTAAGATACTTAATAATCAACTTGAACCATAAAATAATTTAATGTTACTTGGACTACTTGGTTACTATCCTTGGCATTATGGAGTGATGGACTTCTTGGACTTAGGATTAGAGACCTTGACCTACCTTGAGACCTTGTGACCTCAAATGTTATTTTGTATGGAGTTCTTGGGGTTTACCCCAAGACATTGGGTTGTTTATTTGTTTTGTGTGCAGGTTATTGTGATTACATGCTTTGTCAGTGATATGGAATTCATCTGTATACAACCGTTACTCTGCTCAATTTTTGTGAAGACTTAATGCAATTGAAGCTTGGTTTATTAAGAGGTTTAGTATCTTTTCTTGCTTGGTTTCAATCCAAAGGATGGGAATTCTAAATTGACTCAATATGTCAAGTGTTTCCTTCTTATTGGTTAGATGGTTCTTTTCCCCCTAGCTTTTACTTTATGCCTTAGGATAGTCCCTTCATCTCCTCCTATCTTCTTTAATTTCCAAAATCTTCTCCCTCCTTTTGAAAACTCTTCTTGATTTTAAACTTGAACAACTTTTATAATAAACTTGGACTTAGGTCCATGCATTTTCAAAAACATTTTCTTAATCAAACTTTAATCAACTTAATAATACTTTCACATTTTTGTGAGAAGACTAAAATCAATCAATCTCATTCAAAACATTTTGCCATTTTGGCTTTTTACTTTAAAATTTTCTCAAAAGATTAGACTCTTGTCAATCCTTGTAGTGATTCGAGCTACTATACTTCTACGATATGCAGTGAAGTGAGATATTTTCCACTTGGGTGTTAAGTGAGGCTTTGTTGATTTTAAAATCCAAGCAATATCCTCCACTTTGAGATGACGCAAATTCTGCTTTCTCATAATTGTGGGTAGTAAGTATGTTTTCCACTCGGATAATGACGATGACGTCTCGTCTCTTAAAATTAAACCAACATACTTTTTTTTTTAATTTTTAAGGTTGAATTACGTTTACCCTGATCTCCTATTGCACTGAAGATAGTACATAGGCACTAAAGGTTCGCAACCGCGGAGGGTGCAAAAATCATAAAAAATACTTCTTTTCTCATCTCTATAATCCATTTTTATACAACATTTATAGCCAAAATACACAGATTTTCAAAGAGTTTCCTGTGGAGTACCGTAGATGTTTAGGGTGCTAATACCTTCCCTTTGCATAACCAACCTCCGAACTTAGATTATCTCCCCATCTTTTTGGGTTATTCACTATTTTCCCATTCCTTTGGAAACAATAAAGCACAATGGCGATTTTTATTTTGATCTTTATGAGTCGAGTCAATCTAATGGCTTAGTCTCAACATTTCTACTGCTACAGTCTTGACAAAAAACAGAGATACATCAATAACGATTGAACGTGACCCACGAGAACATTCACGGAGATAGGGAATTCCCTTAGGTGAGAGGCGTTAAGGGGACTGACTTACACGAAGTAAGGGGACATTTAGGGGGTATCTGCTGAACCTAAGGAAACATTAGGGAAACATCCAAACCTTGAAACAAAAACATTGGGAAAAGCGAGCTTTTAAACCCGAGACCACCAGGGAGCAAGACAATAAATTTGGCTTATACTCCAATGCATGTTTTAATTTATTTTCCTTATGGAGTAATGTCCCTAAAGAAAATGGGTACACTACACATTTGAGGATGCAATGTGATGATACATTTTTAAATGTTCCATTGGGAAACGACAAATAAAAAACGAACAGCCACGGGTCGTCGGGGCTCTACTGAGTGAAAACACCGCTAAGGTATCAGTAGGCACTTGATTTACAAGGAAAATAACATTCAATGTCGCTAGGAACAAACATAAACTTCAACATGAATCCACATTTCTGGCATCCTGGATATAGCAATCCACAAACACAGAGGTTGTTCCCACCGACGAGACTACACTGGGGACAAAACAGATTTCGACTTCGTCCAGAATGAGGAATCAAAGAGATCTCCCTATCACAGGAAATCCTTTAATTGTGAAGTCGGCCATCACTGAGGAACAACTCAGAAAGCTTCACCAGGCTTTTCAGAGCAATCCAAATCTAAAGAAGAAAACTTCCCTGAGTAATAAAGCGACTCCTTGGGAAAAAACAGCGGATTCCGAAGAGATTTCATCAACGCCAACCTTGTGGGAGAAATACTCTAAAATTAAATTACTGAAGAGAAATGAATTCCTGAAAACGGGACCAACATGCACTTCATGGAGAAATAAGGCACTCGCGCACAATTTGCTAAAGATGCGAAAATCTCATCCGAGCTTTACCAACCTTCCACTGCGGGAAAGCGAACCTCACTGGGGAAAACCTTCATTGATGAGAAAGTCCCTTTCAAACAAGATTGGTATTGCCATCGTGATCACCGACATCACAGGGGATACACAACTTCCTGAAAGTTAGAAAGTTGTAGACCTCATGGAGGTCAAAGGATCGGATTTGGTCTTCTGAGACTTAATGATTACTTCACGAGGACAAATCAAGGAAACTTCGTGAGGATAATAATTCTAAAAAAGACTCTTCAAAATATTCTAACTCTGTTGAAGAAGTAAAGTTATTCTTTGAATTAATTGGAGGCATGATATCCTGCGTCCAACCACTCTCGATAGGCAATTCTACTGGGGAATCAAATGGATCTAGGCCCTGGAATCTCAGTAGGTTTCAACGCAAATTCCCAAAAGGAATACCAATACATGGCATACTTCCCTGAGGATGGGTCATTTCATCGAGGATAATCAACTTGCGAAACGCCTTGTTGGGGATCATAAATATGCTCTAGTTGGCCGAAAATATCAACTACACTGGGAATACATCTGCTTCAGAATGCATAATCAAACCTGCAAGACAGAGAAATACAAAATGCCCATGTATGGAATGACGACTCTGTCTGACAACCGGGTACACAAGTTTTCATAGCAACTTTCAAATATATCTTACCATGTGTAAGGCCCCCAAGTTTTATATGCAATATTTATCAAAAATTTGACGTCTTTAATGCAAGCAAAACAGTAAAATATAAAAAAGAAGCTTTTGAATGAAAGACACTTTTATTGATAAAAAATAAGCATGTAAATAGGCAAGTACATTAGACACAGTTCCTAGAAAGAGGTAATTGCAAACAACGAAGTGAATTTAAAGAGTAGAAGACGCATGGTAATGCGACAATAGATTCCCTCCAGGTTCCAATCCTGCTATCAACCTTATAACCTCAACTATCTCATCACCTTGTTTCCTGTTGAAGATGATTGGACTAATTCCTACCTTTCAGAATTACCAATCGTAGCACCAAAATAAAATATCTGACGCTGTACATAGTCATTCGCTTTAATCCCTCTTTTTCCTGGATCGCCCTTTCGAGTTTTCAATCCATCGGGATACCCTTTTTTGCCTAAGCCGCCATTTTGGGTTTTCAACTTAGCGGGTGTACTTGTTTTCTTTTTCATTCTTTTCCTTTTTGTCACTAATTTTTTCTCGAACCTTTTATTTCTATTTCCTGTTCACCGAGATCGCCATTTTTTCCTGAGCCAGTTAACTCAGCGGGTCTTTTTATGTGAAGTATTTTTTGACTACATCCGCGTTCACAGGGAGTGAGAAATCTTCATCGTCCATCGTCACAAGCAACATAGCACCACCAGAGAAAACCTTCTTTATGACGAATGGTCCTTCAAAATTGGGAGTCCACTTGCTCCTGGGATCACCTTGAGGAAGAATTTTCTTTTCAATACGAGGTCACCGGCCCTATAATACTAAGGTCAAACCCTTTTATCGTACAATTTCTTCATCCTTTTTTGGTACACCTGACCATGACAAATAGCAGCAAGCCTTTTCTTGTCAATGAGGTTCAACCGATCTAGCCGATTCTGAATCCACTCATCCTCATCTAGTTTTTCCCCTCTCATAATTCTTAGCCAAGGAATCTCCACTTCCACAGGAAAAATTGCTTCCATTCCATAAAAAAGTGAAAATGGGGTTTCCCCGATCGGAGTGTAAGATGTGGTGCGATAACCATGCAAAGCGAAAGGAAGCATCTCATGCCAATTCTTATAAGTCACTACCATCTTCTATAAAATTTTCTTAATGTTCTTATTGGTCGCTTCAATAGCGCCATTCATCTTCGGTCGATACGAAGAAGAATTATGATGCTTAACTTTGAAGGACTCACAAACTCCTTCATTATTTTGTTATTGAGATTAGATCCATTATCTGTAATGATCTTTTCAGGAACTCCATAATGATAGATGATATTGTGCTTGATAAACCGAGTCACCACTTGCTTGGTAACATTTGCATATGATGCAGCTTCGACCCACTTGGTGAAGTAATCAATAGCAACCAGAATAAAACGATGACCATTGGATACAGTCAGATCGATCTTTCAAATCATATCGATGCCTCACATTGCAAATAGCCAGAGAGAAGTCATGACATTCAATGGTATCAGCGGTACATGCACTTTGTCAGCATACACCTGAAACTTGTAGCAAATTCTAGCGTGGTTGCAACAATCATTTTTCCATGGTGGACCAATAGTAGCCAGCTCGCAAGATCTTCTTGGCCATAGTGTGTCTGCTGGAATGCATCCCGAAGGAACCTTCAGGAATTTCTTCAATGATTTTCGCCACTTCGTTCTTATTAACACATCTCAACAACAAACCGTCATGGTTCCTTCTATATAACATGCTATTGGTGAGGAAGAACTTGACAAGATACTTTCTCAAGAACTTATTGTCAGTGACTGATGCCTCTTCTGAATACTCCTGAGTTTCAAGATACCTCTTGACTTTTTGGAACCATGGATTGCCATCTGAATCCACCTCAGCTTCATAACAGAATTTCGGTTTGCCCAACCATATAATTATGATCGAAGGCGCGTCATTATCCAATTTGAATTTAAACATGGATGCCAAAGTTGCTAAGGCATCGGCCATATTGTTTTTTTCTCTAGAGATGTGCTCGAATGTAATCTCCTCGAAGTAAGGAATCCACTTCATGACATGTTCTCGATACGGAATTAAATTCTAGTGACGAGTTTCCCAATCTCTGTTAACTTGACTAATAACGAGATTAGAATCCCCGAAAACTTTCAAGCGCTTGATTCACAAATCAATTGTAGCTTCAATACCATAGATGCAGGCTTCGTATTCTTCCATGTTGTTGGTACAATAAAAACAAATTTTGGAGGTGAACGGGATATAAAAACCCGTAGGAGAAGTAATAAATGCTCCGACACCATTTCCCAATGCATTTGACGCACCATCAAACACAAGCGTCCATTGCGAACCTAGTTCAGGTCCTTCTTCTGGGCCAGGAATGTTACAATCCCTGATATACATGATGTCCTCATCTGGAAATTCGAATCTCATTGGTTGATAATCATCCATGGGCTGATGAGCAAGATAATCAGCCAACACACTTCCCTTGATGGCTTTCTGAGTAGTGTACTGTGTATCATATTTAGTCAAAATCATCTGCCACCTAGCCACTTGGCCTGTATAAGTTGGCTTTTCAAAAACGTACTTGATAGGATCCATTTTGGATATCAAGTAGGTGGTATGCGTCAACATATATTGCCTCAGGTGCTTAGCAGCCCAAGCCAATGCATAACAAGTTTTCTCGAGCAACGTGTATCTTGACTCACATTCACTGAACTTCTTGCTCAGGTAATCAATTGCCTGTGCTTTCTTTCCAGTCTCATCATGGTGACCGAGAACACAACCCATGGAGTTTTCGAATACTGTTAGATACATGATCAATGGCTTCCCCTCCACTGGAGGCATGAGGATAAGAGGTTCCTGTAATTTTATTTTATTTTATCAAATGCCACCTGGAAAGTGTCATTCCACCTGACCATTTAATCCTTCCTCAATAACTTAAAAATTGGGTCGCACGTGGCTGTAAGATGAGAGATAAATCTAGAAATGTAGTTCAATCTCCCGAGAAAGCCACAAACTTCTTTTTCAATTCTTGGTTCATGCATTTTTTGTATTGCTTTTACTTTAGCAGGATAAATCTCGATAGCTCTTTCACTTATAATAATGCCTAGAAATTTTCCAGATCTCACCCCGAAGGTGCACTTGTTGGGATTCAACCTCAACCTGAATTTCCTTAATATATCCAACAATTTATGTAGGTGAACAAGATGCTCTTATTCATTTTGAGATTTCACGATCATGTCATTGACATAGACCACAATCTCTTTGTGAATCATATCATGGAAAAGAGTCACCACTGTACGTTGATAGGTTTCCCCTGCGTCTTAAAACCAAAAGGTACCACCTTATAACAGAAAAATCCCCATGGGGTAATGAACATAATCTTTTCCATTTCCTCTGGTGCCATCTTAATCTGATTGTAACCAGAGAAACCATCCACAAATGAAAAGACTTTGGCATGAGTTGTATTATCAACTAGAACATCAATATATGGAAGCGAGAAATCATCTTTCGGACTTGCTCTATTCAAATCCCGATAATCAACGCACATTCTGAACTTGCCATCCTTCTTGGGAACCAGCATGATATTTGCAATACACGAAGGATATGATATCACAATCAAAAACCCTGCATCAAGTTGTTTATGCACTTCCTCCTTAATCTTCTTAGACATCTTAGGATGAGTTCTTCGAAGCTTCTATTTCACCGGAGGACATTCTTCTTTCAAAGGCAACTTATGCACTACAATATCGGTATCTAACCCAGGAATATCTTTGTAAGACCAGGAAAAGATGTATGAATACTATCAGAGCATACCAATTAATATTTGCTTTACATTGTCTTATAATGCAACCTCTATCTTGACTTCTCTCTTGGCATCTTCATTTCCTAAGTTTACTACCTCAATTAACTCTTCATGCGACTGGATGGCCCTTTCCTCTTGCTTTAACAATCTGGCTGATTCTTCGGGTAGTTCACAATCTTCCTCGTCTTCTTCTTCAAATTGGTTGATCGGATTATCAAAATCATAATGAGTGATAGAAGAATCGTTATCAAAGGGATCTGTTATGATAGTGGGATTAAATCTGCATGATCGATTTTATGCTTCTTTTAGACACGAGATGGTAAAAATAAAAAATAAAAGCATTGTCATTATATATATATATATATATATATATATATATATATATATATATATATATATATATATATATATATATATATATATATATATATATATATATATATATATATATATATATATATATATATATATATATATATATATATATATATATATATATATATATATATATATATATATATATATATATTGAAATATAAAAGGAAAAACAGAGAGCAAATTATTTGAATGCAAAAAGACGTCCTTTATTTCATGAAAAAGATTGCAAATGAAAATATGGGAGCCCTACATATGATTCACTGACGCCTTAGGCATATCGCATGAATTATTGCTTGATAGGAAAATAAAATAAAATAAATCTTTGACAAGTGTAACTGGAATAGCACCCTCGGGAGTCCAATTGTTGAGCTTAACCCCTGACACATTTGGTCGAGTCCAGCTATCAACTTCACAATCATTGTTAATGTCTTCAACAATGTTGACCTGCCCATTCTTGACGATACCAGCACTAGCAAACCTTATGGGATTTGATAAACTTGTAGCTCAGGGAGCCACACCTTGACTACCGGGTTTGAAACCTAACCCAAACTTTTTAAAATTTGGGATAACCTCCACTAAACCTCCCCAGCCTTTGGGGCTACCGACTTCAACCATAGCTTGAGCAACTTTCAAAGATGACATGGATGTTTCTGGCTTCTTCCTCTCCTCAGAACGGGGATTCTTGATCATATGAATAGTTTTAAATCCCTGTGTTGTACCCCAAAATTTTACCTCCCATTTTTTCAAGACAAATTGATTCAAGATGCCTCCTCATGCTCCTAGGGTTCTCAATTGCTCAAGACTACTCAACGATTGATCAGACAAACCCTCCTCCTAAGCAGTTGACCAACAATTAGGGTTTTGCTTTTCTCAAGGAAAATTGGACTTCTAATTCCTCAATTGGATTTCATGGTCTCTCATATGTATCAAAGAATCCTCATGCCAAATTTCAAGCCTTGCAGTACAAGTTTGCCCAATCAACTAGTCAGATGATTGAAAATAAACTATATTGGGCAAAAAGTCAACTTTGACCAATTTAGAGTCAAACTTCAAGATTTTTGGTCAACATAAACATTTTTAAGCCCCATTCATCATTTGATCAAGGTTTGATCATGATTCACCAAGAAAACTCAAGATTCATCAAAAGTCAAAAGTTATTAAATTAGGGTTTTCTTAAGGAGAAGTTAACTGAACTTTGACCAAGCATAAATTTCACATACTTCATCTGAAATCTCTCAATAAAAACTCTTTTTGAAATAAATTCAATTCTCTACAACTTTGTCTCTCTAATCTCAAGGAAAAAAAATGTTTCATTTGAGAGATATGGGCCAAAACATTCTGGTCATTTTAAAAGTCAATAAAAAGACACTTTTTGTCAAAGAAATTTACATCAATATAAAGTCTTCAAATGAAAACATGACCAACATGAAGATTGTAGGATACATCTTAAGGTTTCCAAAAAGTCAAAGATGATCTTCATATGACAAAAATTGAGTGAGATATGATTTGTGCAACTTGGGCAATTTTGACAAAATGCATGAAATCCAAATTGAGCAAACTTTAATTTTTTGGCTAATGGGCTTATCTTTTAAAGTCCAAACGTGTTATTGACTTAATAATGGACCTCTAAGTCCATTCATGCATCATTTTAATTTTTATTTCATTTATTTTTAATTTTATTTATTTAAAAATTAAATCAAATAAATGTTAAGTGGATGTATAAGGCATAAAAGGCTTTTGATTCTGATCTTTTGGAGGCCCAAGATCATATTACAAACCTTCATGGTTTTGTCTTATCCCAATATATTTTCAAACAAAAAATAAAAGATAAGTTTTACATGATGTCCAAGCCATCTTTTAACCTAATCTCTTCCACTATATATATACATTGCATATTCAGATAAAGAGGGGACGAAAAAAAAGCTGCAAGAACACTCTCACAAAAATCTCAACTTTTGTCAAACTAGGGTAAAATTGAAACTCATCATCCAACCATCCTCAAGGCTAATCATCCACTCAAATCGATTCCTGAGGTACCACAGAGTAAGTTTAGATCATTCTTGATGATCAAAAGTGCCTAAAACGAGCATTCCAAGCATGGTCGATTTTCATATTTTTATGAATTTCGTATTTTGATTTTTACTATGCTTTGATTAAAACTAATGATTGCAATATGTTATTGAGACATAATAACACAGGTGTAACCCCTTGCATGAATCCCATGATACCAGGATAGCCTATCACAATTATCACATCGATTTGCTTTATTTTCCCTGTATCTCTTCGTGCAGGATGAATTAGTAAAAACTAAGGCCACCATTAGATTCACAAGGTTCGATTTAGGGGGGTAGGTTCCTTCTTGTTCATTAATTTGCACTATTTTCGTAGGTCAAGAAATCACCTCACCGTAGAAGACGACCGGAGCTAGGGCTTTGGCGCCTCTCCGGTGCACTAGTTTTATAATATATTTATTGGTTTATATTTTATAACCAGATGAGAGTGTAGCACCGCTGGTCAAGGAGAATGTGTATGATGTTAAGGGTGTGGGTTTGATCCCAGCCTTTTGCAATATTTATTTTGCTATTTTCAAAATTCATGTAGGTTTAATATATTATCATTCAGTTATGTTTCCAAACACCAAAAGGCAGTTGGCCTAATAGCAAGCAGTGCAGTTTGTCAAGCTAGGGGGCGTGTGTTCAACACCCACCCCATTGTTAAGTGTCAACTTTTGCATAAAATTCATATCAATTATTGACACTTTCAAACCTTTTATTTTACTTTTCATTAGGTTAAATACTTATTTTAATTCATTTTTCTTGAGTACACAGAATTGTGAGTGTTTAATTTGTTTGTTAGTATTTCAGAATAATATGTGCAAAAAAGATGTCCAAAGGGTGAATTTAGGCTTTCTTAGCAAAAATAAGCAAGTGTGATGATTCTGCAAAGGGTCGTCCGGCGACAAGATGCGTCGCCCGATTAAAATGGTGGAAAAAAAGATGTTTCAGTTTTGTATTGCTTTGCTTCTGGGTCTCCTGGCAAAAGGAGGATCGCCCTGTGAAGCATTATTGTCGTCGGGCGATGAAAGATGCTCTTTTCCGGTATTAACACACCTAGATGGTCACATGTGGCATCTTGCCAGAATTGTCTGGCGATGCTTTATGGTCGTCCGATGATGGAGCGCAGATGGACATACTTTTGGCTAGTTTTTGCCACCTTTTATGGGAACTTCCCACCAACATTTATCTTGTGGAGGGAAGAAAATATGATAAAAGGTGCAGAAACATTTTGTTCTATGGATCATAACATTATAACATAGAAAAAAACTTTTTGTTCTTATCTCATGGGAGGAGAAAAAGAAGAACACTCATGCATATTGAATCAAGGGGACTTGGAGATTGATGTTCATCAACATCCATTATTTATTCATTGAGCAAGGTATCATGACCATGAGTAGCTAAAAACTATTTGTGTCAAGGTTAGAAGTATTCAACCTCTTAATGTATTTCTTTTAATCATATTGTATATGAACTTGATTGAAGATTAATACATGTTGAATATCTTTGTATCATTTCTATTTTTATGGTTTGATTCATTATTGAGAAGTAAGTTACAAGCTTGATCTAAGATATTCATCTACTAAGAAACAAGCTGTAGACATAGATTTGTGAGTTAGTATTCACTTGTATCAAGCTTTAAAGATTATAATGTTAATAGTTAGGTTGAGAGATCATTTAACGATTAACATGATAACACTCACAATATTGCTTAGACATGAGAAATATTGAGATGATATGTGAATGTATTGATCATTGATTAGTTCATATGCAAGGTTAATTGAATAAATGTGGAATAAGTTGATGAAAACTAATCTTGACATCCTTTTTATCAACATAAATTTTCAAACAACAATCTCTCTTTCATCCAAATCACCATCTACTGCATGAAACTTAATCTTTTGTTACTAAAAGCAAATATCAAACCTTTGTTTATGATTTAAACACTTAAAGACATCAAACTATATAACAACGTGAATATCACACCAATCCATGAGGAAAACGATAATATAAATACTTTTTTTGAAAATACTACCAACAAAATGGCACCGTTGTCGGGGATTGGCGTTTGAATATTGAAAGCATTTCAATAGTTTAAGTGTTTTAAGTTATTTTTTATTAATAATATCTTTTGTTCTTCACTAGTTTTGTTAGTGTTTTCAGACTTTAGTTTATGCGAGGAAGTATTTTTGAAGATCAACTTCTATTTGACCCTGAAATCGAAAGGACTTGCAGAAAACTTAATAGCAAGACTAGACAAAGGAGGAAGCTAGCGAAAGAAATAAGAGAGAGAGGAGAGGTGTCCACTTATACTATTCCTTTTAATTAGGATATATAAGAAGTTATGGTGGCAAATCCACCAAGAGGTCCCTGTACAACTAGTCCAAGGATGAATGCTCAGTTTTCTAGGAATGCAGATCAAAGGCATTCGGAAATGAACATTGGAATTTTACAACTATTGTATCATAACCCTTTCATTGGGTTAAATCATGAAGATCCTTACACCCATGTCACAAAATTCTATGAGATAGAGGGTGCTATAGGAGCTCCCGAGGAAGAGGAAGAACAAATGTTTAAAAGATTATTTCCATATTCATTGATCGGTAAAGCTAAGGATTGGTATCTTGACCAACTTAATAACCTCATGACGGATTGTAATAGACTTGAAGAAAAATTTCTTGAAAGGTTTTCCCACAATCACTTTTCTTGGAAGCCAAAATGGTGATATCGGTGTTCTCTCAAGGTGGAGCTGAGTCATTGAATGAAGCTTGGGAAATGTACAAATCTATGTTGAGAAAATGTCCAAGTCATGGTTTTGATGCCATTACGAAAATGCATATTTTTTGAAATGGATTATAAACACAACCAAAACTTTTGTTGGATGCTATGGCGGGAGGATCACTTATGGCAAAGACAACATAAGAAGTGGTGTAAATTATTTAAAGAATGGCAAGGAACGACCATCAAGTCCAACATGGTCGAAGTTTGTTTCAAAAGAGAGAGGAAGCAAGTGATTCAAGATCAAATGAAGCTCTTTAAGCCCAAAACAAATTGTTCGCTCAACGAGTGGAATTTGTGCAAAAATTTGCAGAATTTTTAAAATTTCACAGGTTGTCGCCCGACGACAGGACTCATCGCCCGACGATGCGAGTCAGTAGCAACACCATTATTTTGTGAAATCTGCAGATTTTTGCCACAACGCGCAGGATCGCCCGACGACCAGATCCATCGCTCGACGATGGAAGGCAAAATCAACATCTTGATTTTTTCTTGTGAATTCTGAAAAATTGTATTGATTTTTTTTTACAAGAATGTCTATGTTTCTTTGTGTTGGTTTCATGACTTGCAGATGGCTCCAAAAAAGGCTTTTGGTTTGAAACCCGTGAGGGAGACTGTTGGAAATAGTTCGAGCCAACAGCGGAGTTTTGACGAGTGAAGATTTGTAAGAACAGATGCAGAAGACAAATTTAACATGCTGGTAGGAAGGTAGTTTGTTACGGAGAAAATGTTTTCCATTGATACTCATGGTCCATACAGGAAACCGATGCAAATGTTTCTTAGAAAAAAGTGGGATGTTCTCATAGATCCAGCCGACAAGATCAGCTATGGTTTAGTGATGGAATTTTATGCAAATGCTCTTTCGGCTGAGGGGGAGAAATTTCATTTCCGGACCACGGTAAGAGGAAAAGCTCCACATTTTGATAGGAACTCAATTAACAACTTTTTGGGAAACCCTCTACATTTGTGTTTGCATGAAATTGATAAATTCAACAAAGAGCTTGGAAAGTTGAGAAATCATGATTCTATTGCCAGTGCCATCTTGCTTGAATGGAGGAGTGTTGAGTTAAATGCAGTGGGCTTGCCTTTTCAATAAAATCGGGAGGATATGACACCCAAAGCTCAAGTTGTACTTCTTTTGGTTCTTCACAACATCAAAACTAAAATTCATAGGTCTTCCATTCCTATTGATGTTGCCTTGCTTGTTTAGTGTATCTTAGAGGACAAGGCGATGGATATGGTTGGCATTATCTCTAAAGAAATGCGATAATTTGTTGAAGGCACGAAGACAAAAGAGGTAAAATATTGGGTACCTCCTACTTTTCCTTGTCTTATCATTGCCATATTCTTAAAAAAGGGAATTTTAATGCCTGAGGAGATCAATGAAAAAGTGCGGGGGTGATAAATGATGATTATCTTGGCCGATACTGCTTGGGAAAATTGGCCATGAAAAGAAAGAAGAAGAATGTGGGTGAGTTTTCGGGTACTCGAGAAGTAGCTGAGGGTCTTGATTATTCTAAATGGGATCCTAAAATGAAGGAGACATGTAATTATACCTGGGACATGTTAGAAGTGCATTGAAGATCAGGAAGCTTCCTTCATGATTCCAGGGCGAAGCTTTTTCTTCATCAACCTAACCCGCAGAAGCATGTTACTTTCCCTTCCCAAGCTGAGTGCAATGCCTTCTGTGCTTGGCCCGAGGGCATCAACCTTTCTTTTCGGAGGGGGAAGCGCATGCTGGGGCACATGATGGTGTTGATGGCAATGATGGTGAAAACATGTACTTTTGAGTTTTTCGCAACAAAGTGAAGAATTTTTTTTAATTTTAGTTTTTATGTTTTCAAGTTTTTTGTGTGCTAGTTGTTAAATGTTTTTAATTATTGAAACAGTTGGGTGTGTTTTGAGTTACGTTTTGAAAAATTAGAATATTATGGTTGTAATTTGGGATCTTTCCCTTTTTAGTGGGTAATGGTACCCATTTTTTTGTTTTAAAAAAAACTTATCTCGATTAAAGTTGTTAGGTTATGCTTAAGTATATATTGTATTTCGTTTGTATAAAAAAGAGACAAAACAAAAAGAAAAGGGTTGAAGAAGTGCTCAAGGAGAAAGCTGATTCTTTGGGACTCGATCGATCTCGTGATTTGGGTGGTGATGATACAAATCTCAAATAATTTCACAAATAAGGTATTATTTTACCGTTTTTTAGAATGTTAGCATAATCATGAAAATAGTTTTTTAGGAAAATAGATAGTTATGTGTTGTTATGTAAATATGTGTGCATGCTTGAATCATTAGAACATAACCACAAAAGTGGGAGACTTTCCATTGTTTACAAAATTGTTAAAGTTTTAGTAATTGTTGTTTTAGCTCGAACGATTCATGTTAAATCTTGTTGTTGAGAAGATATCTTGGAAACTTAGAAGTGATCGAGGCATTGTTTCTTCTTTATGAGAGTTACCACCATTCCCGAAAGGGCTTCATCTAAACTTGTGAGTTTGTGAATCTTTGTGGACCATTTTGAGTTTTAAATTAATTTTTTTGGAATGAATCTATCATGAAGCTAACAAATTTCTAAGTATACCACTTATTAGTTCTTGATTCTTAAAGAATACCAAAGAAAGTAAATGATGATTCATACAAAAAACTTTTTGTCTATAAATAATTTACCCAATTTTGAAATTAACCTTTCGAAGAGAATTCATAAAAAAAATTGATAAAGAAATGTTTAAAGTTGGGGAGGTTGGGTATAGTATAAAAATAATTGGTGGCACAATGCATCCCAAAAAGAATTATTCTAAAAAAATATATATAAATAAATGTATCAAAGAAAAAAAAGAGAACGGTGCATTGTGAGTATGAGAAAGCAAAAGTCCAAGTAGAAAGAAGGACGAAGCAAAAATGAATGACATGAATATGTGAAATTCTCTTTATTATCTTTACCCATTTTTTTTAATGGCAGTGCATATATAATCCCTTGTTTTTAACCTTAGCCAAGTTACAACCAAGAAAAGTCCTTTGATGATCTATGTTTCCTTGATATTCTTTTCGATTTATTAGGTGAATGCATGAATTGTTCTGGATGTTAGCATAATTACTATTGAATGTGATTTGTCCCTGGTCTTAGGTACATAAGCCATATTCGGTTGATGGAGAGTAGTTGATTCATGTATGAACATGTTGTTACTAATTTATGCATAGATAGATGTTTGTGTTTATAACTTATTTCATTATCACGCCTTGATTCTGAAAACAATTAATTTGTGTTGTGGCCTCATCTTGTGAGTTTGAACCATCCAAATTGATCTTGTTGATATTGTTCCTCTAAATTCATCTTGTTATCTTAGTGTTTACCTTTGATTTGAGGATAATCAAAGATTATAGTTGGGGAGAGTTTTTAAGTGTCAACTTTTGCATAAAATTCATATTGATTATTGACACTATAATACCTTTTATTTTACTTTTGATTAGGTTAAATACTTATTTTAAGTCATTTTGCTCGAGTACAAAGAATTGTGAGTGTTTAATTTGTTTGTTAGTATTTCAGAAAAATATGTGCAGAAAATATGCCCAAAGGAAGAATTTAGGCTTTCTTAGCAAAAAGAAGCAAGTGTGATGATTCTGCAAAGGATCTCCCGGCGACAGGATGCGTAGCCCGACGAAAATGGTGAAAAAAGATGGTTCAATTCTGCATTGCTTCGCTTTTGGGTCGCCTAGCGAAAGGAGGATCGCTCGCGAAGCATTCTTGTCGCTAGGCGATGAAAGATGCTCTTTTGAGGTTTTAACACGCCCATCTGGTCACGTGTGGCATCTTGCCAGAATCGCTCGGCGATGCTTTATGGTTGCCCGACAATGCAGCGCAGACGACCATACTTTTCGCTACTTTTTTCCACCTTTTATGGGAACTTTCCACCAACTTTTATCTTGTGGAGGGAAGGAAATATAATAAAAAGTGTAGAAACCTTTTGTTCTATGGATCATAACATTATAACATTGAAAAACACTTTTTATTCTTATCTCTTGGGAGGAGAAAAAGAAGAACACTTTTGCATCTGGAATTAAGGAGACTTGAAGATTGATGTTCATCAACATCCATTGTTTATTCATTGAGCAAGGTATCATGATCATGAGTAGCTAAACACTTTTTGTGTCAAGGTTATAAGTAGTCAACCTAGACTTAATTTATTTCTTTTAATCACTTTGTATATGAACTTGGTTGAAGATTAATACATGTTGAATATCTTTGTGTCATTGTTATTTTTATGGTTTGGTTCATTATTGAGAAGTAAGTTGCAAGCATGACCTAAGATATGCATCTACTAATAAACAAGCTCTAGTCATATATTTGTGAGTTAGTACTCACTTGTATCAAGCTTTAAAGATTATCATGTTAATAGTTAGTTTGAGAGATAATTTAATGATTAACATGATAACACTCACAATATTTCTTAGACATGAGAAATATTGAGAGGATACGTGAATGTATTAATCATTGATTAGTTCATATGCAAGGTTAATTGAATAAATATGGAATAGGTTGATGAAA
This sequence comes from Vicia faba, assembly GCA_948472305.1. NCBI lineage: Eukaryota > Viridiplantae > Streptophyta > Magnoliopsida > Fabales > Fabaceae > Vicia > Vicia faba. The sequence continues at coordinate 1,396,334,006 of OX451738.1, read as the reverse complement.
ACAAATCTTGACATCCTTTTTATCAACAGAAACATTTTCAAACAACAATCGTTCTTTCATCCAAATCACCATTTAGTGCATGAAACTTAATCTTTTGTTACTAAAAGCAAATATCAAACCTTTGTTTATGATTCAAACACTTAAAGACACTCAAACTATAGAACAACATTAATATCACACAAATCCCTGAGGAAAACAATAATATAAATACTTGTGTTGAAAATACTACCGACCCCCATGCAATTTTTTCTTTATTTTGTTTCTAACCTTTTCCTTTCCTTTCATTTTCTAACCCTAATTATAATTAATTATTCATTAAACTAACTTAATTTTTTTCTTAACACTTATAATTTAGGTTCAGGTTTTTTTAACTAATATTTAATTTTCTTGATATAATTAATTAATTAATTAATTAATTGGGCTTTTTTTTCTTAAACATCAAAATCAATTAGAATTTAGGTTATTACTATTATCACTCAAATTATTTTCTACAAAATCACAAAAAAAAATCATTTTCTTTTTCTATTTTCCTTCATTTATTCATAGATCAAGTTTATAGGGCACACTCTCCAATGTAATAGTGTAGATTTACTTTCCGCATTTGTTCTATTATGTAACTGCTCACAAGATGTAATAGCTTAGGTTTAATTTTCCGCACTTTATTTTTCTGTACATATTAAACTGCTAGTAACTAGTGTTTGTATGGCAAGATAAAAAAAATCTATAAAATCCTAATATTCAAGATAAAATAAAATGAAAACAAACACTCTTCACACTTGCACCTTTAGGGTGACCTCTTTGTTGCCTTACAAATATTTGTCATCTCAAAAGTGGGGATACTTTAGCAAAAGACCCTCGATCAAATCATCATATCCTTTTCGAATAAAGATCAAAATCCCTCGATGACCCTTCGAGTTGCCTACAAAATAATCTAGTCCCTTCGAGTTTCCTACAAAATGATGATAGTCCCTTCGATAAAATTACTAAAGTATCCTTACTTGTTGCCTTCAATGACCATACGATGACCCTACACATGTCCTATCACATCCAATAGATAGGGATACCTACTAACTAGTGGTATGGATAGTATTATATCTAAAGGAGAAGGAAAATAATAAGAAAGACTTTAGTGGGTAAGAAACTCTTAATTTGTTGCTCACAACTTTTCTCAAAAACTTTTTTTCACACTATACTTTCAAACAAATATTTTAAATAATAACACTTTGTATACATTCTTAAGGATTGATACAAGAATCATTACAAAGTCATCCTTACATTGGTGATTTCAAAATATTTTCAAATAAATCACACACACAAAGAAAGTTTTCAAAAGTGAGCTAAGTAATTAAGAGTCCGTAGATAACTATGGGTGAAAAGGGTGCTAACACCTTCCCTGTTCATATCTTACCCCCCCCCCCCCCCCCCCCCCCAGAACTCAAAATCTATCAAAGGTGTTTTCTGTTCTTTTCACCTTTCCTAAATATTGGGTAAAAGAAAAGTCAGTGGCGACTCTAGCTATCCGCACATTTGGGTAAAACCAAAAATTCAGTTCTCCCACCATATTACAGAACTATTGAATCTATTGGGGATTACTACTTAAAAAAGAGGGGTTGCCTTAGAGTTTAAGATCACTTTACTTACTTTTAATTGTATGCTTTGATTGCTTTACTTTAAGAGTTTTTCTGGGTTTAATTGTATGTAAGATCCTATACTCGGATCTAGGGATGCCTTAAGTAAGTAGAAATAAATCATAAAGGCTGTATGGAATAGACGGATGTGGATAATATGATGGCTACGTTAGTGTGACACTTTGGTTTGTACTGGTGTTCCTTGAGTCATTCAATGATAACATTAGGCTTCTGCATGGTGTCGTTAAAACTAACTAACTTTTAGAACCTTAATTGACGCATCTTGGCCATTATAAGGTAATGAGATAGTCGGCTTTGGTGCATTCTAAGGTTGGTTGATACTCGAAACTACGCTCATTGAGATTTGACTCTCGAGACCTTTTGGTGGCAAGTCAGTTGCCGTGCTAAAATAAAGCCTATGAGAAAGGTACTATTTTAGGACAGGTTGAGCCAACTTAACTTCAATGGGGAAGGGTAATTACCTATGGACTTCATGCAAGCCATTAAAACTAAGGCTCTTGTGTGACTTGTTTGTGTTTGCTAACATGAACATGACATCATGACATCATAGCATCATATCATCATAACATAACATTTTTACTAACCATTTCAAGGATCTTAGGGATTTATGATGTAGGATTATCATAAGCCAGATTTATAGCAAGGGAAAAGAGGATTTATTTTCCTCTTTCCAGATGCTGTCAAGATAAAAATAAATTCTCTTAAGTTAAAGGATATGACCCACTTGATATGGTGAGCTTGATTCTTATAGGTGGAAATTCAAAGACGAAGACTCAAAGTTCTTCAGACGAAGCTGCAACCAAATTCAATTTCTATTCAAATTTAAATCCTATGAGATCCTTGAAAACATTGCATAAGCATCTACATATCATACATATCATTACATAATAGGTTTTCGAGACAAGATTTTTCATCTTCTTGCTGTTTATTTCAGCAGAAAATTACTCTTGAACAGACAGTCAAAGATCTCCAGGCTTAGAATGCTCAGTTCCAAGAGATGTTCCTGAACATAGCCAAGCGGCAAGAAGAAATGAAGGCGCTTATTGCCAAAGAGAAGAAGAAGGAGACAAATAAACCAATTGGCATCCTTAACATGGGGAGGAGGTTCATAAGTCTAATCAAGCAAGCTCAAAATTTTGATATCTCATCGGACGAAGATGACACTCAGGATGATGATGGTAAAAGTGTTAAAATTGAAAGAAGAAACCTTGGTTCTGACATGTTTCCTAACGAAGAGGAAGAAGACTATTTGGATGAACAGTATCCCCCTGCTGATGAGAAGTATAAGCTGTTAGAAGAGTGTCTGAAAGCTATGGATATCCAGAAAGTTCCTGGCTTAAACTTTGAAGAATTATGTTTAGTCTCAGGAGTCGTCATTCCTCCTAAGTTCAAAACTCCTCACTTTGCCAAGTATGATGAAGTTTCTTGCCCGAAGCTGCATTTGAGATAATATGTTTAGAAAATTCAACCACACACTGGTGACAAGAAATTGTGGTTGCATTTCTTTTAAGAGAGTCTGTCTGGAACACAACTAGAATGGAATTATCAACTTGAAGGTACCAATATCCATACCTGGAAGATTTGGCTGCAGATTTATATAAATAGTATCAATACAATTCTAATTTGGCACTAACCCACATGCAACTAAAGAGTATGTCCATGGGTTTTGAGGAAGGCTTTAAAGAGTATGCACAAAAATGGAGAGATCTTACAGGCAGAGTTCAACCTTCTTTGGCTGATAGGGAATTGGTTGACATATTCATTAGCATGCTAACAAGTCCTTTCTATAATAACCTACTTGTAAGTTCTTCAGTGGTTTCACTGAACTGATATTAACAGGGGAACGTGTTTAGAATGAAATCAAAAGCGGCAAAATTCAGGTGGCTACATCTTCGAATTTTGTGAAGAAGTCTTACAATACTAAGAAATAATCCAATGCTGTGTACGGCCAGAACGGTCGTAGTAATCACAACCAATCCGTGGGGGTAGTTCTTATCTCTAATCCTATACCACAACAACAACAACAATAGAATAATCAGCATAGGTAGGATGCATCCAGGAGACAGTTCACAAAAATCAACATACCATTGTCTCAATAATTGCAACACATGTTGAAGGCAGAGATGATTACATTGAAGGATCCTCCTTAGAATCTTAATACTTCCTCTCCCCGTTAAAATCCCAATGCAAGGTGTGCATATCACTCCAACAGTCTCGGATATGACACTAACAAATGTTGGGCTCTGAAGAATAAGATCCAAGACATGATTGACTCTAAGGAGAATAAATTTGATCCTCCTGAGACTCCTAATGTGATCACTGCACCTATGCCTCATCATGACAAAAATCAAGTCAACATCATGGAGGAAGCTGATAGAGACTAGGACATAGACAATTGGATTTCCCTACTACCGGCATTGGGCTCAACAATTGGAAGGCTAAAGATTTTATACAACTCTCCTTTAGTCAGGAGTAAATGATATTTTCTATTTTCTTGCTTTCAAGTTTTTGGTTATGTAATTTAAACAATAACTTTAAACCTTGTGCCTTACCGAAGCACGACGGTCCATTTGTTAGGTTTGTCATTTTTCACCCGCATATTTTCATTTAATAAATCATTGGACGCTTGCATTCAAATTTTTCACTCTTTGTCTTTATTTACTTTATTAATTTCAAAATAGCTATGTGTTCTTACACACACTCATACAACAAATTGCAGATCCGTATCCACCCTGGATCCCATTGATAACAATTTTCCTACTGCCAATTATGACTTCTAAAATCCGATCTACCAAGTCGGGGATGAAGATGAGGAATAGTGTGAATTAACTGGAGAGATTGCTAGGCTGTTAATGCAAGAAGAAAGATCCATACAACCGCATGAAGAGCCAGTCGAGGTTGTGAACCTGGGTATTGAATAGGACAAGAAAGAAGTCAATATAGGTGCCAACCTAGAAGACAATGTCAAAAAGAGATTAATCCAGATGTTGTGTGACTATGTTGATATCTTTGCTTGGTTGTACAAAGACATGACAGGGCTTGATACTGACATTGTGGTTCTCCGTCTATCGATGAAGGGAGGTTGTCCTCCTATAAAACAAAAGGTTCATCGTATGCGTCCCGAGATGTCTGAAAGGGTTAAAGTTGGGGTTTTGAAGCAGTTCAATGCAGGTTTCTTGGTTGTTATGTCCTATCTTCAGTGGGTTGAAATGTGGTGCCAATACCTAATAAGGATGGCAAGGTGTATATGGGTATAGACTACAAGGATTTGAACAAGGCAAGCCCCAAAGATAACTTTTGTTTCCGCATATTGATGTTCTGGTTTACAACACCGCTCATCATAAAGTATTTTCCTTCATAGATGGCATTTTTGGTTATAATCAAATCAAGATGATAGATAAATACATGGAGAAGATGACCTTTGTCACAAAGTGAGGAAATTTCTGTTACAAAGTTATGCCTTTTGGTTTGAAGAACACCGGCGCAACATATCAACTTGATATGGTAGCTTTATTCCATTACATGTCCATCACATGATAGAGGTTTACATTGATAACATGATAGCCAGATCTCAGACTGAAGAAGAACATCTCGACCACCTGCACAAGCTGTTTGAGAGGTTAAAGAAATACAAGTTGAGGTTGAATCCAAACAAGTGCACCTTTGGGGTAAGATCTGATAACCTCCTAGGTTTCATCATAAGTGGTAAAGGTATTGAAGTTGATCCTACCAAGGTTAAAGCCATTCAAGAAATTCAAGCTCCCCGTACTGAGAAGGAAGTCAGAGGTTTCCTGGGACAAATGAAATACATTGCCAAATGTATTTCCCATTTGACTGCTACTTGTGAGCCAATCTTCAAGTTGCTGAAGAAAGATAAAGTAGTGAAGTCGAACATCGATTGTCAGATAGCCTTTGAAAAAATCAAGGAGTACCTCCAGGAACCTCATATTCTGATGCCACCGGTTGAAGGAAAACCTTTGATCATGTACTTGAGAAAATTAGCGAACTCAATGGGGTGTGCATTGGGGCGGCATGACGAGTCTGGTCAAAAAGAGCATGTGATATACTATCTTAGCAAAAAGTTTACCGACTGTGAAATAAGATACTCACTGCTCGAGAAAACTTGTTGCGCTTTGGCATGAGTTACTCGCCGATTAAGACAGTATATGTTGACTCATACTACTTTGTTGATCTCTAAGATAGATCCAATAAAATACATATTCGAGAAACCTACTCTCTCCAGAAGAATAACAAGAATATCAAGAAGATCTTGCAGAAGATGATAGTGGAATACAAAGATGTGCATAAGATGTTACCATTTTCTCTTTGTGGTTATCGCACTTTAATACGTACATCAACTGGAGCAACCCCGTTCTCTCTAGTCTATGGTATGAGGTTGTCTTACCCGTTGAAGTCTAGATTCCTTCCCTAAGGATTATGAAAGATGCAAGTTTAGATGAAGACAAATGGAATTAGACTCGACCGGACCAAATAAAATTGATCGATTGAAAAAATGCTTGCAGTTGTTTGTCATGGTCCGATGTATCAGAAACGCATGATTAAAGCCTTTAACAAGAGTCAAACATCGGGTATACCAGGCTGGTGATTTGGTAATAAAGCGCATTAGCCTACCACAAGGTGATCCCATGGGCAAATGGAATCCCACATCCGAAGGGTCATTTATGATCAAAAAGATATTTTCTGGTGGTGCTGTGATACTTACTACCATGGATGGTGAATATTTTCCGCTCCCTGTGAATGCAGACATAATAAAAAAATACTATGCATAAAAGAGACCCGCTAGGTTGACAGTGTAGTGGTAGAAATGTTCAAGACTAAGCCATTGGATTTACTAGACTTTATACAAATCAAAATCAAAATCGCCACCGCGCTTTATTGTTTCCAAAGGAATGGTAAAAGAGCGAATAACCCAAAAAGGGGGAAAGATTCAAGGTAAGGGGGTTGGTTATGCAAATGGAAGGTATTAGCACCCTAGAAATATACGGTACTCCGCAGGAACCTCTTTGTAAAATCTGTATATTTTGGCTATAAAAATGTGTTGTATATAAAATGGATGGTAGAGGTGAGAAAAGAAATATATTTTTATGACGCGCGGTTGCGAACCTTTAGTGCCTACGTACCACCTTTCATGCAATAGGGGATCAGGGTACACGTAGTTCCTCTTTTAAAAATTTGAAACACAAGTGTGTTGGTTAATTTTAAGAGATAAGGCATCATCGTCATTGTCCGTGTGGAAAACATATTTACTACCCACAATCATGAGAAAGGAGAATTTGCATCATCTCAAAGTGGAGGACATGGCTTGGATTTTAAAATCAACAATGCCTCACTCAACACCCAAGTGGAAAATGTCTCTCTTCACTACGTATTGTAGAAGTATAGTTGTTTGCATCGCTACAAGGATTGACAAGAGTCTAATCTTTTAAGAAAAAGTTTAAGGGTAAAAGCCAAAGTGGCAAAAATGATTTGAAATGAGATTGGTTGACTTTTAGTCTTCTCATCAAAAAAATGTCAAAGTATTATTAAATTGATTGAGGTTTATTTATGAAAATGTTTTGAAAATGCATGCACCTAAGTCCAAGTTTATTATGAAGGTGTTTAGGTTTCAAAACAAGAAGAGTTTTCGAAAGGAGGGAGAAGATTTTTGAAATTAAAGAAGATGGGAGGAGGAGAAGAGACTATCCTAAAGCATAATGTAAAAGCTAAGGATAAGGACCATCTAACCAACAAGATGCCAAAATTTGACATTATGAGTCCAGATGGATTTCCCATTCTTTGGATTGAAACCAAGCAAGCAAAGATACTAGACCTCTTCAAATGTATTAAGTCTTCCAAAAAATTGGGCAGAGTAACGGCTGTATACGGGTGAATTCCAGATTACAAATCAAGGATGCAATCACAAAAACCTGCACACAAAAACAAATAAGCAACCCAATGTCTTGAGGTAAACCTCAAGAGCTCCAGACAAAATAATCAGATAAGATCACAAGGTCTCCAAGATAGGCCAAGGTTTCTAATCCTAAGTCCATAAAAGTCCACTGCTACATAATGCCAAGGATAGTAACCAAATAGTCCAAGTACCCTTAAGAGTTTTTTAGGGTTTATGTTGATTATTAAGTATCTTAGGAAAAGAAAAGAAAAGAATAGCTCAAGTGAGCAAAGTAAAAATGACAAGAATAAAAAAATGCTCAAATGAGCAAAGATAAAAAATGGCATGAAATGTAAAATGCTAAAAAATAAATAGTACATAAAGCATAAAAAGAATAAAGCATAAAATAAACTAGTCAATAATTAGTGGTTAGTTGGATGACCATCTTGAAACTTTCATTTGGAACTCATTAGAGGATTGGTAGAACCAAAGCCTCCACACAACAAGTTACATTTGCTTTTTGTCAAGTATATCATCCATTTGGAATTCTCACAAGTACTATTTAATGATCAACGATGTTTAAGTGATCCGCGTTGACCAAAGGTGTTAGATATCCATTAGAGGATTGGTAGAACCAAAGCCTCCACACAATGAATCTCAAGGTTATTGGATCAAAGAGATTAAATTAACATACTTGGGCTTGCAATAATAAGTTTGGGCCACGAATGATCATTTATTCGAATCGGGACAAAATTTAGCGCCATGTTAAGCAATCATAAGTGGACTTATATAGAAGTCACACCTATTTTGAGGCCGGTCAATAGCAATCTATGCACCATTTGTTTTGAGACATGATATAGAGATCATGCTCCAACAACACTTAGTGCAATAAGAAGGGGATGAGATGAAGGGGAATTAGGGTAAAAAATAAAACCACATTTGAATTAATATTTAATCAAACTATTATTAAAATCATTTATCCATTTTTTGTGGAGTTAGACTCAACACCATGGATCCAATGATGTTAATAAAGCCATGATAAAAAAATCAACCCAAGACAGCCAGAAAATATTCACAAAATGATAATATATTTAATATATGCATTAAAGGGTTTAAAAAATGTTTTAAAAATGGAAAATAATGGGGAAAAAGTCAATTATATTCAAATTAATCAAGAAATGAAAGATAAGACCATAGAAAAATCAGAAAATAGGTAAAGTAGTTATACAATTTTTTTGGGAATTTTTAAAAGTCAGAAACTATTTTTAAAAATTAAAATAAATGGGTAAAATAAACAAAAATGGTAAAAAATAGTTAAGTCAGAAACAAAAATAAAATAAAGTCACCAATATTTGTCACAATGTCATTGGATCATCCCATAATTTTTTCAGAATTAAAAAATGTGTAAAATTATTTTTTAAACATTTTAAACAAATCAAATGAGTGTAAAATTCATAAAAAATACCAAAACACAAAAATAAATTGTGGAAAAATAAAAATCAGAAAGAGAATAATCAAAAATATTTTTCATAATTTTTTCAGATTTTTCTGACTAAAAATGAATTTTCAATGATATTTTGAAATTTAAAACAATTAAAATATAAAAATCAGAAAAAGAAAATAAAAGAAAAAGATGTGGACCATTGGATGAGAGTCAAAACGCGTTAGTAAACAAATCCAAGGGATCTGGCGTGCTGTGCATATCATGGTCTTTACTGAATAAAGCACTGAATCAATCGTAAAATCAGAAATTCAAAAAATACAAATGGCACACTTTCATTTGTTAGAAGGTGACACGTTCCTCATCTTCAACCTCCAGCCTCACAAATTGCAGGTCTCTCAAACTGTAAAATCAGAAGCTCATACCTATGCCATTCGTTTCGTCTCTTCAAGACGAAGATAACCATACCCTCGCGCCATTTTTATATAAACTGTAACTCAAGCAATTTGGAAAGAAAGTTTTGAAAGGGGATTTGAAAATTCATGGTCAAAACGTCTTTCCAGATAAAAGTAAGTGTTGCGACTAGAAGCAGGGCAATGAGAGAAACACAATGGTACCAAAGTTTTGAAGAATTGTGGAAGGAATCTACCTATTAAAGTTGAGTTACAGAGCTCTGAAACTGGACTTTTATGGAGCAATATAGGGCACGATTCTTTAATGTAATGGTATGGTTAGCTTCAGGGAAGATCAAGGAAGGTGAATTGATGGAGAAAATGGATTGAAAAAGGCTTGAGAATAGGATTCAAAGTAGTTGAATTCATAGTTGTGAAGCAAGTTTGGCAGGGTGATTTTGGCTATCTATGCTTGAGAAAATGAATGGGATAGTACATGTATTTATAGGAGAAGCAAATGGGATCAAAAGGAAGAGTGAATGATGCATTTTGGAGGGAATTCGTGCAAACCTGATGCACGAGTGAAGTGTGATCCAAACTTCACCAAAACTCATCCAATTCTTGCATTTTAATGCACTAATCCACTTGGGAAAGTTGGCTAATCATGTTTAGACCCAAAACGCGTGCTAATTTGAGGTTTAGAGGTTGTAACATGAAATTCAAATTCTGACTTGCAGGGAAACTTCAATTCCAAGTTACCACATTTGAAATAATGGCATTTACACCTCAGGGAGTCTTAAGGCATGATTCTTGATGCTTTGGAAAGATGAGGTAACAAACTTTGCAATGGAAAAAGAATGGAATCAATTGGAGGCTTGAGCTGAAAATTACATGGAGTCAAAGTTGGAGAAAAAGAGTTGACTTTCCATACTTAGATATATTTCAAATTCTTCTTTAAAAAAGACCTATAATCTCTTGCATCCAAACATGGATTTCCACTTATAATTTACTCTTGAACCAAAAATATGGAATGAAGTAGATCTCTTTAATGACATTTTGCAATTTTAACCACTCAAAATATCCAAAAATTGAGCAAGTTATGACTTGTTGAAGTTGGACAAAAATCATGAAATGACCTATAATATTTTGCATTCTTAAGGAAACTTCCATCCATTTTCTTACTTTGCACATAAAAGAAGGAATGAATTACACATCCTTAAGATTATCATGGAAAAATAATGGGATCAAGGTGATAAAAATTGACCAAGTTATGACAATTTGAAGTCACATATGAAAAATTAGAGATTCAACTGGATGACTTGTGATCTTTCTTCTTCACCAAGTTCCTTCCACATGAAAACTATTTGGAACTTTTGAAGTGATTTGTTGGTAACTATTTGAAGAGAAGAATGTTTTTGGAATCACTCAAAAATGACAAAAGATGAGCAAGATATTCCTCTTTGAAGTCCAAAACTCTAGCCTCTAGATCAAGAGAATGCTTGGTGGAACTTTGCCAAGTTTGAACAAACTTTATGTGCCAATATTCTTCCTTTGTGAATAGAAATTGTTGAGGATGATGATGAGGACCTATGGCCACCAAAACCAATTTCATATCAACCTCAAAACAACTTCAATGGTGAGGTTTGAATCTCTCAAGCTTTTGACTAGGGCATGGAAATAAACTCATGAACCCATGAAGCAACTTGTTAAACCGCATTGCTTTTACCTACATTATCAACAAGTAAGACAAACAAATATTTCATTTTATTAACTAGAGATAAAAATCAAAGTACAATATCTATGATCACAAAAGCAAACAAATCAAGGTGCTTGGTAACTTCTCAAAGAGCAAAGCTAAAGATATGGAGAAGAACCAAAATCCCTAATGTGATTTTGTGGTGATTGAAACAATGTGGTATGATGAAAGGATCTTAGGGGGAAAAATTGGGGTACAACAGCTGCCCTTATTTAAGTTTCTTCTACTCGGAGATACGAAGGTTAAAAATCTTCGTGTCGACGTGATCGAAGACACTTAAATATAAAATAAACCCTGTTTTTGGCTCTAAGATGCCATGCAAATGTTTATGCATATGAATGCGTATGAATAGAAGAGACACAAAATAGCATTGGGGAGGCAACACAAAATGTAGAAGCAAAAGAGCAATCCCACCATGAAAATAAATCACTGGTAAACCACGAGAATAGAATCAGAGAGGAGGATAATAAGCATCGACGTTCACTGCCGATGTACTATTGTTGTTCTCTGAATATATCATACCACCGCCGTTCACTGACGATGAACTATCAACGTTCACTGAAGATAGCAAAAAGATAACAAACACCGACTTTCACTGCCGATGTACTACCAACATTTAATGAAGGTAGAAAGAGAAAATATCATACCACCGCCGTTCACTGACGATGAGCTATCAACGTTCACTGAAGATAGCAAAAAGATAACGAACACTGACGTTCACTGTCGATGTACTACCAACGTTCACTGAAGGTAGAAAGAGAAAATATCATACCACCGCCATTCACTGACGATGAACTATCAACGTTCACTGAAGATAAAAAAAGATAACAAACACCGACGTTCATTGCCGATATACTACCAACGTTCACTGAAAGTAGAAAGAGAAGATATCAAGTTTTCCAGAATTCTGGTGTTCTGCCAAGAACGGGTCTCGACTTTTTCTTTAACCAAGGAGAACTTCCTGGAAAGGGCACTATGTAACCTGTCTTAAATAAAGATACTACCACTTATTACCGAAAGGGAGCTGCAAAGAAAAATGGCCTTCCAAGGATATAAATATGACTTCCCGGAGAAATGCCATGATATTCCCGCTGAGGAGATAAAGTCTCCTTGTGCAAAATAAATGCACAAGAAAAAATTCAAAGTTTTCAGAAATCCATAATACACGACATCGTCATGCAACCACAAATCCAATTCAGAAAAATACCGGAACAAGACGGCCAAAGCAGATTCATCCTTTGAGAAATAAACACAAGAGGAAAGACCAAATTCAAAAGAGCGCTGCAGGAAAGGTCAGAACACAATGTCCACGAATGATGATTTTAGCAATGTATGATTCATGTATGAATGTACGAGTGCTATTGTGCATATGCTGATAAAAAGGATACATAATCAGTGCAGACAAACAAAACCGCCTCAATTACTAACAATATTGGGCTAAGCTTCAATCAGAAAGATCAATCCAGGAAAGGTGAAAGCGACTGCGGAAACCAAACCTATTGCATTAACTTCACTGAGGAGAACATACTCTGACTGTAGCTTAAATGAAACAGACACCGAGATAGAACACCCTGCTTCCGGGTTCATCGGAGAAACAATTTTACAAAAGTAACATGCCTATTGGAGATTGCAAGATCAACCTTAAATAAGGCAAACTGACGTCGAAACAACCAAACCGCATTGGGGATTTCAAGCCTACCTCCCAAAAGAAAAGAAACAGAGGGTTGAAAAATTTCACCACGAACCCTCATTCCAACAAGAGATGCCCTGGGATAACCCTCCCAGGAGATCAAGAAGTCAACACTAGTGTCGATACTGTAAAAAGAGCGACACCTCAGCACACCAAGGGAATAAAACCTTTTATCATATGAGGGAAGATTTTGCTGGGGAAGCTGGGACGAAGGCTTATGACCATGCAAACCCAAAATCAAAATCGAATCAAGACTTGACTGGGGATAATGGGATCACCAACCCAAATACTGTACTTTGTACCCACTGATATCGTCTTTAACTATCTGGGAAACACACAAAGATTGCGCACATACCAGCAAAATTACCTGAGAAAACCTTTATGAAGGAAGTAAATCTTCTTAAAGCAACCAGAATTTGTTCATCCCTGGGATCACCATTTTTGTTGTCAATGTTTCATCACAAATCCCAAAGTAAATTGAATTGTAAAGATCTCATTTTTTTTGAAAAGTCAATTTTGCTTTTTAATCTCTTTGCTTTAAAAGTTATTATCAGTAATAAATGAAGTCTTTGCAAGCTAAATAAAATTAAGAATACAAAGAATTGGGCAAAAGCTCGAATTTCATTAATAGAATGGTCATCTGCGAATGGCGAGACTCCATGGATGATTACAAAATTTGGGAAATGGTAATACATAATGGAAAAGATACATTGAGATACAATGACCACTATCCCCCCTAACAACTTTTGAAATCCTGAGCAACAACCTCCGTTAAAGTATGGTGAGGATCTGAGAAGATTGTTGCTTTGATGATCAAGTTTCGTCTGACGTAGTTACTTGCCAAGAAAATCCCTAACTTTTGCCTAAGCTGCCCTTGCGGGTTTTCAACTTAGCGGGAAATATATTCTGTTTATGTCTCTAATTTTTTCCTAGACCGCCCTTTCGGGTTTTCGGCCTACCGAGACACTCCTTTTTGCCTAAGCCGCCCTTTCGGGTTTTCAACTTAGCGAGCTGTTCTTTTATTTCTTTAGGCGAAGTATTTCTTAACTGCGTCAACATTCATGGGACGTGGGAACTCCTCGTCATCCATAGTTTCAAGAATTATTTCACCACCAGAGAAGGCTTTCTTGACAACATACGGGCCTTCAAAATTGGGAGTCCACTTTCCCCTAGAACCAGCATTGAAAGACATGATCTTTTTGAGCACGGGGTCGCCTTCTCTGAATTCACGAGGTTTGACCTTTTTATCAAATGCTTTCTTCATTCTTTTCTGATATAACTGCCCATAACACAAAGCTGTCATTCTCTTCTCTTCAATCAAATTCAATTGGTCAAACCAATTCTGAACCCATTCAGCCTCTGTCAATTTGGCTTCCATTATCACATGCAACGAGGGAATCTCTACCTCGACAGGGAGTACAACTTCCATTCCATACAGTAGGGAAAATGGGGTTGCTCCTATTGAAGTGAGAACAGGTGTTCGATAGCCATGCAGAGCAAAAGGGAGCATTTCATGCCAATCCTTATAAGTGACAACCATTTTCTGGATAATTCTCTTGATATTCTTATTAGCAGCTTCAATAGCCCCATTCATCTTTGGCCTGTATGAAGATGAATTATGATGGACAATATTGAATTCTTCACACAGTTCAATCATCATATTGTTGTTTAAATTTGAGCCATTGTCAGTGATGATTCTGCTTGGCACACCGTATCGGCATATAAGATTGTTTTTTATGAAACGCACCACCACCTGTTTGGTAACATTGGCATATGAAGCAGCCTCTACCCATTTGGTAATGTAGTCAATTGCTACCAAGATGAAATGGTGTCCATTCGAAGCCTTGGGTTCTATCATCCCGATCATGTCAATACCCCACATAGAGAAAGGCCATGGAGAGGAAATCACATTGAGAAGTGTCGGAGGCACATGGATCTTATCTGCATAAATCTGGCATTTATGGCACTTCTTTGCAAATTTGTAACAATCGGATTCCATTGTCAACCAATAGTATCCTGCCCTTAGCATATTTTTAGCCATTGAATGTCCATTAGCATGAGTGCCAAATGAACCTTCATGAATCTCATGCATCAACATGTCTGCTTCGTGTCTATCCACGCATCTGAGCAAGACCATGTCAAAATTTCTCTTGTATAGCACATTTTCACTGAGGAAGAAACTGCCTGCCAATCTTCTCAGTGTCTTTCTATCTTTCTTTGACGCACCAAACGAATATTCCTGAGTCTGAAGAAAATTTTTGATATCATAATACCAAGGTTTTTCATCTGCTATCTCCTCTGTTGCAAACACATGAGCGGGCCTATCTAGCCGTCGAATTGTGATTCGGGGTATATTATTCCAAGCATTTACTTGGTACATGGAAGCCATAGTTTCCAGAGCATCTACCATTTGGTTTTCATCTCTAGGAATGTGATGGAATTCAACTTTATTGAAGAAGGCGGTAATCTTCTAGCATAATATCTGTAAGGGATCAAGCCAGGGTGACGAGTGTCCTACTCTCCTTTAATCTGATTTATTACCAAAGCTGAATCACCATACACATCTAAAATCTTGATTCTGAGATCAATAGCTTCCTCAAGACCCATGATGCAAGCCTCATATTCTGCCATATTATTAGTGCAAACAAATGTTAACCTCGCTGTAAAAGGAATATGCGATCCATTAGGAGTGACAATCACAACACCAATCCCTTTACCATAAGAATTCACAGCTCCATCAAATACCATACTCCAACGAGATTCAGGGCCGGGGCCCTCCTCAGGCAATGGTTCATCACAATTTTTATTTTGAAGAACATCACATCTTCATCGGGGAATTCATATCCTACAGACTGATGATCTTCCACCGGATGGTGAGCAAGATAATCTGCTAACACACTACTTTTGATAGCTTTTTGAGTGCAGTATTCAATATCATATTTAGATAACAACATCTTCCAGCGGGAAATTCTCCCAGTAAGAGCAGGCTTTTCAAAAATATACTTGATTGGATCCATTTTGGAGATCAACCAAGTAGTATGATTTAACATATACTTCCGCAAACGCTTTGCCGCCTAGGCCAAAGCACAACATGTTTTTTCTAGCATAGAATACCGCGATTCACAATCAGTGAACTTTTTGCTGAGATAATAAATGGTGAACTCTTTCTTTCCTGTTTCATCCTGTTGTCCCAGAATACAACCCATGGATTTATCTAACACTGTCAGATACATAATCAATGGTCTTCCTTCTACAGGAGGGAGCAAGATAGGAGGTTCAAGAAGATACTCTTTAATACTTTCAAATTCCCTTTGGCAGTGATCTGTCCACACACAACCTTGATCTTTCTTTAACAACTTAAAGATCGATTCACATGTTGCAGTCATGTGGGAAATAAATCTGGAGATATAATTCAAACGCCCGAGGAAACCCCTGACTTTATTTTAAGTTCTTGGCGCTGACATTTCTTAAATTGCCTTGACTTTGTCAGGGTCAACTTTAATTCCTTTCTAGCTAACAATAAAACCCAACAATTTCCCTGATCTAACTCCGAAGGTGCATTTATTTGGATTCAGGCAGAGACGATACTTCCTCAAACGCCGAAACAACTTCAACAAATCTTCTATATGCCCTTCTTCAGTTTGGGATTTGGCAATCATATCATCAAAATATACTTCGATTTCCTTGTGTATCAGATCATGGAATAGGGTTGTCATAGCCCTCTGGTACGTTGCACCAGCGTTCTTCAACCCGAAGGGCATCACTCTGTAACAGAATGTTCCCCAGGGTGTGATAAACGTTGTTTTTTCCATGTCCTCTAGAGCCATTCTTATTTGATTATACCCGAAAAATACGTCCATGAACGAGAATACCTTGAATTTTGCTGTGCTATCCACTAACATGTCAATGTGAGGCAATGGAAAATCATATTTTGGACTAGCTTTATTTAGATCTCTGTAATCTACGCACATGCAGACTTTTCCATCTTTTTTCGGTACAAGGACAATATTGGCAATCCATTGAGGATACACTGATGTCAAAAGAAAACCAGCATTAATCTGCCTTAGGACCTCCTCCTTGATCTTTACTACCATATCTGGATGGGTTCTTCTCAACTTTTGTTTAACTGGCGGACACTCTGGCTTCAACAGAAAGCGATGCTCGACAATGTCTGTATCTAGACCAGGCATATCTTGATAAGACCAAGCAAAAATATCCACGTACTCTTTCAATATCTCGATAAACCCGCTCTTCACATCAGGATGCAACGATGCTCCAATCTTAACCTCCTTCCAATCTTCTTCTGAACCCAAATTAACCACTTCCAAAGGCTCCTTATATGGATGAATGGTATTCTCCCCGTGCTCAAGCAACCGTGAGACCTCTTCTGGAATCTCATCATAATCTTCTTCTTCAGCCCCAAACACAGGACAATCAAAGTTGGGAGAGGGTGCAGGGTCATTGTATTCAACGGGTTTTTTAATTAATCTGCAAATGTGATTTATGATTGCTTTTAGAAACTGACACATATAACAAGTGATCATGCAAATTAGTTTTCACTTATTATTTATTTTGAAAGGGTTTTTATTTATTTATTACCATTTCTCAAGAAAAGGCAGAAAATAAAAGACATAATTTGGAAGCAAAGATAACTTTTATTAATGATCTTATCAATTATAGCAAATAGATAAGCCCTACAACATTAATACTTCCACCTTGGGCATAGTGAAAGCTTTTCAAAAGAAAGAAACAGATTAACAAAAAAAATTACTTTGAAACATGTATGCAAGAAGGAACATCAATGGTGACCCAGTTCTGAACTCGGACTCCATGCGTCACATAATTAGGTGCTTCCTGCTCTGCTTCATCCTCTTCAACATCATTAATTCCAAAACCAATCGGATGGAGGTAGCCTCTGCTGCGGAAAATATCATGATAATTGTTCACAGAAGACTTTGATTTCCAATTTTCGCCTTTACCATTCCTCAAAGAGAAACCTAAACCAGCTCTGTTTTTGTTCACGGGTGGATCCACAAGTCGTCCCCAAACTGCATTATAACCATTGTGCACAACCTGCTGCGCATCCTTCAAAGAAACCACATAATTCTCATTTTTACTTATGTTGTCAATGGATAGGGCTTGAAACTGGGTTCCAACAGCAACCTCATCTGCAGAGGCATATTCTTCCTCTGACTCTTCTTCCATCAAACAAACTTCAACCATATCAATCTCGTGATAAACATCTCTATGTCATGTGATCTTGATAGTCCCATTGTCTAACATCAGCTGAACACCCTCTCTCATAATACAACATCCTCGGGGGTCTCTACAACAAACTATGCAAGACCCATATTGGTGTTCCACCTAACCAGCAGTACGACAAAAGGTAGCATGCAACTGTACGAGATCTTCATTCAAATGCTCTACTTTAAAAATTATGAATTCACCCGGACATCCAAAAACCATATTCACTTCCTCCTCAAATTCTGCCCTAGGCCTGATTATATGGATTAAACCTTCATCCATCATCTCCTGTAAATCAACCTTTATCTTCTCCAAACCCTGGATGTTTGTACTGCAAACAGCACAGCTGACATGGTCATGCATATAATAACTGAATTCACATAGATCTGCGTGCATCTTTACCAAATCCCGTCTAACCAGATTAATGTCAAAATCCGGAAATCAATGGGACAACCGGCCACCATATTCACAACATTCACTCCCCCGTGCTTGGGTAGAGGATTGTATTTCACATTAGGTCCCATGTCTTTAAAAGATAAATTCCAGACTTCACCAACCTTTACACTTCGGTCCTTAAAGGATAACAATTCACAAAACTATGTCCTGGTGCTCCCTGATGAAAGGCGCGTGTCTGGTCTGCTTTGTAATACCAAGGCAAAGGTGATGGTACTGCTGGAGGTGGTCGTGTCTCGACCAACTTATTCTAAATCAATGCTGGTAGTAGCTTTGCATAACTCATGGGAATAGGGTCATAGTTCTCCCTTCTCTGATTATTCCCTTGGTTCCCCTGCTGGGATTGTCTTTGATAAGCAACGATAGTTGGAGCGACATTTATAACAGGAGTCACTGAAGCAACTTGCTGGTGGCGCTGAAAATTCCTTCTAGGAGAATTCACTCTCCTCTCTTGTATGACAGCATTGGTATCCCCCTCTTTCTTCTTTGTAAACCCATAAGCTGGCTTCTTCATACCTCCAGATCCTTCACCCTTTGTCAAACGGCCTTCTCTTACTGCCTCTTCTAGGCGGACACCCATTCCTACCATCTCTGTAAAATCACTCGGGGAACTTGCTACCATTCTTTCATAGTAGAAGGAACTCAGCGTCTTTAGAAAAATTTTAGTCATTTCTTTTTCCTCCATGGGAGGAATCACTTGTGCAGCCACTTCGTGCCATCTCTGCACATACTCTTTAAACGATTCTCTATATTTTTGAACCATGGCCCTAAGCTGGTCACGATCGGGTGCCATGTCCACATTGTACTTGAGTTGTTTTATGAATGCTTCTCCCAAATCATTAAAGGTATGGATGTTGGCGCTATCTAAACTCATGTACCATTTCAACACTGTGCCGGTTAGACTATCCTAAAAAAAGTGAATTAGCAGGCGCTGATCATCGGTGTGGGTTGACATTCTCCTTACATACATCACCAAATGAGCATGAGCGAAAGTGTTGCCCTTGTACTTCTCAAACTCAGGGACCTTGAACTTAGCAGGCACTTTAACATTTGGGACCAAACACAGCTCATTCACGTTCTGCCCAAATAACTCTTTTCCCCTAAGAGCCTTTATCTCTCTTTGCATTCTATCAAACTGCTCTCGGAAATCATCCATTCTATCATAAAGACCCGACAGAGGGAAAGGACGACACACATCTTCAAACGGAACCAAATTCACCGAAGGAGGTGCAGCAGGAACAGTATGCACCGCAGGAGGTGCTGGAGTACAACATTTGGAACCAATGGAGCATCTTGGGGCCTAAATTGAAACCTTCAGGTGCAAAATTCTCCGGCATTCCCCATGGATAACCCTGAGGCATACGGTTCTGAACAATAGTCGGAGTAGCAGATACGGGAACAGCAGGAACTTCAACATTTGCCCTTGTTGGTTGAGGTTGAACACTCGGTGGCTGATTCTGAGCAGCCACCAGAGCTTCCATCAGAGTAGTCAAATTGGCCAAGCCAGCCTTAAGAGTAGAAACTTCTTTGCATAGCTCGCGATTCTCCTGTTCCAAATTGTCCATCTTCTTTTTGAAGTTAGTCCGAGTGTTGTAGTGATGAGTCAGCTTGTTGAACGAAGCAAAGAAGCTGGGTAAGGCACCTGGGTATGCATAATAAATGCAAGAAATATGTGCAATATTATGCATTTCATGCAATGCACATGATTATTTTTATTCCATCATTCTAATATTTTAAGGGATTTAAGATCTATAGACATATTGCAAATATCAAAACAATAACACATTTAAAATACTGAAAATTCTTTATTATAATAATTTCAAAATGGATTACAAGTATCAATGATCCCAAGTACAAGATGAAAATACAATCTAAAAATCCTGAGAGAAAGAAACTGATAGAGATCAATCTGTACGCTGGCGCTTCCCTGTGAGTCTGGCAATCTGAGCCCTCAACCTCTGGTTTTCTTCCACCCGTCTGATGGCAAGCTCCTTCCAATCATCTGAAGTAGGAAGTGAGTAATCAGCACCTGTTTGAGGCTTAGGATAAAATAAATCCCCTTGCCTCTCCATAGACTCCACCGCTCGACTCTCAAGGATCTCGATCAAATCGTCTTTCTCCTTTAAGTCTGCATTGTAGGAACTCTCTAAAGTCTGGAACTTGTTCTTCCAAGCATCCCTTTCTTGTTGCATCCTAACCAAAGCGAGCTACAATTATTCTAGATCATATAATAAAGGAGGAGCGGTCTTCACAAATAAATCAGGCATGGGTGTCTCCCGAGTATATGACATTTTCA
Source organism: Vicia faba (assembly GCA_948472305.1). Classification (NCBI taxonomy): domain Eukaryota; kingdom Viridiplantae; phylum Streptophyta; class Magnoliopsida; order Fabales; family Fabaceae; genus Vicia; species Vicia faba. The sequence continues at coordinate 1,396,313,195 of OX451738.1, read as the reverse complement.
ACTGAATGGCTCTCGATTGGACCCACTGAAGATATGGCTCTAAAGAAACAGCACCCCTAGGCCCCAAATCTTTCCTACTCTTCTTATGAATGTGACGCCAGGCCTTCGCAATCTTCTCCCTAGCTTCCTTGTGGTCTTCTCCCTCCTTCAGAAAGAAACTACTCAAATGAATACTGTTCGGTTTATCTCTCATCGGATAATCAAGCTATCGCCGTGCAAGAACAGGGTTATAGTTAATTCCCCCCTTTGTACCAAGAAGAGGTACATTGGGGAAACTACCACAACTATCAACAATATCTATATCATGATAAGCTCGACGATACCAATTAATATCCAAGTGAGTAAGTGCCATGATCTTAGGAGCCCAACGGGGTTCCTTCTTGACATCCCAAAAGGCATCAGACTGAGGCATATGAGAGATGAACCATCAGTACAACAAAGGCGTGCAACAGATAATCATTCCTCCATGATAAGAACTCCGAAGATAAACAGAGTAATAAGCATCACCTAACAGTGTAGGAACCAGGTTCCCAATCATGAAAATCCTGATAGCGTTAATGTCGACAAACTTGTCCTCATTAGGAAATAAGAACAAGCCATAAGCAAGTAAAGAAAATATGGCCTCAAAATCAACCGTACTCTTCATTCTGGCAAAGTAATGAGCTTTCTCCAATAAGAACTGAGCCTGTAATCCTCTAATCCCTCCTTTAGTAGTCATATGGGCTTCCACCTCAGGCTTCCCCAGATGAATCAAAGCAGCAATCTCATGTGGTTTTGGCTCACCCTCCAAACCAGTAAAAGGAACTAGATTGGTAATGGGTAAATCCAATAGCTAAGAATACTCCTCCAGTGTAGGCATCAGCTGATAATCAGGAAAAGTAAAGCAGTGATACACCAGATCATAGAGCTGGACCAAGGTCGAGAGAATACCCTCCTTCATCTTCAGCTTCATGAGAGGAATAATGGATCCATACTTCTTCCGAAAGTCTGCAGGACACTCTATCTCTGGAATCAGACTGATCAGCTCATCCATCTTGGTATCCTTGAAACTGTATTTCCCGGTCTTTCTCTTTCCAGAATCCATGGTTAAAAGTACCTGAGATATTCACAAATAGTCAACCTGTAAATCCCTTGAAATATTGTTTTCTTCAAAAGATGGTTATGAGTGCATGGATGCATGATGCAACAATCACACACAAGATCACACATATAAGGTTCATAGGTTCAACTTCACGAGCATGAGGTCGAAGGTACTACCCATAAGGGGTTTGTCTAAGAGTTATCACCTGCCAAACAAGGTTCTAGAGGTTCCCAGAGTCTACATCCTTCCTTTGGATATTACTAACTTCCCGATTAACTCGGTAATTAGTAATATTCTCAAGAAAGACTCGTCCGAGCATAGTATTGTGTGACAACTATTTCTGGATTACACCGTCATAGCTTCTGCACTACACCTAAAAGGCCAAGATGGGTTTGGTATTCTACGGTCCTCAGTTTCAGCAGGCTCCCAGGTTGAAAGCAGTACGTCTTCCCGATTACTCGGTAAACGACACTACAGTCAAAGGGGCCTCCACTGAGTGGGGGATCTCATGCCTCCTTTTTTGGGATTACTCCCTCAAAGTTAACAAGACTATATCGCCCGTCCTATCTTAAAGTTTTCCCAAGTCCGGGTATAGGACTTATGAGTAATCACCAAGCACCCTGAAAACCAGGAAAAATCCAGACAAACATATATACAAATTATAACACATAAACAACAATAACACATATACAGATATAAACAAAGATAGGCTTAACCCACTTAGGGATGGACCAGCAAGAGGTCAATCTTTCCCCAGTGAAGTCGCCATTTTTTTGTAGCGGTAGAAATGTTTAAGACTAAACCATTGGATTGACTAGACTTTATACAAATCAAAATAAAAATTGCCACCGCGCTTTATTGTTTCCAAAGGAATGGGAAAAGAGCGAATAACCCAAAAAAGGGGGAAAGATTCAAGGTAAGGGGGTTGGTTATGCAAAAGGAAGGTATTAGTACCCTAAACATCTACGGTACTCCGCAGGAACCTCTTTGTAAAATTTGTATATTTTGGCTATAAAAATGTGTTATATATAAAATGGATGGTGGAGGTGAGAAAAGAAATTTATTTTTATGATTTTTTCACCCACCGCGGTTGCGAACCTTTAGTGCCTACATACCACCTTTCGTGCAATAGGGGATCAAGGTACACGTAGTTCCTCTTTTAAAAATTTGAAACACAAGTGTGTTGGTTAATTTTAAGAGATAAGGCATCATCGTCATTGTCCGTGTGGAAAACATACTTACTACCCACAATCATGAGAAAGGAGAATTTGCATCATCTCAAAGTGGAGGATATGGCTTTGATTTTTAAATCAACAATGCCTCACTCAACACCCAAGTGGAAAATGTCTCTCTTCACAACATATTGTAGAAGTATAGTTATTTGCATCACTACAAGGATTGACAAGAGTCTAATCTTTTAAGAAAAAGTTTAAGGGTAAAAGCCAAAGTGGCAAAAATGGTTTGAAATGAGATTGGTTGACTTTTAGTCTTCTCATAAAAAAAGTCAAAGTATTATTAAATTGATTGAGGTTTATTTATGAAAATGTTTTGAAAATGCATGGACCTAAGTCCAAGTTTATTATGAAGGTGTTTAGGTTTCAAAACAAGAAGAGTTTTCGAAAGGAGTGAGAAGATTTTTGAAATTAAAGAAGATGGGAGGAGAAGAAGAGACTATCCTAAAGCATAAGGTAAAATCTAAGGATAAGGACCATCTAACCAACAAGAAGCCAAAATTTGACATTATGAGTCAAGATAGAATTCCCATTCTTTTGATTGAAACCAAGCAAGCAAAGATACTGGACCTCTTCAAATGTATTAAGTCTTCACAAAAATTGGGCAGAGTAACGACTATATACGGGTGAATTCCATATTACAAATTAAGGATGCAATCACAAAAACCTGCACACAAAAACAAATAAGCAACCCAATGTCTTGAGGTAAACCTCAAGAGCTCCAGACAAAATAATCATATTAGATCACAAGGTCTCCAAGATAGGCCAAGGTTTCTAATCGTAAGTCCAGAAAAGTCCAATGCTCCATAATGTCAAGGATAGTAATAAAATAGTCCAAGTACCATTAAGAGTTTTTTAGGGTTTATGTTGATTATTAAGTATCCTAGGAAAAGAAAAGAAAAGAAAAGCTCAAGTGATCAAAGTAAAAATGACAAGAATAAATAAATGCTCAAATGAGCAAAGATAAAAAAATGGCATGAAATGTAAAATGCTAAAAAATAAATAGTACATAAAGCATAAAAAGAATAAAGCATAAAATAAACAAGTCAATAATTAGTGGTTAGTTGGATGACCATCTTGAAACTTGTATTTGGAACTCATTAGAGGATTGGTAGAATCAAAGCCTCCACACAACAAGTTGCATTTGCTTTTTGTCAAGTATATCGTCCATTTGGAATTCTCACAAGTACTATTTAATGATCAACGATGTTTAAGTGATCCGCGTTGACCAAAGGTGTTATAGATCCATTAGAGGATTGGTAGAACCAAAGTCTCCACACAATGAATCTCAAGGTTATTGGATCAAAGAGATCAAATTAACATACTTGGGCTTGCAATCATAAGTCTGGGCAACAAATGATCATTTATTCAAATCGGGACAAAATTTAGCGCTATGTTAAGAAATCGTAAGTGGACTTATATAGAAGTCGCACCTATTTTGAGGCCGGTCAATAGCAATCTATGCACCATTTGTTTTGAGACATGATATAGAGATCATGCTCCAACAACACTTAGTGTAATAAGAAGGGAATGAGAAGAAGGGGAATTAGGGTAAAAAAGAAAACCACATTTGAATTAGTATTTAATCACACTATTATTAAAATTATTCATCCATTTTTTGTGGAGTTAGACTCAACACCATGGATCCAATGATGTTAATAAAGCCATGATCAAAAAATCAACCCAAGACAGCCAGAAAATATTCAAAAAATAATAATATATTTAATATATGCATTAAAGGGTTTAAAAAATGTTTTAAAAAATGGAAAATAATGGGGAAAAAGTCAATTATATTCAAATTAATCAAGAAATGAAAGATAAGACCATAGAAAAATCAAAAAATAGGTAAAGTGATTATACAATTTTTTTGGGAATTTTTAAAAGTCAGAAACTATTTTTAAAAATTAAAATAAATGGGCAAAATAAAAAAAAATGGTAAAAAATAGTTAAGTCAGAAACAAAAATAAAATAAAGTCACCAATATTTGTCACAATGTCATTGGATCATCCCATAATTTTTTCAGAATTAAAAAATGTGTAAAACTATTTTTTAAACATTTTAAACAAATCAAATGAGTGTTAAATTCATAAAAAAATACCAAAACACAAAAATAAATTATGGAAAAATTAAAATCAGAAAGAGAATAATCAAAAATATTTTTCATAGTTTTTTCAGATTTTTTGGACTAAAAATGAATTTTCTATCATTTTTTGAAATTTAAAACAATTAAAATATAAAAATATGAAAAAGAAAATAAAAGAAAAAGATGTGGACCATTGGATGAGAGTTAAAATGCGTTAGTAATCAAATCCAAGGGATCTAGCGCGTTGTGCATATCATGGTCTTTACTGAATAAAGCACTGAATCAAATGTAAAATCAGAAATTCAAAAAATACAAATGGCACGCTTTCATTGGTTAGAAGGTGACACGTTTGTCATCTTCAATCTCCGGCCTCACGAATTGTAGGTCTCTCGAACTGTAAAATTAGAAGCTCAGACCTATGCCATTCGTTTCGTCTCTTCAAGACGAAGATAACCATACCCTCGCGCCATTTTTATATAAACTGTAACTCAAGCAATTTAGACAGAATGTTTTGAAAGGGGATTTGAAAATTCATGTTCAAAACGTGTTTCCAGATAAAAGTAAGTGTTGCGACTAGAACCATGGAAATGAGAGAAACACAATGGTACCAAAGTTTTGAAGAATTGATGAAGGAATCTACCTATTGAATTGAGTTGCAGAGCTCTGAAACTGAACTTGTATGGAGAATTATAGGGCACGATTCTTTAATGTAATGGTATGGTTAGCTTCAGGGAAGATCAAGGAAGGTGAATTGATGGAGAAAATGGATTGAAAAAGGCTTGAGAAAAGGATTCGAAGTAGCTGAATTCTGAGTTGTGAAGCAAGTTTGGCAGGGTGATTCTGGCTATCTAAGCTTGAGAAAATGAATGGGATAATACATGTATTTATAGGAGAAGAAAATAGGATCAAAAGTAAGAGTGAATGATGCGTTTTGGAGGGAATTCGTGCAAACCTGATGCACGAGTGAAGTGTGATCCAAACTTCACCAAAACTCATCCAATTCTTGCGTTTTGATGCACTAATCCACTTGATAAAGTTGGATAATCATGTTTAGAACCAAAACGCGTGCTAATTTGAGGTTTAAAGGTTATAACATGAAATTCAAATTCTGACTTGCAGGGAAACTTCAATTCCAAGTAACCACCTTTGAAACAATGGCATTTCCACCTCAGGGAGTCTTAATGCATGATTCTTGATGATTTGGAAAGATGAGGTAAAAAACTTTACAATGGAAAAAGAATGGAATCAAGTTGAGGCTTGAGCTGAAAATTACATGGAGTCAAAGTTGGAGAAAAAGAGTTGACTTTCCATACTTAGATATATTTCAAATTCTTCTTTAAAAATGACCTATAATCTCTTGCATCCAAACATGCTTTCCAATTACAATTTGCTCTTGACCCAAAAAGATGGAATGAAGTAGATTTATTGAATGACATTTTTATATTTGAACCACTCAAAATCTCCAAAAATTGAGCAAGTTATGACTTGTTGAAGTTGGCCAAAAATCATGAAGCGACCTATAATCTTTTGCATTCTTAAGGCAACTTCCATCCATTTTCTTACTTTTCACATAAATGAAGGCATGAATTACACATACTTAAGATTATCATGGAAAAAGAATGGGCTCAAGGTGATAAAAATTGACCAAGTTATCACAATTTGAAGTCACATATGGAAAATTAGGGATTCAACTGGATGACTTGTGATCTTTCTTCTTCACCAAGTTCCTTCCACATGAAAATTCTTTGGAACTTTTGAAGTGATTTGTTGGTAACTCTTTGAAGAGAAAAATGTTTTTGGAATCACTCAAAAATGACAAAAGATGAGCAAGATATGCCTCTTTGAAGTCCAAAACTCTAGCCTCTAGATCAAGAGAATGCTTGGTGGAACTTTGTTAAGTTTGAACAAACTTTTTGTGCCAATATTATTCCTTTGTGAATAGAAATTGTTGAGGATGATGATGAGGACCTATGGTCACCAAAACCAATTTCATATCAACTTCAAAACAAATTCAATGGTGAGGTTTGAATCTCTCAAGCTTTTGACTAGGGCATGGAAATAAACTCATGAACCCATGAAGCAACTTGCTAAACCTCATTGCTTTTACCTACATTATCAACAAGTAAGACAAACCAATATTTCATTTTATTAATTAGAGAGAAAAATCAAAGTACAATATCTATGATCACAAAAGCAAACAAATCAAGGTGCTTGGTAACTTCTCAAAGAGCAAAGCTAAAGATAGGGAGAAGAGCCAAAATCCCTAATGTGATTTTGTGGTGATTGAAACAATGTGGTATGATGAAGGGATCTTAGGGGAAAAAATTGGGGTACAACAGACAGGCCTAGGCAAAGTAAGGGCATCCCGAAGAACCAAAAGAGTTAAGACAAAAATTAGGGATATATATATATATATATATATATATATATATATATATATATATATATATATATATATATATATATATATATATATATATATATATATATGTATATAATCGTACATCCAACAAGTCAAAAACCTGAAAAAGGCGGCTTGGGCAAAAAGGATGTCTCGATGGGTTGAAAACCCGAAAGGGAGGTCCAGGAAAAAGTTAGGGATTAAAGTGTATGACTATGTCTCGTTGGATCACCCATATACTTACATCCAGCTTCATTACTAGCATCAAGTTTAAACAGTACAGAACAATTCAACCATCTTCTTCCAACAGCAAGTGATGAGATGCTTGAAGACATTAGGGCAATAGCAGAGTAGAAACTTGATGGGATCGTTTCCATATATCTGTTTTTACTTGCTTTCTTTGTACCCTTTATTCATTCTTACGATGATTTCCTCTTACTAGGATTTATGTCTCTTTGTATAAAACTGCCTGCTTATAGGCAAACTTTCAGAATCAATGCAATTAGATTTCAAAATTCAAAATCGTTTTACTTTCTCTATTTTGTTTTCAAAAACGTCCAATGATTATATTGAATGAACATATGCATTTGAACATGATTATTGTTAACAAAATATATGCATAAAAAGGATTAGAATTTACTAAATACTCTAGGAGTTGGGATAATGTTCAAGTCATCCACAAATATCCATAGAACTATCCTGTTGTACCCCAAAATTTTCCCTCTCATTTTATTATAAACATACTCCTAGAGATCCTCAAATGCTCAAGGTTGACCAAGAATTGACCAGATAAATTCTCCTCATAAGCAATGGACTTCCAACTATGGTTTCACTTTTTACAAATAAGTTTGGGTTTCAAAGGCCTCAAGTGATTTCCATGGTTCCTAATATGTCCTCAATAATTCTCATGCCAAGTTTCATTCCTTGCATCACAACTTTGCTCAGTCAATTGCTTAGATGACTGAAAATCAACTATATGAGGTCAAAAGTAAACTGTAGTCAATATACGGTCAAACTTCAAGATTTTTGGTCAACATCAACAAGTTGAAGTGATATTTATCATTTCATCAAGTTTTTATCATGATTCCTCAAGGAAAGTCCTCAGATCATCAAAAGTCAAGAATTGTCAAATTAGGGTTTCCTTAAGAGAAGTCAACTAAACTTTGATCATGCATAAATTTCAGATGCATCATTAAATTTTCCCTAAAAAAATCCCATTTTGAAGAAGATTAAATTCCCTACAACTTTGCTTTTATTCTCAAGTCCAAAAGATGCTTCATTTGGAAGATATGATCTCATGCATTATAGGTCATTTTCAAAAGTCAACAAAAGACACTTTTTGTCAAGACAAGTTACATAAAGATATTTTCTTCAAAAGAAAAAATGACAAAAATAGATATTGTATAGGACATCTTGGGCTTTCTAAAAAGTCCTATATCATCTTTAAAATATGAAAATTGTGCAAGTTATGAGTTGCACAAGTTGGGGATTTTTGAAGAAATTCAAGAAGTACAAATTGAGCAAAATTACATTTTTAGACCAATGAGCATACTTTTTGGACATAAAACATGTCCATAATATCTTATAGGACCTCTAAGTCCATTTTTGAATGACCTTGATTTTTATTTTTATTTATCTTGATTTTATTTAATTTAAAATCAAATAAATTAGATAAAAATAAAATAAAACATGGGCTAATGCATTTGGGCTTAACTTGATCCATTATGAAGCCCATGATTCGTAAAAGAAACATAGAAATTTTCTAGGTTCATGCAAAATTCGAAAAGGGCAAGAATAAAACAAAAATGACAAGGGATCATGAAGTTTGGAAACTTTTCAAATTTTGATTTTTTGTTTTAAGGCCACGGTTAATGGCTTGATTCTTTCCATGTTGGTTTATACTCCTCTCTTCCCTCTATAAATACACAATATTGCAAGCCCAAAGGGGTACAAAATTCTTCTTCAAAAAACTCTCCAAAATCTCTTCACAAAGCGCTACCAATTCTCAAAATTCCTCAAAATTGCCAAAATTCCCAACTGCTTTTCCCGACGCAATCATTCCAAACCAGTGATAAAACCTTACTCCTAAGATCCCCAGGCGTCTCCCCAGATCCAAGAACACGTCCAAATGTGCTTAGAAGTCCATTCACGAACTCACCGGTGGTAAACTTTTTGTTTATTTTTGTATAATTTGTTGCTTGTCTATTTAACATTTTTCTTGTGATACAGTTGCATTCATATTAGAGAACAGGACATGAACAAGTGATCGCATGATGTTTTTGACGTTAAAATCACACTCATCATGCACTCTCACATCAACATCATCAGATCCAGATCCAACAATCTAGGTCTGAGCACAAATGGCAGGCCTCATGGGATAGATGCATAGGATCCTGAAGATTTTTCCTCCAACGTCTGGGCCAATGTTGTTGGGCCAATTGATTTCAGATTCTCACACCCCCTAATTACTTGTTTTGTAGCTTGGCCCAACTTAATTTTTTTTTTGAATTTTTCTTCTATTATTTGTTTTCTTTTACTTCAATTATTTCTTCTTTATAACAAAAAACAAAAAGAAATCATAAAATCACAAAATCACAAAAATATTATACTTAGATTTTTATTAATTAAAATTAGTTTTAATTAATTATTTAATCATCTTTTTTAATTAATTAAACTAATTAGAATTAGATTTTCATTAATTTAATTATTACTTTTCCTAAACAAAAAACAACAAAAACATTTCTTTCTTTTTATCATTTAGTTTTTTTATGTTCTCTTTATATCTTTCTCTTTTCTCCCCCGCGCGTTTATTTTATTTGCATTATTTTCACAATCATGTAATTGTATATGGGATGTAATAGACTTTAACTAGGATCCTTTATGATCGTACCGACCAGAATGGACCATTGTAGTTGGATCGAGCAGATGTTGAGAGTGAAGTGGGGGGGGGGGGGGGGAGGGGTATCTGCAAGACACTCTGATGCCAAAATAAGTTTGGGAATGAGCAAGCAAGTATGAGTGTAGAAAGTTTTGAATACCTGACCGTCTCGAAGGAGGGGGTATTTATAGCCCCCAACGCTAGGCCAAGGTCTCTTTATTAGGCTGACCAAGCAGGCTTAACATAGAGATTTCCAGGTTCTACGTGAGTAGTAGGGACCCGCAAGTGGTCCCCTACCTAGATGACGTCCTCCACAAGGTTAGGAAGTTGTGGATGCAATCTTTCCGAGACCATGAAGACTCCGCAATTTCCAGAGACATTGGTAGTCATCCCTACGAGGAAGATGTTCGGGAGGAGCGCCTGCTCACTGTGGGTGATCCCCGCCAGACATGAGCTTGATAGCAGACCAGTCTTAGTCGACGAGCTAGTTGAAGTTCCCTCAAAGCCTTCATGGTCGGGGCGTGAGTATCCTCAGTCTATTCGGGCATCATCCCCGCATGGTGAGGTTGTCTCCTTGCGGGAAAAGGTTAGTAGTTACTCGTCGTGTTCGAGGGTAGTACCGGTCACTAGTGCAGGCTTACACACTTGGATTAGGCCTCATTGGGACTTGGGCCATGGGCAGGCCCAGTCCAGAATAGGAGCCCCCTAAGTCGTTTCTCCTAGTGAAGCATTCATGACTTGATTCATGTTCGTATTTTCGCGAGGTGCTATGCTCGATATGGAGTTTTTCTACCGTGGATGGAGAACGTCATCGGTTCATGATTTTTCTTCGAGCAGCGGTCTGAGCGAGTTCGAGGAGGACTCGCATGGAGAAGATGATACACTTGTCAGACACGTGGCGTGGCTCTTGGGAACAGTAATGATGACCTAGGGAGTAGGGGACATCATTTCTTGTACATGTAGGTGTCGAGGAGAAAGGCGGCTTGTGACTGCCCGATGCGATGTTTAACATTCCACATCAGCTCTATAAATAAGGCTCTAGGGATCATAACTTACTTTCATATTTCACACTCTTCACTTTCTCTACGGTCAACACCATTCGTTTTTTCCAGAATCCTTGAGACCGCCGCATAGTCCGCCGCGTACCTTTCCTTAACAACCGTCGTTCTTCATATTTTCTTCAAGTAAGCATTCTTTTTCCTTTATATCTTGTGTGTAGATATATTTTGATGATGTTTAGTAGTAGGGTTTCGTGTCTGGGGTTACGCCCTGGGAATTCAGGCGTTTAGGCGTTTGATTTATGATCATGCCCGTGATGTTCATGCGTTTAGGCATATGATTTATGGTTATACCTGTGACATTCATGCGTTTAACTAATAAACTTATGAACTTGGTCGTGAGATTCATTCTTTCGTCAGTATTTAGGCTAGTTTTCCCCGTGATTTCCTTGTGTATGGATAAAAAATTTATGAACTTGGTCGTGATATTCATAGTCTGCTCGCCATATTCTTCCTGTTCCCGGTATATTTATGATAGACATAAGACTTCGTCATTAGGATCGCTGCTTGGTCGAGGTCCATGTATTTCCCCTTTTTATGAGAATAGCCGTTGACTTGGTCTGGGCGTTGCTTAACCTCCTCATCTTCATCGCAGAAAGGTGGATTTGCTGTCGAATTTACCGGTTTCCTGTACTTTGCACGGTAAATGGCCGACACTCCCGAGACATTAGAGTATATGGACACTGAGGGAACCAGTGTAGCCAAGGAGAGCGTTAATCTGGTCGACACCATCGACAATCCTACTCTGGATTGGGTTGGTGTGGAACCCCAAGGGATAGCCTCGATCTATAGTTACACTGGGAGGCAAGCCTATACGATCATCGAGTATGCCAGCGGCTGGGACAGTTTTCAAAGAAATTTCAAAATCAAGAGGCCGACACAAGACACTCACATATGCTCGGAGTTCACTCAGGATTCCTTCCCCATGTATGAGATCATGTTCAAAGACCTTGGACTTCAGCTTCCTTTTGATGACTTCTAGATGGGGGTGTTCAATCATTTGAACTTGGCTCCCACCCAGCTTCATCCCAACGTGATTTCCTTTATCCTGGCATTCGAACTTACATGTCGGTTCCAGAGGATCAGGGCAACGATTCCCATGTTCTTCACGGTTTTTCACTTGCAATGGCAGTCTCGAAGAGGGAAACATAGCTGGTTATCCCTTAAACAGTCGAAGAGGCTGTTTAGGATGTACATGGATTCTGTCCAGGACTTTAAGGACAAGTGGTATATCTTGCAACCATCTGCCCAAACAGTCGTGGATTCACTATTCGACCTGACTACCGTGGTGGACGAGGATGGGGGCCATGTTTGGACGCGAAGGGTAACCCTGAGATGGGAAGAATCTCAAAGTTTCCCATCCACTGGTGCTCGGACCACTACGACCATGGTCCCAGGTATTACCACATTTCCGCCGGCGGTATGAGCATCGAGGACGAAGAGGCATATGGCGTCCTAAATCGATTCGTCGACGGTTTCTTCCCCACTAGGTGGGTTACGAGGGAAGTACATGGTGTCCTTAATGAGGACGGTGAGCCAATGTTCGAGACACGTCCGATCAATACCAAGGCACTCGTCGAGTGTTAATCTAATGGGAGGCCGTAGATCTCTTAGGTTTCTTGCTTACCTTTACTATATTGATAGCCTTCTTTTGTTTCATTGACGTAGCTGACCCGGGAACATTTTCTTTGTTTTTGCAGGTCACATGGCGGAACTACGCAAGAGATTGCTGAAGTTGACCCAAGAGAAGAAGAGCAATAAAAGGCTGGTGAAACCGCAGCAAGCTACGCGTATGGGTCTAGCCCCTGAACCGGTCAGGGAAGGATCTAGTGGGTCCTCGGGTTCTCGTGACGTCGAGCGCTAAGTTATGTTGTTAATAAAAAGCGGAGTCGACTAGAAGGTGAACACGCTGATGTAACTGACAAAGGGGCGGGTTCCCGAGACTTCAGCCTACCACCCTGCTTCATGGAAAAAGACTTCTTCGAGGGGTTTCCCTTGACTGTGCCTGACAACGAGGTCGACATCATCATACGCAAGACAAGAAAAAGGTTTAAGGAAGCACCTCGCTGCCAGCATGGTCGGGTGGTGAAGATGGCAGAGATGGCGGTGGTCCTGGAGGGTGAAGGGTCAGACTCCTCGGATCGGGTCAAGGAACTGGAGTCAGAGAAGGCGACTCTTGTGACAAAAACACGCAAGCTGAAAAATACTCCTAAACGAAGCGAGGAGATGTTTTGTGAGCAGTCCGACGTGCAGGCATGGGAGAAGAAGAAAGCCGACAAAGCCCTCGAAGACAAAGAAATCCTCCATCTTGATAAGGAGCGATTGGAGAGTGACAACCAACGGCTGATAAGGGAGGTTGCATATCTGAGGGATGATATGATGCCCGCGGAGGGTGAGCCTGAAGGGGTAGCTGAATTGCACACGCGTGCTAATTTCATTGCTCGGATTGAACTCTTAGAGTCGAACTGCATTTACGTCTTGACTGAAGGCTTTGAGTCTGATGTGAATTAGTTGTCTGTGCTGAACCCAGGGCTAAATATTGAAGGAACTGGGGTTCTATCCCAGGTTGTTGATGGTTGGGTGGTCCCTCCTCCTGACTCTCCTGATGTCAAAGTTAACACTTCGGGGAGTGATTGACATTTTTGTTTTTTCATTTGACTTTGGGCCTGCATGCCCGTAATTTTTGTAATATTCAGACATCTTGGACCTAAGTGGTCGCCTTTGGCAATTATTTCGCTTTATTTGATGTTTATCGTTATTTCTGTTTGTCGTTGTTTTTGACTTTGGTTATTTAATAAATACTTGGTATATCCTGTGGATATACGTGCTCGACCATTGTTGTGGTCATTAGGAATTTTCCACGAAGTTTGTGTTTTTCATGTGGAGATATGTGCTCGACCCTAATATTAGTTCGACACATGTCGAAATGTGTCGAGGGCACAGAGTGCGAATCCGTGGGACGAGTGTGTGATCATTGTCGGGATCCTACGCTCGTTTCGTAAACTGCCCATCGCGAGCTGAGTGTTCTTCCATGTCGAGGTACTTCGACAGCAGAGCTCAATCGAGGTGTCCCTGTCGGGATAGGATGCTGCTCGCTAAAATGAATGACATCCTGCTTTTTGATTGTTGGTAGGCTGCGCCCGTACCTCTACGCTCCTATGTGGTCGAGCTTTTCTCTTCGTCGGTTGAAGATGAATATTCGACGGCAAAAGTCCTCGGCAGGCGAGGGGCTTAGCTATAATATTGTTTTAGCTTCACAACATTCCAGAGTCGAGGTAGTGGTTCTCCATTCAATTGCTTGAGGTAATACGCTCCAGTACCCGTAGCTCCTTGGACGCGGTAAGGTCCCTCCCAGTTTGCGACCAATTTCCCTTCGCGGGAATCCTTCTGGTTTCTTTGCAAGACTAGGATATCGACCTGAAATTCGTGCATTACGACTTTGTTGTCATGGCGTAGAGCTATCAACTATTTCAGCGTTGCCTCGCGAAGGGCCGCTCCTGATCGGATTTCTTCGACAAGGTCGAGCTCATATATGAGGGCCTCGTCATTCATCTCCTTATTTAGGGGCACTTTAGTTCTCCTAAATGGCTCCATGATTTCTACCGGGATGACGGCCTCGGTTCTGTAGGTCAGTCAGAATGGCCTCTTGCTAGTCGTCGAATGGGGCGTTGTTCGATAAGCCCATAGAGCACGGTGTAATTGTTCGACCCATCCCCTTTTGGATTTGCCTAACCTGCGCTTGAGTCCTCGCAAGATGACCCTGTTCGCGGCTTTGGCTTGCCCGTTGGTCTGGGGGTGCTCGACCGAGGTAAAATGCTGCTTGGTACCAATTTTGGAAACGAAGCTTTGGAAACCTTGGTCGGTGAATTGTGTGTCGTTGCCCGTGACGAGCACTTGTGGTATCCCAAACCGAGAGAGTACATTTCATTTGTAAAAATGAAGGATGTTGTGCAAGGTGATTTTCGCTAGGGCTTTAGCCTCTATCCATTTGGTGAAATAGTCTACATCCACGATGAGGAATTTGTTTTGGTATGTTCCTTGTACGAACGGTTCGAGGATGTCCATTCTCCACTAGAAAAATGGCCACGAAGACGATAGCGTATTTAGCTTGTGCAGGGGAGTAAGGTGCATGTCAGCATGTCTCTAGAACTTGTCGCACCTCTTGATGTTCTCTTTGGCATCTCGTTGCATGGTCGGCCAGTAGTATCCTGCATGCAGTGCCTTTTGTGCTAGGGACTTTCTGCCCATGTGCTGGGTGTTGATTCATTCATGGATTTCCCGTAGTATCTCAGGGACTACATATTCTTTGACACACTTTAAGAGTGGAATGGAAAATCCACGGCGATACAGTTTGTGTTCAAGTACCACATAAGAGCATGTTTGTTGTTTGGTCGCGGTTGCCTCCCTTTGGTCCAGGGGAAGTTCTCCTTTCATTAGAAAATTGAACACTAGGGTCATCCAGCATGAATCGTCCCCAACGAAATTTACTTCGAGTAAAGGCATGGACTTTTCAATGCTCGGGAGATATAGCGATTCTTGTATGACAACTTTGTTTCCACCCTTCTTCTTCGTACTTGTGAGCTTTGAAAGTATGTCGGCCAGTGTGTTTTGTTTGCGTGGTACATGTGTAATTTCTGCTCGGTCAAACTTTATCATATGTTCTCTGACCAAGTTTAAATATTCGATGAGGATGTTGTTCTTAGCCAGGTATCCCCCTTGAACTTGAGACGCGGCAAGTTGGGAATCAGTGAAAATTTGTATCTCACGAGCGCCTAAATCCTCGGCTAGTCTTAGACCTGCGAGTAAAGCCTCATATTCTTCCTTATTGTTTGAGGTTTGAATGGAGAGAGTGAGTGAATGTTCGATCACTACGCCTTCCTCGTTTTTGAGGAGGATTCCTACTCCACTCCCGGTCGAGCTGGACGCTCCATCAAAAAAGATGGTCCATTTGTGGGGTGGGGGGGGGGGGTGGGTTATGAGCGGTCATCTCCGCGATGAAGTTTGCCAATGCTTGGGCCTTTAGAGCCTTCCTCCTTTGATACTGAACATCAAATTCAGAAAGCTCCAAGAACCACTTTAGCATTCGTTCTGCCATGTCTGGTCGGCCTAAGTGTTGTCTCACACACTGGTCTATTCGTACGACGATCATGTGTGGAAGGAAGTAGTGTCTGAGCCTTATCGCTGCATGGACAAGGGCTAGAGCTACCTTGTCGATCTGTTTTCATCTGGCCTCGGGTACCCGAAGCGCTTTGCTCGTGAAATACACAAGTTTTTGGCTATCATGAGTCTCGCGAATGAGGGCTGCACTGACGGCTTCGACGGAGACGGCCAGATATAGGAATAATGTCTCCCCGTCAACTGGTCATGATAGCACGGGAGGATGTGAAAGGATTTTTTTGGGATGGAGAAGGGCCTATTTGCATTCCTCGGTCCACTCGAAAGCTGCCTCCTTGCACAGGAGTTTGAAAAAAGGCAGGGTGTATTGAGCAGATTTTGCGACGAAATGGGAGAGTGAGGCGAGCATACCATTAAGGACTTGTATGTATTTTTTCGAATTGGGTGTAGGGAGGTCAGAGAACGCCCGACACTTGTCGGGGTTGGCTTTAATTCCTTGTTCTTTTAGGTAAAATCTGAGGAACTTGTCAGCCTTAACCCCGAAGGTGCATTTCTCGGGGTTGAACCTCATTCTACATTGCTTTGCTTGGGAAAAGACTTTCCTGAGATGAGCGGAATGGTCGGTGTCTACTCGGGATTTGACGATCATGTCGTCCATGTATACCTCGAGCATATCTTTTATTTCATTGCGGAAGACTTTGGTCATCATGCACTGATATGTTGCTCCTGCTTTTTTTAGACTGAAGGGAATTACGTTATAGTAATAGTTGCCCGAGCTGGTCATGAAAGTCGTGCAGTGTTTGTTGCTCATTGCTATTGGGATTTGGTTATAGCCCGAATAAGAATCCTTGAAAGATAAAATTTTATAGTCAGCTGAGTTGTCGACCAACATGTCAATATTAGGTAAAGGAAATGCATCTTTGGGGCATGCCTAGTTAAGATCGGTATAGTCAACACACATACGCCATTTTCCATTATTTTTCTTAACGAGTACAACATTTGACATCTAGGTTGAATACCGGGCTTCAAAAATAAAATTCACCTCTAAAAGGTCTTTTATAGCTTTTTCAGCAGCCTCCGTTTTCTCGAGAGACTACCTACGCCTATGTTGTACTACTGCCCTAGCGGCTGGATCAATGGCGAGTTGATGACAGGCGACCTCGAGGTCGAGACCGGACATCTCCTTAGTGCTACACGCGAACAAATCTACATTCTCCCTCAGGCAGACCTTGATCTGATTCCTCTCCAGGTCGGGGAGTCCGGTGCCGATCTTCACCCCTTGTTTAGGTCTTCGCCGAGAGGTACGAGCTCAAAGTCCCCATCTGGAATTGGTCGGAGCAGCTCCTGCTCGGCGTTGGATGATTCATTTTGGTAGAAGCGAGTGTCCAATGAGATTGAGTCGACCTTTGGAGGATCCCTTTTCACTTCTTCCTTGATGGGTTGTAGCTCTGACTGTTGTGGCTCTGATCGTGCTGTCGCAGCTTTCTTGGCGGGCTGTGTCTCGGTGTCGATTGTGATGTGTCCCTTGGACGCCGCATTGAAGCATCTTCAGGTAGCTGCTAGGTCGCCATGGATGGTGGGGACGCGTGCCCTCTTTGTGTAAAACTTCATCTTCAAATGGACAGTGGAGGGCACCACGGTCAACTCTTCCAATGTCGGCCTCCCAAGGATGCAATTGTAGAGGGAGGGGCAGTCGTTGACAAGGAAATACACCTTGACTTTGTTGGTAGCAGTGTCTTCGCCGAAGGTGACCATTATCTCCACGTACCTCCATGGCTTGCAGGTCGAGCCATTAAAGCCCTGTAGGTCGGATCCCATGTAAGGTGAAAGGTGAGAGTCGTCGAATTGCAGGGTTCTGAAAAGTTGGTTGTACATCACGTCGACGGAACTTCCTTCTGGGACCAAGACACAATGAACATTAAAGTTTTAAATTCTCGCCATGATTAGAAAAGGGATGGATGAATTGGGGGCCCCATGCAATTCCTCGAGATAAAAGGTGATTGGCTCTGATCTGCGTTTAATCCTCTCGAAAGTTACAGTTTACGGGTGGGCCGTGTCGACCAGCTCGTCCAACTTCCTCTTTGTTGAATTTATAGTTAAGTCATTAAACCCTCCACCATTTATGACCATGGTGGAGAGGAAGTTTTCCCACATGCTATGCATGGACAGAGGCTCTTCCATATGTTCGGGGACGTAGAAGTCCTCCGGTCACGTAACGGAGAATACAGTCTGGATGGGGTCCGACTCGTCAGATGGTCGGGCATCCTCCTTTATCTCCCTTGTTTCACGGGCATCTCAATAGGGGGCGTCACAGCGCCGATATTTCCCGAGTCTCCCCCCTTTTATGAGGGTCTTGATAGAATCCTTGAGATGGATACAATCTTCAGTCAAGTGTCCATGGCTCCAGTAATATTGGCAGTATTTGCTTCGATTTGCCCCGGGTTTGGCAGGAGTGGGGAGAGGATGCTTGACACTGCCGTCCTTGAAATATGTGTTCACACACTTCACCAAAATGCGCTCGCAGGAAGCCGTTAGCGGAGTGTACTCAATAAACCTCCCTGAGGGTCATCTCTGCTTGCGAGGGTCTCGGGGTTTGTCGTCCCTTCTCTTTTTACCAGTTTGTTGAGGATGGCTAGTGTCTTTTCGCGGATTGCTGGTTGATCCGTAATTCCTGGGGTCTTGGGATCTGTTGGCCGCTTCCCTCTCCTCGTAGTCCATGTAGGCTCTGGCTTTCTCGAGGAGGGAATCAAATGTTTGGGGCTGTTCGATGCCCACGACCTTTCTGAATTCTGTGTCCGAGAGGAGTCCCCTCTCAAGTAGGTCTCTCTTCATGTGACTGGTATAGGGGACCTGGATGGCCTCTCGGTTGAACTGATCAATAAATTCCCTCAGGGTCTCGTCGTGTCTCTTGATGATAGCCTCGAGGGCTGCTTCGGTCTTTGGGTGTTGTTATGAAGCAGTGAATGAACTGATGAATTGGTTCTTTAAATTTCGCCAGGAGGTAATTGACCCCAGGGTGAGACTCTTGTACCAGTCCATCGCAGCTTTCCTCAAAGTCGTGAGGAACAACAGGAATTTGATTGGTCCCCCGACATTGTGATAATGCAGCATGGCCTCGAACCTGTCTATGTGGTCGACCAGGTCGGCGATGCTGTCGTATTCCTTCAGGTGGGGAGGCTTATCCATTTCCGTGGGGATGGGTGCCTCCATAATGGCTGTGACAAGGGACTGTGCGGGTCATCTTCGTCACTCATGTTAGGCGAGCGAGAAGGGGACCTGATGTAGTGGCGGTTATGGTGGCCCTGGTCGCGTGGAGCATTCCTTGGGTGGTATGGTCGTTCATTGCTTCCCCCATTCTTGTCTCCAGGGGGTCTTCATTCTTGACGTGAGGGGAGATGATGGCGTCTCCCTGTGTCAACCGGCTGGTCCCTTTCCAATGCGGGGCGTCGCCCGATTGGTCGGGCAGAAGGACTTTGAGAGACGTCCTGGCTACGTCTCTGTGGGGGAGATCGGGGATGTTCCTCTACTTGATGATAAGGAGGAGACTGGGGCCTCCTGTGTCTTATGGGGGCTCTCCGAGCATCTTCTAGCACCGTCAATCTCTCTCCTTGAGAAAATATTAGGTAGTTGGTCTGATTTATCGCTGCAAATAATGCCCAAGTCGTGGCATCTTCTCCGGCGGGAACGGGGACCTCATTGAACTGAATGGGTTGGTAGTTCTAGGGAAGTGGCGGATCGTCTTCGACTCGTGGAGGTATCGATGATGACGAGGAAGTTTCTCCATCTCTATAGTCAGAAGGCCTGGGCATATTAATGATGGGGGCCGTGTTGTGGCCAGCAGTACCAGCATTATCGATGCCGGGATTGTCGGTGACGTTGTTGTTAGCGTCGATGATGCGGACTTTCAAGTTGTTTTCTGCTGTTTGATCAGTAATGACGGTCGGAAGAATGATTTAGCTTTAGTATCTAGTAAATGGAAGACTAGGAAGAAAGTTTTCCACATACGGCGCCACTGATCGTACCGACCAGAATAGACCGTCGCAGTTGGATCGAGCAGATGTTGACAGTGAAGTGAGGGGGGGATACCTGCAAGACACTCTGATGCCAAAATGTGTTTGGAAATAAGCAATCAAGTATGATTTTAGAAAATGTTGAATACCTGACCCTCTCGAAGGAGAGGGTATTTATAGCCCCCAATACTGGGCCAAGGTATCTTTATTGGGCTGACCAAGCAGGCTCAACATAGAGACTTCCAGGTTCTACGTGAGTAGTGGTAACCCGCAAGCGGTTCCCTACATGGATGAAGTCCTCCACAAGGTCAGGAGTATGTGGATGCGATATTTCCTGGACCACGAGGACTCTGCAATATCGGGAGACGTTGGTAGTTAGCGCCTGCTCATCGTGGGTTATCCTTGCCAGACATGAGCTCGATAAGGGACCAGTCTTAGTCGACAAGCTATTTGAGGTGTCCTCGAAGCCTTCATGGTCGGGGTGTGAGTATCCTCAGTCTATTCGGGCGTCGTCCCCACATGGTGAGGTTGTCTCCTCGCGGGAAAAGTTTTGTAGTTGCCCGCCGTGTTCAAGGGTAGTACCGGTCACTGGTGCAGGCTGGCACACTTGGATTGGACCTCGCTAGGAGTTGGGCCAAGGGCAGGCCCAGTCCAGAACACTTTACATTTTTCTTCCCCCATTTTTGGTTTGTAATTCCCCCCCATCCCGAAGTATTGTAATAGTGTAGATTCAAATTTCAACATTTTTATTTTTGTACTGATATTAAATGTTAGATGAATGTTAATAGGATTGTATGATAAGAATAAAAGAAAACGCTAGCAAAACTAACATCTGAAGATAAATAACTGAAACACAACACACTCGCACACGTGCACCTCTAAGGTACCTCCACTTGTTGCCTTCGAAAAACAGTCATGTCCCTCGAACGTGGGACACTTTAGCAAAGACCCTCGGTTAAAAAGATCGTATCCCGTTGATGACCCTCCGATGCTGCCTTCGGTAAACGATCTAGTCCCTTACGAAAAAATTTCTATAGTGCCCTACGAGTTTCCTTTATGACTGTACGATGACCCTTGCCCGTCCCTCCAACATCCAACAATAGAGCTACCTACTCACTAATAGTAGGATAGAATTGTCTAAAGAAAAAGAGTAAAAGAACAGACCTTTCGAGTATGTAGATAGTTCCTAGTTGCTTGCTCATAAAAACAATCAAAAACAAATTTTTGACACATACACAAACTATTTTCTAAATATTTTCAAAGACAAAAAATACTTTGTATACGTTCTAATCGAAACGAGAAACATTACAAAGTTCTCTGCACTAAGGCGTCTTTTCAAAATATCTTCAAAATACACTTACACCAAAAGCATTTTCAAAATGAGCTAGCAACTAAGAGTCCGTAGATAACTACGGGTGGAAAGGGTGCTAACACCTTCCCTTTCCATAAACTACCCCCCTTACTCAAAATAATCTTGAAAGGTCTTTCCTGTTCTTTTCACCCTTTCCTTTGTTGGATAAAAGAAAAGTCAGTGGCGACTCTTGCTAACCGCAACATTGCAATATAATGAAAAACTAGTAAAAGTAGATTCTCCCACCATATTACATATCCCTACAGAGCTATCATCACAAGCTCATCCCCCACAGAGATATATTCCCCAGAAAATCTAATATGCCATCAGACAGAAATTGGGGCATCTTCTAGCGGTTCACCTATATATCCCTGATGGATAGCTCGACATGATCATCTTCCCTAATTGCCCCCTAGTGGATAAGGAAGTTTGATCATTTCCCCAGCATGCGGTGGAAACTTCCTCAGTGCAGCCTATGAAATCCCGATCCCCGTCAAAGATTATTTCCTCAACACAGTTGATCGGCTGTCGCACACGGATAAATAACGAGTATTTTGTAAAATGCAGTATAACGACAATGGCTCGAGTCGTATAGTAAAGATTCTTGATTTTATTATTAACAAATAGAAATAGAATGGGGGGTTGGTTTTAGGATCGATTCATAACACGAAATAAGTGATTAAAATAAGTGATTATAAAAATAAGTCGATCTATTGTTTTCAGGTTCCTGCTAATCATTGGTGTTTACCTTATAAATTCCCTAAGCATCTTCGGCCTCTATTCGATTTCAATACCAATTGAAAAGCGCAATAGATATAAAATAGATTGAATTCCAATTCCGAATTAAGCAAACAGATTAATATAATCGTGAGTTAAGCAAACACGATATAGAACACGATTCAACGACTAAGCGACGTAAACAATGATTAAAGATTAGGAATATAATCATACGAATTTAATCAAGACATTCCATGAAATAATAGATTAAGCAAATACAATTTCATAAAATAGAATTCAAAGAGAAACGAAATTGAATTGATAAATTAAAAACCTCAAAGCATCGGAACGCGATTACAATAGATCAACTCTGGATGATTAATTCTTCATTCAAGCGTACAAGTCAAAGTTTTTTTCTGAATAATGAAAAGGTAAAAATGAAATTACTGTAGCGGCTTCTAGGTATAGCAAGGACAAGGATTCGGTTCATAACCCAACTGGGTCGAAAACATAACCCAGGCCCAAAACAAATGACCCAAAACTTAAATATAAAATGCTGCAACTTCAACGAATTTTATGTCCCTGCTACATTTCGATTCATCTCTCAACTTCTGATTGATAATCGTAGATTTTTCTCTTAGCTTTCCAACGACTGGTAGCACGCCTCATTCCGATTCCCGTAGCTCAAGTTATGAATTTATTCGTACAGACTGCTAATGCTGAAAATAAAGTGCGAAAGTCAAATAAGAGTAGAAATAAACTAAAATAGAAAAACACTATAAAATACAAAAATAAGCTAAACAAACCATGGAAATGTATAAGTACAATTATGGAAGAATGTGCATCAGAATTCATAGATCATATCCCTACAGAGCTATCATCACAAGCTCATCCCCAACAGAGATATATTCCCCAGAAAATCTAATACGCCATCAGACAGAAACTGGGGCATCTTCTAGTAGTTCACCTCTACATCTCTGATGGATAGCTCGAGATGATCATCTTCCCTAATAGGCCCCCTAGTGGATAAGGAAGTTTGATCATTTCCCCAACATGCGGTGGAAACTTCCTCAGCACAGCCTATGAAATCTCGATCCCCGTCAAAGATTATTTCCTCAACACAGTTTACAAGGTTTATTTCCCCAACAGAGTTTATTTCTCTGATATTGCAATTCCCCAACAGGATTCTCTTCCCCGGCCATATGTTATTCAACTTTGTCCTCCCCAGAAGAGTTGACATCCATATCTGAAACTTGGTCAGACAACACATCAGAAGATTATCTATCTCTTTTGTCCCTAGTCAGGGTACATAAGAATCAAATCCTTCAAAATGAACAATGAACGACCAATTTTCCTGGAATTCTTCTATCCTCAAGAAGAAGTCGAACGTCCCTAGCAGAGTGTCCTTAAATAGAATTGAGAAACTATTGTCTTCATCCCCAACAACAGTTAGAGATTTATTTTCCCCAACCAAAAATATTATACGAAGCTAGTGATACGTTCCAGTGATATATTGCACCCACACATCATAGCATTTGCATACGAAACGCATATAGTATTCTCATTTATTTTGAGAGTATCATTACAAAATAAATTTCATGCATCATGACATTGCATAAAACTAACTTTGTCTTTTTAGGTTAAGTTCCCGAACAGACGAATATTATCATCCATCTATAGACAAGTTGTCGAGAAATCCTCGAACCAAGACGAGAAGACTATCTATATGACTAGATCATTTCCTTCAGAGATTCATTATGAAAATCATTCCCCTCAGAAACTAAATCTGACGAGCATTTCCTTTAGAGATTTATTATGAAAAGAATCCTTCAGATACAATCGATCGTCAATTCATTCTTTCTTTGGACACAGTCAGGAGTAGACTCATTCTAATACATCTTATGGATACAGTCAGGCGTAGACTCATTCTAATGTAGACCTCAGATACAATCAGGCGAAGACTCATTCTGATCCTCCTTTAGATACAGTCAAGCGTAGTCTCATTCTAATAAAGATCTCAGATACAGTCGGGCAAAGACTCATTTTGATCCTCCTTTAGATACAGTCAGGCGTAGACTCGTTCTAACACGGATCTCAGATAAAGTCGACCAAAGATTCATTCTGATTATCTTTCAGATACAATCAAAACATAGACTCATTCTAAAACATCATTTAGATATAATCGAGACATAAGATTCATTCTGACACTCCCTAACATATCTGCTAGATACAGTCGGATATAGACTCATTCTAGTATGCTTTTCAGATGCAGTCGAATGTAGACTCATTCAGAGGCCCCTATCAATAGTTACTTTGGATGGCATCTATAAGCCCATCTCCAAGGACACTCTGTCATCTCTCCGAATGGCATCCTTAAGCCCATTCAAGAAGTACAATTAACCAACAGTGTTATTTGTGCACATGTGAGTGCAAATTTCGGGGCACTTTGGTGTTCAATCCTCTTCTACCTTCTAATCACGAATGGCGAGCATGTCAATCTAACTCCTCAGATTTAAGAAGATTGAACAGGGGAAGCTGTTGTACCCCAAAATTTTCCCTCCCATTTTTCAATACAAATTGATTCAAGATACCTCCTCATGCTCCTAGGGTTCTCAATTGCTCAAGACTACTCAAGGATTGATGAGACAAACCCTCTTCCTAAGCAGTTGATCTACAACTAGGGTTTTGAGTTTCTAAAGGAAAATTGGACTTCTAATTCCTCAAGTTGATTTCATGGTCTCTCATATGACTCAAATAATCCTCATACCAAATTTCAAGCCTTACAGCATAAATTTGCTCAGTTAACTAGTCAGATGATTGAAAATCAACTATATTGAGCAAAAAGTTAACATTGACCAATTTACAGTCAAACTTTAAGATTTTTGGTCAAAATAAACATTTTAAAGTCACATTCATCATTTTATCAAGGGTTGATCATGATTCATCAAGAAAAATCAAGATTCATCAAAAGTCAAAAGCTACTAAATTAGGTTTTTCTTATGGAAAAGTAAACTAAACTTTGACCAAGCATAACTTTCACATACTTCATCATAAATATCTCAATCAAAGCTCATTTTTAAATGAACTCAATTCTCTACAACTTTGTCTCTCTAAGCTCAAGGTCGAAAAATGCTTCATTTGAGAGATGTGGGCCAAAACATTACATGTCATTTTAAAAGTCAACAAAAAGACACTTTTTGTCAAAGCAATTTACATTAAGATAAATTCTTCAAATGAAAAAATGACCAACATGAAGATTGTAGGGGACATCTTGAGGTTTCCAAAAAGTCCTATATCCCCTTTGTATGACAAAAATTGAGTGAGATATGATCTGTCCAAGTTGGGCAATTTTGAGGAAATGCATGAAATCAAAATTGAGCAAACTTAAATTTTTGGGCTAATGGGCTTATCTTTTAAAGTCCAAACATATTCTTGACATCACAATGGACCTCTAAGTCCATTCATGCATCATTTTAATTTTTATTTCATTTATTTTTGATTTTATTCATTTAAACTCAAAATTAAATCTAATAAATATTAAGTGGAGGTATAAGGCATAAAAGGCTTTTGATTCTTATCTTTTGGAGGCTCAAGATCACATTACAAACCGTGTGAAATTATTTTCAAAACAAATCTTCATGGTTTTGTCTTATTCCAATCTATTTTTAAACAAAATAAAAGATAGGTTTTACATGATGTCTAAGCCCATCATTTAACCTAATCTATTCCACTATATATACATTGCATATTCAGACAAAGAGGAGAAAAAAAGCTGCAAGAACACTCTCACAAAAATATCAAATTTTGTCAAACTAGGGAAATCTTGAAACTCATCATACAACCATCCTCAAGGCCAACCATCTACTCAAGTCGATTCCTGAGGTATCACAAAGTAAGTTTGGATCATTCATGATGATCAAAAGTTCCTAAAACGAGCATTCCAAGCATGACCCATTTTCATATTTTTGTGAATTTCGTGTTTTGATTTTTACTATGCTTTGATTAAAACTAACAATTGTAATGTGTTCTTGAGACAAAATATCACAGCTCTGACCCCTTGCATGAAGCCCATGATGCCAGGATAGCCTATTACCATTGTCACATCGATTTTATTTATTTTCCCTATATCTCTTTGTGCAGGATGAATTAGTAAAAACTAAGGCCACCAGTGCATTCTCAAGGGTCGATTTAGGGGGTTAGGATCCTTCTTGTTCATTAATGTGTGCTATATTTGCAGGTCAATAAATCACCTCACAGGAGAAGAAGACTAGAGATAGGACTTCGACGCCTCTCTGGTCTACTAGATTTATAATATATTTATTAGTTTATATTTTATAACCGGATGAGAGCGTAGCGTTGTTGGTCAAGGCGAAAGCATATGTTGTTAAGGGTATGGGTTCGATCCCTGCCTTTTATAATGTTTTTTATGCTATTTTCCAAATTCATGCAGGTTTCTTATATTAACATTCAGTTCTGTTTCCAAACACCAATAGGCGCTTGGCCTAGTGGAAAGCAGTGCAGTTTCTGAAGCCAGGGGGCGTGGGTTCAACACCCACCCCATGTAATTTTTTTTCTTTATTTTGTTTGTAACCTTTTCCTTTCCTTTTATTTTCTAACCCTAATTTTATTTAATTATTTTTTAAACTAACTTAATTTTTTTTCTTAACACTTATAAATTAGCTTTAGGTTTTTTAACTAATATTTAATTTTCTTGATATAATTAATTAATTAATTGGTTTTTTTCTTAAACATCAAAATCAATTATAATTTAGGTTATTACTATTATCACTCAAATTATTTTCTACAAAATCACAAAAAAAAACATTTTCTTTTTCTATTTTCCCTCATTTATTCATAGATCAAGTGTATAGGACGCACTCTCCAATGTAATAGCGTAGATTTACTTTCCATATTTTTTCTATTATGTAACTGCTCACAGGATGTAATAGCTTGGGTTTAATTTTCCTCACTTTACCTTCCGCAGTTTATTTTTGTGTGCATATTTAACTGGTAGTAACTAGGGTTTGTATGGCAAGATTAAAAACAATCTAGAAAACCCTGATATTCAAGATAAAATAAACTGAAAACAAGCACTCTTCACACTTGCACTTTTAGGGTAACCTCTCTTGTTGCCTTACGAATATTGGTCACGTCCATCGAAAGTGGGGCTACTTTAGCAAAAGACCCTCAATCAAATTATCATGTCCCTTTCTAATAAAGATCATAATCCCTCGACGACCCTTCGAGTTTCCTAAAAAATGATATAGTCCCTTCGAGTGGCCTACAATATGATGATAGTCCCTTCGATACAATTTCTAAAGTATCCTTACTAGTTCCCTTTGATGATCATACGATGACCCTATGCTTGTCCTTTCACAACTAATAGATAGGGATGCCTACTAACTAAAGGTATGGATAATACTATCTCTAAAGAATAAGGAAAAGAATAAGAAAGACTTTAGTGGGTAAGAAACTCTTAATTTCTTGCTCACAATTTTTCTAAAAAAAAAATTTCACACTATACTTTCAAACAAATATTTTCAAAAATAACACTTTGTATACATTCTTCAGGACTGATACAAGAATCATTACAAAGTTAGCTTTAAATTGGCGATTTCAAAATATTTTGAAACAAATCCACACAACAATTTTTCAAAAGTGAGATAAGTAAATAAGAGTCTATAGATAACTATGGGTGAAAAGTGTGCTAACTCATTCCCTTTTCATATCTTACCCCCCCAAACTCAAAATCTATCAAAGGTTTTTCCTGTTCTTTTCATCTTTCCTAAATATTAGGTAAATGAAAAGTTGGTGGCGACTCTAGCTATCTGCACATTTGGATAAAACCAAAAAGTCAGTTCTCCCACCGTATTACACCCTGAAAAGGTGTCTCATGCACTTCACCCTCTATTTCGACATACCGGAAAGACGACAGGTGACTCACCATGTACTTCTCTTTGCCATATACAATAATGGTCTTGCCATTAATAGGATATTTGATCTTCTGATGGAAAGTGGACGTCACTACCCCAACCTTATGAATCCACGAATGGCCTCGCAAAACACTATGCGCCTTGATATGTCAAATGCGTTAACCACCAAATCACTTGGATGCAACTCGAGTCCAGAGTACTCAATCTTCATCAAATCAATTTTTGGAATAACATTTAGAGAGGAACCGGTATCAACCAGGACACGTGATAAAGTAGTCTTCTTGCATTCCATCAAAATATGCAATGCTTTATTGTGATTTCTTCCTTCTAGAGGATGATCGAAATCCATAAAACCAAGACCGTTGCCAACAGTTATACTTGCACACACACTTTCAAACTAGTTGACTGAGATCTCTTGCGGGACGAATGCCATATTCAACAATTTCATCAACGCATTCCTATGTGCCTCGAAATCACAAAGTAGATATAAGATAGAGATATTGGCTGGATTCTAACCAAGCTGATCAATAACCCAGTAATCACTCTTTCGTATATACCTCATAATATCTTGAACATCCTTTGTCATATTAGAATCCAAGTCTTGGATCGAGGCATCAGCCACCACTTGTTGCTTACCTAGAGCTCTAGCTAAGGCATCTGCCTTACCTTGCACATCCTGTGGTGATATTACTCTCCCACTTCTAGTTACCCTTTCGGTGTCAACAATGTTATTAACATCTGACTGATCTTTTCCCTAGAATTTGTCTTCTGAAGGACCACTCTCCTGTTTCACTCCTTAACAATACACATCTCCTCTATAATTCCACCTACAGCCTTATCACTTATATAAGGGATAGGATCAGGCAAAGTGACTAGAAGAAGTATTGGTTTGGCCGAAGCATATAGATTAGTAGGGGTAAATGAGATAGAAATCACATCAATATCCTCTGTGCTTTTCTTTCCTTTGGAAATCTTATAAAAACGAAGCTCACCTTCATTAATCAATTTCTGAATACACGCTTTCAACTTGGCATAACCCTCAGGTTGAAACACACAATCAAAATAGTCTGAATTACATCTTGGATAAACACCTCACCTAAACCTTTGTTCTTTGACAAAAGGAAAAGGAGTAAACACGCTATTCACATCCAAAACTAAATCAACATTCTCAACTTCATAGATAACACTAATGGTTGCCCCAACATGAGGCGACATTGGATTCTGGATAATGTTAGGCCCTAGCAGTGGATCGAATTGAAAGGCCTTTGCATCTAGCAAATCCTTCCCTTTATACTTCAATGCCAAGCGATTTTCCACGGTGTGCCCTACTCCTCCAGAATGGAATTCACATCTAGCATTAGCATCATAATTGTGTGGGAGTTTCTCGTTATAAGTAGGCATAGTTCTTTTCTCAACCAACTTGTTGTCGAGAAGGCACTAGAGTATTTTAGAATAATTCATAGGAAAGGGGTCAAACTTTCTCGGTTTCTTAGAGGCATTCAGATGCCTTTGATACTGGGCATGACGTTGCTGCTGAGGTGCTGGATAAGCAGCAGAGATAATTATAACATTGACATGTCGTTCCTCTTTTCTCTAGTCCTTTCGACTGTACACAACACTGGTCTCCCCTTCCTTTTTATTAGGGTAATTATCAAATACTTTCTTTCCTCCACTACTAGTAGAAGCACCAGTATTAACAAATTGAATCTTTCCAGACATCAATCCACTTTCTATACGCTCACCAAAAGTTACCATCTCAACAAAGCTAGCAGACGAATAGCAAGCTACATAGTAATGATTTTGAAGAGTATTGGTGAAAAGGTCAATCATATCCCTTTCCATCATAGGTGGCTGGACCCTAGCGGCGAGTTCACACCACTTCTGAGCATATTCTTTGAAACTTTCACCGAAATTTTGTGTCAAACTCTTAATTGAGTCTTGTTTGGTTCCAGATCAACATTGAACTAATACTGTTCAAGGAAAGCTTCCACCAAATCTCTCCAGTGTCTGATGCGAGAACTTTCTAACTACATATACCATTCCAAAGGTGCCCCAAACAGGCTGTCCTAGAAGAAATGCATCAATAACCTCTCATCTTCTGAGTACACACACATATTCCTGTAGTAGGATTTGACATGTGTTTTGGGACAAGTGACACTAGTATACTTGTAAAAAACAAGAACATTAAATTTTGGGGGAACCCTTACCCTAGGAACCAGACCCAAATCATTTATATCCAGACCAAACATCTTTACTCCTTCAACAACCTTCAACCTCTCTTAGAGCTAACGAAACTTCTAATCATCACTCAAGAAATTAGCCTCACTACCATGCACAAACAACATGTCATCATGAAAACCCATATCTGGACCCTTTCCACGAGGATTACCATTAATGAGATATGGTGGAGGGATCGGTGGAAAATGGCCCTGATTGAACTGCATACCCTGGTAACGAGCATGGCCATTAACATTCAAGTTCACAACCAACTGGGGATGCGGCTTCCCCACTAAGAAGTCTTCGAATTTCAAACATTCCACTTCAACATGAGGTCTCTCCACAAGGGCCCTAAACTATTGTTGTTCGTGATTCATGTTGGTGATGGCCTCCATGAACTGGGTCATCTGGGTGGCCATCTGAGCCCTGACTTCTACAAGCTCTGCTTGTACGGGTTCCATCTGACGTGGAAAGTTGCTTCTAGTAGTATATCAGTGAGATACTGGATTTGTAATTTCTTCTAAATAAAAGAAAAAACAAGAAAAGAACTCCGGCCTGAAAACCAATAATGCATGATATGTTATGATATGCATGATATGTTAATCATTTCTAGGTATCCCAGAGCTTTGTCACCCATCAACGGATAACAAACAATGTGACAAGAGAGACAAGTAAAAGTAAATCCAAAATGCAATGATAGAAACTGTCTTCATTCATAAAATATTGGATCAAAAGAGTTCACACAAAAGAAATCCAAGACGTTTCATAAAAAATAAAACGCCCCATCTAACAAGACTGGTGGTAGTCATACATCAAAAGACAAAGGAAACAATCAAATAAAAGATTCTTGACAGAGAAATCATCACTCCATAACTCCTTGATTTTTCCCCGAACTTATCCACTTTCACAACTGAGCGTTAAGATACAATCACTGCTCCAGGATCCTGTCACACTCTTTTTATTTTGGCAAGGAAATTGGCACCAGTGCACTTTCCATCTCCTTTATATTAGCTTTGAGTTTGGCATTTTCTTCCATCACACGAGTCATCTTCTTTTCACGTCTTTGATCTTGTAATTTGACATCTTTGAGTTGCTTTTTGAGTTCTTTAATCTTCTTGTTATGACTCTATTTCAGTTTTGTTTTTGACATTTGGAGACTATCAATTCTTTGTTGACTCTTCAACAATGCATTAGCCTGATGATTAGATACGCCGGAATTCTCGATCCTAAATCTATTTGCATGCTCAAGCAACCCACGACTCTCTAATAAACAATCTCTCACCCGGATCTCCTGCAAAAGTCTTTTATTTTCTTGCAAAGAAAAAGAGAGTTCAACGTTTATTTCCTCCATATTTGCTTGTAACTTAATATTCTCAGCTTTGGCGTTCTTGAGGCACGCCATAGACACCAACTCCTATTTTTATGGAATAGATTGCTTAGAAGATGACTTATCATGGAAAAGATGATCAATCATCTTTTCAGGAGATGAAGAATTATCGACCAATGGATCATACACGAGTTGAGGATACAAAGGCTCCTCCCTCATATAAGGTAACAACAACATCTTCACTCGATTCTGAATCTAACTTGGATAAGCATCCAAAGCCACACTTCCACTTTTATCAATGGACTTCTTTCCTTTTTGATGAATATGTTTCCAAGCGACTTTCACTCTTTCGAGCATAACAGGATCTTCTCCTCTGTCTAAATAAACATTTTCTCTTACTTCCCGCTCAGTAGGTCCATTCTTCATCACAAATCTGAATTGGCGATGTGCCAAAATGGGGTTTATAGTTGATACAACCTTTGTTTCCATGAGTGGAACATTGGGAAATTCGCTTAAACTCGTAATGAACTCCTTCAAAACTCCCATGTTATGCCAGACAATGTCATAAGAAGTGAGTCCCGTGATTCGCGGGGCCCAGAGAGATGACTGAACAATGTCAACAAATGCTCCTTTTGTAGGCATGTGAATCATAAAGCATTTGTAGAGCAAGGTTACACCAAACATGATTTATCCCTTCTTACCATGCCAAAAATTGATGGTATAGTAAGTATTAGCAAGAATGGTTGGCACCTGATTACCATTCATAAAGACACATATTACGGCTAAATCCACCAATCTTTGTGCAACTGGAAAAAGAACCAAGCCATAGATCACCACAGCCAACAATGCATTGAACACAATCCAATTCTCTTCACCTGCAAACTTTCCTGCTTTATTCACCAAATAATTCAAAGGAATGCCCTGAGTGCCACACTTGTGTATCCAATTATTTTTCACCTCACTAAGGGTCAAATGAAGATCCCTAGAGATATCCATATAATCTGGATTCTCTGGTACTTGAATAAAAGGAATATCATCAGTGACCTTAATATCAAGTAAATAAGCACACTCTTCCAAAGTTGGTGCTAACTGGTAGTCCTGAAAGATAAAACAGCGCAACTACATATCGTAAAACTGAAGAAGTACCTTCACATCCCATTCTTCAAAACCATCAGTCACTAATGGCAACAAATTCTCTTAATGTTTCCTGAACACTGCCTCATTCAGCCCACTCACAAGATTTACCAATTTTTGTAAATGATCCCCAAAGAATACGAGCTGATAGATAGTGTTCTTGCTGAGAGGCTTTGTGCTTGTCTCTGTGTTGTTAATGAAAAACTTCAAGGTATCCTGGAAATGACATGCATATGTAGGTTAGATAAACATACATTTTTTCTACTTTTTTGAAAAGTTAAATATGTCATAATGCAATGCAAGCACGTGGGATCAAAGCTTCCAACAACAGTGCCTGCTGTGCCATTTCTGACCATGTTGAGAAAACCAAAACTAAAGGTCTGGAACATAACCAAAAAAAGTCAACCTGATATCGAATCCAGAAACTCAGTAAATAAATTTGAGACCCACATAGTCACCGAACATAACGGTCACCATCTGAACATCGTCACCATTTGCACCTGTAAGATATATGCCCTCCCCACTCAAGGGTCAAAACTAGGTCAGGGTAAGGCAAGGGTGACTCAAAATCATGGGTCTGCCTGAGGCCACTATCATCGAAACGCCTACGTGAAATGATAGCACCTCATTTGTACCTCAACTGAGCATAAATGACATGACCGCACTAGCCAATCGAAATCAACTAGCTGTTATGTTCCACTCTATTACTAGGGTTCCTATGGTTATCACTTGGCCTGTGTATTGGGCCTTTTACGTCTTGTAACACCCATCCAACATGAACAAAGCCAGCACATCAGCTCCACCAGCATAGTGGAAAGCGATAAAATGCAATGCAAATATATGCCCACATAGACATGTATGAATAAACAAGATGTAAAGCAAAAATAAACACCCTGCAGATAAAGCAAAAAAGAGCTAGGATTAACTCCGGGATGGACCAGTAATAGGTCAATTTGTCCCCAGTGAAGTCTCCATCTGAAACAATCAGGTGAAAAAATCATCGAGATTAAATCAATGAAGTCGCCATCAAACATTTTTATCCCACAGGAAGGGAAAGGTAAACATCGTGTAAACCATAGAAGGGTGAAATCACGATCAAACGATCGAGAGATCGGGTAACGGAGTCAGTTACGGGAGGAGAAGGTATTAACACCCTACATGTCTGTAGTACTCTACGGTATCCACTCTTGTTGTTTATCTAATGGGTGTGTAAGAATCTATAACTAAGTTGTATAGGGAATGCATGAAAAAAGAAGAGAAATAATGTTGTGCTCGCTTGGGCCCTACCCCAATACCTACATATCCTTTTTAAGGAATCAGAGCAGTCGTAGTTCGGCTCACATATTTTGTTTTTTTCATGTTTTTTAGTTTAACAATGTTAAATTCAATCGTTCCATCGTTGCTCGACCATTGGAGACTCAAGTATCTGTAGTGGAAAGGAAATAACATGCTCTCACCTAAACAGGTGCTTTCAAAAGAAAAAGTTCCCGAAGGCGGATGATGTTACATTTGCGACTCCTAGCAAGTAGACATGGTGAAACCTAACCTTTGGGGAATTATGTACCGCATTGCATAGAGTGGAAGTAACATCTCCTTTTTAATGTTCCGAATAAAGGCCCAAAGGTGGAAAAAGTTTGTATTGGTTGATATTTTTTACCTTAAAGAAGGATTTGAAAGTTGTTAGATGTTTTATGCATTTGCCAAGAAAAAGAGTTTTAGTCTTAATGAAAGGATGCAAAATAAAGAAAAAACATCTAAGGGAGACTATCTAGTTTTATCCCTAATGTTATCATACATTGATTGATCCTAAGGTTAAGGATGAAAATGGAAATCTCTACCCTATGTTAACATGCATGGATATATATCCTAATGTTTAACTCGAAAGCTACTCTAATTGAGCGGTCCTAAGGGGGCATGGCATAACAAACAAATAAGCAAACAAGTGATTTTGCAAAAGCACACAACAATGAGTAGCACATACTGGCTCAAATGGATAGGGGGAAATAAGAGAAATGATTTAGCTAAGGGGAGCGGATCATCCGAAGCAAACAAGCGGGAGTGAGATGAAGTAACAAAAAGAAAATAAATGCTTTAGCTAAGTGGAGCGGATCACCCGAAGCAAACAAGCGGGTAACGAAGTATCAACAATGGCCCTTGAAAACTCATGACAAATGGTGGGGGTTGGTTGTTAACCCTTCTCCATATGACCGACTCGATATATATATGATCTTCATAGATCCAAAGTGTCAATGTACAATGTGAGCTAAGGATGACACAGACTAGAATGTGCGGGGGTTGGTTACTAATCCTTTTCCCTCACCTCCTTTCGAGGATTTCTATGGGGGTGGGGAATATATGTGAGCATAAATGTAAACACACTGGGGGAATACCTACTTCAAAGGTAGGATTTTAAACAAACACAAGTAGTAAACAAGGCACATATGCAGAATTTCCTTAAACAGGTCTTCAAAAAAATTAGAGGAATTCCTGACATATATCAGCAACGGAGATCCCCTTCATACATCTCTACCCTACTTGACATGGAAAGGAAAGTGGTGAAATCCATACTTCTCATGATCTCTAGAAAGTAATAAAATGCAAAGATAAAATGGAAAGGAAATGTACTAAACAAATATCAACTCGTAGAGCAAAGCAAATAGCACAGAACCCCGAAAAACTTCGCGAGCAGCTATCACCAATAAAGAGAATACCATCAGCAAATGCGTTGAAGCATCAACAAATCATGATCGGGATGTGTAGCGGATACATCCGAATATCAAAATACACCTGCACCAGATATCGACCAGACACAAATACAAATGAGAGGTGCATAACAATATGCACACATGGCATGGAATATGTATCGGACATTCCTGCACCATCAACAAAGTACCTACAAGAATTACAATCCATACAACATGCAAAACAACAACCACACAATGGAATGTATAGCAAACACATCTGTGTGATACCAGAGTACCTGCACTAAAAACATGATTTATGCAAGAATGATGTCATTTGCGCATCATACACAAACTTTCACTAACAAGTGATCACATAAAATGCCTTTCAACCAATAATCAAGCGTTAATTAAAGGTTTAAAGCCTAACAATGTACCTTGAAAATCATCCACAAAAGGAGTTAGAATTAACAAGACAATATGTGCAAACATGCAATAAAACAAACAAAAATTGATATTTCTGTCTGGATAACCGATTACCAAAACTTAAAAATTATGAAAATTTGCTACTGATTTGGGGTAATCGGTTACCATAACTGGGTAATCGGTTACCATAACTGGGTAACCGGTTACCAAAACATTGAATATTTTGGAAATTTTCTTATGACTTGGGGTAACCGGTTACCATAACCGGGTAACCAGTTGCCATAACCGGGTAACCAGTTACCATAACCGGGTAACCGGTTACCACATAACAGTTTTGAAATTTTTTGTGAATGAAATGGATGGTAACTGGTTACCATAACCGGGTAACCGATTACCCTCATGTCAGAGGCAGTTTTAACAGATTTTTGAGCTTTTCCAATAGTTTAGGCAATTGATAAAACACAAAATCTTCACACATCAAATCACATGATTTTGCATAATTCAAAGTCTAGATTCACATTATACATGATGGATCAAGGATCAACAATTAAGCTTCATGCAACATCATCAATTTGTTTCATCAATTAAGCACTTTCATGTAAATCAACTTAATTCAAAAAGCACTTAATTCAACTATTTAATTCCGGATTTACACATGATTATCAAATCAAATCACAATTCTAGGCTTAAATCTATATTCTCAATTCAAAATTCAACCTAGATTCAATTCAAGCTTGATCAAAAAGTGTTTCTCAAATAATCACTTATTTCAAAAAGTGCCTAATTCAAGAAAAATCACTGTTTTGAATTCCTGTTAACAATCAGAGAAGAATTTTTCTTGATCTTAACTTTTGGATCTTCATACAATTGTTGTTGTGTTCTTGATGAAAAAGGTGTAAAACATTGTTTTGATCTTTGAGAGAATTGATAGAAAAGTAGTTATTTAGTGTTTTTGAGATTTTATGAATTATGAGAGCCTCCTCTTGAAAATTGGAATTAAAAGGAATATATAGTGTGGAATTATATGAATGGATTTGGTTAATGGGCCTCAAATAATCCCAAACAAAAGTGTAAATTTTCAATTTATCATAGTTCAACACGTTCAGGTCAAATTCGCATGGACTTCAGTGCAACTTCTGAAGTTGAAATGTGAAACCAAAATGTTGCCATGGTCGAGAACTAACTCGTATCCAAATATGGGCTGAATTAGATAAACGATGAGAAATTTACGAATTTTTGAAGTTTCGCCTCAGACAACTTTAATTTCCAACTCAGAATTTTCAATGAGTTGCACGTACTTCGGGCCAAAAACGGAAGCCTTCGGGGTACCGTTTGCTTGTGGAAATAGAAACCAAAATTTAGCTAACACAATTTTTGAGAAAATTCCAGTGAAACAGGCTCGATACGATAAAAATTTACCGAGTTATTATATTTTGAATATAATGCAGATAAACATTTTCCGCAAATTTCTTGTGCGAACGCGCTCGATAAATCCACAATTTTGGAGACCTTATGAGCATAATTAGCTTACGGCCGTGACATATGAAAATGTAGAGGACATCCAGACAGAGTTTTGGACACTGGAACGGGTTCAAAACGGGCCATGGGCTCTGAGTTATGAATTTTTTAGTGTCCAAAAACTGCACTTTCAGCACAATTTTTCACTGTAGTTCTTCGAGAAAACTCGCACATTCGGATACCTTCTTCAAAGAATTGGCTTTCAAGCCACACATGAATTTGAGAATACATTTCCAGGGATAACTCGGAGAAAGAACACCTGAATATGACCAATCGAATTGGCCTTGTGAATTTCCGAATACCCAAACCGTTGGGAAACAGCGAACCGATTATTAGCATAGATAATATCCTGAGAGTGTCTATTGACGAAATAAACTTCTCTTATAATTCACCGATGCTCATCTGAAATACCTTGATCCAATAACAATAGAACCAATAATATGTATGCATATGATGATGCAATATAGGCCAAATTAAAGTCGAAATGAAGAGGGTAAATTTTGGGGTACAACAACATCACTACAAGAATCAAGAAGAGTCTAATCTTTTGAGAAAAAGTTTTAAAGTAAAAAGCCAAAGTGGAAAAATGGTTTGAATGAGGTTAATTTAATTTTAGTCTTCTCACAAAAAATGTCAAAGTATGATCTAATATTAATTAAAATTTGATTAAGAAAAGATTTTGACAAGGCATGGACCTAAGTCCAAGTTTATTATGAAAGTGATTCAGGTTAGAAAACACGAAGAGTTTTGAAAACGAGGGAGAAGATTTTTGAAATTAAAGAAGATGGGAGAAGATGAAGGGACTATCCTAAAGAATAAGGTAAAAGCTAAGGAAAAGAACGATTCAATCAATAAGAAGCCAACACTTGACATGTGAAGTCAATGAAGAATTCGCATCCTTTGAATTAAAATCAAGCAAGAAAAAAATACTAAGCCTTTGAGGAATACCAAACTTTAGATGAATTAAGTCTTTACAAAAATTGGGCAGAGTAACGGTTGTATACAGAGGAATTCTCAATCACAAACAAAGCATATAATCAGAATAACATACACACAAAGAAAATCAACTCAATATCTTGGAGTAAACCCCAAGAACTTCAGACAAAATAACAACAAAGTCACAAGGTCCCAAAGAATCAAGGCTCATAATCCTATATCCGAGAGATCCATAACTCCACAATGCCAAAGATAGTAACCAATAGTCCATGTAACCTTAAAGCTTTTAATGTTCAAGTTGGTTATTAAGTGTTTTCAAAAAGAAAAGAGAAACTCAAGTGAGCAAAATAAATATTACATAATGATTAATGCTCATATGAGCAAAGATAAAAATGGCATGAAATGTAAATGCTAAAATAAATGGTACATAAAAATAAAGGCGTAAAATAAAAGACATAAAGTAAAGGCATGTAGTAAAGACATAAATAAAGTTAGTTGTTAGTGAATTAGAAGTTAGAAGTTAAGTACAAAAGGTTAGTTGAATGACCATCTTGAAACTTGCATTTGAAAACTCAATAGAAGATTGAAAAAATCAAAGCCTCTCAATAACAAGTTTCATTTGCTTTTTGTCAAGTATATCATTCATTTCAATTGCTCAAAGGAACCACATATGATCAACGATGTTTAAATGATTCACTTAAACTAAAATTCGTGAAGTTCATTAGAGGATTGATAGGATCAAAGATTCTAAAAATGAACTTCAAAGATATTGGATCCAAGGTTTCAAATTAAACATACACGGGCTTGTAAACATAGGTTTAGGTCACGAATGGTCACTTTTCGAATCGGGACAAATTTAGCGCTATGTTAAGCAATCGTAAGTGAACTTATATAGAAGTCACACCTATTTTGAGGCCTCTCAATAGTAATCTATGTACCAACATGTTAGAGAATGATATGTGGATCATTCTCCAACAAAATGTAGTACAAGCAAAAACAAGAAAGGGATAACATGAAAAGTGAGAGGATGTATCAGATGAAATTAGGGTTTCAAATATCATCAACATCATTCATCCATTTTGGTGGATTTGGTTTTTCAACCTATCAACACCAAAGATCCAATGAGGTTGAGGAACTTGTCCTAAAATAATACTCAAATCAGGACCAAACAAAAATAATAAAATATATTTAATAAAAAAATTTTAAATGATTAATAAAAAGGAAATAATTGGTAAAATACATAAAGTATATTAAAACACCAAATAAAAATCCTAAAAAAATAGTCAGAGGTCAAACATGAGTCAATAAGTGTTGACAAAAAATTTTAGAATTTTTTAAAGTCACAAACAAGTTTTAAAATTTCAAGAAATAAGAAAAATAAACCAAAATTTGTAAAAAATAGTAAAGACAGAAATAAAAATAAAATAAGGTTCCTATTATTTGTCAAGAGGTTATTGGATCCTTCCATAATTTTTTTCAGAATTTAAAAATCAAGAAAACTATTTTTAAACAATTAAAACAACTCAAATAAAGTGAAAAATTATAAAAAAATATCAAATCAAAAAATAAATTTGTGAAAAATTAAAAAATATAAAGAGAAAAATTAAAAGTATTTTTGAGAATTTTTTCAGAATTTAAGAAGTTGAAGTGAATATTTTATGAATTTTTAATGTTTAAAACAATAAAAATATAAAATCAGAAAATAAAAATAAAGCCAAAAAGATATAGACCATTGGATCAATGTCAAAATGCATTAGTAATCAAATTTAAGGGATCTGACGCGTTGTGCATATCATGGTCATTATTAGTGAATAACACACAAGAACCTTAATTTTAAGAAGAAATAAAACAAGCCACGTGTGGGGTTCCAATTGGTTGAAGACGTCCATGTCATTATCTTCAACCTTCAGATCATTGACAAAGTCAACCAAAACACATGATTTATAGGTCCCTCAAACGGAAAAATAAGAGTTTTAGACTGGTGTCATTCGATTTGTCTCATCAAGACGAAGACAATTATACTCTCGCGAAAAATTTATTTAACTTGTAGCTCAGTTGATTTGAGAAAAACCAGAGAGTTTTGAAAAAATTTGAAATCGGAAACAGATGCATCAAATGAATCAATTGATCAAAATTAAACTATCAACAAGCATCAGTGAACATCATAGACCATTCAAATTATTTGAGTTAGAAGAATTGATGTCAATTACTACCTGAACAAAGTATGAAGAATTTGCTCTGAAACTTAACTTGGCTAGCATGATTTAGAGCACATCACGGCTTGGTTCTTCTTCTGTTAGTTTCAGTGAAGTTCAAGGAAGAAAAATCAATGAAGAAATTAGAGCTGGAAGTACTCTAAGTAGGAATTCAAAGTTGCAGAATTGAGAGGTGTGGAGGAAGTTCAACAGAGTTTTTTTGGATCTCTAAAGCTTGTCCAATGAGGGGGATATCATCCCCTATTTATAGGGAAGTGAATGGAATCTAGAGGAGGAGTGAATGATGAAGTTCAAGTGAAAATCGTGCACACCTGTATGAGGAGGAAAAAGTGTTCATGTGTGCATCAAAACTCATCCAAATGATGCACTTTGACCCTCTAAATAATTCAAAAATCTTTGCTAATCATGTTTAAATGGAAATCGTGTGGTAATTTGGTGATTAGAAGTCAGATTCCACAATATTGCTTCTAACTTCAAGTGATTCTTCTATTTCAAAGTACCAACCTAGAATCCATGGTGCACACAACTCAAGAGGCTTTAAGGCATAATTCCTGAAGCATTTGAAAGACAATTTCACAATCTTTACAATGTGCCAAGAAAGAATCCATTTGGATGATTGAGCTGAAAGTTATGTCCATTTGAATTTTTGAAAAACACATTAATTTTTATACTTCAAAATTTTTTAGTATAGGACTCCAAAATGACCTATAATGTTCTTAAAAAATACATGAACTTCCACTCAAAATTTGGTCTTGATATCTGAATATGTCATGAAGTAGACATCTTGAATTGAAGTTTGGAATTGAGATCACTCAAAAATCATAAAAATTGAAAGAGTTATGGTCTTTGGAAGATGATGAACAAATTTGAGGAAATTCACAAAAGACCTATAATCTTTTCAATTATTCAACAACTTTCCAAGCATCTTCAAGTCTTACACATAAAAAAAGTTATAGTAGACATCCCAAAGATTATTATGGAAAAATAATGGGCTCAAGGAGATAAAAATTGACCAAGTTATGACCATTTGAAGTCAAACCCTAAAATTCAAAGGCTCCTCAAGGAGACTTGTAATCTTTCTCAACCATTAGTGATGTTACATTCAAAATTAGCATTAGATTTTTGAAGAGAGCTTGTTAATGACCCTTTATAGAGAATCATGTCTTTGGAATCAATCAAAAATCTCAATAAATGAGCAAGATATGGTCCTTAGAAGTCAATAACCCTAGCTTAGAGAGTGTCAAAATGACTTGAAACCCCTTTCAACTTTTGATGATTTTTCTTGAACAATTGGATATTTTCATATGAACAGAGGTTATTGTTGGTGATGATAAGAATCCATAGCAAAAATAACTAACTTAAAATGTTGAAAATTGAGAGAGTTATGCACTTGTGATCACTGAATCAAGCATTTTCTCAATTAGGTCAAACATTTTGAACCAACCTTGAATATTTTGATCTTTCTTGGCAAAATAAAGCATGATTAATCACAATAGGCCTTGAAATGATATCATCTTGAAGAACACTCAAAGAAAGAGCTTAAGTCTCAATGAAGCTTGTTGAAGAAGGTATGGAAATAAACACATGAACTTATCTTCTTGATGAATGCCTCCACTAACTTTGAGGAGATCTTGACCTAAATAAAGTGAAGGAGTTCTTTGAACCACAAATATTTGATATCATAGACAAATCCTTGAAGCCTGAACTCTTGGGATCCATTGAGAACCATTTGGTTGAGGACCATGCCTCAAAACCTTAGGTTAGATGGTGAGATAAATGTAATTGTTATCACCTATAATATGAACATTACAATAAACACATATACATATATTGATGTTAGTCTAAGAAAACATGTACAAGATACACAAATCAAGGTGCTTGGTGATCCCTCAAGAGAAAAATTAAAGATATGATGAAAAAGAAATCGATAAGAAACCCTAATGTAGGATCTTGATGTATTGATAAAAGTGAGATGATGAGAAATATTAGGGGGGAAATTAGGGTATAACAGCTGCCCTTATTTAAGTGTCTTCTATCCGGAGATACGAAGGTTAAAATATTCGTCTCGACGTGATTGAAGATAACTAAACATGATGAACTCAATTGATGTATGATTGTTATGCATTACTTATTATTATGTATTTCTATAATGATATGAATTATCACCCTTCTTTTGAAATGATTTTTTATACGACATCACTCAGGTACCGAGGGTAGCGGTGGTGCTCTTAGAAAGGATTAGTCAGAGGAGCTAGTTCTTTGTTTACCTTTATTTAGGTAGTGAGTCATGCTTTGGTAATGTAACACGGGGAACATTTTGATTTTTGTTATATTATTATATTCATGTTTATTTTGAGAGATGTTTGTTATACTCTCTAGATATTTATGATATATTTGAGTTTATGTGATGGTGGCCTTTAGTGCCTAATATTTTATGATATGATTGTTGTTATGGGATTTCAATTATTAGTATTATTTTTTAAATGATAATTATTCCGCTGTGAGATGCATATGTGTTAGTGTATAGAACATGATTTTAAATGTGTATTATAAGCATGACTAGTGTATTGTGTTGTTGTCATGAAGTAAATGTGACACCCTCGTCTGATACACATGCTAATTTTCTATAATTATGCCATATTATTTCTAAGGGGTTTAAAGGTTGTTACATTAGTGGTATCAGAGCATGGTCGGTGAGTTGGCCGGGTTATTAATGTGTTTATTTC
The DNA here is from genome assembly GCA_948472305.1 of Vicia faba. Classification (NCBI taxonomy): domain Eukaryota; kingdom Viridiplantae; phylum Streptophyta; class Magnoliopsida; order Fabales; family Fabaceae; genus Vicia; species Vicia faba. Next base: position 1,396,270,155 of record OX451738.1, on the reverse strand, counting down.
CTTTTTGTATTCGATATGTGTCATATATATAATCGATATTGTTTGTCTGATAAGTGTTGTTGGTTGTTTGGTTGTTTAGAATCTCACAACGATGGTTGTAGAAAGGAATTATGATGCTATTGTTGAGGCATTAGCAATATTATCCGGTGCGATTGGGCAACAATTGCACATCAATGCTGGCAACAAAGATGATGATGAATTTCGTGCTTTGGGGAAGTTCTAGAGGAAAATTTTGCCAACATTTGAAGGAGCTAATAAACCCGACAAGGAAAAAATTTGGGTGAAAGCGATTGATAAGATATTTCGGGTCATGAATTATTTGGTTACGCAAAAGGTGTAGTTTGGCACCCATATGTTTGAGAAGGAAGATGAGGATTGGTGGAACAACACTGATCAAAGATTTGATGAAGACGGGATTGAGGTTACTTGGGAACTTTTTAGAGATGCATTTTTGGAGAAGTATTTTCCATAGGATGTGCGTGGGAAAAAGGAGATTGAATTTCTTGAGCTAAATCAGGGTAATGGAATTGTGGTTGAGTATGCTGCAAAGTTTGAGGAGTTGATTAAGTTTTGTCCTCATTACAACACTGACAATGCTGAGAGATCTAAGTGTCTTAAGATTGTGAATGGTTTGAGGCTCAAGATCAAGAAGGATATATGTTATCAGCAGATTACATGATTTTTTGAGCTGGTTAACAAGAGTAGGATCTATGATGAGGATAGTCGCGATAATGCTGCTTACTATAAGACTTTGCATGATAAGAAGGGAAAGAGGAAATTCAGAGGGAAGCCATATGTGACTCTTGCTGGTAAAGGGAAATAGAAAGATGGTGATGATAGTAAGTCGAGTGGGGAAGGAGCTTCTACTCTGGTTAGGTACTTTAAGTGTGGTTTCGAAGGACATCATGTTTCTGATTGTACAAGTCCTGATGTGAAGTATTTAAAGTGTGGAAAGCTAGGTCACAAGTCTAATGATTGTAGAGGAGGTGTGAGTGTGACTCGCTACAACTGTGGTGAGCAAGGTCACATTATTTCCAAGTGTGACAAGCCGAAGAATTACCAAGCTAGAGGGAAAATGTTTGCTCTATCTAGTTCTAAGACTGCTGTTGGGGATAGACTAATCTGAGGTACGAGCTTTATTAATGGTACACCTTTGATTTCTATTGTTGATACTGACGCGAACATTCTTTCATTTCTTTGGATTGTGTTAAGAGATTGAATCTTGAGTTATCTGATATGAATGGAAGTATGATTATTGATACTCCTGCTATGGGTTCAGTGACTACTTTATACGCGTGTTTGAATTGTCCATTGAGTATTTTTGGTAAAGACCTTGGAGTTGATTTAGTGTGTCTTCCGTTAGATCAACTTGGTGTTATTCTTGGGATGAATTGGTTAGAATTCAATCATGTTTATATCAATATTTTTGACAAGACAGTTATCTTTCTTGATTATATTTTTAAGAGAGATTTGTTTATGTGTGCCAAGCAAGTGAATGAGTCTATGCAGGATGGTGTTGTGTTGTTGGCTTTGATGGCAACATTGAATGTTGATGGGAAACGAATAATTGGTGAATTAGTAATACTTTATGATTTTCCTGAGGTATTCCTTGAAGATGTAAGTGATTTACCGCCAGAGTGTGAGGTGGAGTTTATGATTGATTTAATTCCAGGAGCTAGCTCGATATCGATGGCTCCATATCGGATGTCAGCGTCTCAATTGAATGATTTGAAGAGTCAATTTGAGGATTTACTTGAGAAGAAGTTTATTAGTCCTAGTGTGTCATTGTGGGTTGAACTAGTTTTGTTGGTTAAGAAGAAAGAAGATACTATGAGGTTACGTGTAGATTATAGACAATTGAACAAGGTGACTATCAAAAATAAGTATCCACTTCTGAGGATTAATGATTTGATGGATCAATTGGTTGGGGAAAGTGTGTTTAGTAAGATAGATTTGAGGTTTGGATATCATTAGATTTGTGCGAAGGATGAAGATATTCAAAAGACTTCTTTTAGAATAAGGTATGGTCATTATGAGTATTCGTGATGCCGTTCGGTGTGACCAATGCACCTGGTGAATTTATGGAATATATGAACAAACTTTTCCATCAAAATTTGGATAAGTTTTTTGTTGTTTTCGTTGATGATATTTTGATCTATTCGAAGAGTGAAGACGATCATGTTGAGCATCTGAAGATTGTGTGATATGTGTTGAAAGAGAAGCAATTATATGCTAAGTTTTCTAAATGTGAGTTTTGTTTGAAGGAAGTGAGTTTCATTGGGAATGTGATATCAGGAGGTGGTATTGTTGTTGATCTGTCGAAGATTGGGGTTGTGTCTCAATGGGAGGCTTCAAAATTTGTTTATAAGATTACAAATTTTCTTGGTTTAGCAGGTTATTTTTAGAAGTTTATTGAAGGCTTTTCCAATTTAGCTTTGTTGTTAACGCAATTGACTAGGAAGGTTCAAGATTTTATTTGGACTGCACATGTGAAGCTGGTTTGCAAGAGCTTAAGAGAAGGTTGACAACCGCTCCTATTTTGATTTTACCTGATCTGGCAAAACCATTTGTTGTGTATTATGATGCTTCATTTATGCATTTAGGTGGTGTGCTGATGCATAATCGACAAGTTGTAGCTTATGCTTCAAGGTAACTTAAAGTGCAATTAGCTACTATTGTGTTTGTATTGAAACTTTGGAGGCATTATTTGTTTGGATCAAGATTTGATGTGTTTAGTGATCACAAGAGTTTGAAATATTTGTTTGATCAGAAAGAGTTTAATATGAGGCAAAGAAGATGGTTGGGATTCTTGAAGAATTATGATTTCGGTTTGAATTACCATTCAGGTAAAGCGAATATTATGGATGGTGCATTATGTAGGAATTCTTTGCATATGTCGATGTTGATGGTGCCAGAGTTGCAATTACTTGAACAATTTTGAGATATGAGTTTGGTTTGTGTAGAGACTTCTTATGGTGTTAAGCTTGGTATGTTAAAGCTTACTAGTTGCATTCTTTATGAGATTCGAGAAGGTCAGAAATCTGGTTTGATTTTGGTGTATAGGTTGACGTTGATCAATAAAGGTCGAGGTGGAAATTTTTGGATTGCTGAGAATGGTATCATGAGGTGTCTTGATAGATTTTGTGTTCTGAATATATTCGACTTAAAGAATAGAATTCTTGAGGAAGGGCATCATAGTGGATTGAGTATTCATCTTAGAGCTACTAAGATGTATCAAGATTTGAGGAAATTATTTTGGTGGCCAGGTATGAAGAAAGAAATTGCAGAATTTGTGTATTCTTATTTGATTTGTTAGAAGTCAAAGATTCAACATCAAAAACTGTCTGGTTTGATGCAACCGCTATCTATTCCTGAATTGAAATGGGATAATATTTGTATGGATTTTGTGTTTCTGGTTTACTTAGAATGTCGAGTAATTTTGAGGCTATTTGGGTTATTATGGATATATTGACTAAACATTCTCACTTTATTCCGATGAGGATGGATTATCCAATGCAGAAGCTTACAAAGTTATACACTGAGAGAATTGTAAGTTTGCATTGTATTCCCTCTAACATTGTATCAGATCGAGATACGAGATTTACTTAGAGATTTTGAGAAGGTTTGCGTAATGCTTTGGGTACAAAGTTGCATTTTAGTTTTGCTTATTGTTGTACCCCAAAATTTTACCTCCCATTTTCTTCAAAACATGCTCACAAAGGTCTCAAATTCACTCAAGAGTTGATTGGTTAAACCTCCTCCTAAGCAAGGGTCTTCAACTAGGGTTTGGTGCTTCTCAAAGAAGATTTGGTTTCAAGGGTCTCAAATGAATTTGATGGTTCATCACATGTCCTTAATAATGCTTATGTAAAGTTTCAAGTCTTGGATCACATGTTTTCTCATTCAATGGCTCAGAAGACTGAAAGTTAATTGTATTACGTAAAAAGTCATTACTTTATGGCCATTTTTCACTAAGATACAAACTGATTCAAGGAAAACTTTCAACATAAAAGTGGTAGGGATTAATGAATTCTACAACTTTGTTAATGTGGGATGATCCTCAAAAAGTGATTGGATTAAGAGATATGTGAACATGAAGTTATGATACTTTTTATCTAACACTTAGAAATGTTTTTGATCAGTTTTTCATCTTAACTTCTTGGCCAATTTTCACAGATTTCCCTGTTGATCTAGCCAAAGTGGTCAACATGAAAGTTGAAGATCATGTTTCAAACTTCCAAAAATTTCCAAGAGAATTAATTTCTCATACTTGATCCAGATGTTTCGAAGAGATGAAGTTAGGCATCCATACTTGAATTATAAGTCATTTCTTTTGGAAACCTTATGGCCAAATCTCACACCATGCTACACAATCTTACTTTGTAGGCCTCTAAACTCCTAAATCTCTCCATAATAAGAAGATTACACACTCTTTTTGGCTATTATCCTATTGATTCAAGATTTATCCAAGTTTACTTGTGTTGTACCCCAAAATTTTCCCTCTAATTTTACTTAACACGTGCCCATTGAGGTCCCCAACTTGCCCAAGAATGACCAAGAATTGCCAGACAAATTCTCCTCCTTAAGGCAATGAACCTCTGACTAGGGTTTCAATTTTCATCAACATATGAGAGCTCCAGTGGTCTCAAATATTTTCCATGGTCCTAATTTTCCTTCGAGTTTGTCCATGACAAAGTTCATGCCTTACACTACAAGTTTGCTCAGACAATTGCTCAAATGCCTGGAAATAAACTATATTAGATCAAAAGTCAACTGTGGCCTATATACAGTCAAACTTTAAGATTTTTGGTCAACACCAAATGTTTTAAGTGATATCCATCATTTGATCAAGGGTTGATCATGATTCCTCAAGAAATACTCCTAATTCAACAAAAGTCAAGAATTGCTAATTAGGGTTTCTATAGGAAAAGTCAACCAAACTTTGACCAAGCATAACTTTCACATAATTCATCCATTTTTCCCCAACCAAATCTCATTTTGAAGAGAATCCAATTCCTTACAACTTGTCTTCATCCCACAAGTTCAAGAGATTCACCATTTGAAAGATACAAGCTCAGACATTACATGTCTTTTTTAGAAAGTCAACAAAAGCCACTTTTTGCCAAGACCTTTAACATCAAGACAAAATCTTCAAATGCAAAATTTATAAAAAGAGGGATTTAAGTAGACATCTTCGGCTTTCAAAAAAGTCCCAGATCGTCATCATTAGATAAAAATTGAGCAACTTATGGCTTTCCCAAGTTGGGAAAAGTTTGGAAATTTCAAGAATGGTGCATTGAGAAAATTTGAAACTTTGAGTCAATGGCCTAACTTTTTAAGGTTCAAATATTTTCCTAAGTTTAAAGAGGACTTCTAATCTTATTTTTGCATGGCCTTGCATTTTCTACCTATCTTTTACATATTTATTTTAATTTATTTCAAATAAATATAAAATAAATTGTACAAAATGTTTGGAGATGGGCCTTGACCTTTGGGCTATTGATTTGGCCTGCCTAGAAGCCCATAATTTCGTGCCAATGTGTCCAGGTACATTCAAGCATGGAAAGCGCAAGATTTTCAAGTTTTGGAAACTATTGAATTTGTTTGATTTTGACATAAAAGCATGGCATTATGGCGAAGATTCTTGCCATGAAAGCTTGTCTCTTCCCTCTCCACTATAAGTACAAGCTATTTCCAAGCCAAAGGGACGGAACTGATAGCTTGAAAAATCTACACGATTTTTGCAAAAAAAATATCAAAGTTGTTAAACTCAAAAACACAGCTCCAGCCTATTTCAACCCAAACAAAGGATAAAAACAAACTCCTGGAGGTTCCCTGATACATTTCCAGCCATTATCAAGCCTTGAAGCATTGCCAAACGCGTCAACTAACTCTCATGGCTTGCTCCATTTTCTAAATTTGTCATGTACAATTCACGTAATATAAATGTGTTTTGACCATGCATATTTAATCATTTAAGTGTTTGCAAGCTTTTGGTATAGCTGGATTGCAGTTTTGGTGCAGGTATCGTGAGTGGCCATTTCTAGGGTTTGAACCTTAGAATTGGGGTTTGTCGATTCAGTTAAAATTAGGCTTAAACAGGGGCACCATCATGCTCAAGAGAATGAGGCCAATTGATCCATGGCCTCATATACAATTTATATTGCGTATTTTGTTTGTTTTAGGATGTAAAGGCTATAGTGACAAGCATAAAATTGTCACTATAGGTCTTGTTGTCTAATACGACGGAGGGAGGTAGAGGACGAAGTGTGGCAGCCCCTGATTGGCCAGTTTGAATTGCACGCTTTTTTTTTTAATTTTCCAGATATTAAATTTTTTTGTATATAATATATTATTATTGTTATATGCATGATTGAATGGGAAGCACGGTTGGTAATGAAGCGCGTTTGTAAAGGAGAGGACCTGGGTTCGAGTCCCAGGTCTAACATTTTATTTTATAATGTTTGTCAATCACAGATTCAGTACACATGGGCTATGCAAGTTCACCATATGCCTCCAAGTCAAACCCATCAGATCTTGCCTGATCTAAATCCAAGGGTGACAAGCGCTCATATCCACCATGTATCCTCAAGAGCTATCTTCATTGGATCCAGAAACCAGTTTGGGCTCCATTTCATTTGGGCCCAGCGAAAATCAGCACACCCCCCATTTAATTTCTGCTGCCCTGGCCCATTTATTCTTTTTCTCTTTATTTTGTTTTTACTATTTATTTCTTTTACTTTTTTTATTATCAACAAATAATTAAAATCACAAAAAAAATTAGGATTTATTTTTTTTTATTAAATAATTAGTTTCTAAAATTAATTAATCAACTTTAACCTTTTTTCATTCAAAATTAAAAGTAAATTAGAATTTAGGATTATTTTCTTTTACTAATAAAAAAAAGCTTAGACTATATTTCTTAATTAATTTTCATTTTTCTAAGTAGACTTTAGGATATTTAATTTAAATTTTTTCATAAATAAAAAAACCAAGCAAAAAGATTTTAATCCTTAAGATTTCTTAAACATTTCTTTAGTTCGCGCGCATTATTTATTTTTTGCAATTCTTTTTATATGATGTAACTGATTATGGGATGTAATAGTCCAGGTTTAAAATTATGCATTTTATTTATTGCACTCGTTTTTTATGTAACTGTCCCAAAGCATTATAATAGCGTAGGTTTCATAATTCCCGCACTCTACATTTTCTGTATAATATTGCTGTTAGTAATTAGGCATGTATGGCAAGACTGAAAAGAAAACGGTTAGCAAACCTAATAACACAAGATAAATATCCGAACTAAACACAATTACAAATACATACCCCTAGGGTATCCCACTTCGGTTGCCTTCGAAATCACAGTCATGTCCCTCAAAACGGGGACGCTTTAGCAAAGACCCGTAAATCAAAAGATCATAGTCCCTCGATGACCCTGCAGTTGCCTTTCGGTAAATGATCTAGTCCCTAAACAAAATGGCTAAAGCGTCTCCACATGTTGCCTTTATGACTGTACGTCCCTTCGATAGTCCCTCAACATCCAACGACAGGGCTACCTACTCACTAATAGTAGGATAATACTATCTAAAGGAAAGGAGGAAAAGAACACCTTTTTTTGAGTAGGTAGATGATTGTTAGGTACTTGCTCAAAAACCATTTTTTTCACACTACACTTTCAAAACCATTTTCAAAAAAACGCTTTATCAACACTCTTGAGGACTGATACAAGAGTTAGCATAAAGCAAATAAATATTTCAAAACACACAAACACGAAAGAAATTTTCAAAACATGAGCAAGTACTTAAGAGCCCATGGAAAACCAAGGATGGAAAAGGTGCTAATACCTTCCATTTCCTTAATCTACCCCCCTTACTCAGAAACTCTCGAAAAAGCTCTTTTTCTGTTCTTTTCACCCTTTACTTTGTCAGATAAAAGAAAAGTCGGTGGCGACTCTTGCTTACCGCATATTTGCGAATACAAAATGCAAACCAGTATAACAGTAGGTTCTGCCACCGTATGACAGAACTGGCGACTCTACTGGGGACAAAAATAAAAGTGGGGTTTATCTTAGGGTCTAGTTCATTTTAAAATTGCTTTCTTTGTTTACTTTAATTGCTTTACTTTTAAGGGTTTGTTGGGGTATTCTTGTAAAGATCCTACACCCAGATATGGGGACACTTTTTAGGTGAACAACAATAGATCGTGGAGACTCTACAGCATAGACCGATATGGTTTAAGTGATAGCTGCGTTGGTGTAACACTTTGGTTGGTACCAGTATCCCTTGTGTTGAATCGAGGAGAATACGGGGCCGACGCGTGGTGTCGTGAAGCACTAACAGACCTTAGAACCATAGTTGAACAAACATGGCCATTAGAAATTAGTTATATAGACGGCCTCAGTGTAAAGCTGGGAATCAGTTGATACTCAATACTGCACTCATTGAGATCGGACTTTCGGGATATTTTGGCTGCAAGAAAAGATTGCTAAGCTAAAATAATACTAATAAAGAAAGATCGGTGATATTGAGATTCCTTAGAACCCGATTACTATTTCTAAGATAGGTTGAACCAATTGAACATTCAAGAGGCTACTTACCTTAAACCTCATGCAAGCCTTTGAACCTAAGGTCTATTGTGTGATTTGCTTGTGTTTATCTATGATTTAATCATAATCATGACATCATAAACATCATAACATCCATTTTTCATTTCACTAACCATTCCAAGGATCAAGGGAATTTATCTTTGTTCTGTTTTGCAGATCATGGCTTCCGCTTGTATAAATACTATCCGGGTCAGCTTCGTGAGAATACCTCTCCAACTCAAAGAGTTAGTATCAAGGGTTCCCGAGACTTCCTCATTTACCAAGAACTATGGTCGAATTCTCAGTTTGGTTACCTCGGGTTTTGACGAGAAGATAATGAGTGTACTCTTTCCATTCTTTGACCCTAAGCACCATTGCTTCACTTTTTCGGGCTATCAGTTGGTACCCACCATGGAAGAATTTTATCAGTTATTGGACATACCTATCCTGGATCAGTTTCCTTTCACCGGTTTGGAAGATACTCCAAAGCCAGAGTTCATTGCAGCATATTTGCATCTAAAACGGTCTGACATTGTATCCAACTGGGAAATAAGAAGCGGAGTTAAGGGTTTTCTAGCCAAGTTCCTAATAGAGAAGGCTTAGCTATTTTGGGATGATTTGGACTTCCAGGCTTTTGAGGAGGTCTCGGCCCTTCTAATGTATGGGTTAGTACTGTTCCCTAATCCAGACTTACTCATAGATGTGAATGCTATCTAGGTCTTCCTCTCTCGCAACCCTGTGCCCACTTTACTCTAAGACATCTTGCATACCTTCCACACTCCTACCACAAAGAAAAGAGGGATTCTTATGTGTTGTGTGCCATTGCTATCCAGGTGGTTTATTTCTCACCTCCCTAAATCAATACTGAATAATGAAGAAAGTTTGGGTTGGTCGCAAAGGATAATGTCACTTTCTCACACGGATATTCTCTAGTATTCCCGATCTATGGGAGATATTTCTGTTATTGACCGCTGCGGGGAATTCCCTAATGTCCCATTACTTGGCATTAGGGGAGGCATAACTTATAATCCTTCTCTGGATTTACGAAAATTTGGTTATGCTCTAAGGGATGGTCCTCACGAGATTCTTATTCGGGAAATTGTGTTTAACTATGAGGATGATGTTCAAGGGTATCGTCAGAGGTTCATACGAGCTTGGGGAATGGTAAACAGATTTGATACCAAGACTTTGGGGCCGAAGACTTCCATCCCTATGGAACCTTATCTCTAATGGGTACGAGCTCGCGCTCAGAACCTTGTGATGCCATATATAGCCATCTTACCACTGATTATGGAGCCTATTACCGAAGGGGATGTTCTTTATACTGTTCTCCATCCTGATATGCCCACTGATCTTGAAGAGATGCAGAGATCTTGGATTTAGCTGAAGAAAGAGCGAGATGCCTATAGAGATCATTTCTATACCTATGAGAGGAAAGTTTTGGAGCTCACAAAGCAACTTCATGAGGAAAAAGGTCTTAATGCATATCTCGGCACGAAGAGGAAGCGCCCATGGGAAACCTAATTTCCTAATTTTTAGAATATTTCAATTGTAAGCCTAAAAGGCAATTGTATTTTGAATTATACTAATAAGATCTTTGTTTTATTTTGGCTCATAAATTTAAATTTCCCAAAGTCATTGAAAACATTGCATACGCATATCATACATGTCATTGCATAAACAGGTTTCAAAACAGGGTTCTCATCTTCTTCGCTGTTTATTTCAGCAAGTAAAGAAATGGCTCTCGAACAAAACATCAAGGATCTCCAGGCAAAAAACACTCAGTTCCAGCAAATGATCGTGGCTCTAGCTAAAGGGAAAGAAGATCTGAAAGCTCTCATACTGAAGGACCAAGAGAAGAAGCCAAAGAAACCAGTTGGTGTAGTGAATTTGGGAAGAAGGATCAGAGGATCATTTTGGCGAGCTTCAGAACTAGTAACGTCATCAAAAGAAGGAGACAATCAGGAAGGGGAGACAAGAGAGGAAGACCTCAGCCTGAAGTAATCTGATGATGAATCTGACTATAATGAGGAGCAGTATCCTCCTACTGACGATAAACACAAACAATTGGAGGATCGTCTGAACGCAATGGAATCCAGAGGGTACCTGGGCTGGATTTTGAAGAGCTGGGATTGGTTTCTGGGGTTGTCATCCCACAAAAGTTTAAGGTTCCGGTGTTTAGTAAGTATGATGGGTCTCGTGTCCCAAGATTCATCTTCGATCTTATGTGAGCAAGATTCAGCCTCACACCGTCGATAGGGATTTGTTTGTCCACTTATTCTAAGACAGACTATTTGGAACTCAACTTGAGTGGTTCTATCAGCTGGAGGGAACCAATATCTATAATTGGGAAGACCTGGTTGCTGCTTTCTATAAGCAGTACTAATATAATGCAGACCTTGCTCCGACTCGTACACAACTCCAAAGTATGTCTATGGGTTCTAGTGAGGGTTTTAAAGACTATGCCCAGAAGTTGAGAGACCTAGCAGGAAGAGTCTAACCCCCTTTGTCTGATATGGAGTTTGTGGACATGTTTTTGGGTACTCTATCTGGTCCATTTTTCAATCATCTGATTGGAAGCTCCTCGACTGGTTTTACTAAGCTGATCTTAACTGGAGAAAGGGTGGAAGCTAGTATTAGAAGTGGCAAGATTCAAAAAGATACCTCTTCAAGTGCAGGAAAGTGACCTTTCGTGGTAAAGAAAGAGGTCAATGCTGCTTACAGTCAAAGAAATCAGGGAAGAACCGAACACCGTCCAACGGTAGGGGCTGTAATGATATCCAAGCCTGCAACTACTCAACAACGGAACAATCATCCCTGAGCAGAAAGGCCTATGAGACAGTTTACCCGGATTAATATGACTTTGTCTCAAGTTTTGACACACTTAGTGAAGTCCAATCTGGTAACTTTGAGAGAAGCTCCGAAGAATCCTAATACTACATATCCTCACTATAATCCAAAGACTCGGTGCACCTACTACTCTGAAAGTCCAGGCCATGACACAAACAAATGTTGGGCTTTAAAGAACAAGGTCTAGGATCTGATCGAGGAAAAGGAGATTGAATTCGATGCTCCGGAAACTCCTAATGTTATAACTTCTCCCATTCCCAAGCACGAGCACGGTGTTAATTATATTGACGATGATATGTTTGTTGCTTCTATTGAGGAACTTGTTACTCCTCTCATGACTATTAAAAGGAATCTGTTGCAAGCCGGTTTATTTCTGGGTTGTGGTGAAGGTTGCCACTTATGTTTATCTCTACCAACTGGTTGTTATTTGTTGAAAGCAAGTGTTCAGCGCCTGATGGATGATAAAGAGACTCGTCAGGATGACATCTTCTCCAATGTTGGATCCCCTGATCATCATTATGCCAGAGCCAATACCATATTCCTCTAACAAAGTTGTTCCCTGGAATTATGGGGCTGACGTCTATTACCATGGCGTTAAGAAAGACTTGTCGGCTACTGAAGACAAAGTTACTGGAAGTACTTGTAAGTACGAAGTGCGCCTAAGAGCGGGGGGTGAATTAGGTACTTTAAAAATTCTGGTTTTTAGTGATGATGGTTCTTATTTTTCTGGTTAAAAGTGAGTTTAGGAAAGCTTAAAAAATGCAGAAAAATAAAGAGACATGGGCGATATATCCTGGTTCCCCTCACAGTCCGAGAGTACTCCAGTCCCCTTTCAACATGAAAGATATTTCCTTATTGTGGCAAATTTAAACAAGAACTACCAAACAACCAAGAACAATCCTCTTGGACCAAGAACAATCCTCTTGGATTTTCACTAAGTTACCTATGAGAACAATCCTCTCAATGTAACTACACTTGTATCCAACAACTTTGGAAAGACATGATTTCAAAAATACTTAAACTTATTTCCAACAATCCTGGAAAAATAAGTAAGTAAATATCAATTTTTGAGTTTGAGTGAGTAGAGTAATATTTGATCACTTAGAGTGATTTAACAACGTATGATCTTCTCTTCCAATAATACTATTTTACAATGACTCAAGATATATTTGCTCAAAGTTTTCTGTTTGTTAATGTATGAAAATGTGTAGAAAACTTATGCATGAAAGTGAAGGAATGCTTGAGTTTCTATTTTGAAATTTCAGAAAATAATTATGGAAGAGGTGTTGAAATAGATTTTGAAATTAAGTATTTATATGTTTATAACACCCTTTAGAAACAACATGAAGATCAGAAAATGTATCATGAACAAATGCCAAGTTTGAGTGAAAAGATTCAATGAAAAGGCATGATGAACAGGCATGTAAAAAGCCGCTATTTTTCAAAATCGTGCAGTGTGCAATCCATTGCACCCTTTGTGTAAATCGATTGCACAAGGTTTCAACAGCTATTTTTTCAAAACTTTTAAGAGTGCAATCAATTTCACTATTAACGCAAATTGATTGCATGCAAAGTTAGTAGCAAAAAGTAAGTGAGTGCAATCGATTGCACTAGCAATGTAAATTGATTGCACTGAGAAACAGAAGCAAATGTTTTGAAAAATTTAATTATGCAATCGATTGCACAAGAAGGTAAATCAATTGCACTGAGAAACAGAAGCAAACAATCTAAAAATTTTAAGTATGCAATCGATTTCACAAACAATGTAAATTGATTGCACAGAGAAACAGAAGCAAAACACCTGAAAGTTTGAAGTGTGCAATCGATTGCACTAAGATGTAAGTCGATTGCATGCAAGAGAAAAATGAAATTTTAACTTGAAAAAACTTGAGTAATGATTTTTAAACATTTCTTTTTCATGTTTGAGCATCTATATCTTGAGATCAAAGTAGATAATATTATTATACCTTTAAAGTTTGTTGAGAGCTTTGAATGAAGATATTATCCTTAGATGCTTTAAGCTTGATCATAAATCTTTGCCTTCTTTGTTAGCCATGGTTTGTATTCATCAAAACAAAAGCTCATTTGTGAAGCTTGATTTTACATTCTCCCCCTTTTTGATGATGACAAACAATCTTGCTTTATGTGATGTACTTTTCGGAAGAGCTTCTCCCCCAAAGATGCAAAACTCCCCCTATAAAAGAGAGGGTTGGAATCCTGTGCGTTTCTTCATCATGATTGGAGAGTACCTTAAAAATTAAGACACAGAAAATACAAGCATAAAGTACCATAAATCTTTCTCCCCCTTTGGCATTATCAAAAAGAAGAGAAAGATGCCTAAAGTAGATAATAATAGAGTAATATATTGAGAAAATTTAGAATTAAAACAGTACCACAAATTGTTTAAGGATTATACAAAAATTGAACAAACAAAACATTGAAATAGCAAGACAAGATCATAACAGAAAAAAAATAGTTAGCCGAAACATTAAGGGTGATGCATGTCTGGATGGTTATAAGACCATGAGCCTTGATTTGGGAATTGTTGTTGAAGTGGGGGTTCTGTATAGTGTTGGGGAGGTGCAACTGGATTATTTGGATCGTACGGTGGAATATGAAGATGAGAGTACATGTATGAGAATTGTTGATTCACATCCGTTCGGAAGTCATTTATCTGGGTTGTAGTGGAATCATTGATCGCACTCCATTGATTGTTGATGTTGGTGTTCATGGAAGCAAACTGTTGAGTCATGTAGTCCATAAGCTCTTGATTGCTTGGACCATGGGAAGCAGTAGGAGGAGGAGGCACACCTTCACCGCCTTCGACTTCTTGGTCATTTCCTTCATCGCCAAGAACATCTTCACCAATGTAGGTGATGGTCTTTGTCTCCGGATTGTAATGCACGCCCATTCTGGAGTCAACATTCTTAATGGAAATTTTGTTTAGATTAGGATCCATATGCACCTTTTCAAAACCAGTAAAATCCACACCAAATTCCTCCATAATTAAAGTGACAAAATAAGCATATGGAAGGAATTTAGATTTTGCATCCACTCTCATCATATGCACCATGATAAGCCTTGCCCAGTTTACACTTACCCCTTTCTTTCTTGTATAAATTAGCTGCATTTCCAAGTCGATAACTGTGCAGTGGTTTCCAGCTCTTGGAAACATAATATAGACCAGAAAATAATGATATAAGCGATCGTATATATGGAGTTTACCTACACTCCAGGAGTCTCTGGATGGAATCACTCCGCCAAGACCACGAATCCGTTTGGCTCAAAATTTAGCTTCACGTAACCTCCCAATGCTGTAAAAGAATTCCTTTTTCCGATAGTCATCCATTATCTCGTTATCAGGATCATACAGGGAACTTCCAGTGAAAGGAATATGAAGGATCTCACCAACAACCTGAGAAGTCAGAGAGATACGAGTGCCCAGCACATATGTGACCAATTTGCCTTTGTGGGGTGTGAGATTGCTGAAAAACATTCTTACCAAATCCGGGTAATATGGACCGAACAAGGAAATCAAAGGTTCTAGACCATAAGCAGCTAGATCATTCTGAAAGTAAAAGCATTCTTGAGGAAAGGAGAATAGTATACCATATTTGGGGTTGGATACTATTTTCCTTTGAAAGTCTTGGATAAACCTGGCTTCTTGCTCTTTGGTGAGAGTTGAAAGCAATGGATTGGATGTTTAATCAACCTTCTTTTTCCCTTTTTTTCTTCTGAAATTGAAGCCTTTCTCTTTTGCCTTGAAGCCATGGATATGGAGTTTTTAGGGTTTTGGGGTTTTTTAGGTTTTGTGAGAGAGAAAGGTGTTTCTGAGCTGAGATTTGGAAATGATTTGGATAGGTAGGGAATGAGTTATTTGTAATAAAGTATATTTGGCTTGGGAATATGAGAGAGGAATTATGACCAACATAATTTTTCTGTCATAAAAGCAAGTTGCAGTACGTGCAATCGATTGACATACCATGTGCAATCGATTTGCATACAAACAGAATCAAAATAAAACAAAAACGTACATAGTGAAATCGATTGGCATTGGAGGTGCAGTCGATTTGCACACAAACAGAAAGGACAGAATTGAAAAAACTCGGTAAGCAATCGATTGACACTCTTTGTGCAATCGATTTTCATTAACAAAAAATGTCCAAAACCAAATATTTCTTAAAAAATTAAATACCATATAGCATAGATTATCATATAGCATGTATAAAACATATATAAGAGGTATATCAAGGGTAGAATGCACCTTATAAGTTGCGTTCGTCAAGTATGCCGAGTTCTCGACGAATTTTGTAGAAGGGTTCTTTTGCCAAAGGTTTGGTGAAGATATCGGCAAGTTGATTATGAGTATCTACAAAGGTCACCTCGACATCTCCTTGAAGAATATGATCACGGAGGAAATGATGTCGAATGTATATGTGTTTAGTTCTTGAATGCATGACGGGATTCTTTGTAATGTTAATTGCACTGGTGTTGTCGCATCTTAGAGGAATGCACCCTAGATCGAGTCTGTAGTCACGATGTTGTTGTTTTAACCACAAAATTTGAGCGCAACTACTACCCGCTGCTATATATTCAGCTTCGTCAATGCTTAGAGCAACACATGCTTGTTTCTTGCAGGCCCATGATACTAATGCATTACCAAGAATGTGACACGTACCACTTGTGCTCTTTTTATCAATTTTACAACCTGCATAATCCGCGTCAGAATAACCAATTAAGTTGTAGACACTACCTTTAGGATACCACAATCCGACAATTGTTGTCCCTTTGAGATACTTCATGATCCTCTTTACCGCTGTGAGATGAGATTCCTTTGGGTTAGCTTGCAAGTAGGCACAGAGACAAACACTAAATATTATGTCAGGACAGCTTGCTGTCAAATACAATAATGAGCCAATCATACCTCGATATTTAGTGATGTCGATGGAAAGACCTAGTTCATCTTGATCAACATAAGAACCAGAATCCATTGGTGTAGACATTTCCTTACAGTTGTCCATGTCAAACCTTTTCAAGAGTTCCTTGCAATATTTGGATTGGTTGATGAAGATGCCATCTTTTAGTTGTTTGATTTGAAGTCCAAGAAAATAGTTCATTTTACCCATCATGGACATTTCAAATTCTCCTTGCATCATTGATCAGAATTCTTCACACATTTCTTGATTTGAAGAATCGAAGATGATGTCATTAACATAGACTTGTGCTAGAAAAGTGTCGTCTTTGATTTTCTTGATAAATAGAGTCTTGTCAACTTTGCCTTTTTCGAAACCTTTTTCGCATAAGAAGTTGCTTAAACGATCATACCATGCCCTTGGTGCTTGTTTCAGTCCATAGAGAGCTTTTCTCAATTTAAATACATGATATGGATTCTTAAAGTCTTCGAACCCCGGGGGTTGCTTAACTTACACTTTTTCAGTGATATATCCATTCAAGAATGCGCTTTTGACATCCATTTGGAAAAGCTGAAAATTTAATGAATAAGCATAGGCAAGTAAGAGATGAATAGCTTCTAACCTTGCAACTGGAGCGAAAGTTTCTTCAAAGTCTATTCCTTCTTCTTGATTATAGCCTTGTGCTACCAATATTGCTTTGTTGCGAACAATTATTCCATTCTCGTCAAATTTGTTTTTGAACACCCATCTTGTTCCTATAATGTGTTTGTTGCTTGGCCTAGGGACAAGTTCCCAAACTTGATTCCTTTCAAATTGATTCAATTATTCTTGCATAGCTATAATCCATTGGTCATCGCCTAAGGCTTCATCAACTTTGGAAGGTTCAATTTGAGAGACAAACGCCATGTTTAGGAAAGCATCCTTGAGATTTAATCTTGTAGACACACCTTGACTTATATCACCAATTACTTTATCAATAGGATGATCTCTATGAGTTCTCCATTATTTTGGTAGATCATTGAGATTCGATTCTTGTTGAGGTGATTCTTCGAGTTGAATGGGTTGATCCTTGGAAGAATTTTCTTGAGGACCTTCTAAAATTTCATCATCATTATCACAAACAATATTATCCTCCTTGGAGGGGTTAGTTTCATCAAAAGAAACATGCATAGATTCTTCAATAGTCAAAGTTCTTTTGTTGTAAATTCTATATGCTTTACTAGAGAGTGAGTAACCAAGAAAAATACCTTCGTCGGATTTCTCATCAAACTTACCAAGATTATCTTTGTCATTGTTTAGGACAAAGCATTTGCAACCGAAGATATGAAAGAAAGCAATGTTTGGTTTTCTCCCTTTGAAGAGCTCATATGGAGTTTTATTTAAGATTGGTCTAATGTTAACTCTATTGCTAACAAAACATGTCGTGCTTACTGCATCCGCCCAAAAGTATTTTGGAAGATTTGAGTCGCTAAGCATAGTTCTAGCAAGTTCCACAAGAGACCTATTCTTTCTTTCAACCACTCTATTTTGTCGAAGAGTCCTTGGTGCTGAGAAGTTGTGAGATATTCCATGTTCTCCACAGAATTATTCAAATAGAGCATTTTGAAATTCTCCGCCATGGTCACTCCTTATTGAAGCAATTGTTAGAGACTTCTCATTTTGAATTTGTTTAGCATACTTCTTGAACGCCTTGAATGCATCACTTTTCTACACTAAAAAGAATGTCCAAGTATATCTAGAGAAATCATCAACAATAACTAAAGCATACACATTACCTCTGAAACTCCTTGTTCTTGATGGACCAAATAAGTCCATATGTAACAATTGTAGTGGCCTTGTAGTGGACACCACATTCTTAGATTTGAAAGTTGATCTAGTTTGTTTCCCTTTTTGACAAGCATCGCATAGTCTATCTTTGATGAAATTTCTCTTAGGTAAACCTATGACAAGATCATGCTTGATTAATTTATTCAAGTGTTCCATATAAATATGAGCAATTCTTTTGTGCCAAAGCCATGAATCATCATTGTTCGCCATGAGATATTTAACCTTCAAAGATGGATCATCAAGGGAAATTATAAATATATTATTGATTCTTTTACCTTTAAGTATAACCACATGAGTGACTTCGTCTTCTATCAAACATTCATCCTTGGTGAACTTGATTTTGAAGCCTTTGTCACAAATTTGGCTAATACTTAGAAGATTGTGCTTTAGTCCTTCAACATAAAGAACATCTTCAATGGATGTGAAATGTGGAGCACCAATTTTTCCTTTGCCTAGGATTCTTCCCTTATTATTGTCTCCATAAGTGACAAACCCCTTGGCCTTTAGCGCTAGACGTGAAAATTGGTTTATATCTCCTGTCATATGCTTTGAACAACCACTATCAAGATACCAAAGATTGCATGTGGTCTTCAAGCATACCTGCAAAACAAATTAGGTTTTGTTAGGTACCCAAGTTGCTTTGGGTCCTTCATAATTAGTGCCTTTCTTTACCTATACATAATGCCCACTTGCCACACTGAAGTTTCTAACATAGAAAGCATTAGGTGTATGGCGTTTAATACCATAATAAAAACAAGTAGGTTCAAAGTTACTTCTATATCTAGAAGGATAAGATTTCTTCTTAGGAAATGTTTTCTTTTTAGGATAGTGATGAACTATTTTAGGTTTGTTCACTTTCTCCTTGGATGATTGATCATTAGCCTTAACAAAGATAGTTTTGTTAGAACTTGGTTTTGAAAACTTTTAATATCCAAGTCCACTTTTATCATTGGAGTATCTTTGTCGGATAAGAACACCATCCAATCCAATTTGGCCTTTTTCATATCTTTCAATGACTCTTTATAATTGGACAATTTGGAAAGAGAGTGAATCACAATTTTTGCATACAAAATTCTATTTTTGTTCATCACTTAATTTTTGTTTTTCTTCTTTGAAATCTTTTTTCATTGAAACATATTTTTCTTCTAAGGATGAAATTTGTTTCTTTTGTGATGAAATGGTTTTATACAGAATTTTGCATTCATTCAATAGTTCATCTATAGCACCTTCTACATCACCATAAAAAATAGAAAATTCATCACTAACCTCATTGTCTTCATCATCGGAATGGTCTGAGGCCATCAATGCTAGATTTGCACTTTCATCACTATCGGAATCGAATGAGGAACTTATTGCATTGTCCTCTCATGCGACATAAGCCTTTTTGTTCTTGAATACCTTCTTGCTTTTGAAGCCACCTTTCTTGGAGAGTTTTGGACAATACTGCTTGATATGACCTTGCTTACCACATTCATAACATGTGATTCCTTGTGTTGATGTGGAGACTTCCTTTTTCTTAAATTATTTCTTTCCTTTTGAATGAGAAAAAGGTTTGTCATTTCTACCGAAGAACTTACCAAGCCTTTTAACAAGAAGCATGAAATTTTCATCTTCTTCCGGATTGTCTTCCCTTTCAACTTCCTTGGAGTCTATCTTCAAAGCAATATTCTTGGATTTCTTCTCTTGATTTTCATACTTTTCAAGTCTTCCGAGTTACATTTCGTATTCTTGAAGTTTTCCAAATAATGTTGCGGATGTCATGTTGGAGAGACTCTTCTTTTCTGAAATTTCAGTTACCTTTGGTTTCCATTCCCTAGTTAAGGACCTAAGTACTTTCAGATTTAGTTCATCATTCATCAAAGTTTTACCAAGAGCACTTAGATGATTTGTCAAGTGCACACATCTCTTTTGTAAGTCAAGAATGGTTTCTCCGGGCTGCATTCGAAATAATTCATATTCTTGACTAAGGGTATTTAGTCTTGATCTTTTTACTTCAACCGTTCCTTCATGAGTTTGTACCAAGGTATCCCATATTTCTTTTGTTGTTTTCCATGCCGAGACACGGAGAATTCATCCATGCTAAGTGCACCTTGAAGAAGGTTTATTTCCTTTTTTTCATAGAGAACTTTCTTCTTATCATCATCGTCCCATGCAATTTTAGGATTTGATGAGCCAACACCATTGATTACCGTTATAGGGATAAATGGACCATTTTCAACGGCATCCCATATTTCTTCTCCTTGTGCTTCTAAATGTGCCTTCATGCGTATTTTCCAGAAGTCAAAATATTCACCACAAAATAGAGGAGGCTTGTTGTTACTACCACCATCTCTGAAAATGGGATTTTGATTTGCAGAAGCCATTCTGGATCTTTTAGGAGCAGGTTACCTATAACCTGCTCTGATACCAATTGTAAGTACGAAGTGCGCCTAAGAGGGGGGGGGTGAATTATGTACTTTAAAAATTCTGGTTTTTAGTGATGATGGTTCTTATTTTTCTGGTTAAAAGTGAGTTTAGGAAAGCTTAAAAAATGCAGAAAAATAAAGAGACACGGGCGATATATCCTTGTTCCCGTCACAGTCTTAGAGTACTCCAGTCCCCTTTCAACATGAAAGAGATTTCTTTATTGTGGCAAACTTAAACAAGAACTACCAAACAACCAAGAACAATCCTCTTGGACCAAGAATAATCCTCTTGGATTTTAACTAAGTTACCTATGAGAAAAATCCTCTCAATATAACTACACTTGTATCCAACAACTTTGGAAAGACAAGATTTCAAAAACACTTAAACTTATTTCCAATAATCCTGGAAAAGTAAGTAATTAAATATCAATTTTTGAGTTTGAGTGAGTAGAGTAATATTTGATCACTTAGAGTGATTTAACAATGTATGATCTTCTCTTCCAATAATACTATTGTACAATGGCTCAAGATATATTTGCTCAAAGTTTTATGTTTGTTAATGTATGAAAATGTGCAGAAAACTTATGCATGAAAGTGAAGGAATGCTTGAGTTAGTATTTTGAAATTTCAGAAAATAATTATGGAAGAGGTGTTGAAATAGATTTTGAAATTGAGTATTTATATGTTGATAACACCCTTTAGAAACAACATGAAGATCTGAAAATGTATCATGAACAAATGTCAAGTTTGAGTGAAAAGATTCAATGAAAAGCCATGATGAACAGGCGTGTAAAAAGCTGTTGTTTTTCAAAATCGTGCAGTGTGAAATCTATTGCACCCTTTATGTAAATCGATTGCACAAGGTTTCAACAGCTATTTTTTCAAAACTTTTAAGAGTGAAATCGATTGCACTATTAATGCAAATCGATTACATGCAAAGTCAGTAGCAAAAAGTAAGTGAGTGTAATCGATTGCACTAGCAATGTAAATCGATTGCACTGAGAAACAGAAGCAAACATTTTGAAAATTTTAAGTATGCAATCGATTGCACAAGAAGGTAAATCGATTGCACTGAGAAACATAAGCAAAAGATATGAAAATTTTAAGTATGCAATCGATTGCATAAACAATGTAAATCGATTGCACAGAGAAACAAAAGCAAAAGATCTGAAAGTTTGAAGTGTGCAATCGATTGCACTAAGATGTAAATCGATTGCATGCAAGAAAAAAATGAAATTTTAACTTGAAAAAACTTGAGTAATGATTTTTAAACATTTCTTTTTTATGTTTGAGCATCTATATCTTAAGATCAAAGTAGATAATATTATTATACCTTTAAAGTTTGTTGAGAGCTTTGAATGAAGATATTATCCTTAGATGCTTTGAGCTTGATCATAAATCTTTGCCTTCTTTGTTATCCATGGTTTGTCTTTATCAAAACAAAAGCTCATCTATGAAGCTTGATTTTACAGTACTGATCCTGACATCGGCAATATCGTTGAGACTAATAAAATAACAATAAGTGGAATAGTTTTCTCTCCCGAGACCTCTCCCCCTAAAACCACTACTACTCATGTGATCATTCATGCTGCTTCTCCTGCTAATACTACCACTACTACTCCTGTGATTAGCCCTGTTGCCACCCCTGTCACCGAGTCGTCCGAGACTTGGGGCAAAGAGATATTGGTTTAGCATGTCTAGACGAAGGCTCATTCAGATTCCATTCCGGAGGTTTTTAAGAAAGAAATGGAAGAAATATTGAAAATAATTAAAAAGAGCGACCACTTTGGCCCACTTTGGCCCATGTCTCCATCGAATGCAGGGGTACCACTTTGGCCCATGTTTTAGTGGATACCGGTTCATCACTGAATGTTCTGCCTAAGAAGGCTCTTGACAAATTAGATTGCTAAGGTTTGACTCTGAAGCCCAACAACATTGTGGTGAGGGCCTTCGATGGTTCAAAAAGAATGGTGTACGGGGAGGTGAACATCCCTATCAATGTTGGTTCCCACACCTTTGAATCTACCTTCTACGTGATGGATATCATACCATCTTATTCTTGTTTGTTGGGTCGCCCTTGGAACCATGGGGCTGGAGCTGTTACTTCCACTCTACATTAGATGTTGAAGTACCCAGTGAAGGGAAGGATTGTCATGGTTCATGGTGAGGAGGAATACATGGTAAGCCACCTGAACTCTTTCAGATATGTGGAAATGGATAACAAATTCATCGAGACCCCTTGTCAGAACTTTGTAGAGGTGCCTCGGACCATGGCTGCAACCGAGACTGTTACCAATATGCTGAAGATCACCAGACCTCCATTAAATATAGCTTCTCTCAAGGACGCCAAAGCAGTAATTGAAGAAGGTGGGTGTACCATTTGGGGCCAACTCCCTGACATTCCATACAAATATGATAAGTTTGGTTTGGGTTTCACTTCAGGGGCTCAAAGGGATGTTCGTCCTGCTCGCGCTGGAGGACCTCCCCTACATATCAACAATCATAGGGTCAACGCTTTAGAAGACAATGATGGTGAATATGACATGGACAGCTGGATCTTCCCTACTACCAACGGTGGACCCAGTAACTGGACAGCTAAAGACTTTGTGCCAATTACTTTTATTCAAGAGTAATTGTCTTTTTTTCTTCTGGATATGTAATAAATGAACAGTATAAACTCTATGGCCTTGTGTATTACCTGAGGCACAATGGTTTGGTTGTGAGGGCTATCATTTTTCAATGTCATATGTCATTAATAAAGCATTGGACGTTTTTTCATACAAATCTTGCGCTCTCTGTCTTTCTTTTCTACTTTTTACTTTATCATTACAAATATGCTCTTACACACACTCACGCATCAAACTGCAGATCCATATCCACTCTGGATCCCATTGATAACGGTTCTTCTATTTTCGGTTATGACTTTGAAAATCTGATCAACCAAGCCGAGGACGAAGGTGAGGAAGATTGTGAGGTACCAGGAGAACTTTCCAGATTGTTACAACAGGAAGAAAGGGCTATACAGCCTCATGAAGAGCCAGTTGAGAAAGTGAATCTGGGTACAGAAGAGGACATAAAAGAAGTCAAGATAGGTGTCAATTTAGAGCTTAGTGTCAAACAGCGATTGATTCATATGTTGCATGATTATGTCGAGATCTTTGCCTGGTCATACAAAGACATGCCAGGACTTGACACTGATATTATGGTTCATCACCTGCCGACAAAAGAGGACTGCCCTCTAGTAAAATAGAAGGTTCGTCGTATGCGCCCTGAAATGTTAGAGAAGATCAAGGCAAAATTTATGAAACAGTTCAACACTGAGTTCTTAGCAGTCACCTCCTATCCATAATGGGTTTCTAATGTAATTCCGGTGCCTAAGAAGGACGGAAAGGTACATATGTATGTGAACTACAGAGACTTGAACAGGGCAAGCCCCAAGGATGACTTTCCGCTTCTCCACATTGATGTTCTGGTTGACAACACCGCACAACATAAGATCTTCTTATTCATGGACGGATTCTCTGGTTATAATCAGATCAAGATGGCACCCGAAGACATAGAGCACAAAACCTTCGTCACACAGTGGGGCATTTTATGTTACAAAGTGATGCCATTTAGGTTGAAAAATGCTGGGGAAACCTATCAACGAGCTATGATCTCTTTGTTCAATGATATGATTCACCATGATATAGAGGTCTATGTTGACAACATAATAGCCAAATCTCAAACGGAAGAAGAGCACCTTGATAACTTGCAAAAGCTATTTGATAGGTTGAAGACGTACAAGTTAAGGCTAAATCCGAACAAGTGCACCTTTGGGGTAAGGTCTAGTAAACTCCTAGGTTTCATTGTCAGTGACAAGGGTATTCAAGTAGACCCTGTAAAGGTTAAAGCTATACAAGAGATGTCGGCTCCTCGCATTGAGAAGGAAGATAGGGGTTTCTTGGGACGCCTAAATTACATTGCAAGGTTCATTTCCCATCTAACTGCTACTTGTGAACCTATCTTCAAACTCCTGAAGAAAGATCAAGTGGTAAAGTGGAATGACGAATGCCAGACTGCCTTCGATAGAATCAAGGAATACCTTCAAGAGCCTCCAATTATGATGCCTCCGATTGAAGGAAGACATTTGATAATGTACTTAACATTGTTAGACAATTCAATGGGGTGTGTGCTGGGGCAGCATGACGAGTCTGGTCGAAAAGATCATGCAATATACTACCTTTGCAAAAGTTTACCGATTATGAAACAAGATACTCACTTCTCGAGAAAACTTGTTGCGCTTTGGCATGGGCTGCTCTCCGAATAAGACAGTATATGTTGACTCACACTACCTTGTTGATATCTAAGATAGATCCTATCAAGTGCATCTTCGACAAGCCCACTCTCTCCGAAAGAATAGTGAGATGGCAAATGATCCTGACTGAATACGAAATTCAATACACAACCCGGAAAGCAATAAAGGGAAGTGTATTAGCTTATCATTTGGCTCATCAGGCTGTGGATGAATACTAATCCATGAACTTTGAGTTCCCGGATGAGAATATCATGTTAGTAACTGATTATGAAGAACCTAGACCGGATGGAGGACCTGAGAAAGGATCCCAATGGACCATGGTCTTTGATGGAGCTTCCAATGCACTTGGCAATGGCATCAGTGTTGTAATCATATCTCCTGAGAGTTGTCATACTCCTTTCACCGCCAGACTATATTTCAACTGTACCAACAATATGGATGAGTATGAAGAATGCATCATGGGTCTCAAAGCTTCTATTGACCTAAGGATAAAGTTCTTGAGTGTTTTCGGAGATTCGACCTTGGTAATAAGTAAAATCAAAGGAGAGTGGGACATGACACACCCTAATCTCATGCCTTACAAAGAACATGTGTTGACACTGATTCCACACTTTGAAGAAGTCACCTTTGAGCATTTTCCATGAGAAGAGAATTAGTTAGAGGACGCACTAGCTAATATGGCATCCATGTTCAAAGTCAGATGGGACAAAGAAGCTCTTTAGATCACTATTGAGAGATTGGATGAACCAACTTACTGCTATGAGATCGATACTAGAGGAGTAATGGACACACCTTAGTTCCACGAAGTGAAAAGGTATCTTGAAGCTCAAGAATACCCTGAGGTGGCATCTGTCAATGATAAGAAGTTTCTGAGAAGGTTCTCTGCAAAGTTCTTCCTCAGTAATGGAACCCTCTACAAGAGCAACTAAGATTCTACTTTTCTTCGGTGTGTAGACAAGAATGAAGCAAAAAAGATTATGGCTGATCTACATGAAGGTACCTTTGGCACCAATTCTAGTGGACACACCATGGATAAAAAGATCCTATGGGTAGGATACTACTGGTCCACTATGGAAGCATACTGTTATCAACATTCACGGAGTTATCACAAATGTCATATTTATGCTGATAAGGTGCATGTACCGCCGGTTCCTCTAAATGTTTTGACTGCTCCTTGGCCCTTTGCAATGTAGGGAATTGACATGATCGAAGAAATCAGACCTACTGCTTCAAATGGGCATCACTTCATCCTTGTTGCCATTGATAACTTCATGAAGTGGGTTGAGGCTGCTTCTTTTGCTACTGTTACCAAGAATGTTATGGCGCGTTTCATCAAGCATAACCTTATTTGTCGGTATGATATCCCCGAGAGAATCATTACAAATAATGGTAAAAATCTCAACAACACTATGATCACCGAGCTTTGTAAGCACTTCAAGATCCAGCATCATAAATCTTCTCCTTACCGATCAAAGATGAATGGCACTATGGAAACTGCTAATAAGAATATTAAGAAGATCGTCCAGAAGATGACGGTGACATACAATGACTGCCATGAGATGTTACCATTTGCTCTTCATGGTTACCGCATCTCAGCACGAACGTCAAAAGGAGAAACACCTTTCTCTCTGGTGTATCGTATGGAGGTTGTCCTACCTATTGAGGTCTAGATCCCTTCCTTAAGAATCATGAAGGATGCAGGTTTGAACGAAGATGATCGGATCCAGACTCGACTTGACCAACTGAACTTGATTGATGAAAAAAGGCTCGCGGCTGTTTGTCATGGTCAGATGTACCAAAATCGTATGATTAAGCCTTTAACAAGAAATTCAGACATCAGGTATATCAAGTTGGTGATCTGGTAATCAAACGCATCATACTGCCGCAAGGTGATCCCGGGGGAAAATGGACTCCCACATACGAAGGGCCATTTGTAATCAAGAATATATTTACTGGTGGAGCCATGATCTTAACCACCATGGACGGTGACGACATTCCTCACCCTATGAATACGGACATAGTTAAAAGATACTACGCATGAATAAAGACCCGCTAGGTTGACTGGCCTAGGTAAAAATAAGGGCATCCCGGCGAACCAAAAGGGCTCGGGCAAAAATTAGGGATAAATACAAAAGAATTTGTACACCCGGCAAGTCAAAAACTTGAAAAGGAAGCTTGGGCAAAAAAGGTTATCCCGGTGGACTAAAAACCCGAAAGGGCGGTCCAAGAAAAAGTTAGGGATGTAAATCGTATAACTATGTCCCGTTGGATCACCTTGCCACCATACTTTAGTATTAACTATCAAGCTCAAACGGTACCAATCAAATCTAGTCAACTTTGGACAAGTAGCAAAGTGATGAGACGCTCAGGGACATAAGGGAAAGAGCATAATCGAAACTCAATGGGATTATTACACATAGCGGTTTTCTCTTTGTACACTATTTTGTATAGTTTTCATTTTCACGACGACATTCTCCTAGTAGAATTTCAGTCTCTTTGTACAAAAAACGCCTATTATAGGCAAACTTCAAAATCAATACAAATCATTTCTTTGAAAGTACAAAACTTTTTGTTTTCACCTTTTCTGATTTGTTTTGCAAAAAACTTCCAGTGATTATTTTTGACATATGGATTTGAATATGATTACTGTTTACAAATACTTGCATAAAAAACAGAAAGACAGTTGCCCATGACTTTAAGAAACAAGACAAAGTCTAAAGAGCCATTTATAGTCCCCGAAGTTAAGTTCTCCAACAGGTACAAAGGTAGAGACTTCCTACTGCAAAGTCACCGCTACATCCTCAGCATACATCCTAGTGATGTCTATGTCCCCGCAGAGTGAAAACAACCAAAGTTTTGACTTCTTCTTCCCCAAGTAGAAATTACCTCCTCCAGCAAAGTTCCCTCAGAGAGATAAAATCCATGTTCCCCAACTAAGTTTTATAATCTCAAATGGTTTATAAAGCCTCATCCCGATAGATTTTATTTCTCTAGCTGCGAAAGTTCATCCCCCAACGGAGTTTATTTCTCTACATTGGTAAAATCTTCCAACAGAGTATCTTCTCCCCAGCGGAACATTCTCAAGCAGAAGTCAAAGATCCTCAACAGAGTACCCTCAAACAGAAAGAGGAAATCCCCTACAAACCATCTCCATTCATCATCCCCAGTGGAAATGAGAGAACCAGTTTCCTCATCTACCAAAAAGCAGTTCTTCCATAGAGCATCTTCTCCCCAGCGGAACATTCTCAAGTAGAAGTTAAAGATCCTCGACAGAGTACCCTCAAACAGAAAGAGGAAATCCCCGGTAAACCATCTCCATTTATCATCCCCAGCGGAAATGAGAGACTCACTTTCCTCATCTACCAAAAAGCAGTCTGGGGTTTAGCTTCCCAGTACTCTCCAGCAGCAACAAGGATTTATTTTCCCAGACTAGGAAATTTCGCAACAACATTTCATATTCATACATCATGGCATGCACATACATATTGAATACATCACAATTTTGAGAATTTCATTATACAATGCATGCCATACATCATGACATTGCATATGACTAACTCTTTACCTTTCAGGAAAGATCAATCAACAAACATCACAAACTACTTTTACGACCTGACAATCTTTTCAAAGGTTACCTCTGACGAAGGGCTATTCCAGAATTTTCTTTAGAAGATCATATTCAGGACCTCTACTGGTTAAGTTTAAATCGACCAATGATTTACTCTGATTCATTTCCGGAGGATACTTTCTCTAGTTCAGTTAAATCGACCCTAAGATTTTTCTGATTCTTGTCCAGTCAAAGACAATTAAAGACTTCTTTGGTTCAGTTAAATCGAACCTAATATTTTTATGATTCTTGTCGAATCAAAGACAATTAAAGATTTCTATGATTCTATTCCAGTTAAAGATAACTCAAGACCTCTAGTGGTTCAGTTTAAATCTACCAATGATTTATTCTGATTCATTTATGGTGGATACTTTCTCTGGTTCAGTTAAATCGACCGTAAGATTTCTCTGATTCTATTCTAGTTAAAGATGACTCAAGACCTCTGTTTGTTCAGTTTAAGTCGACCAATGATTTATTCTGATTCTTTTTTGGTAGATACTTTCTCTAGTTCAGTCAAATCTACGCTAAGATTTTTCTGATTCTTATCCAGTTAAAGATAACTCAAGGCCTCTACTGGTTCAGTTTAAATCGACCAATGATTTATTCTGATTCATTTCCGGTGGATACTATCTCTTGTTCAGTTAAATCAACCCTAAGATTTTTTCTGATTCTTTATCAAGTTAAAGATAATTCAAGACCTTTCTCTTGTTCAATTAAATGGACATTAAGATTTTATGATCCTTATCCAGTTAAAGATACTGTAAAGCCTAGAGTCTGACCAAATAGTAGTTTATTTTGTTAATTACTATGAAGCCCGGACCTGACCGGATGATAGTAGAACCTATGACACCAAAGCCTGGACCCGACCAAATAACAGTATAGCTCAGATTCAAGTTGAAGCCTGGACCCGACCAGATAGCAGCTTAATTTCTTCAAATCACTGAAGTCTGGATACGACCAGATAACAGTTTAATGTCTACAATTACTGCGAATCCTGGAACCGACCATATAGTAGTTGATTTCATATTCCCTGATAAGTCGTTGTGAAGCCTGGAATACGACTGGGTAATAGTCAGCCTTATTATCCTCAGCAAGTCGCTGTGAAGCCTGGATCCCGACCAGATAACAATTCGCTTTTTTCTCTCCAGTCAAGAGATAACTCCCCAGTAGATTAATGGAAAACCGAAGCTCCTAGACTATATTCCCCTAAAACATTCCCCAACAGACTCCTCCTCAGACATCACGAACAAGAATCCCCATAAAGAGACTTCTTATGAAATCAGTATCTACTTTGGATGGCATCTCTAAGCCCATATCTAACGACTCTCCGTCATATTCCATGAATGGCATCTTTAAGCCCATCTCCGACAGTCTTCTGTCAGCCTTTACAAATGGCGTCTGTAAGCCCATTCCCAATCTTATCCACCAACAATATCACTTCAGACGAGTGAAAATTTCTGGGCACTCTAGTGATCAATCATCTTCCACCTTCAGATCACGAAAGGCAGACAAGCCAATCTAAATCCTCAGGTTTAAGAAGATTGAACAGGGGTAGCTGTTGTACCCCAAAATTTGCACTCTCATTTTACTCAACACATGCCCATTGAGGTCCCCAACTTGCCCAAGAATGACCAAGAATTGACCAGATAAATTCTCCTCCTAAGGTAATGAACCTCTTACTAGGGTGTCAATTTTGATCAAGATATGAGAGCTCCAATGGTCTCAAATGTTTTCCATGGTCCTAATTTGCCTTCATGTTTATCCGTAACAAAGTTCATTCCTTGCACTACAAGTTTAATCAGTCAATTGCTCAAATGCATGGAAATCAACTATATTAGGTCAAAAGTCAATTGTGGCCTGTATATAGTCAAATTCAAGATTTTTGGTCAACACCAACATTTTAAAGTGATATCCATCATTTGATCAAGGGTTGATCATGATTCCTCAAGAAATGCTCCTAATTCATCAAAAGTCAAGAATTGCTAATTAGGGTTTCTATAGGAAAAGTCAACCAAACTTTGACCAGGCATAACTTTCACATACTTCATCCATTTTCCCTAACCAAAGCTCATTTTAAAGATAATCCAATTACTTACAACTTCTCTTCAGACCACAAGTTCAAGAGATTCACCATTTGAAATATACAAGCTCAGACATTATAGGTCCTTTTCAGAAAGTCAACAAAAGACACTATTTGCCAAGAGCTTTTACATCAAGACAACATCTTCAAATGCAAAATTGATTAAATGAGGGATTTAATTAGACATCTTGGGCTTTCCAAAAAGTCATAGATCATCATCATGAGATAAAAATTGAGCAAGTTATGGCTTGCCCAAGTTGGGAAAATTTTGGAAATTTCAAGAATGGTGCATTGAGCAAATTTGAAATTTTGATTCAATGGCCTAACTTTTTAAGGTTCAAATATTTTCCTAAGTTTATAGAGGACCTCTAATATTATTTTTGCATGGCCTTGCATTTTCTACCTATCTTTTACATATTTATTTTAATTTATTTCAAATAAATATAAAATAAATTGTACAAAATCATTGGAGATGGGCCTTGACCTTTGGGCTATTGATTTGGCCTGCCTAGAAGCCCATAATGCCAAAGTATCTAGGTACATTAAAGCATGGAAAGGGAAAGATTTTCAAGTTTTGGAAACTATTGAATTTGTTTGATTTTGACATAAAAGTATAGCATTATGGCGAAGATTCTTGCCATGAAAGCTTGTCTCTTTCCTCTCCACTATAAGTACAAGCTATTTCCAATCCAAAGGGACTGAACTGACAGCCTGAAAATTCTACACAATTTTTGAAATAAAATATCAAAGTTGTTAAACTCAAAAACACAGCTCCAGCCTGTTTTAACCCAAACAAAGGATCAAAACACACTCTTGGAGGTTCCCTGATACATTTCCAGCCATTATCAAGCCTTGAAGCATTGCCGAACACGTCAACTAACTCTCACGGTTTGCTCCATTTTCTAAATTCGTTATGTATAATTCACATAATACCAATGTGTTTTGACCATGCATATTTAATCATTTAAGTGTTTGCAAGCTTTTGGTATAGCTGAATTGTAGTTTTGGTGCAGGTATCGTGATTGGCCATTTCTAAGGTTTGAACCTTAGAATTGGGGTTTGTCAATTCAGTTAAAATTAGGCTTAAACAGGGACACCATCATACTTGGGAGAATGAGCTCAGTCGATCCATGGCCTCATTTACAATTTATATTGCATATTTTGTTTGTTTCAGGATGCAAAGGCTATAGTGACAAGCATAAAATTGTCACCATAAGTCTTTTTGTCTAATTCAACGGAGGGAGGTAGAGGACGAAGTGTGGCAGCCCCTGATTGGCCAATTTGAACTGCGCGCGTTTTTTTAAATTTTCCAGATATTAACATTTTTTGTATATAATATATTCCTGTTGTTATATGCATGATTGAATGAGAAGAACAGTTAGTAATGAAACGCATTTGTGAAGGAGAGGACCTGGGTTCGAGTCCCAGGTCCAACATTTTATTTTATAACGTTTGTCAATCACAAATTCAGTACACATGGGCTATGTAAGGTCACGGTATGCCTCCAAGTCACACCCATCAGATCTTGCCTAATCTAAATCAAAGGGTGACAAGCGCTCATATCCACCATGTACCCTCAAGAGTTATCTTTATTGGATCCAGAAACCAGTTTGGGCTCCATTTCATTTGGGCCCAGCGAAATTCAGCACACCCCCCCATTTAATTTCTACTGCCCTGTACCATTTATTCTTTTTTTCTTTATTTGGTTTTTACTACTTATTTCTTATATTTTTTTATTATAAACAAATAATTAAAATTAAAAAAAAATTAGGGGCCAACTCCGTGACATTCCATACAAATCTGATAAGTTTGGTTTGGGTTTCACTTCAGGGGCTCAAAGGGATGTTCGTCATGCTCGCGCTGGAGGACCTCCCCTACGTATCAACAATCATAGGGTCAACGCTTTAGAAGACAGTGATGGTGAATATGACATGGACAACTGGATCTTGCCTACTACCAACGGTGGACCCAGTAACTGGACAGCTAAAGACTTTGTGCCAATTACTTTTATTCAAGAGTAATTGTCTTTTTTTTTCTGGATATGTAATAAATGAACAGTATAAACTCTATGGCCTTGTGTATTACTTGAGGCACAATGGTTTCTTTGTGAGGGCTATCATTTTTCAATGTCATATGTCATTAATAAAGCATTGGACGTTTTTTTATACAAATCTTGCGCTCTCTGTCTTTCTTTTCTACTTTTTACTTTATCATTACAAATATGCTCTTATACACACTCACGCATCAAACTGCAGATCCATATCCACTATGGATCCCATTGATAACGGTTCTTCAATTTCCGGTTATGACTTTGAAAATCTGTTCAACCAAGCCGAGGACGAAGGTGAGGAAGATTGTGAGGTACCAGGAGAACTTTCCAGATTGTTACAACAGGAAGAAAGGGCTATACAGCCTCATGAAGAGCCAGTTGAGACAGTGAATCTGGGTACAGAAGAGGACAGAAAAGAAGTCAAGATAGGTGTCAATTTGGAGCTTAGTGTCAAACAGCGATTGATTCATATGTTGCATGATTATGTCGAGATCTTTTCCTGGTCATACGAAGACATGCCAGGACTTGACACTGATATTGTGGTTCATCACCTGCCGACAAAAGAGGACTGCCCTCTAGTAAAACAGAAGGTTCGTCGTATGCGCCCTGAAATGTTAGAGAAGATCAAGGCAAAATTTATGAAACAGTTCAACACTGGGTTCTTAGCAGTCACCTCATATCCATAATGGGTTGCTAATGTAATTCCGGTGCCTAAGAAGGACGGAAAGGTATATATGTATGTGAACTATAGAGACTTGAACAGGGCAAGCCCCAAGGATGACTTTCCGCTTCTCCACATTGATGTTCTGGTTGACAACACCGCACAACATAAGATCTTCTTCTTCATGGACGGATTCTCTGGTTATAATCAGATCAAGATGGCACCCGAAGACATAGAGTACAAAACCTTCGTCACACAGTGGGGCCTTTTATGTTACAAAGTGATGCCATTTAGGTTGAAAAATGCTGGGGAAACCTATCAGCGAGCTATGATCTCTTTGTTCCATGATATGATTAATCATGATATAGAGGTCTATGTTGACAACATAATAGACAAATCTCAAACGGAAGAAGAGCACCTTGATCACTTGCAAAAGTTAGTTGATAGGTTGAAGACGTATAAGTTGAGGCTAAATCCGAACAAGTGCACCTTTGGGGTAAGGTCTAGTAAACTCCTAGGTTTCATTGTCAGTGACAAGGGTATTCAAGTAGACCCTGTAAAAGTTAAAGCTATACAAGAGATGTCGGCTCCTCGCATTGAGAAGGAAGATAGGGGTTTCTTGGGACGCCTAAATTACATTGCCAGGTTCATTTCCCATCTAACTGCTACTTGTGAACCAATCTTCAAACTCCTGAAGAAAGATCAAGTGGTAAAGTGGAATGACGAATGCCAGACTGCCTTCGGTAGAATCAAGGAATACCTTCAAGAGCCTCCAATTCTGATGCATTCGATTGAAGGAAGACATTTGATAATGTACTTAACATTGTTAGATAATTCAATGGGGTGTGTGATGGGGCAACATGATGAGTCTGGTCGAAAAGATCATGCAATATACTACCTTTGCAAAAAGTTTACCGATTGCGAAACAAGATACTCACTTCTCAAGAAAACTTGTTGCGCTTTGGCATGGGCTGCTCTCCGACTAAGACAGTATATGTTGACTCACACTACCTTGTTGATATCTAAGATAGATCCTATCAAGTACATCTTCGATAAGCCCACTCTCTCTGAAAGAATAGTGAGATGGCAAATGATCCTGACCGAATACGACATTCAATACACAACCCGGAAAGCAATCAAGGGAAGTGTATTAGCTTATCATTTGGCTCATCAGGCTGTGGATCATTACTAATCCATGAACTTTGAGTTCCCGGATGAGAATATCATGTTAGTAACTGATTATGAAGAACCTAGACTGGATGGAGGACCTGAGAAAGGATCCCGATGGACCATGGTCTTTGATGGAGCTTCCAATGCACTTGGAAATGGCATCGGTGTTGTAATCATATCTCCTGAGAGCTGTCATACTCCTTTCACCGCCAGACTATATTTCAACTGTACCAACAATATGGATGAGTATGAAGAATGCATCATGGGTCTCAAAGCTTCTATTGACCTAAGGATCAAGTTCTTGAGTGTTTTCGGAGATTCGGCCTTGGTAATATATAAAATCAAAGGAGAGTGGGACATGACACACGCTAATCTCATGCCTTACAAAGAACATGTGTTGACACTGATTCCACACTTTGAATAAGTCACCTTTGAGCATTTTCCATGAGAAGAGAATTAGTTAGAGGACGCACTAGCTAATATGGCATCCATGTTCAAAGTCAGATGGGACAAAGAAGCTCTTTAGATCACTATTGAGAGATTGGATGAACCAGCTTACTGCTATGAGATCGATACTAGAGGAGTAATGGACACACCTTGGTTCCACGAAGTGAAAAGGTATCTTGAAGCTCAAGAATACCCTGAGGTGGCATCTGTCAATGATAAGAAGTTTCTGAGAAGGTTCTCTGCAAAGTTCTTCCTCAGTAATGCAACCCTCTACAAGCGCAACTAAGATTCTACTTTTCTTCGGTGTGTAGACAAGAATGAAGCAAAAAAGATTATGGCTGATCTACATGAAGGTACCTTTGGCACCAATTCTAGTGGACACACCATGGATAAAAAGATCCTACGGGTAGGATACTACTGGTCCACTATGGAAGCATACTGTTATCAACATTCACGGAGTTATCACAAATGTCATATTTATGCTGATAAGGTGCATGTACCGCCGGTTCCTCTAAATGTTTTGACTGCTCCTTGGCCCTTTGCAATGTAGGGAATTGACATGATCGAAGAAATCAGACCTACTGCTTCAAATGGGCATCACTTCATCCTTGTTGCCATTGATAACTTCATGAAGTGGGTTGAGGCTGCTTCTTTTGCTACTGTTACCAAGAATGTTATGGCGCGTTTCATCAAGCATAACCTTATTTGTCGGTATGGTATCCCCGAGAGAATCATTACAAATAATGGTAAAAATCTCAACAACACTATGATCACCGAGCTCTGTAAGAAATTCAAGATCCAGCATCATAAATCTTCTCCTTACCGACCGAAGATGAATGGCACTATGGAAACTGCTAATAAGAATATTAAGAAGATCGTCCAGAAGATGACGGTGACATACAAAGACTGCCATGAGATGTTACCATTTGCTCTTCATGGTTACCGCATCTCAGCACGAACGTCAAAAGGAGAAACACCTTTCTCTCTGGTGTATGGTATGGAAGTTGTCCTACCTATTGAGGTCTAGATCCCTTCCTTAAGAATCATGAAGGATGCAGGTTTGAATGAAGATGATTGGATCCAGACTCGACTTAACCAACTGAACTTGATTGATGAAAAAAGGCTCGCGGCTGTTTGTCATGGTCAGATGTACCAAAATCGTATGATTAAGGCTTTTAACAAGAAATTCAGACATCAGGTATATCAAGTTGGTGATCTGGTAATCAAACGCATCATACTGCCGCAAGGTGATCCCGGGGGGAAATGGACTCCCACGTACGAAGGGCCATTTGTAATCAAGAATATATTTACTGGTGGAGCCATGATCTTAATCACCATGGACGGTGACGACATTCCTCATCCTATGAATACGGACATAGTTAAAAGATACTACACATGAATAAACACCCGCTAGGTTGACTGGCCTAGGTAAAAATAAGGGCATCCTGGCGAACCAAAAGGGCTCGGGCAAAAATTAGGGATAAATACAAAAGAATCTGTACACCCGGCAAGTCAAAAACTTGAAAAGGAAGCTTGGGCAAAAAAGGTTATCCCGGTGGACTAAAAACCCGAAAGGGCGGTCCAATAAAAAGTTAGGGATTTAAATCGTATAACTATGTCCCGTTGGATCACCTTGCCACCATACTTTAGTATTAACTATCAAGCTTAAACGGTACCAATCAAATCTAGTCAACTTTGGACAAGTAGCAAAGTGATGAGACGCTCAGGGACATAAGGGAAATAGCATAATCGAAACTCAATGAGATTATTACACATAGCGGTTTTCTCTTTGTACACTATTTTGTATAGTTTTCATTTTCACGACGACATTCTCCTACTAGAATGTCAGTCTCTTTGTACAAAAAATGCCTATTATAGGCAAACTTCAAAATCAATACAAATCATTTCTTTGAAAGTACAAAACTTTTTGTTTTCACTTTTTCTGTTTTGTTTTGCAAAAAACTTCCAGTGATTATTTTTGACATATGGATTTGAATATGATTACTGTTTACAAATACTTGCATAAAAAACAGAAAGACAGTTGCCAATGACTTTAAGAAACAAGACAAAGTCTAAAGAGCCATTTATAGTCCCCGAAGTTAAGTTCTCCAGCAGGTACAAAGGTAGAGACTTCCTACTGCATAGTCACCTCTACATCCTCAGCATACATCCTAGTGATGTCTATGTCCCCGCAGAGTGAAAACAACCAAAGTTTTGACTTCTTCTTCCCCAAGTAGAAATTACCTCCTCCAGCAAAGTTCCCTCAGAGAGATAAAATCCATGTTCCCCAACTAAGTTTTATAATCTCAAATGGTTTATAAAGCCTCATCCCGATAGATTTTATTTCTCTAGCTGCGAAAGTTCATCCCCCAATGGAGTTTATTTCTCTACATTGGTAAAATCTTCCAACAAAGTATCTTCTCCCCAGCGGAACATTCTCAAGTAGAAGTCAAAGATCCTCAACAGAGTACCCTCAAACAGAAAGAGGAAATCCCCTACAAACCATCTCCATTCATCATCCCCAGTGGAAATGAGAGAACCACTTTCCTCAACTACCAAAAAGCAGTTCTTCCAACAGAGCATCTTCTCCCCAGTGGAACATTCTCAAGTAGAAGTCAAAGATCCTCGACAGAGTACCCTCAAACAGAAAGAGGAAATCCCCGGTAAACCATCTCCATTCATCATCCCCAGCGGAAATGAGAGACTCACTTTCCTCATCTACTAAAAAGCAGTATGGGATTTAGCTTCCCAGTACTCTCCAGCAGCAACAAGGATTTATTTTCCCAGACTAGGAAATTTCGCAATAGAATTTCATATTCATACATCATGGCATGCACATACATATTGAATACATCACAATTTTGAGAATTTCATTATACAATGCATGCCATACATCATGACATTTCATATGACTAACTCTTTACCTTTCAGGAAAGATCAATCAACAAACATCACAAACTACTTTTACGACCTGACAATCTTTTCAAAGGTTACCTCTGACGAAGGGCTATTCCAGCATTTTCTTTAGAAGAACATATTCAGGACCTCTACTGGTTAAGTTTAAATCAAAAAATGATTTACTCTGATTCATTTCCGGAGGATTCTTTCTTTATTTCAGTTAAATCGACCCTAAGATTTTTTCTCATTCTTGTCCAGTCAAAGACAATTAAAGACTTGTTTGGTTCAGTTAAATCGACCCTAATATTTTTCTGATTCTTGTCGAATCAAAGACAATTAAAGATTTCTATGATTCTATTCCAGTTAAAGATAACTCAAGACCTCTAGTGGTTCAGTTTAAATCTACCAATGATTTATTCTGATTCATTTATGGTGGATACTTTCTCTGGTTCAGTTAAATCGACCGTAAGATTTCTCTGATTCTATTCTAGTTAAAGATGACTCAAGACCTCTGTTGGTTCAGTTTAAGTCGACCAATGATTTATTCTGATTCTTTTTTGGTAGATACTTTCTCTGGTTCAGTCAAATCTACGCTAAGATTTTTCTGATTCTTATCCAGTTAAAGATAACTCAAGACCTCTACTGGTTCATTTTAAACCGACCAATGATTTATTCTGATTCATTTCCGGTGGATACTTTCTCTTGTTCAGTTAAATCAACCCTAAGATTTTTTTCTGATTCTTTATCCAGTTAAAGATAATTCAAGACCTTTCTCTTGTTCAATTAAATGGACATTAAGATTTTATGATCCTTATCCAGTTAAAGATACTGTAAAGCCTATAGTCTGACCAGATAGTAGTTTATTTTGTTAATTACTATGAATCCCGGACCCGACCGGATGATAGTAGAACCTATGACACCGAAGCCTGGACCCGACCAGATAACAGTATACCTCAGATTCAAGTTGAAGCTTGGACCCGACCAGATAGCAGCTTAATTTATCCAAATCACTGAAGTCTGGATACGACGAGATAACAGTTTAATGTCTACAATTACTGCGAATCCTGGAACCGACCATATAGTAGTTGATTTCATATTCCCTGATAAGTCGCTGTGAAGCCTGGAATACGACTGGATAATAGTCAGCCTTATTATCCTCAGCAAGTCGCTATGAAGCCTGGATCCCGACCAGATAACAATTCACTTTTGTCTCTCCAGTCAAGAGATGACTCCCCAGTAGATTAATGGAAAACCGAAGCTCCTAGACTATATTCCCCTAAAACATTCCCCAACAGACTCCTCCTCAGACAGCAGGAACAAGAATCCCCACAAAGAGACTTCTTATGAAATCAGTATCTACTTTGGATGCCATCTCTAAGCCCATATCCAACGACTCTCCTTCGTATTCCATGAATGGCATCTTTAAGCCCATCTCCGACAGTCTTCTGTCAGCCTTTACAAATGGCGTCTGTAAGCCCATTCCCAATCTTATCCACCAACAATATCACTTCAGACGAGTGCAAATTTCTGGGCACTCTAGTGATCAATAATCTTCCACCTTCAGATCACGAAAGGCAGACAAGCCAATCTAAATCCTCAGGTTTAAGAAGATTGAACAGGGGTAGCTGTTGTACCCCAAAATTGGCACTCTCATTTTACTCAACACATGCCCATTGAGGTCCCCAACTTGCCCAAGAATGACCAAGAATTGACCAGATAAATTCTCCTCCTAAGGTAATGAACCTCTTACTAGGGTGTCAATTTTGATCAAGATATGAGAGATCCAATGGTCTCAAATGTTTTCCATGGTCCTAATTTGCCTTCATGTTTATCCGTAACAAAGTTCATTCCTTGCACTACAAGTTTAATCAGTCAATTGCTCAAATGCATGGAAATCAACTATATTAGGTCAAAAGTCAATTGTGGCCTGTATATAGTCAAATTCAAGATTTTTGGTCAACACCAACATTTTAAAGTGATATCCAT
This sequence comes from Vicia faba, assembly GCA_948472305.1. NCBI lineage: Eukaryota > Viridiplantae > Streptophyta > Magnoliopsida > Fabales > Fabaceae > Vicia > Vicia faba. Next base: position 1,396,230,380 of record OX451738.1, on the reverse strand, counting down.
CATTTGATCAAGGGTTGATCATGATTCCTCAAGAAACGCTCCTAATTCATCAAAAGTCAAGAATTGCTAATTAGGGTTTCTATAGGAAAAGTCAACCAAACTTTGACCAGGCATAACTTTCACATACTTCATCCATTTTCCATAACCAAAGATCATTTTAAAGATAATCCAATTACTTACAACTTCTCTTCAGACCACAAGTTCAAGAGATTCACCATTTGAAATATACAAGCTCAGACATTATAGGTCATTTTCAGAAAGTCAACAAAAGACACTATTTGCCAAGAGCTTTTACATCAAGACAACATCTTCAAATGCAAAATTGATTAAATGAGGGATTTAATTAGACATCTTGGGCTTTCCAAAAAATCATAGATCATCATCATGAGATAAAAATTGAGCAAGTTATGGCTTGCCTAAGTTGGGAAAATTTTGGAAATTTCAAGAATGGTGCATTGAGCAAATTTGAAATTTTGATTCAATGGCCTAACTTTTTAAGGTTCAAATATTTTCCTAAGTTTATAGAGGACCTCTAATATTATTTTTGCATGGCCTTTCATTTTCTACCTATCTTTTACATATTTATTTTAATTTATTTCAAATAAATATAAAATAAATTGTACAAAATCTTTGGAGATGGGCCTTGACCTTTGGGCTATTGATTTAGCCTGCCTAGAAGCCCATAATGCCAATGTGTCCAGGTACATTAAAGCATAGAAAGGGCAAGATTTTCAAGTTTTAGAAACTATTGAATTTGTTTGATTTTGACATAAAAGTATAGCATTATGGCGAAGATTCATGCCATGAAAGCTTGTCTCTTTCCTCTCCACTATAAGTACAAGCTATTTCCAATCCAAAGGGACTGAACTGACAGCCTGAAAACTCTACACAATTTTTGAAGTAAAATATCAAAGTTGTTAAACTCAAAAACACAGCTCCAGCCTGTTTTAACCCAAACAAAGGATCAAAACACACTCTTGGAGGTTCCCTGATACATTTCCAGCCATTATCAAGCCTTGAAGCATTGCCGAACACGTCAACTAACTCTCACGATTTGCTCCATTTTATAAATTCGTTATGTACAATTCACATAATACCAATGTGTTTTGACCATGCATATTTAATCATTTAAGTGTTTGCATGCTTTTGGTATAGCTGGATTGCATTTTTGGTGCATGTATCGTGATTGGCCATTTCTAGGGTTTGAAGCTTAGAATTGGGGTTTGTCAATTCAGTTAAAATTAGGCTTAAACAGGGACACCATCATACTCAGGAGAATGAGCTCAGTCGATCCATGGCCTCATTTACGATTTATATTGCATATTTTGTTTGTTTCAGGATGCAAAGGCTATAGTGACAAGCATAAAATTGTAACCATAAGTCTTGTTGTCTAATACAACAGAGCGAGGTAGAGGACGAAGTGTGGCAGCCCCTGATTGGCCAGTTTGAACTGCGTGCGTTTTTTTAAATTTTCCAGATATTAACATTTTTTGTATATAATATAATATTGTTGTTATATGCATGATTGAATGGGCAGAACAGTTAGTAATGAAACTCATTTGTGAAGGAGAGGACCTGGGTTCGAGTCCCAGGTCCAGCATTTTATTTTATAACGTTTGTCAATCACAAATTCAGTACACATGGGCTATGCAAGGTCACGGTATGCCTCCAAGTCACACCCATCAGATCTTGCCTAATCTAAATCAAAGGGCGACAAGCGCTCATATCCATCATGTACCCTCTAGAGTTATCTTTATTGGATCCAGAAACCAGTTTGGGCTCCATTTCATTTGGGCCCAGCGAAATTCAGCACCCCTCCCCCATTTAATTTTTACTGCCCTGTCCCATTTATTCTTTTTTTCTTTATATGGTTTTTACTACTTATTTCTTTTATTTTTTTATTATAAACAAATAATTAAAATAAAATAAAAATTAGGATTTAGTTTTTTTTATTAAATGATTAGTTTCTAAAATTAATTAATTAATCAACTTTAACCTTTTTCTTTCAAAATTAAAAGTAAATTAGAATTTAGGATTATTTTCTTTTCCTAATAAAAAAAGCTTAGACTATTATTCTTAATTAATTTTCATTTTTCTAAATAGACTTTAGGATGTTTAATTTAAATATTTTCTTAAATTAAAAAAAACAAGCAAAAAGATTTTCATCCTTAAGATTTCATAAAAATTTCTTTAGTTCGTGCGCATTATTTATTTTTCGCAATTCTTTTTATATGATGTAACTGATTATGGGATGTAATAGTCTAGGTTTAAAATTACGCATTTTATTTCTTGCACTCTTTTTTTTATGTAACTGTCCCAAAGCATTGTAATAGCGTAGGTTTTATAATTCCCCACTCTACATTTTTCTGTATAATATTACTGTTAGTAATTAGGCATGTATGGAAAGACTGAAAAGAAAACGGTTAGTGTTGTATCCCAAAATTTTCCCTCTCATATTTCTCAAAACATTGCAAGAAAAATCTCCAAGTTGCTCAAGTTTGCTCAAGAGTGGGTCAGACAAATCATCTCCTAAGGCAGTCAACCCCAAATTAGGGTTTTGTGTTGCATCAAGATCCTTGAGTCCAAATGACCTCAAGTGCTCTCCATTGTCCTAATATTCTCTCAAGATCATCCATGTCAAATTTCAAGCCTTGCAGAGGAAGTTTGCTCAATTAATTGCTCAAAGGGTCCAAAAATCGACTGTGCTAGGGCAAAAGTCAACTGTGACCCAAATACAGTCAAACCTCAAGATTTTTTGGCAACATTCTCATTTTTAAGGATATTTCATCATTTGATCAAGGTTTGATCATGATTCATCAAGGATTGCTCAAAATTTATCAAGACTCAAAAGTTGCTAAATTAGGGTTTTGTAGGAAAAGTCAACTCAACTTTGACCAAGCATAACTTTCTCATTATTTATGAGAAATGACCCATCCAATGCTCATTTTTAAGAGGATTCAATTTCCTACAATCCATCTTCATACCCCAAGATCAGAAAATGCACTCGCAAGAAGTTATAAATTTGGACATTATAGGTCATTTTTGAAAGTCAACAAAAACACCTTTTTTTCAAAAGCTTATAACTTGAGTATGGAATATCAAAATGATATGATACCAAAAGGGTTGGTTAGATTACATCTGAAGATTTCTAAAAAGTCCAAGAACACCTCCAAAAGTTTAAAATTGAAGAAGTTGTGCATTGTTGAAGTTGGGCATTTTTGCAAAATTGCCAAAAGTCAACTATCCCCAAAACATCAAATTTTGTCAAATGGGCTCATTCTTTTCCACTTGATTTGAGCTAGCATCATTGTCCACGTGTCCTAGCTTCAGCCATGAGCCCATATCTTATTTTTATTATTTTATTTGATTTTTTTATTGAATTATTTCATTTTTAATCAAATTAAATCATAAAAAATCCCAAAACTTGATTACATGAGATCTTTTGTTATTTTCAGGACTTAATCATCATCATGGCCAGCATCAAATTCGTATCTCATCATATCATGTACCAAAAGATTGATTTTTGACAAATTAGGCAAGCTTTCAATGGTGGATCAAATCAAATCCCATGGCATTGATGTGCAAAGATTCAAAGCATATTTGTTGACCTAATACATTCCATGATACATATAGAAGGAAAAGGCACGAAATTGAGACCTAGAGGTTGCAGAAAGAAGCAAAGCAAAACTTGCAAAACTCACAAAAAAGTGTGAAACCAAAATCACACTTAGAGGCAAATTCAGAAGCCAAGAACGATCTCAATCGTTTCCTTGACAACCACTGAAGCAGAACCAACCCAAAGCCAGTCTCCATACACGCTCAAAAGCTCTGTAAGTATCTCAAAAAACCGCCCTTCTCTTGAATTAGCAAATCTTATTTCTTGCATCTTTTGCATAAACTATGGGCATATTCATGATCCTCATCAAATTTCCAAGCTTTCTGTATCACTCAATTTTATTTATCTGACCTGTAAAGCCAAGAACCGAATCTAGGGTTTTGTGGTTTACTTTTTGGGCGTTTCCCTTACAGGTAAAATTAGCCCCAATAATGGCCATGGACATGACCGGAGGAGAAAGACGAGCACAACCATGGTCTTGGGAGGAATTTATATGGCCTGGAATTGATTTTAGGAATGACCCACGCATTTAGCTGCGGATTTAAATCCGCAGGTAAAGTTACAGGGTTTGAAGGTCAGGGACGATGGCATATCTCCCTCTGATTGGACCATTCAAACTTTCGCGCACTTTTTTTTATTTTCTGGCAATATAACGCATTTTGTCTTATTATTATTTTTGTTTAATATACTAACAAGAAACACACAATGGCCTAGTGGTGAACGCGTGCATCCAAACTCCTTCAGGACCTGGGTTCGAATCCCAGGTCCCCCCAATTTGCATTTGTTATTTCTCTCCAGGTTATCCCATGCAGATCCAGGCGCGTGGTGTATCATGTTCCTTCACACATCAAAGTGCCAGATGGCCCCAGAGCCAAATCTGGTGATCCAAGAGTGAGCGTCTACCATGGAACCAAGTCAAAGTGCACACACTAGATCTCACAAAGTCAGCCAGGCAAACACAATTGGGCCATGAAATTTTTTTCTCAAACCCCACTAATCAGGCCCACACCCCTAACTCTTTATATTTCTTTTTTTATTTTAATTGTTTGTTTTATTATTTTTATTTAATTATTAACCAATTAAATCTTTTTCTTTAATAAAATCAAAACCAAAAAATATTTTTCTTCTAAAAATCAAATTTTTATTTTTATTAATAAATACTAATTATATTAATTTAGTTTTAATTAGGATAACTTTAATATATTTTTTCAATAATTAAAATCAATTAGACCTAATTAGATTTTTACTAACATTGACTAATTTTATTTTATTTCTTTAAATACCAAATAAAACCAAAAATATTTATTTTTATTAATTAGTTTAATTAATTTAATTTAATAATTAATTTAGGATCGTTTATTTTCTTAAAAATTCAAAAACAAACAAAAAAATCCTTTCTTTAAATAACAAAGGGTCAAAACCCTAGAACTCGCACCCGATTTAATTTCCCGTACGCGTTCCATTTTATTCAATATTGTATTTGTTTCCGAAATGTAATAGATAATTAGGACTATCTTTACCGCTTTATTTATTTTCCGCATTTAAATTTCAAAGGGTTGCTTTTGGCGATGTAAATACCCGACGCCTTGTAATTTAATTTCCGCAATTTATTTTCCGCAAAATATAAACTGTTAGATGTTTGATAATAGGGATGCATGACAAGAATGAATGTTTAACCTAAAATCAACTTAGATAACCATTAACATGTACAAAGACAAAATTAACTGAAAACAACACACTCGCACATGTGCACTCTTAGGGTACGCCCCACTTGGTTGCCTTCGTAATGCGGTCATTGAGTATAGGTTGTTTTAGAGGTTGCCCTCTTGTCCAAAGATCATAGTCGCCTCGAAATGGTTTCCTCGAATGTTGTTGCCTTAAAACAAATGATCTAAGACATTAGGGTTACCGCTAAGGCATCCTAACATTGCTTTGGTGACCGCACGTCCCTCCTTTGAATTGACCCTTAAACTCCAACGACGGTGATACCTACTCATCAATAGTAGGATAGCATTGTCTAAAGGAAGATAGCATAGAACGATTCTTTTTTCGAGTAGGTAGATGGTTCTTAAGCACTTGCTCTTTCAAAAAAAACAAAATCTTTTTCACAGTTACACCTTTCAAACAAAAACTTCTTCAAACCCACAAACATGAAGAAAAGCAATTTTGAAAACAATATGAGCAAGTACCTAAGAGCCCGTGGATAACCACGGATAAAAAGGGTGCTAACACCTTCCCTTTATATAGTCTACCCCCGGATCCCGAGAAATATCTCGAAAAAGGAATTTTTCTGTGCTTTTTTCCTTTCCTAGTTGGATAAAATAAAAGTCGGTGACGACTCTTGCTTACCGCGACATTTTGCGAAAACAAACGCAAAATGCAAACCAACATTCCAAAAACAGTCAGTTCTCTCCCACCGTATCACAGAACTGGCGAGTCTACCGGGGACGCTTATAAGTGGGGTGTACCTTAGGATTAGATCATTGTGTTTTCAATTGTTTGCTTTGTATGATTTATCTTTATGGGCTTGAATTGGAGTTACTATAGATCCGAACCCGGATCTGGGGGATACCCTTTAGGTAAGTAGCAATAAACTGTGAGGGAACTGTACGGCGTAGACCGATACGGTTGAAGCAGTAGCTACGTTGGTGTGACACTTTAGTTTGTACCGATATCCCTTGTGTTGGAACGAGGAGAATATGGGTCTTCTATGGGGTCATTAAGCACCAACTGACCTTAGAACCTTTAAATTTACCAACTTGGCCATAGAACAGTAGCAGTATGCTACACTCATTGAGACTAAACTCTCGCGATGATTCTGGCCACAAGAAAAGGTTGCTAAACTGGAATTATGACCGATCGAGGGTAGTCAGTGATATTGAGATCCTCTAGAACCCGGTTACTATTTTTAGGACAGGTTTAAACCAACTGAACTGGAAGAGGGTAGTACCTAGACTCCTTGCCAGCCTGAAATCTAAGGGCTCTCTGTGTGACTTGTGTTCCTTTACCATGTTTGCTATTTGTGGATACTTGTGGTGTGCTTTCTATCATGACATCATGACATCATAACATTGCATACATCTTGTATGGGACTAACCTATTTCAAAGACAAGAGGGATTCATCTTTGTTCTGTTTTCTAGGTCATGGCACCTATGCGTAGGAACACCATCCGGATCAACTTTGTCCAGGTTCCCACTATGCTTAAAGAGTTGGTTGCAAATATGTTAGATACTACTTCTTTCATCAGAAGACATGGGCATCTTCTTATTTTGGTCACTTCCAAATTAGACGAGTAGATGATGAGTGTCCTAGTCCAGTTCTATGATCCACTGTACCATTGCTTCACTTTTCAGGACTACCAGTTGGTCCCCACCTTAGAAGAGTTCTCTGATCTGCTTGGTATCTCTATTCTGGAGCAGACCCCATTCATAGGTTGGGAGAAGATCCTTAGGCCGGAAGATATTACTTCAGCCCTTCATATGACAAAGGATGAGGTAATGGCTAATTGGGAGACTAGAAGTGGAGCAAAGGGCTTTCTGACTAAGTTCTTGGTTGGTAAGGCTAATCATTTCTGGGATAGTCTAGACTTCAAGGCATTCGAAGATATTCTGGCTCTTCTGATATATGGCTTGGTATTGTTTCTGAACTCCGACTCCTTTGTTGATGTGAATGCGGTAAAGATTTTCATCTCTGGTAATCCTGTACCCACTCTCTTGGGTGACATTCTTCATTAGCTCTATGCCCGTACTGCTCGGAAGCGGGGAACCTTGATGTGCTGTGCTCCATTGTTGGCAAGGTGGTTTATTTCTAACCTTCCCAAATCAGTTCTGAAGAACAAAGAAGGCATGGGCTGGGCTTATAGGGTTATGTCTCTCTCTCACAATGACATCATTTGGACTATTAAGGGTATGGACGAGGTGGCCATTATTGATCGCCGTGGGGAATACCCCAATGTTCCATTGATAGGAACCCATGGAGGAATTACTTACAATCCATGCTTGGCCTTACGTCAGTTTGGGCGAGCCAGAAGGGAAGGACCTCATGAGCTGCTAATGCCTAGTATCATCTTTGATTTTTAAGGGGATAACTACGAGCAACGCCGCAGATTCATAAGGGCTTAGGATAGAGTTCACATATCTGATCCACATGAGTTGGGCCCAAAGACTTCGCTTCTGATGGAGCCATATCTCAGATGGGTTCGCATTCGTGCCCAAAAGCTGGGAATGCCGTATGAAGCCGTCTTGCCTATCATTGTTGAAGTTGCTAATGAAGAGGGGGTTCTTCCTACCATCCTCCATCCTTACATGCCCACTGACATTGGGGCATTGAAAAGGCCTTGGATGCAGCTGAGAGAAGAGAGGGATACTTACTGAGAAAATTTTAACGAGCAAGAGCAGAAGATTCAAAAGTTGACAAGACAGCTGGAGAACGAGTGGATCCTCAATGACTATGTCCGCACCGACAAGAAGCGACCATGGGAGCACTGATTGTCCTTTGATTATTTCCTTTCTTGTAACGCCTTACGGGAAATTTGTTGAACAATTTGAATTTCAAGTTTATCTAATAAAAGTGTGTTTCATTTCTTGTTTACGAATTTGAATCTCTCGATGTCTTTGAAATCATATCATACGCATTTCATTCCATGCACCTCATAACAAGTACCCTTACAGGTTTTCTCATCTTCTTCGCTGTTTATTTCAGCATCATGTCTTCTGAACCATCAACTGAACAAGCAATCAAGGCTTTGCAGGCTCAAAATGCCCAATTCTAAGAGTTGATGAATTTGGCTAAGGGTCAGCAAGATTTGAAGACCCTTATTCTAAAAGAGAAGAAGAAGAAGAAGAAGAAGAAGAAGAAGAAGAAGAAGAAGAGGACAGTTCTGTTTAACACAGGTCACAGGTTTGGAAACAGGCTACGAGATGAAGTTGATTTGACCACCTCATCTGGAGGGAAAGATAGTCAGGAAGAAAGGAGGGCTCCTAGCCCTGCGGTTTCCGACAACGAGACGGACTTCGACGAAGACCAGTATCCTCTGGCTGAGGATAGATACAAACAACTGGAAGACTGTTTGAATGCGATGGAAGTTCAGAAAGTGCCTGGTCTGGACTTTGGTTATCTGGGTCTATCATCTGGGGTGGTGATTCCCCACAAATTCAAAGCACCAGCCTTTGCTAAATACGACGGAGTTTCTTTCCCGAAACTGCACCTCCGGTCATATGTAAGGAAGATTCAGCCGTACACCATTGATAAGAACCTATGGATCCACTTCTTTCAAGACAGTCTCTCAGGGACTCAGCTTGAATGGTTTTACCAGCTAGAAGGAGCCAGTATCCGCAGTTGGGAAGATTTGGCCACTGCTTTCTACAAGCAGCACCAATACAATGCCGACCTCGCTCCCACGCGTACCCAACTCCAGGGTATGTCAATGGGTGCGGGCGAAGGTTTCAAAGTATATCCTCATAAGTGGAGGGACCTCGCTGGAAGAGTGCAACCACCCTTGGCTGATAGGGAGCTTGTGGATATGTTTCTGGGGACCTTGTCTGGTCCGTATTTCAACCATCTGATTGGAAGTTCTTCGTTCGGGTTTACGGAGCTGATTATGACCGGGGAAAGGATTGAGGCTGGTACTAAGTCTGGTAAAATACAGAAAGGTGCTTCATCGAGTACCGAGAAAATGCTTTTTAAGAAGGATTCCAGTGCTGTTTACAGTTTGAAAAGCCAGAATAGACCTGAACGCCGCCAAGTTGTTAATGCGGTTGTTATTTCGAGACCTGTTGGGGATCCTCAGTGCAACAATCAACAAAAGGCCAAGAGGCCTCGAAGGCAATTCACCCGTCTCAACATGACTTTCTCTTAGATTCTGCCGCAGTTATTGAAAACCAATCTAGTAACTCCAACGGAGGCTTCGGAGAATCCCAACACTACATCACCTAAGTACAACCCTAATTCCCCGCTGTGCTTTTCACTCTGATAGCTCGGGACATGATACAGATGATTGTTGGGCTTTGAAGAACAAAATACAAGACTTAATTGATGCTAAGGAGATTGATTTCGAGGCGCCCGGAAGACCTAATGTAGTGACTGCTCCTATGCCTAAGCATGGAGTGAATGCTGTAGAGGAAGACTCGTTTGTGGTTTCTGTGAAAGATATTGCTACTCCCTTGATGACTGTTAAGAAGAATCTTTTGTCAGCCGATTTATTTCCGGGTTGTAACGAAGGTTGCCGTATATGTTCTGCCCTACCAACTGGTTTCCATCTTTTGAAATCAGGTGTCCAATGCCTGATGGATAGTAAAGAAATTATGTTTAAGAAGACTGTTGTTCCTTTATTTCATACTGAAGAAGTTGCTATTATCACCATTTTCGATGATTCTTCCAAGGCTTCCTCGAGAAATCCTGTTAGAATTACATTTGTTCCAAGAATCGCACCATTGATCATCACTGTTCCTGGGCATATCCCATATACATCTGATAAAGTTGTCCCTTGGCACTATGGGGCTGATGTTTATTTTCATGGATTTAAACAAGAGTTGGATGCTGGTACTAACGTCAGCAATATTGTTGGACCTGCTAAAGTCACCCGCAGCAGAAGACTTTTCTCCCCTGATATCTCTCCACCAACTGCCCGAAAACCTGTTAATATTACACCTACCAGTGTACCTACTACCATTCCTGATCAAGTTCCAATTCTTACTGCTGTTGCCGAGTCATCTAATACTCAAGGCAAAGGGACCATTGATGAGCCTTCCCGGACGGAAGCACCGAAGACGATTACTGTTGAAGCCTCTAGACAAGAGATGGAGGAAATTCTAAAGGTCATCAAAAAGAGCGACTACAATGTAGTCGAGCAGCTGGGGCAGACCCCATCCAAAATCTCTATGTTGTCACTTTTGCTATGCTCAAAGGCCCATGCCAAGGCTCTGATTGCATTCCTGAAGACTGCACATGTACCTCAAGAAACATCAGCTGATCAGTTTAAAGATTGTGTGGCTAGTCTGACTGCTGATAATGGGTTGGGTTTCTCTGACTCTGACTTGACTTCTAAAGGGAAGAATCACAATGATGCCCTGCATGTCTCCAATGAATGCATGGGCACTACTCTTGCTCATGTATTAGTGGATACTGGTTCCTTATTAAACGTTTTGCCTAAGAAAGCACTGGACCGGTTAGACTGTGAAGGGTTGGATCCGAAGCCGAGTAACATTGTAGTCAGGGCCTTTGATGGGTCCAAAAGAATGGTACACAGTGAAGTGGATATTCCGATCAAAGTTGGTTCTCAGGTTTTTGCATCTACATTCTATGTGATGGACATTCGGCCATCTTATTCTTGTTTGTTGGGTCGTACGTAGATCCACAAGGCTGGGGCAGTGACGTCTACGCTGCACCAAAAGCTGAAGTACCCGGTCAAAGGGAAAATTGTGACAGTACAAGGAGAAGAGGAGTACATAGTGAGCCACCTCAACTCTTTCTGATATGTAGAGATGGATGGGGAGTTCATTGAGACCCCATGTCATCATTTTGAAGAGGTTCCCCAGACACTGGTGTCAACTGAGACTGTTGTGAAAGATCCTTCTATGAAGATGGCTTCCCTCAAGGATGCCCGGGCTGTTATTAAGAAAGGTGGGTGTACGAATTGGGGCCAACTCCCTGATTTTGCACAGAAGACTAACAAGTTTGATTTGGGTTTCACTGCAGAAGCTCAAAAGGCTGTTCGGAATGCACGGATCGGAAGACCTCCCCTGTTCATCAGCAATTCAAGAGTGAATGCCATTGAAGACGATGTTGAAGAGTCTGAGTTCGACAATTGGATCTATCCTACTACTGATGGTGGACTAAGAAACTTGACAGCAAAGGACTTCATCCTAATTTCTTTTGTTACCCAGTAATGAGACTTTTGTTTTGAATTTGTAACAGACAATGTTTTAGACTTTATGGCCCGGTGTCTTACCCGGGACGCTGTGGCTTCATTTGTGAGGGCTTTATGTGTGTCATTTTCATATATCATTAATAAAAGCATTGGACATTTTCTTGCATTTTAAATTTTGTGCTCCTTGTTTTTCTTTTATTACATATTGCAAAACAGCTATTTTACACACAATCACATATACAGGTCTACATCCACTTTGGATCTCATTGGTAACGACTCTGCTACTGCCAGTTATGACTTCGAAAGTCCGATCAACTTAGTCGAAGACGAAGGTGAAGATGATTGTGAAGTTCCTGGTGAACTTGCAAGAATGTTACTCCAGGAAGAGAGGGTTATTCAGTTGCACGAAGAACCGGTGGAATCAATGAATCTAGGTACAGAGATAGACAAGAAAAAGGTCAGGATCGGTGCAAATCTGGAGCTTAGTGTGAAGCAACGGTTGATTCAGATGCTGCGTGACTACGTTGAAATCTTTTCCTAGTCTTATGAAGATATGCCTGGTGTTGTACCCCAAAATTTGCCCTCCCATATTCTTCAAGATTTGCAAAGAGCCTGCTTCAAAATCTCCCCAAGGGTTGCACAGTTCAAGGGCCTCCTAACAGTCAAAAACTAGGGTTTTGGTTCTAGCAAAGTAACTGAAGTTTCCAAGGGTCCAATCAAGTCCCACATGCCTATAAACATGGTCAAGCACCCTCATTCCAAGTTTCAAGACTCACAGCACAAAATTGCACAGTCAAAAACCCTAATTGCTCAACAGTCAACTGTAGGGGCAAAATGGTCATTTGATAGTCAAAAGTTCAAATTTTTGATCAACATCTCATTTTGAAGCCACAAACATCATTTGATCAATTCTTGATCATGATTTTCAAGGCATGGCTCAAAAAGTCTCAAGATGCAAAAGTTTCCATATTTGGATAGTTGAAAAAGTCAACTGTAACTTGACCAAGGCATAACTTCCACATGGTTTATCAAAAAAATTCCATCCAAATCTCATTTTGAAGAGAAAGAAATTTCCTACAACTCCTCTTCACACTTCAAGTCCAATAAATGCTCTCACAAAAAGTTATCAATTTCAACATTATAGGTCATTTTCAAAAGTCAACAAAAAGGCACTTTAAGTCAAAGACCATAACTTGAGATTGGTAAATCAAAATGACATGGGACCAAAGGCATTGGTTAGAGGACTTCAAGACCTTTCCAAAATGTCCAAGAACATGATCAAAGCTTTAGAATTGAGCAAGATATGACTTGTGGAAGTTGGGAAATTTTTGGGAATTTTGAAAAGTCAACTTTGCTTCAAATGCCTTAAATTTGCTAATGGGCCACATTTTCTTCCAAGATTAATTATCCAAAGCATATGCACGACCATTTGGCCCAAAGGGGATTTATTCATCATTTTTATTTATTTATTTGAATTTTTAATTACTATTAATTCATTTAATAAAATAAAATATGTGAAAAATACTAAAACAAGCTTTTCAAATCTTTTTATGCATGGAATACCTTCAAGATTTCGTGCCCTATCTAATAAGGAAAGAATCAAGGTGATTTGATCATAATTGGCACCAAAAGCACATGAAAAGATTTGGAAGATATGCCATGAAAATCAAATATCTTATACATCAATACAAAGAGTTTTGGATCCAAATTTCAAACCTAATCTGATCCTATACTTATACTGATGCAAACCCTAGTGCAAAAAACCTAAAAGCTGCGCCCAATCATCAGGAACAAGTTTGCATTTTTGTCAAAAAAAATCAAAAACTGAAATCTGCCTTGGAGGATGATTCAAAGGAAAATATTGATCCCAAAAGCTTCCTAAGACACCCTTGAACCTGCCTGAATACTTTTCCACGTCCATAGCATCAAGAATTGGTAACTAGAAGTCAGACTGTTTCATCTTTTTTGCATAATCGTGTTTTATCATTCAGGCCATATTCATACATTCTAATGTTTGTTTTATACTAATATGAACTCAACGAAACTCATGGCATCACTGAATTGAATTAACACTGCTTGTATAGAGAATTGCCATTGTTGTTTTTTAGGGTTGCAGGAGCCACGAATTAGTGCTTTACGCCTGGGGAAAAATTAGCTAACCTAAGTGGCATCATTGGAATCAGGAGCTCATGACAAATCCAATACACTAGTCGCGCTCAATTTATGAGCGAACGATTTCTAATCGCTATTTTCATGTTCATCGTTTTGTGGGGGTTTAATACCCCCGCTATTTAAATGTTTTTTTGTTTCAGAACAATGAAGAAGATGATGCGTGGAAGACAATGGTTGGTCAGTTCAAAGTTAGCGCACGTTTTTTTTTTGTTTCTACGTCACTAACCACTTTTCTCTTATATTGTTTATTTGTTATTTTACATACAACGCGCGTTAACAGCTCCGTTGGTGGACAAAGCATTTGGTAAACTCTGGGACCTGGGTTCGATTCCCAGGTCCCCTCCCTTTCTCATATTATTTTCCTTTCTATAATCCCATGCAGCTTCAACACCAGGGTTCACCATACGTCCACCATCCAAACTTGCCACGCGCCTATTGAGATCAATCTATTGGCTATGATCTGAAGAGTACCATGGGCACCAGTCAATGCACACGCACGTGGCCCTGAAAAGTCAAACAAAGCCTTAAACATTGGGCCAAATGCTGGACAACACCTCCTGATTGGGGCAGAACCCCCCTAGTGTATTGTATCTCTTTCTCTTTTCTTTTTTTCTATTTTCTTTATTATTTGTTTTAATTCAATTGTTTTCTTTTAATTCATTAAAAATTAATTTCACAAAAATAACAAAAAATCAGAAAGTCACAAAAATATAAAAACATATTTTATTTAAATGTTTTCTTTATAAATAAATTGTATTAATTAATTTAGTTAATTCTAGGGTTAAATTTTAATACTTTTTTGCAATAAATTAAAAAATGTAGAATAGGGGTTTTGATTATTTTTATCCTTTTTTCTTTTCTTTTATCATTACTAATAATTAATTATTTATTTTTGTAAATAAAATTGTATTAAATAATTAGGTTAATTCTAGGTTTAACTTTAACATGTTTTTTTTAATAAATTAAAAATAGCTAGAATTAGGTTTTGGATTCCATTAATTCTTATTAAAAATCCATAAATACAAAAAACTCCAAAAAATCTTTTCTTTTTATTTTAGTTTAATTAATTTGTTAATCATAATTTTAATTTCATTAAAAAAGGGTCCAACGCCGTCGCTTTCAATTATCAGTTCGTTTCGCGCATTTATTTCCTTTCTTATAAATTTCATGTAATTCTCCCAAAGCCATGTAATAGCTTAATTAGACATTTATATTTCCGCATTATTTTTTATTTCAAATCGGGTCCGGGATTAATTTGGCGATGTGGACCCGCGCCTTTGTAATAGCGTAGAACTTTTAAATTCCGCACTTTTTTAACTGTTAATAAATTTGCATGCAAGAATGAATGTCAAAATAAAAGCAACGCGTAGACCACCAATTACATGAACAAGACAAAAATATCCGAAAACGACACACGAATCACACACCACCCCTAGGGTACGCCTCACTGTTGCCTTGCCCCTCGAAAGGTGATCGTCGAGTAGATGACGTCTTAGTAAGTCCTCATGATCCAGGAACCTGGAATGAGGGTAGCTTCTAAGGTGTCTTCCTATTGCTCTGGTGATCACCATGTCTCGAACCTTCGAATTGACCCAAACACCTCCAACGGTGGTGCTACCTACCTCTCAATGGTAGGATGGCACTACTTTAAAGGACATCTACACAGACGAATTCCTTAGGGTAGGTAGACGACTCTAGATACTTGCTCTAATTTCAAAACAAATCAAAAATACTTTTCACACCGACACCTTTTCAAAAAGCTTTCGAAAGCAATTTTTCAAACACTCTTAAGGACCGATACAAGAGTCGAACTGGAATTTTCAAAGAAACTTTTTTAAAACCCACAGTTGAAAAGCAAACAAACCACTTTTGAAAACACAATGAGAAAATATCTAAGAGCCCATGGATAACCATGGATAGAAATGGTGCTAATACCTTCCCTTTCTATAACCTACCTCCCGAACCGAGAGCAATCTCTATAAGGAATTTTTCTGTGCTTTTGTCCTTTCCATTTGGAGAAAATAAAATACGGTGGCGACTCTTGCTTCCGCGACATTTCGCGAACCAGCGTTAAACAGTCAGTTCCAGATCCACCGATCATAGAACTGGCGACTCTGCTGGGGATTTTTTACTTAAAGTGAGGTGTACCTTAGGACTAAGATCACTGTGTTTTCAATTGTATTGATTTGCTTGCTTTAAATTGTGGGTTGCATGGGAGTTACATAGATCCTAACCCGGATCTGGGGATACCCTGTTTAGGTAGCATAAGCTGTGAGGGACCTGTCTGGCGTAGACCGACACGGGTGAAGCAGTGGCTACATTGGTGTGGCACCTTGGTCTGTACCGATATCCCTTGTGTTGCAACGAGGAGAATATGGGTCTTCTGAGGAGTCATTAAGCACCAACAGACCTTAGAACCTTAAATGACACAACTTGGCCATTAGAACAGTAGCAGTATGCTACGCCCATTGAGGATAAACTCTCGTGATGGTTCTGGCCGCAAGAAAAGATTGTGATGCTGGAGTTATGACCGATTGAGGGTAGTCAATGATATTGGGATCCTCTAAGAACCCGGTTTACTTTGATAGGACAGGTATGAACCAACAAACTGAAAGAGGGTAATACCTAGACCCTATGCTGGCCTAAACTTTAAGGGTCTGTCTTGTGTGACTTGTGTGCCTTACCATGTTTGCCTTTGTATCTATTTGTGGTGTGCTTTATCATAACATCATAAGATCATGAGAATTGCATGCATCCTGCGTAAGGAATGACCATTTCAAAGACAAGAGGGTTTCACCTTTGCTCTGTTTTGTAGGATACCATGATGCTTGTGCGAAGGAATACTATCCGGTTCAGCTTTGTTCACTCACCTGAGTTGCTTGAAGAGTTGGTTAGCAAAATTCCAAATACCACTTCCTTCATTCAGAGGCATGGTTCTCTTCTCAATTTAGTCACTGCAAAGCGGGATCAACAGTTGATGAGTGTTCTGACCCAGTTCTATGACCCTCTGTACCAGTGCTTCACCTTTCAAGACTTCCAGCTGGTCCCTACCCTGGAAGAGTTCTCTGATTTGCTTGGTATCCCTATCTTGGATCAGACTCCCTTTACTGGTTGGGAAAGGACCCTCAGGCTTGAGGAGGTTGCTGCAACTCTTCCCTTGACACATCAAGAGGTAATGGACAACTGGGTAACTAGAAGCGGAGTTAAGGGTTTCTTGGCCAAGTTTCTGATTGGTAAAGCTAACAGTTTCTGGAATGACTTGGACTTCAGGGCATATGAAGACATCCTAGCTCTCTTAATCTATGGGCTAGTCTTGTTTCCTAATCCTGACAACTTCATCAATGTCACTGCCATAAGGATCTTTATGTCTCAGAATCCTGTACCCACTCTCTTGGGTGACATCCTGCAACAACTTTATGCTCGTACTACCCGAAGACGAGGAACTCTATGGTGTTGTATCCCTTTGTTGGTGAGGTGGTTTATTTTGCACCTCCCTAAGTTCGTACTGAAGAACCAAGAAGGAAGAGGTTGGGCTCATAGGTTAATGTCTCTCACTGATAAGGACATTATTTGGACTTGCAGAGGGTTGGATGAGATAGCTGTTATTGATCGATGCGGAGAGTACCCTAATGTTCCGCTGATTGGTACCCAAGGAGGAATCTCTTACAATCCATGTCTAGCACTCCGACAGTTTGGAAGGGCCAGAAGAGCAGGGCCTCATGAGATGTTGGTGCCTCACATTAGTTTTGAGTTTCAGATGGATAGTGACGAGCTGCGTCGTAGGTTCATCAAGGCTTGGGATAAAGTTCATAAAGCTGACCCACAAGAGTTGGGGCCAAAGACCTCTCTACCTATGGAAGCCTACTACAAATGGGTTCGCATCCGTGCTCAGAAGTTAGGTATGCCATACGAAGTCGTCAGACCTATCATTCTTAAGTATCCTGACAAAGATGGTGTTCCTCCAATTGTCCTTCCTCCTCAGATACCTACTGAGTATGAGACATTAAAGAGATCTTGGTCGCAACTGCGAGAAGAGCGGGATTCTTACCGGGAAAAGTTCAACGAGCAGGAATTGAAGATCCAGAAGCTGACAAAGCAGTTGGAGAATGAGCGAGCTCTGAATGCTTACATCCGTACTGAGAAGAGGAGACCATGGGATCAATAAGGAGCTCTGGATGTTCTTTTACAGTTTTATTTCCCTTTTCAGTATTTCCCTTTCATGTAACGCCTAAGGGCAACCTGTTGAACAATTTAAGTTTCAAAGTTGAATCTAATGAAGTGTGTTCCTTTTTGTTTACAAAGTTGATTCCCGATTGTCTTTGAAAACATAAATCATATGCATTCCATTCATCATGTGCATAGCAGGTTTTCTTCTTTTCAGGTTGCTTACTGTTCTTCGCTGTTTATTTCAGCATCATGAATCCTGACTCATCATCAACCGAGATGTCTATCAAGGCTCTTCAGGCGCAGAATGTGCAATTTCAGGAACTAATCATGGGTTTGGCTCAGGGCCAAGAAGAGCTGAAGGCTCTGCTCCTGAAGAAGGAGAAGAAGAAGAAGAAGAAGAGAACTGTTCTTTTCAATTCGGGACGAAGGTTTGGCAACACTCTGCAGAATGAAGAGGCTGGTTCTTCTATAGGCAAGAGTAGTCCCCAAGAGGGAAAAGGTCCTAGTCCGGTAGTCTCTGACAATGAGACTGATTTCGATGAGGAACAGTATCCTCCGACTGAAGACAAATACAAGCAGCTGGAGGACAGACTGAATGCAATGGAGATCCAACAAGTGCCTGGGCTGGATTTCGGAGACTTGGGTTTGTCCACTGGTGTGATCATTCCTCACAAGTTTAAGGAACCATCTTTTACCAAGTATGACGGGGCGTCTTGTCCCAAGCTACACCTCAGGTCTTACGTGCGGAAGATTCAACCGTACTCAGTGGACAAGAACTTGTGGATCCACTTCTTCCAGGAGAGTCTTTCAGGGACTCATCTCGAATGGTTCTATCAGCTGAATGGGACCAAGGTTCGTAACTGGGAGGAGTTGGCTACTGCTTTCTACAAGCAGTATCAATATAATACCGACCTTGCCCCTACACGTACCCAACTCCAGGGTATGTCGCTAGGGTCAAGCGAAGGTTTTAAAGAATATGCACAGAAGTGGAGAGATCTGGCTGGCAGGGTGCAGCCTCCGTTGACTGACCGGGAGTTGGTAGATATGTTCTTGGGGACCCTCTCGGGGCCATTTTTCAATCATCTTATCGGTAACTCATCTGCAGGGTTTACTGATCTTATTCTGACTGGAGAGAGAATAGAGGCCGGGATGAAGTCTGGTAAAATTCAGAAGGGTGCATCTGCAAGTACTGAAAAGAAACCCTTTAAGAAGGAAGCCAATGCTGTATATGGGTCTAGAAGACAAGAGAAACCTGAGCGCCGCCAATCTGTCAACGCGGTGATGATTGCTAAACCTGCTGCCGCTCCTCGGCAAACCAATCCTCAAAGGGCTGAAAGACCCAGAAGAGAGTTTACCCGCCTGAGTATGACTCTATCACAAATCTTGCCGCAGTTGCTGTCCACCAACCTAGTGACTGTCAGAGAGGCCCCAAAGGTTGTGAATACGGCTTCTCCCAAATACAATCCAAATGCCCGCTGTGCTTATCACTCTGATAGCCCGGGGCATTCCACTGATAACTGTTGGGCCTTAAGGAATAAGCTGCAGGATCTTATTGACGCCAAGGAGGTACAATTTGAGGCATCTGAGAAGCCTAATGTGGTGACAGCTCCCCTGCCTGCTCATGGAGTGAATGCTATTGGGGACGAAGGTGAAGTGGATAAAGATGAGTTCGACAACTGGATTTACCCGGCAACCGACAATGAACCTAGCAATTGGATTGCAAAGGATAACCTACTTGTTTCTCTTGTTACTGAGTAATAAATTCTTCTGTTTTGGGTATCTGTAATAAACAATAAATTGAACTCTATGGCCCGGTGTCTTACCCGGGGCACCGTGGCTTCATTTGTGAGGGCATATAAATTGTCATTTCATATATCATGAATAAAGATCTTGGACGTTTTCTCGCATTTCAAATCTTATGCTCCTTTTCTGTCTTTCCTTCCTTTATATATATTTCAAAACAACTGTATTTACACACACTCACTCATACAGGTTTCAATCCACTCTGGATCTCACTGGTAACGACTCTGCTACTGCTAGTTATGACTTCGAAAATCCGATCAACTTAGCCGAAGACAAAGGTGAAGATGATTGTGAAGTGCCTGGCGAGCTTGCAAGACTGTTACTCCAGGAAGAGAGGGCAATTCAACCACACGAAGAGCCAATGGAAACAATAAATCTGGGTACTGAGGCAGACAGAAAGGAGGTAAAGATTGGTGCCAACCTAGAGCTCAGCGTGAAGCAACGGTTGACTCAGATGCTACATGATTATATGGAGATCTTTGCCTGGTCCTACGAAGACATACCCGGGTTGGATACTGATATTGTGGTCCATCACTTGCCTACTAAGGAAGACTGCCCTCCGGTTAAGCAAAAGGTCCACCGTATGCGTCCAAAGATGTCTGAGAAGATCAAAGCCGAGGTTATGAAACAGTTTGATGCCGGTTTCCTTGCAGTGACTTCTTACCCTCAGTGGGTTTCTAATGTGGTGCCAGTACCAAAGAAGGATGGTAAGGTCAGAATGTGTGTCGATTACAGGGATCTGAACAGGGCCAGCCCCAAAGATGACTTCCCCCTACCTCACATTGATGTCCTTGTTGACAATACTGCTCAGCACAAAGTGTTCTCTTTCATGGACGGTTTTTCAGGCTATAATCAGATCAAGATGGCTCCTGAAGACATGGAGAAGACTACCTTTGTTACTCAGTGGGGCACCTTCTGCTACAAGGTCATGCCTTTTGGACTGAAGAATGTTGGGGCAACCTACCAACGTGCCATGGTTGCTTTATTTCATGACATGATCCATCATGAGATAGAAGTGTATGTTGACGACATGATCGCAAGGTCCCAGACTGAGGAAGATCACCTTGATCATCTGCAGAAATTGTTTGACCGTCTGAAGCTGTACAAGCTAAGGTTGAACCCGAACAAGTACACCTTCGGGGTAAGATCTGGGAAGTTGCTAGGCTTCGTTGTAAGTGATAAGGGTATTCAAATGGACCCTGCCAAGGTTAAAGCTATTCAAGAGATGCCACTTCCTAGGACAGAGAAAGAGGTCAGAGGCTTTTTAGGACGCCTGAATTACATTGCTCGATTCATCTCGCACCTAACTGCTACCTGTGAGCCAATCCTCAAGCTGCTGAAGAAAGATCAGGTAGTACGTTGGAATGATGAATGTCAGGATGCTTTTGACAGAATCAAGGAGTATCTCCAAGAACCACCCATCCTTATGCCACCGGTTGAGGGGAGACCTCTGATACTATACCTGACAGTACTTGAAAACTCAATGGGGTGTGTGCTGGGGCAGCATGACGAGTCTGGCCGAAAAGAGCATGCCATTTATTACCTTAGCAAAAAGTTTACCGACTGTGAGACCCGATACTCACTGCTCGAGAAAACTTGTTGCGCTTTGGTATGGGCTGCTCGCCGGCTGAGACAGTATATGCTGACTCACACTACCTTGTTGATCTCAAAGATGGATCCTATAAAGTACATATTTGAAAAGCCTGCTCTGTCTGGGAGAATAGCAAGATGGCAAATGATCTTGACAGAATACGATATTCAGTACACGACCCAGAAAGCCATCAAGGGAAGTGTATTGGCAGACCACTTGGCACATCAGGCAGTAGACGACTATCAGTCAATGAACTTCGAGTTTCCAGACGAGAGCATCATGATAGTGACTGATTGTGAAGTACCTGGACCGGATGAAGGACCTGAAGAAGGATCCCGATGGTCTATGCACTTTGACGGAGCCTCCAATGCTTTGGGTAACGGTATCGGCGCTGTGATAATATCCCCCCAAGGCACCCATACTCCACTCACTGCCCAGCTATGTTTCAACTGTACCAACAACATGGCGGAGTATGAGGCGTGCATCATGGGTCTTCAAGCTGCGATCGACCTAAGGATCAAGTATCTGAGTGTCTTCGGAGATTCCGCTCTTGTGATCAATCAGATCAAAGGAGAGTGGGATACGAAACATCCGAATCTTATTCCTTACAGAGAATGTGTGTTGACATTGATCCCCCACTTCACAGAGATAACCTTTGAACACTTCCCGAGAGAGGAGAATCAGCTGGCGGACGCGTTAGC
Organism: Vicia faba; assembly: GCA_948472305.1. NCBI lineage: Eukaryota > Viridiplantae > Streptophyta > Magnoliopsida > Fabales > Fabaceae > Vicia > Vicia faba. The sequence goes on along the minus strand of OX451738.1, from coordinate 1,396,208,462 downwards.
TACAATGTCTTCTATGTTCAAGGTCAAATGGGATAATGAGGCTCCCCGGATCATCATCTGGAAACTGGACGAACCGGCATACTGTTGTGATCTCGAGACTGAATTGGTGACTGAGAAGCCTTGGTACCATGAGGTGAAGAGATATTTGGAAGCTCAGAAATACCCTGAAGGTGCGTCTGTCAACGATAAGAAGTTCCTGAGAAGGTTCACAATAAAGTTCTTCCTTAGCAACGGCATCTTGTACAAGCGAAACCATGATTCGACCTTACTGCGTTGTATGGACAAGACTGAAGCAGAAAGGATCATGGAAGAGTTACATCAGGGGACCTTCGGAACACATTCCAGTGGACACACTATGGCGAAGAAAATCCTTCGGGCAGGGTATTTCTGGTCCACAATGGAAGCAGACTGCTACCAACATTCTCGGACATGCCATAAATGCTAGATATATGCAGACAAGGTGCATGTTCCTCCAGTTCCTCTAAATGTTCTGACTGCGCCCTGGCCGTTTGCAATGTGGGGCATAGACATGATCGGTGAGATTAAACCTACGGCATCTAATGGGTATCGCTTCATCCTGGTAGCGATTGATTACTTCACGAAGTGGGTCGAAGCAGCTTCCTACGCTACGGTAACCAAGACTGTTGTGGCACGGTTCATTCGGCACAACCTGATCTGTCGATACGGCGTCCCAGAAAGGATCATTACAGACAATGGTACCAATCTTAATAACAAGATGATCATTGAGCTCTGCGAGCAGTTTAAAATACAGCACCACAACTCTTCTCCTTATCGGCCGAAGATGAATGGGGCTGTAGAAGCAGCAAATAAGAACATTAAGAAAATTGTGCAGAAGATGACAGTGACTTATAAAGATTGGCACGAGATGTTACCGTTCGCTTTACATGGGTACCGTACCTCAGCCAGGACGTCAACCGGGGCAACTCCCTTTTCCTTGGTCTACGGTATGGAGGCAGTCTTACCGATCGAAGTACAGATACCCTCTCTCCGGATAATGAAGGATGCAAATATGAACGAAGATGATTGGATCCAGACACGACTTGATCAGCTAAACTTAATTGACGAAAAGAGACTCGCTGCTATTTGTCATGGTCAGACGTACCAGAAACGAATGATCAGGGCATTTAACAAAAAGGTCAGACCGCAAGAATATCAAGTTAGGGATCTGGTAATCAAGCGAATCATCCTTCCTCAGAGTGATCCAAGGGGCAAATGGACCCCTACGTACGAAGGGCCATTTGAGGTTAAACATGTGTTCTCAGGAGGAGCCATGATTTTAACCACCATGGATGGTGACGACCTTCCTCACCCCGCTAATGCAGACATAGTAAAAAGATACTACTCATGAAAAACGACCCGCTAGGCTGACATGCCTAGGCAAAAATTAGGGCTTCCCGGCGAACCAAAAGGGTTCGGGCAAAATGAAGGGATGAAATGAAAAAATCTGTACACCCGGCAAGTCGAAAACCTGAAAAGACGGCTTGGGCAAAAATGGGTATCCCGGTGGACTGAAAACCCGAAAGGGCGGTCCAAGCAAAAGTTAGGGATAAAGCGTAATACTATGTCTCATTGGATCACTTTACATCCAGAATCCGGTATCTACATCAAGTTCAGACGGCATCGATCAGTCAGCTTCATCTTCAACTAAGGTCATCAAGTGATGAGACGCTCGGAGATATAAAGGCAATAGCAGAGTTGAAACCCAGTGGGATCGTTCATTTCACACAGCTGTTTTATTTTCTTTTGTACAAACTTGTATAAATTCTTTGGTTCGGCGGCGTTCTCTTACTAGGACGTCAGCCTCTTGTACATAAACGCCTATTTCACAGGCAAATTCAAAAATCAATACAAATATACTTTTCAGTTGAAATTGCCTTTTGTTTTTTCCTTTTCTGTTTTGTTTTGCGAAGAACGTCCAAGGTTCAATTTGTGATATATACATTGACACTAATTGCTAACTCATAAATATTTGCATACGAAACAAAGGATTAATTACAGGTAACATTAGAAGCAGGGGCAATAAAGAGTTGTCTAAGCAATCTAATTGTTCTGTCCTCCAAGGTACCAAGGTAGGTTCAGCTAAAGAACATAACCAGATATCTTAATTCCCCAAAGAGTGAGGCAGTAAGTCAATACACTCTCCCCAAGCAAAGCTATAACGTCAGCCTTAAGGAAGTTGGGCGTCCCCCGCAGATCTCAACATTCCCCAGCAATATACATGCATTCTTAACAAGCATCCCCGACAGTATTGGCCTAAAGATTGTTCCCCGGCGGTATATCAAACATTCAGTGGAGTCACTTCCCCGATACAGTTCAAAACTTCCCCAAGAGAGTCCAATCCAGCTTCCCCAGGAAAGTTTGGACCCATCTCCCCAAGCAGTAAGCTTATCCCCAGTAGATTCTGGAAGCTTACCCCCGCAGAGCACGAACGCATCCCCCGGCTTTATTCAAAGAGTTATTTCCCTACCAGGATATAACAGGGTTATCCTCAGCCAAAAGCCACGGAAAGATCGTCCTCGGCGAAGTCTTCCTATCCCTAGCAGAGTTCATCAAATCTCCCAACATAACTTATCAACGGTATCCCCAGCGGAGTTACCATCAACATTTCAGCAGAGTACCTCTCTCCCCACAGAGTATTGTTTCCCAGCAAGATCGCTAGAGTACTTTTCTCTCTGCAGAGTGTTCTATTCGCCAAGTTTATTCCCCAACGGAGTTATCTTCTCCTACCGGTATTCTTACAACTATCATCCCCAGTGGAAACGACAAAGCACTATTCTCCGAACATCAGCCCAGGATATTACTTCCCGGCATCCTTCAAGGATTTATTTTCCTAGGACGAAAACATACGTTCATAAACATCACATTTCCATACATTATAGCATGCATATATGCATCATATCTTACAAATCTCATTTATGTTGAGAACATCATCGCTTGATTCATATCATGCCTTGCATATGACTGACCTTTCCCTTTCAGGAAAGATCCAGTTAAGTTCTCATCTATATTTCAAGACCTTGACCGGTTCAGTTAAATCGACCCTAAGATTTTTCTGTTTCTTATCCAGTCAAAGGCCTTCTCTGGTTCAGTCAGATCGACCCTAACATCTCCCTGATTCTTATCCAGTTGAAGACATTTCAAGACCTAGATCGGTTCAGTTAAATCGACCCTAAGATTTTTCTGTTTCTTATCCAGTCAAAGGCCTTCTCTGGTTCAGTCAGATCGACCCTAAGATCTCCCTGTTTCTTATCCAGTTGAAGATTTCAAGACCTTGTCCGGTTCAGTTAAATCGACCCTAAGATTTTTCTGTTTCTTATCCAGTCAAAGGCCTTCTCTGGTTCAGTCAGATCGACCCTAAGATCTCTCTGTTTCTTATCCAGTTGAAGATTTCAAGACCTTGTTCGGTTCAGTTAAATCGACCCTAAGATTTTCCTGTTTCTTATCCAGTCAAAGGCCTTCTCTAGTCCAGTTAAATCGACCCCTAAAAGATTTTTCTGATAAAGACTCAGTAGAAGACATCCAAGGTTCTCTCAGCGTTACTGTTGAGATAGTAATCGTCCCCAGATTCTCTCAGCGTTCCTGTTGAGGTAGTAATCGTCCAAGGTTCTCTCAGCGTTCCTGTTGAGGTTGAAGTCGCCCAAGATTTTCTCAGCGTTCCTGTTGAGGTAGTAATCATCCAAGGTTCTCTCAGCGTTCCTGTTGAGGTAGAAATCGTCCAAGGTTCTCTCACCGTCCCGTTGGGGTAGTAACCATCCCTGGTTCATTCATCACCGTTTGAAGCTCTAGATTCAATTCCTGTAACCAGTCGGGACACATCTATACAAAGAGTTTGAAGACCAGCTCCTGTAACAGGTCAGGTAATCATTTTCTTTTGCAGGTACGCAAGTTCTCGCTAAGGAATCTCTTACGCGATCAACATCCAGATGGCATCTATAAGCCCATCCACTATCCATCAATCTCCAAATGGCCTCTATAAGCCCATTCCACCATCACACTGCTACTATGTGAGCGCAAATTTCTGGGCACTCTAGTGTTCAATCATCTTCCACCTTCGGATTACGAAAGGCACGTCAGCCAATCTGCATCCTCAGGTCTAAGAAGATTGAACAGGGGCAACTGTTGTACCCCAAAATTTTCCCTCCCATATTCTTCAAGATTTGCAAAGAGCCTGCTTCAAAATCTCCCCAAGGGTTGCACAGTTCAAGGGCCTCCTAACAGTCAAAAACTAGGGTTTTGGTTCTAGCAAAGTAACTGAAGTTTCCAAGGGTCCAATCAAGTCCCACATGCCTATAAACATGGTCAAGCACCCTCATGCCAAGTTTCAAGACTCACAGCACAAAATTGCACAGTCAAAAACCCTAATTGCTCAACAGTCAACTGTAGGGGCAAAATGGTCATTTGACAGTCAAAAGTTCAAATTTTTGATCAACATATCATTTTGAAGCCACAAACATCATTTGATCAATTCTTGATCATGATTTTCAAGGCATGGCTCAAAAAGTCTCAAGATGCAAAAGTTTCCATATTTGGATAGTTGAAAAAGTCAACTGTAACTTGACCAAGGCATAACTTCCACATGGTTTATCAGACAAATTCCATCCAAAGCTCATTTTGAAGAGAAAGACATTTCCTACAACTCCTCTTCACACTTCAAGTCCAAGAAATGCTCTCACAAAAAGTTATCAATTTCAACATTATAGGTCATTTTCAAAAGTCAACAAAAAGGCACTTTAAGTCAAAGACCATAACTTGAGATTGGTAAATCAAAATGACATGGGACCAAAGGCATTGGTTAGAGGACTTCAAGACATTTCCAAAATGTCCAAGAACATGATCAAAGCTTAAAAATTGAGCAAGATATGCCTTGTGGAAGTTGGGAAATTTTTGGGAATTTTGAAAAGTCAACTTTGCTTCAAATGCCTTAAATTTGCTAATGGGCCACATTTTCTTCCAAGATTCATTATCCAAAGCATATGCACGACCATTTGGCCCAAAGGGGATTTATTCATCATTTTTATTTATTTATTTGAATTTTTAATTACTATTAATTCATTTAATAAAATAAAATATGTGAAAAATACTAAAACAAGCTTTTCAAATCTTTTTATGCATGGAATACCTTCAAGATTTCGTGCCCTATCTAATATGGAAACAATCAAGGTGATTTGATCATAATTGGCACCAAAAGCACATGAAAAGATTTGGAAGATATGCCATGAAAATCATATATCTTATACATCAATGCAAAGAGTTTTGGATCCAAATTTCAACCCTAATCTGATCCCATACTTATACTGATGCAAACCCTAGTGCAAAAAACCTGAAAGCTGCGCCCAATCATCAGGAACAAGTTTGCATTTTTGTCAAAAAAAATCAAAAACTGAAATCTGCCTTGGAGGACGATTCAAAGGAAAATATTGATCCCAAAAGCTTCCTAAGACACCCTTGAACCTGCCTGAATACTTTTCCACGTCCATAGCATCAAGAATTGGTAACTAGAAGTCAGACTGTTTCATCTTTTTTGCATAATCGTGTTTTATCATTCAGGCCATATTCATACATTATAATGTTTGTTTTATACTAATATGAACTCAACGAAACTCATGGCATCACTGAATTGAATTAACACTGCTTGTATAGAGAATTGCCATTGTTGTTTTTTAGGGTTGCAGGAGCCACGAATTAGGGCTTTACGCTTGGGGAAAAATTAGCTAACCTAAGTGGCATCATTGGAATCAGGAGCTCATGACAAATCCAATACACTAGTCGCGCTCAATTTATGAGCGACAAATTTCTAATCGCTATTTTCATGTTCATCGTTTTGTGGGGGGTTAAAACCCCCGCTATTTAAATGTTTTTTTGTTTCAGAACAATGAAGAAGATGATGCGTGGAAGACAATGGTTGGTCAGTTCAAAGTTAGCGCACGTTTTTTTTTTTGTTTCTACGTCACTAACCACTTTTCTCTTATATTGTTTATTTGTTATTTTACATACAACGCGCGTTAACAGCTCCGTTGGTGGACAAGGAATTTGGTAAACTCTGGGACCTGGGTTCGATTCCCAGGTCCCCTCCCTTTCTCATATTTTTTTCCTTTCTATAATCCCATGCAGCTTCAACCCCACGGTTCACCATACGTCCACCATCCAAACTTGCCACGTGCCTACTGAGATCAATCTATTGGCTATGATCTGAAGAGTACCATGGGCACCAGTCAATGCACACGCACGTGGCCCTGAAAAGTCAAACAAAGCCTTAAACATTGGGCCAAATGCTGGACAACACCTCCTGATTGGGGCAGAACCCCCCTAGTGTATTGTATCTCTTTCTCTTTTCTTTTTTTCTATTTTCTTTATTATTTGTTTTAATTCAATTGTTTTCTTTTAATTCATTAAAAATTAATTTCACAAAAATAACAAAAAATCAGAAAGTCACAAAAATATAAAAACATATTTTATTTAAATGTTTTCTTTATAAATAAATTGTATTAATTAATTTAGTTAATTCTAGGGTTAAATTTTAATACTTTTTTGCAATAAATTAAAAAATGTAGAATAGGGGTTTTGATTATTTTTATCCTTTTTTCTTTTCTTTTATCATTACTAATAATTAATTATTTATTTTTGTAAATAAAATTGTATTAAATAATTAGGTTAATTCTAGGTTTAACTTTAACATGTTTTTTTTAATAAATTAAAAATAGATAGAATTAGGTTTTGAATTCCATTAATTCTTATTAAAAATCCATAAATACAAAAAACTCCAAAAAATCTTTTCTTTTTATTTTAGTTTAATTAATTTGTTAATCGTAATTTTAATTTCATTAAAAAAGGGTCCAACGCCCTCGCTTTCAATTATCAGTTCGTTTCGCGCATTTATTTCCTTTCTTATAATTTTCATGTAATTCTCCCAAAGCCATGTAATAGCTTAATTAGACATTTATATTTCCGCATTATTTTTTATTTCAAATCGGGTCCGGGATTAATTTGGCGATGTGGACCCGCGCCTTTGTAATAGCGTAGAACTTTTAAATTCCGCACCTTTTAACTGTTAATAAATTTGCATGCAAGAATGAATGTCAAAATAAAAGCAACGCGTAGACCACCAATTACATGAACAAGACAAAAATATCCGAAAACGACACACGAATCACACACCACTCCTAGGGTACGCCTCACTGTTGCCTTGCCCCTCGAAAGGTGATCGTCGAGTAGAGGACGTCTTAGTAAGTCCTCATGATCCAGGAACCTGGCATGAGGGTAGCTTCTAAGGTGTCTTCCTATTGCTCTGGTGATCACCATGTCCCGAACCTTCGAATTGACCCGAACACCTCCAACGGTGGTGCTACCTACCTCTCAATGGTGGGATGGCACTACTTTAAAGGACATCTACACAGACGAATTCCTTAGGGTAGGTAGACGACTCTAGATACTTGCTCTAATTTCAAAACAAATCAAAAATACTTTTCACACCGACACCTTTTCAAAAAGCTTTCGAAAGCAATTTTTCAAACACTCTTGAGGACCGATACAAGAGTCGAACTGGAATTTTCAAAGAAACTTTTTTAAAACCCACAGTTGAAAAGCAAACAAACCACTTTTGAAAACACAATGAGCAAATATCTAAGAGTCCATGGATAACCATGGATAGAAAGGGTGCTAATACCTTCCCTTTCTATAACCTACCTCCCGAACCGAGAGCAATCTCTATAAGGAATTTTTCTGTGCTTTTGTCCTTTCCATTTGGAGAAAATAAAAGACGGTGGCGACTCTTGCTTCTGCGACATTTCGCGAACCAGCGTTAAACAGTCAGTTCCAGATCCACCGATCACACCTGGGTTGGATACCGATATTGTGGTTCACTGATTGCCTACCAAGGAAGATTGTCCTCCAGTGAAACAGAAGGTCCGCCGAATGCGCCCAGAGATGTATGAGAAAATCAAGGCTGAAGTAATGAAACAGTTTGACGCCGGTTTTCTAGCAGTTACTTCTTACCCACAGTGGGTGGCCAACGTGGTTCCTATACCAAAGAAGGATGGTAAGGTTCGAATGTGTGTTGACTATAGGGATCTGAATAGGGCGACTCCCAAGGATGATTTTCCTCTACCTCATATCGACGTTCTGGTTGACAACACCGCTCAGCACAAGGTATTCTCCTTTATGGATGGTTTCTCCGGTTATAATCATATTAAGATGGCTCCCAAAGACATGGAAAAGACAACTTTTGTTACTCAGTGGGGTACCTTTTGCTACAAGGTCATGCCTTTTGGATTAAAGAATGCTGGGGAAACGTATCAGCGTGCCATGGTTGCTTTGTTTCATGACATGATCCATCACGAGATTGAGGTATACGTCGACGACATGATTGCAAGATCCCAGACGAAGGAAAAACATCTTGGCCACCTTCAGAAGCTGTTTGACAGGTTGAAGTTGTACAAGTTGAGGTTAAACCCGAACAAGTGCACCTTCAGGGTGAGATCTGGTAAGCTCCTGGGTTTCGTCGTAAGCGATAAAGGTATTCAAGTTGATCCTTCCAAAGTGGAGGCTATACAGGAAATGCCAGCACCCCGAACAGAGAAAGAAGTCAGAGGCTTTCTGGGACGTCTAAACTATATTGCTCGATTCATCTCGCACCTGACTGCTACTTGTGAACCAATCTTCAAGTTACTGAAGAAAGATCAAGAGGTACGATGGAATGATGAATGTCAGGCCGCTTTCAAAAGGATCAAAGAGTATCTCCAAGAGCCACCTGTTCTGATACCACCAGTTGAAGGGAGACCTTTGATCTTATACTTGACAGTACTCGACAACTCAATGGGGTGTGTGCTGGGTCAGCATGACGAGTCTGGCCGAAAAGAGCATGCTAATTATTACCTTAGCAAAAAGTTTACCGACTGCGAGACCCGATAATCGTTGGTCGAGAAAACTTGCTGCGCTTTGGCATGGGCTGCTCGCCGGCTGAGACAGTATATGCTGACTCACACTACTCTATTGATATCAAAGATGGATCCAATCAAGTATATCTTCTAGAAGCCTTCCTTGTCCGGATGAATAGAAAGGTGGCAGATGATCTTGACTGAGTATGACATCCAGTATACGACTCAAAAGGCAATCAAGGGAAGTGTGTTGGCAGATCATTTGGCACATCAGGCAGTGGATGATTACCAGTCTATGAACTTTGAATTCCCGGACGAGAATATCATGTTGGTAACTGATTGTGAGACACCTAGACCGGATGAAGGACCTGAGGAAGGATCCCGATGGTCTATGTACTTTGATGGAGCTTCGAACGCTTTGGGTAATGGGATTGGCATTATGATCATATCTCCTAAAGGCTCTCATACTCCATTTACCGCCCGACTATGTTTCAACTGCACTAACAATATGGCGGAGTATGAAGCATGCATCATGGGTCTTCAAGCAGCAATTGACCTAAGGATTAAGTTTCTGAGTGTCTTTGGAGATTCCGCTCTCGTGATCAGTCATATCAAAGGCGAGTGGGATACGAAATACCCAAATATTATTCCTTACAAGGAGTATGTATTGACGTTGCTTCCACATTTTGAGGAGATAACCTTTGAACACTTCCCCAGAGAGGAGAATCAGTTGGTGGACGCGCTGGCTACGATGTCTTCTATGTTCAAAGTCAATTGGTACAACGAGGCTCCCCGGATTATCATTGAAAGATTGGACGAACCTGCACCTTGCTGTGACATTGAGACTGAAGAGGTAACAGAAAAGCCATGGTTTTACGAAGTAAAAAGGTATCTTGAGGCTCAGGAATACCCCGAGGGTGCATCTGTTAATGACAAGAAGTTTCTGAGGAGGTTCGCAGCAAAGTTCTTCATCAGCAATGGCATCCTTTACAAGCGTAACCATGATTCGACCCTACTGCGATGTGTGGATAAGAACGAAGCAGAAAGGATCATGACAGAATTACATGAAGGTACTTTCGGAACTCATTAAAGTGGACACACCATGGAAAAGAAAATCCTTCGGGCAGGATATTTTTAGTCTACTATGGAAGTCGACTGTTATCAACATTCTCGGACATGTCACAAGTGCCAAGTCTATGCTGATAAAGTACACATACGTCTAGTTCCTCTGAACTTCTTGACAGCTCCTTGGCCTTTTGCAATGTGGGGCATTGACATGATCGACGAGATCAGACCTACAGCATCCAACGGGCATCGTTTAATCCTGGTAGCAATTGATTACTTTACGAAGTGGGTTGAAGAAGCTTCCTTTGCTACCGTAACCAAGAACGTTGTGGCACGGTTCATTCAGCACAATCTGATTTGTCGATACGGTGTACCAAAGAGGATCATTACGGACAAAGGTACCAATCTTAACAACAAGATGATCACCGAGCTCTGCAAACAGTTCAAGATACAGCATCACAACTCTTCTCCCTACCGGCCGAAGATGAATAGGGCTGTAGAAGCGGCTAATAAGAACATTAAGAAGATTGTGCAGAAGATGACAGTGACATACAAAGATTGGCACGAGATGTTACCATTTGCTCTTCATGGGTACCGTACCTTAGCAAGGACGTCAACAGGGGCAAAACCCTATTCATTGGTGTATGGCATGGAGGCAGTCTTGCCTATTGAAGTTCAGATACCCTCTCTTCGGATCATGAAGGATGCAGGTTTGAGTGAAGATGACTGGATTCAGACCCGGCTTGATCAGCTGAACCTAATCGACGAAAAAAGACTTACTGCTATTTGTCATGGTCAGACGTACCAAAAGAGGATGATCAAGGCATTTAACAAGAAAGTCAGACGACAAGAGTATCAAGTTGGGGACCTGGTAATCAAGCGCATTATCTTACCTCAAGGTGATCCCAGGGGCAAATGGACCCCTACTTACGAAGGACCATTTATGGTTAAGAACATTTTCTCAAGAGGAGCTATGATTCTAACCACCATGGATGGTGACGACCTTCCTCACCCTGTCAATGCAGACATAGTGAAAAGGTACTACACATAATCAAAGACCCGCTAGGTTGATTGGCCTAGGCAAAAATAAGTACTTCCCGGCGAACCAAAAGGGTTCGGGCAAAAATAAGGGATGAAAATGAAAAAATCTATACACCCGGCAAGTCAAAAACCTGAAAAGGCGGCTTGGGCAAAAAAGGGTATCCCGGTGGACTGAAAACCCGAAAGGGAGGTCCAAGCAAAAATTAGGGATTAAAGCGCAACACTATGTCTCATTGGATCACCTTGCATCTAGACTTCGGTATCGACTATCAAGTTCGGACGACACTAATCAATCTGATCTACCTTCAACCAAGTAGCAAAGTGATGAGATGCTTGAGGACATAAAGGCAATAGCAGAGTTGGAACCCAGTGGGATTATTCACATAGCTGTTTTGTTTTTCACAATTTGTGTAAATTCTATCTGCTCGGCGGCGTTCTCTTACTAGGACGTCAGCCTCTTGTACAAAAACGCCTATTTACAGGCCAAACTTCAAAATCAATACAATTCATTTTCAAAGAAATTTCAAACTGTTTTTTCTTTATCTGTTTTGATTTACAAAGAACGTCCAATGTTCATTTATTGATATATGAATTTGACATTAATTGTTGCTCGTGAATATTTACATGCGAAACAAAAGACGATTACGGGTAATATCAGAAACAGGGGCAATAAAAATTGTCCAAACTATACAGTTGCTCTGTCCACCAGATACAAAGGTAGATTCAGCTGAAGAATATGGCAAAGATATCTTCACTCCCCGCAGAGTAAGAAAATAATGATAGCTCTCCCCAGCTAAGACTTGCAACTGTGAATAAATCGATAATATTCTCCCCAAGCAGAGTTTATCTATCATTAAGACTGAAGAGGCTTAATATCCCCGACAGTCTTAAAATTCCCCAACAAAGTATAAGAATGTTCCCCGGAAGAATACAAGATATCCCCAGTGGATTTAAAATTTTCCCAGCGCAGTCTGAAAAAGCTTCCCTAGCGGAGTTGGGAGAATCATCCCCAGTAGACTCTGGAAGTTTATCCCCAGCGGAGTACAAAAATAAATCTCCCTAGCCGAGTTCAAAGGATCATTCCCAGCTGAACTTAAAGGATTATCCCCATAAGAGTCTAAAAGGTTATTCCCAGAGAAGTCGCAACCGAATATCATCCCCAGCGGATTTCTTTCCTTTCACAAACAGGAATTCAATCCCCAATAGGATTCCATATCACCAACAACGATAATTCATCCCGAAGGAATTTATCAGTGGAATCTTTAGCAGAACATCTCTTCCCCACAGAGTAATCTCCTCATCAGTTTATTCCCCCAACGGAGTCATCCTCTCCTACAGGTTTATTCACTTTGCTCGCAATCCCCAGCGGAAACGAAGAATCCAACTCTATTCTTCAGCAGCTATCGAGGAGTTATTTTCCCCAGCTAGAAACATTACATTTCCATACATCATGATACAGACATATACGCATTATTCCACACAATCTCATTTATTTTGAGAGCATCATTGCTTGATATATATCATGAATTTCATACATCATGACATTGCATATGACTAACTCTTTACCTTTTCCGGGAAAGACGAATCAATAAACACCGTTGACTACTTATATGACCTGGTAGTCCCCTAAAAAACTACATATATTGAGGGTTGTTTCAGCGGATTCCTCAGAAAGATATCACAAGACTTGCGTCTGGTTCAGTTAAATTGATTCTAAGATTTTTCTGATTCTTATCCAATCAAAGTTAATCCAAGACCTTCTTTGGTTCAGTCAGATCGACACTAAGATCTCCCTGATTCTTATTCCAGTTGAAGATATTCCAAGACTTTCGTCTGGTTCAATTAAATCGATTCTAAGATTTTTTCTAATTCTTATCCAGTCAAAGTTAATCCAAGACCTTCTCTGGTTTAGTCAGATCGACGCTAAGATCTCCCTGATTCTTATTCCAGTTGAAGATATTCCAAGACTTTCGTCTGGTTCAGTTGAATCGATTATAAGATTTTTCTGATTCTTATCCAGTCAAAGTTAATCCAAGACCTTCTCTGGTTCAGTCAGATCGACGCTAAGATCTCCCTGATTCTTATTCCAGTTGAAGATATTCCAAGACTTTCGTCTGGTTTAGTTAAATCGATTCTAAGATTTTTCTTATTCTTATCCATTCAAAGTTAATCCAAGACCTTCTCTGGTTCAGTCAGATCAATGCTAAGATCTCCCTGATTCTTATTCCAGTTGAAGATATTCCAATACTTTCGTATGGTTCATTTAAATCGATTCTAAGATTTTTTATGATTCTTATCTAGTCAAAGTTAATTCAAGACCTTCTCTGGTTCAATCACATCGACACTAAGATCTCCCTGATTCTTATTCCAGTTGAAGATATTCCAAGACTTTCTTCTGGTTCAGTTAAATCGATTCTAAGATTTTTCTAATTCTTATCCAATCAAAGTTAATCCAAGACCTTCTCTGGTTCAGTCAGATCGACGCTAAGATCTCCCTGATTCTTATTCCAGTTGAAGATATTCCAAGAATTTCGTCTGGTTCAGTTAAATCGATTTTAAATTTTTTATGATTCTTATCCAGTCAAAGTTAATTCAAGACCTTCTCTGGTTCAGTCAGATCGACGCTAAGATCTCCCTGATTCTTATTCCAATTGAAGATATTCCAAGACTTTCGTCTAGTTCAGTTAAATCGATTCTAAGATTTTTCTGATTCTTATCCAGTCAAAGTTAATCCAAGACCTTCTCTGGTTCAGTCAGATCGACGCTAAGATCTCCCTGATTCTTATTCCAGTTAAAGACCTCCTATCAACAATCTCCAAATGGCATCTGTAAGCCCATTCCCAACATCACAAGGCTGATACCACTTCATGCGAGTGCAAATTTCTGGGCACTCTAGTGTTCAATCATCTTCCACCTTCGGATCACGAAAGGCACGAAAGCCAATCTATATCCTCAGGCTTAAGAAGATTGAACAGGGGCAGCTTTTGTACCCCAAAATTTTCCCTCTCATATTTCTTAAAACATTGCAAGAAAAATCTCCAAGTTGCTCAAGTTTGCTCAAGAGTGGGTCAGACAAATCATCTCCTAAGGCAGTCAACCCCAAATTAGGGTTTTGTGTTGCATCAAGATCCTTGAGTCCAAATGACCTCAAGTGCTCTCCATTGTCCTAATATGCTCTCAAGATCATCCATGTCAAATTTCAAGCCTTGCAGAGGAAGTTTTCTCAGTCAATTGCTCAAAGGGTCCAAAAATCGACTGTGCTAGGGCAAAAGTCAACTGTGACCCAAATACAGTCAAACCTCAAGATTTTTTGGCAAAATTATCATTTTGAAGGATATTTCATCATTTTATCAAGTGTTGATCATGATTCATCAAGGATTGCTCAAAATTTATTAAGACTCAAAAGTTGCTAAATTAGGGTTTTGTAGAAAAAGTCAACTCAACTTTGACCAAGCATAACTTTCTTATACTTTATGATAAATGAACCATCCAAAGCTCATTTTTAAGAGGATGAAATTTCCTACAATCCATATTCATACCCCAAGATCAGAAAATGCACTCACAAGAAGTTATAAATTTGGACATTATAGGTCATTTTTGAAAGTCAACAAAAACACCTTTTTTGCCAAAGATTATAACTTGAGCATGGAATATCAAAATGCGATGATACCAAAATGGTTGCTTAGAGGACATCTCAAGCTTTCTAAAAAGTCCAAGAAAACCTCCAAGAGTTCAAAATTGAAGAAGTTGTGCATTGTTGAAGTTGGGCATTTTTGCAAAATTGCCAAAAGTCAACTATCCCCAAAACTTCAAATTTTGTCAAATGGACACATTCTTTTCCACTTGATTTGAGCTTGCATCATTGTCCACGTGTCCTAGCTTCAGCCATGAGCCCATATCTTATTTTTATTATTTTATTTCATTTTTTATTGAATTATTTCATTTTTAATCAAATTAAATCATAAAAAATCCCAAAACTTGATTACATGAGATCTTTTTCTATTTTTAGGATTTAATCATCATCATGGTCAGCATCAAATTCGTATCTCATCATATCATGTACCAAAAGATGGATTTTTGACAAATTAAGCAAGCTTTCAATGGTGGATCAAATCAAATCCCATGGCATTGATGTGCAAAGATTCAAAGCATATTTGTTGACCTAATACATTCCATGATACATATAGAAGGCAAAGGAACGAAATTGAGACCTAGAGGATGCAAAAAGAAGCAAAGCAAAACTTGCAAAACTCACAAAAAAGTGTGAAACCAAAATCACACTTAGAGGCAAATTCAGAAGCCAAGAACGATCTCAATCGTTTCCTTGACAACCACTGAAGCAGAACCAACCCAAAGCCAGTCTCCATACACGCTCAAAAGCTCTGTAAGTATCTCAAAAAACCGCCCTTCTCTTGAATTAGCAAATCTTATTTCTTGCATCTTTTGCACAAACTATGGGCATATTCATGATCCTCGTCAAATTTCCAAGCTTTCTGTATCACTCAATTTTATTTATCTGACCTGTAAAGCCAAGAACCGAATTTAGGGTTTTATGGTTTGCTTTTTGGGCTTTTGCCTTACAGGTAAAATTAGCCCCAATAATGGCCATGGACATGACCAGATGAGAAAGACGAGCACAACCATGGTCTTGGGAGGAATTTATATGGCCTGGAATTGATTTTAGGAATGACCCACGCATTTAGCTGCGGATTTAAGTCCACAGGTCAAGTTACAGGGTTTGAAGGTCAGGGACGATGACGTGTCTCCCTCTTATTGGACCATTCAAACTTTCGCGCACTTTTTTTTATTTTCTGGAAATATAACGCGTTTTGTCTTATTATTATTTTTGTTTAATATACTAACAAGTAACACACAATGGCCTAGTGGTGAACGCGTGCATCCAAACTCCTTAAGGACCTGGGTTCGAATCCCAGGTCCCCCCAATTTTCATTTGTTATTTTTCTTCAGGTTATCCCATGCAGATCCAGGCGCGTGGTGTATCATGTTCCTTCACACATCAAAGTGTCAGATGGCCCCAGGGCCAAATCTGGTGATCCAGGAGTGAGCGTCTACCATGGAACCAAGTCAAAGTGCACACACTGGATCTCACAAAGTCATCCAGGCCAACACAATTGGGCCATGGAATTTGCTTCTCAAACCCCACTAATTAGGCCCACACCCCTAACTCTTTCTATTTCTTTTTTTATTTTAATTGTTTGTTTTATTATTTTTATTTAATTATTAACCAATTAAATCTTTTTCTTTAATAAAATCAAAACCAAAAAATATTTTTCTTCTAAAAATCAAAATTTTATTTTTATTAATAAATACTAATT
The DNA here is from genome assembly GCA_948472305.1 of Vicia faba. NCBI lineage: Eukaryota > Viridiplantae > Streptophyta > Magnoliopsida > Fabales > Fabaceae > Vicia > Vicia faba. The sequence goes on along the minus strand of OX451738.1, from coordinate 1,396,192,126 downwards.
ATATTAATTTAGTTTTAATTAGGATAACTTTAATATATTTTTTCAATAATTAAAATCAATTAGACCTAATTAGATTTTACTAAGATTGATTGATTTTATTTTATTTCTTTAAATACCAAAAAAACCAAAAATATTTTTTTTTATTAATTATTTTAATTAATTTAATTTAATAATTAATTTAGGATAGTTTATTTTCTTAAAAATTCAAAAACAAACAAAAAAATCTTTTCTTTAAATAACAAAAGGTCAAAACCCTAGAACTCGCACTCGATTTAATTTCCCGCACGCAATCCATTTTATTCAATATTGTATTTGTTTCCGAAATGTAATAGATAATTAGGACTATCTTTACCGATTTATTTATTTTCCGCATTTAAATTTCAAAGGGTTGCTTTTGGCGATGTAAATACCCGACGCCTTGTAATTTAATTTCCGCAATTTATTTTCTGCAAAATATAAACTGTTAGATGTTTGATAATAGGGATGCATGACAAGAATGAATGTTTAGCCTAAAATAAACTTAGATAACCATTAACATGTACAAAGACAAAATTAACTGAAAACAACACACTCGCACATGCGCACTCTTAGGGTACACCCCACTTGGTTACCTTTGTAACGCGGTCATTGAGTATAGGTTGTTTTAGAGGTTGCCCTCTTGTCCAAAGATTATAGTCGCCTCGAAACGGTTGCCTCAAATATTGTTGCCTCAAAACAAATTATCTAAGACATTAGGGTTACCGCTAAGGCATCCTAACATTGCTTTGGTGATCGCACGTCCCTCCTTTGAATTGACCCTTAAACTCCAACGACGGTGCTACCTACTCATCAATAGTAGGATAGCATTGTCTAAAGGAAGATAGCATAGAACGATTCTTTTTTCGAGTAGGTAGATGGTTCTTAAGTACTTGCTCTTTCAAAAAAAACAAAATCTTTTTCACACTTACACCTTTCAAACAAAAACTTCTTCAAACCAACAAACACGAAGAAAAGTAATTTTGAAATCAATATGAGCAAGTACCTAAGAGCCCGTAGATAACCACGGATAGAAAGGGTGCTAACACCTTCCCTTTCTGTAATCTACCCCCCGAACCCGAGAAATATCTCGAAAAAGGAATTTTTATGTGCTTTTTTCCTTTCCTAGTTGGATAAAATAAAAGTCGGTGGCGACTCTTGCTTACCGCGACATTTTGCGAAAACAAACGCAAAACGCAAACCAGCATTCCAAAAACAGTCAGTTCTCTCCCACCGTATCACAGTTAGCAAACCTAATAACACAAGATAAATTTCCGAACTAAACAAAATTACATATACACACCTCTAGGGTATCCCACTTCGGTTGCCTTCAGAAAAAAAAGTCATGTCCCTCAAAACGGGGATGACCCTACAATTGCCTTTCGATAAATGATCTAGTCCCTAAACAAAATTGCTAAAGCGTCTCCACATGTTGCCTTTATGACTCTATGTCCCTTCGATAGTCCCTCAACATCCAACGCTAGGGCTACCTACTCACTAATAGTAAGATAGCATTATCTAAAGGAAAGGAGGAAAAGAACACTGTTTTTTGAGTAGGTAGATGATTATTAGGTACTTGCTCAAAAACCATTTTTTAACACTACACTTTCAAAACCATGTTCAAAAAAATGCTTTATCAACACTTTTGAGGACTGATACAAGAGTTAGCATAAAGTAAATAAATATTTCAAAACACACAAAAACGAAAGAAATTTTCAAAACATGAGCAAGTACTTAAGAGCCCATGGAAAACCACAGATGGAAAGGGTGCTAATACCTTCCCTTTCCATAATCTACCCCCTTACTCGGAAACTCTCGAAAAAGGTCTTTTTCTGTTCTTTTCACCATTTCCTTTGTCGTATAAAAGAAAGGTCTGTGGAGAATCTTTCTTACCACACAATTGCGAATAAAAAACGCAAACCAGTATAACAGTCGGTTCTGCCACCGTATCTCAACTTGCCATTTAAGGGAGAAAGCTTACACTTCCTGTAGCGGTAGAAATGTTTAAGACTAAGCTATTGGGTTGACTAGACTTATACAGATCAATATAAAAATCTCCACCGCACTTTATTGTTTCCAAAGGAATAGGAAAAGAGCGAATAACCCAAAAAGAGGGGGAAAGAATCAAGGTAAGGGGGTTGGTTATGCAAAGGGAAGGTATTAGAACCCTAAATATCTACGGTACTCCGCAGGAACATCTTTGTAAAAATATGTATGTTTTGGCTATAAAATGTTGTACGAAAAAATAGATGGTGGAGGTGATAAAAGAAGTATATTATTTTTTTAAGATTTTTGCACCGGCCGCGGTTGTGAACCTTTAGTGCCTACGTACTACCTTCCATGCAATAGGGGATCAGGGTACACGTAGTTCCTCTTTTTTTAAAACTTTAAAACACAAGTGTGTTGGTTAATTTTATGAGATAAGACATAATCGTCATTGTCCGTGTGGAAAACATACTTACTACCCACAATCATGAGAAAGTAGAATTTGCATCATCTCAAAGTGGAGGATATGGCTTTGATTTTAAAATCAACAATGCCTCACTTAACACCCAAGTGGAAAATATCCCACTTCACTACATATTGTAGAAGTATAGTTGTTTGCATCGCTACAAGGATTGACAAGAGTCCAATCTTTTGAGAAAAGTTTTAAAATAAAAAGGCAAAGTGGTAAAATAGTTTGAAATGAGATTGATTGACTTTTAGTATTCTCATAAAAAAATGTCAAAGTATTATTAAGTTGATTGAAATTTGTTTATGAAAAGGTTTTGAAAAAAATGCGTGGACCTAAGTCCAAGTTTATTATGAAAGTGGTTCAAGTTTCAAAACAAGAAGAGTTTTCAAAAGGAGGAAGAAGATTTTTGAAATTGAAGAAGATGGGACTATCCTAAAGTATAAGGTAAAAGTTAGGGATAAGAACCACCCAACCAACAAGAAGCCAATACTTGTCAATATGAGTCAAGATAGAATTCCCATTCTTCGGATTGGAACCAAGCAAGCAAAGATACTAGACCTCTTGAGAGAACCAAACTTCAAATGTATTAAGTCTTCACAAATATTTGGCAGAGTAACAGTTGTATAAGGGTGAATTCCATATTACAAACAAAGAATGTAATCACAATAACCTGCATACAAAACAAACAAACAACCCAATGTCTTGAGGTAATCCTCAAGAACTCCAGAAAAAATATTAATTAAGGTCACAAGGTCTCAAACATAGGCCAAGGTTTGTAGTCCTAAGTCCAAGAAGTCCAATGCTCCATAATTCCAAGGATAGTAACCAAATAGTCCAAGTATCGTTAAAGGGTTTTTTAGGATTCATGTTGATTATTAGGTGTCTTAAAAGAGAAAAGAAAAGCTCAAGTGAGAAAAATAAAAATGACAAGAAAGTAAGTGCTCAAGTGAGAAAAAATAAAAATGGCATGAGATGTAATGCTTAAAATAAATGGTACATAAAGCATAAAAATAAAAGCATAACGTAAAAACAATTTAATAATTAGTGGTTATTTGGATGACCATCTTGAAACTAGAATTTGGAACTCATTATAGGATTGGTAGAACCAAAGCCTTCACACAACAAGTTGCATTTGCTTTTTGTCAAGTATATCATCCATTTGGAATCCTCAAAAGTAACTCGTAATAATCAACAATGTTTAAGTGATCCGTGTTAACCAAAATTTATGAAGATCCATTAGAGGATTGTTAGAACCAAAGCCTCCACACAATGAATCTCAAGGTTATTGGATCAAAGAGATCAAATTAACATACTTGGGCTTGCAAACATAGGTTTTAGCCACGAATGATCATTTATTCGAATCAGGACAAAATTTAGGGCTATGTTAAGCAATCGTAAGTGGACTTATATAGAAGTCACACCTATTTTGAGGCTGGTAAATAACAATCTATGCACCATTTGTTTTGAGACATGATATAGAGATCATGCTCCAATAACACTTATTACAATAAGAAAGGAATGAGATGAAGAAGGGTGGGAATGGATACAAACCATATTTGAATTAAATTTCAGTCAAACTATTATTAAAATCATTCATCCATTTTTGTGGAGTTAGACTCAACACCATGGATCCAATGATGTTAACAAAGTTAATAATCAAAAATTCAACCCAAGATCAGCCAGAAAATAATCACAAAATAATATTGCATTTAATATATACATTAAAAAAAGGTTTTAAAATATTTTAAAATAGAAATAAAAAATAAAACTATCAACTATGTTCAAATTAATCAAGAAATAAAAAGTAAGACCATAGAAAAATCAGAACAGGACTCAAATATTTTTACAAGATTTTTGGTAATTTTTTAAAGTCATAAACTATGTTTTAAAATTAAAAGAAATAGGTAAAACAAACCAAAAATGATAAAAAAAATAACAAAGTCAGAAATAAAAAATAAATGAAGTCACCAATATTTGTCACAATATCATTGGATCATTCCATAATTTTTTCAGAATTTAAAAATGCATAAAAGTATTTTTAAACATTTAAAAAATTCAATAAAGTGAAAACTTATAAAAAAAATATCAAAACACAATAAAATTTTTTAAAAATAAAAATCAGAAAGAGAAAAATCAAAAATATTTTTCATAATTTTTTCAGATTTTTTAGACTAAAAATGAATTTTCTATGATTTTTTGAAGTTTAAAACAATTAAATATAAAAATCAAAAAATAAAATAAAAACCAAAAAGATGTGGACCAATGGATGAGAGTTAAAACGCGTTAGTATTCAAATCCAAGGGATCTGGCCCGCTGTGCATATCATGGTCATTAGTGAATAAAACACTGAATCACTTATTAAATCAGAAATTCAAAAAAAAACAAGTGGCGCGCCTTCATTGGTTGGAAGATGACACGTTGGTCATCTTCAACCTCCAGCCAACGTGAATTGTAGGTCTTTCAAACTGTAAAATCAGAAGCTCATACTTATGTCATTCGCTTCGTCTCTTCAAGACGAAGACAACCACACCTTCGCGATAAATTTATATAAATTATAGCTCAAGCAATTTGGAAAGAAAGTTTTGAAAAGGGATTTGAAATTTCATGGTCAAAACTTGTTTCTAAATGAAAGTAAGTGTTTTGACTAGAACCAGGGCAATGAGAGCATCACAATGATATCAAAGTTTTAAAGAATTGATGGAGAAATATACCTATTGAAGTTGAGTTGCAGAGCTCTGAAACTGGACTTCTATGGAGCAATATAGGGCACGATTCTTGAAGGTAATTATATGGTTAGCTTTAGGGAAGATCAAGAAAGGTAAATTGATAAAAAAATTGGATTGAAAAAGGCTTGAACACTGATTTCGAAGTTACACAAAATTTAGTTATGAAGCAAGTTTGGCAGGGTGATTCTGGCTATCCAAGCTTGAGAAAATGAATGGGATAGTTCATGTATTTATAGGAGAAGCAAATGGGATCAAAAGGAAGAGTGAATGATGCATTTTGGAGGGAATTCGTGTGAACCTGATGCACGAGTGAATTGTGATCTTATTTTCACCAAAACTCATCCAATATTTGCGTTTTGAGGTGCTAAACACTTCTGGCAAGTTTGTTAATCAAGTTTAAATCAAAAACACACATAAATATTGTGATTAGAGACCACATTATGAATTTCAAAATTCTGACTTTGTGAGAAATTCAGTTCCAAGTTACCAATTTCAAAATAATGGCATTTTTAACTCAAGGGGTCTTTGAGCATGATTCTTAATGCTTTAGAACGATGAGGTTACAAGCTTTGGAATGGAAAAAGAATGGACTCAAATGGATGCATGAGCTGAAAGTTGCATTGAGTCAAAGTTGGGGAAAAAGGTTGACTTTCCATACTTAGAAACATTTCAAATTTTTCTTCAAAAGTGACCTATAATGTTTTGCATCCAAACATGGCCTTCCACTTGGATTTTTCTCTTGAACAAAAAAGATGGAATGAAATAAACCTCTTGAATGACATTTTTAGACTTTAACCATTCAAAATATCCAAAAATTGAGAGAGTTATGAATTGTTGAAGTTTGCAAAAAATCATAAAATGACCTATAATCTTTTGTATCCTTAGGGAATCTTCCATCCAATTTATCACTTTGCACATAAAATCAGAAATAAAGTTCACATCCTCAAGATCCTGGTGGAAAAAGAGTGGGCTCAAGGTAATAAATATTGACTAAGTTATGATCATTTGAAGTCACACATGTAAAATTGGGGGTTCATCTGGAGGACTTGTAATCTTTCTTCATCATCAAGCTTATTCCTCATGAAAACTCCTTGAAACCTTTGAAGTGATTTGTCAATAACCCTTTGAAGATAAGGATGTCTTTGGAATAACTCAAAAATACCAAAATATGAGCAAGATATACTTCTTTGAAGTTTAAAACCCTAGCTCCTAGATCAATAAAATGCTTTGAGGAACTTTGACAATTTTGAACAACCTTCTTGTACCAACACTCTTGATTTGTAAATAGAAGTTGTTGAGGATGATAATTGAAAACTCATATCAACCAAAACCACTTCCATATCTTGATAATTGAGAGAGATATGCACTTGTGACCAATGGGAACAAGACCTTGTCCAATCATGACAACTTCTTCCATCAACCCCTTTTACTTTTGAATCAATTTTGATAACTTTGAAATGTAGTGAACCAAAATAAACCTTGCCATGCCATTTTTTCCAAAACAACTTCAATGGTGAAGTTTGTAGTTCTCATGCTTTATTGACTAGGGCATGGAAATAAACTCATGAACCCAGGGATCAACTTGCTAAACCTCATTTCCTTTACCTACATTATTAACAAGTAAGACAAACCAACATTTAATTTTATTAATTAGAAAGAAAACCAAGACAAAATATCCATGATCACAAAAGAAAACAAGTCAAGGTGCTTGGTGATTCCTCAAAGAAAAAAGCTAAAGATAGGGAGGAGAACCAAAAGCCCTAATGTGACCTTGTTGTAATTGAATCAATATGGTATGATGAAGGGATCTTAGGGGAAAAAAATTGGGGTACAACAGCTGCCCTTATTTAAGTGTCTTCTATCCGGAGATACGAAGGTTAAAAATCTTCATGTCAACGCGATCAAAGATACTTAAATATAAAACAAACCCTATTTTTGGCCCTAAGATTCCATGCAATGCTTATGAGTATGAATGCATATGAACAACTTCGAAGGGACTCAAAACACCATTGGGGATGTAGCAAAGGAAATAAGGATCAAAAGAGAAACCCAACCAGGAAAATAAATCACTAGTGAATCAAAAGACCCGACTCTATTGGTGTAACACCCAAAGAAGAGATACGGTAGCATCAACTCAGCTAAAGAGAAGATAGAAGATCAAAAAGATAATAACTCATAGAGGATGGTAAAAGATCAAAGAATACGCCAACTTTTACTGATGGCAAAACTACCGACGTTCACTGAAGGTAGAAGGAGAAAAGAATAATGACACCGACGTTTGCTGACGGTGACCTACCAACGTTTACTATAGGGAGAAGGAAAATAAATATCATAGCACCACCATTCACTGACGATGAACTACCAACATTCACTGAAGATAGCAAAAATATAAGCATCACCAACTTTCACAGAAGGTGACCTACCAACTTTCGCTGAAGGTAGAAAGAGAAAATATCATAGCATCGCCATTCACTGATGATGAACTACCAACATTCAATGAGGGTAGCAAAAAGATAATAATCATTGACGTTCACTGCCAATGACCTACCAACTTTCACTGAAGGTAGAAAGAGAAAATATCATAGCATCGCCGTTCACTGACGATGAACTACCAACGTTCACTGAAGATAGCAAAAAGATAACAATCACCAACTTTCACTGAAGGCGACCTACCAACTTTCACTGAAGATAGAAAGAGAAAATATCATAGCATCGTCGTTCACTGATGATGAACTACCAACGTTCACTGAGGGTAGAAAAAAGATAACAATCATCAACGTTCACTGCCGATGACCTACCAACTTTCACTGAAGGTAGAAAGAGAATATATCATAGCATCGTCGTTCACTGACGATGAACTACCAACGTTCACTGAGGGTAGAAAAAAGATATCAATCATCAAAGTTCACTGCTGATGACCAACAAACTTTTACTGAAGGTAGAAAGAGAATATATCATATCATCGTTGTTCACTGACAATGAACTACCAACATTCACTGAGGGTAGCAAAAAGATAACAATCATCCATGTTCACTGTCGATGACCTACCAAATTTCACTGAAGGTAGAAAATAATATATCATAGTGTCGCCGTTCACTGACGATGAACTACCAACATTCACTGAGGGTAGCAAAAAGATAACAAGTTTTCTCCAAAATTATGGCGTTTCACCTAGAACGGTTCTCAACTTCTTCTTTAACCAAGGCATTCTACCTGGAAAGGGTAATGTATAAGCTGTCTCAGATAAAGAGACTACCACTTACAAAGATTTCTTAACGAACTATCTCTACGATATTGAACGACTGGCCATCCACTGGAGTAATTTGTCAATGAACTGCAAACTATCCACTCATAGAGAAGGTAGCAAAAAATATCACGTCGACATTTATGGGGAAGTATAAGTTTCTCAAATAAAGAGACCTCCTATTTGCTGTTATAAGAAAGGATTGTAAAATGACTCCCTGTGGAAAACAATATGGCTTCCTGGGGAAAGAGATATGACTTCTTGGGGAAATGCCAACATATTCCTACTGGGGAGATAAAGTCTTCTCGTGAAAAATAAATGCACATTCTCAAATCGAAACTCGAAGCTTGCAGAAATCCAAAGTAATAATATTGCTGAGGAACAAAGATTCAAACCGGAAATAAACCGAAATAAAACGGTCTTCCAAAATACATCCTTTGAGAAATAAACTCAAGAGGGAATACCAAATACGTCCAGACAAGGAGCTGTACAGGAAGGCTAAAGCAAAAATCTTCCACGAGGGATAACTCAGTGGGGAAATTGAAAAAATATACACTTTCTGCTTATGGCTGACACTCTATTAGGGAGAGGATAACACAACTGTGCAAAACAGGGTAATATGTCAAAATGTTAACGAATGTGAATGAGAAAGGATTTGCCAAATTTAACTATGTATGATGTATCTATGAATGTATGAGTGTTATTATGTATATGCTGACAAAACAGACATATAATACTGGGGATAAACAAACAAAACTAACTCGAGTGCACATAACACTCGGCCAAATCACATCTAAGACGATCATCCTAAAAGAAAATAAGCACCAACTGAGAAAACAAAGTCCTGCTGCAAGGCTTAACTTTACTAGGGAGAAACATAATATAGCGACGAAACAGTAAGATACAGGGATATAACATCCTTCTCCAGGCTTCACCAGGGAGTATCACTCAGACTTCAACAAGGAAATAAATATTTTCATGTGTAGCACTTCTACTGGGTATTGCAAAACTCATCTCGAATAAGTCATATGGAAACCAAATCGTCAAACCACTCACTAGGGAATTCAGACCGACTTTAAAGGAGGAAAAACATGCATACTTCCCTAAAGGAGATAATGCTTCACGATCGAGACATCTATTATGTACTTCGTGCTGACTTCATTGGGGAGGTCAACACCACATCATCGAGGGGAAACCAATATACGTTCTTCACTGGAGAAACCGAAGATACATGTTCTTTGAGAGTAATTATTGCACCAACATCTATGGGGAGAAAGGACTTCTAGCAAATGAGTGAAGCCTTCACTGGATAATCTTAGATTGAGTCTTCATATCATGCAAACTCAAAAAAGAAGAAAAATGAACCAAGACTTGAATGGGGACGCTGGAGTCGCAAACCCAATACAGCGGAAGCATCCTGAGAAAACCTTCCCGGGGAAAACATAACTTCTCAAAACTACTGGAGTTTGTCCATTCCTGGGATCACCACTTTTGTTTTTCTATTGAATCACAAAATCTAAAGTAAAAGTAAATTGTAAATTCTTTTTGAAAAACAATTTTTTTATTTAATCTTTTCTCTTTGAAAATTATTATCAAATTTTATTGATAGAATGGTAGTCTGCGAATGGCGAGACGCAATGGATGATTGCAAAGTTTGGAAAATGGTAATATATAATGGAAAAGATACATTGAGATACAATGACCACTATTCCCTCTAACAACTTTGAAATTCTAAGCAGCAACTTCCGTTGAAGTATAATGAGGATCCAAGAATATTATTGCTTCAATGATTAAGTCTTGAATGATGTAGTTACTTGCCAAGAAAGTCCCTAACTTTTTCCTAAGCTTCCCTTGTGGGTTTTCAACTTAGCGGGAAATTTATTTTGTTTATGTCTCTAAATTTTGCCAAGACCTCCCTTTCGGGTTTTCGGCCTACCGAGATGCTCTTTTTTCCTAAGCTTCCCTTTCGGGTTTTCAACTTAGGGAGCTGTTCTTTTATTTCTTTAGGTGAAGTATTTCTTGACTGCATCGGCATTCATGGGACGTGGGAACTCTTCGCCATCCATAGTTTCAAGAATTAATGCACCGTTGGAGAAGGCTTTCTTGACAACATATGGGCCTTCAAAATTGGGAGTCCACTTTCCCCTAGATTCAGCATTAAAAGACATGATCTTCCTAAGCACGGGGTCGCCTTCTCTGAATTCACGAGGTTTGACTTTCTTATCAAAAGCTTTCTTCATTCTATTCTGATATAACTTCCCATGACACAAAGCTTTCATTCTCTTTTCTTCGATCAAATTAAATTGGTCAAACCTCTTCTGGACCCATTCAGCTTCTGACAACTTGGTTTCCATTATCACATGCAAAGAGGGAATCTCAACCTCGATTGGGAGTATCGCCTCCATTCCATACACAAGGGAGAACGGGGTTTCTCCTGTTGAAGTGCCGACAGATGTCTGATATCTATGCAAAGAAAAAGGGAGAATTTCATGCCAATCTTTATAAGTTACAACCATCTTCTGGATGATCTTCTTGATATTCTTATTAGCATCTTCAACATCCCCATTCATCTTCGGCATGTACGCAGATGAGTTGTGATGGACAATCTTGAATTCCTCACAAAGTTCTATCATCATCTTGTTGTTCAGATTCGAGCCATTGTCGGTGATAATTCTGCTCAGCTCACCATACCGACATATAAGATTATTCTTAATGAAGCGCACAACCACCTGCTTAGTAACATTGGCATATGAAGCAGCTTCCACCCATTTGGTGAAGTAATCAATTGCTACCAAGATGAAACAGTGTCCATTCGAAGCTTTGGGTTCTATCATCCCAATCATGTCAATACCCCACATAGAGAAAGTCCATGGGGAAGATATCACAATGAGAAGTGTCAGAGGCACATGAACCTTGTCCACATAAATCTGGCATTTATGACACTTCTTTGCAAATTTGTAACAGTCAGATTCCATTGTCAGCCAACAGTAACCTGCCCTTAACATCTTTTTAGCCATCGAATATCCATTGGCATGAGTGACAAATGATCCTTCATGAACCTCATGCATCAACATGTCTGCTTCGTGTCTATCCATGCATCAGAGCAGGACCATGTCATAATTTCTCTTGTAAAACACATTTTCACTTAGGAAGAAACTGCCTACCAATCTTCTCAATGTCTTTTTTATCTTTATTCGATGCACCAATCGGGTATTCCTGAGTCTGAAGAAAATGCTTGATATCATAATACCAAGGTTTCTCATTTGCTGCCTCCTCTATTGTAAACACATGAGAGGGCCTATCCAGTCGTCAAACTATAATTCGAGGTATATCATTCCAAGTATTCACTTGATATATAGAAGCAAGAGTTGCTAGAGCATCCGCCATTTGATTTTCTTCTCTGGAGATGTGATGGAATTCAACTTTATTAAAGAAGGGCAACAATCTTCTAGAATAATCTTTGTAAGGGATCAAGCCAGGGTGACAAGTATCCCACTCTCCTTTAATCTGGTTTATTACCAAAGCTGAATCGCCATACACATCTAGAATTTTAATTCTGAGATCAATGGCTTCCTCGAGACCCATGATGCAAGCCTCATATTCTGCCATATTATTAGTATAATTAAATGTCAACCTTGCAGTGAAAGGAATGTGCGATCCGTGTAGAGTGAAAATCGCAGCACCAATTCCTTTATCATAAGCATTCACGACTCCATTAAATATCATACTCCAACGAGATTCAAGATCAGGACCTTCCTCGGGAAATGGTTCATCACAATATTTCACTTTCAGAAATATAACATCCTCATCAGGGAAATCATACTTCATAGACTGATAATCATCAACTGGCTAGTGAGCAAGATAATCTACTAACACGCTGCTTTTAATAGCTTTTTGAGTGCGGTATTCGATATCCTATTCATATAACAACATCTACCAGCGGGCAATTCTCCCAGTAAGAGAAGGATTTTCAAAAATGTACTTGATTGGATCCATTTTGGATATCAACCAAGTAGTGTGATTCAACATATACTGCCGCTAACATTTTGCTGCCCAGGCTAGAGCACAACATGTATTTTCTAGCATAGAATACTGTGACTCACAATCAGTAAACTTTTTACTAAGATAATAAATGGCATGCTCTTTCTTCCCTGTTTCATCTTGTTGTCCGAGAATATAGCCCATGGATTTATCTAACAATGTCAGATACATAATCAATGGTCTTCCTTCAATAGGAGGGGGCAAGATAGGAGGTTTAAGAATATATTCTTTAATACTTTCAAATTCCCTTTGGCAGTCATCTGTCCACACACAACCTTGATCTTTATTTAACAACCTAAAGATTGGTTCAAATGTTGCAGTCATGTGGGAAATGAATCTGGAGATATAATTCAAATGCCCGAGGAACCCTCTGACTTGCTTTTCAGTTCTCGACGCTGGAATTTCTTGAATGTTTTTTACTTTATCAGGGTCAACTTCAATTCCTTTCTAGCTAACAATGAAAACCAACAATTTCACTGATCAAACACCGAAGGTACATTTATTTTGATTCCAACGGAGATGATACTTCCTCAAACGCTGAAACAACTTCAACAAATCTTCTACATGCCATTCTTTAGTCTGGGATTTAGCAATCATATCATCAACATATACCTCAATTTCCTTGTGCATCAGATCATGGAATAGGGTTGTCATAACCCTCTAGTACGTTGCACCAGCATTCTTCAAACTGAAGGGCATAACTCTGTAACATAATGTTCCCCAGGGTGTTGTAAACGTTGTTTTTTCCATGTCCTCAAGAGCCATTATTGTTTTATTATACCTCGAAGATCCGTCCATGAATGAGAAAACCTTGAATTTTGTTGTGCTATCCACTAACATATCAATGTGTGGCAATGGAAAATCATCTTTTGGACTAGCTTTATTTAGACTCTGTAATCCACGCACATGTGAACTTTTTCGTCTTTCTCCGGTACTGGGACAATATTGGAAATCCATTGAGGGTACACTAATTTCACAAGAAAATCGGTATTAATCTGCTTTAGAACTTCTTCTTTGATCTTTACTGCCATATCTAGGTGAGTTCTTCTCAACTTCTGTTTGATTAGTGGACACTGGCTTCAGCCGCAAACGGTGCTCTACAATATCTGTATCTAGACCATTAATATCTTGATAAGACCAAACAAAAATATCCACATACTCTTTTAACAAATCAATCAACCCGTTCTTCACATCAAGATACAACAATGCTCCAATCTTGACCTCTTTTGAATCTTCTTCTGAACCCAAATTGATTACTTCCAATGGCTCTTTATATGGCTGAATGGCATTTTCCTCGCGCTCAAGCAACCGTGAGACCTCTTCCGAAATCTCATCATAGTCTTCTTCTTCGGCCCCATACACACGACATTCAAAGTTGGTAGAGGGTGCAGGGTCATTGTATTCAACAGGTTTTTTAATTAATCTTCACATATAATTTATGATTGTTTTTAGAAACTGACACATATAACAAGTGATCATGCAGATTAAATTTCAGTTATTATTTATTTTGAAAGGTTTTTATTTTCTAATTACCATTTTCCAAGAAAAAACAAAAAACAAAAACACAATTTGGGAAACAAAGACAACTTTTATTATTGATTTTAAAAGTCATAGCAAATAGATAAGCCCGTACAATATTAATAATTTCACCTTGGGCAGAGTGAAAGCTTTTCAAAAAGATTAACACAAACAAATTACTTTGAAACATGTATGCAAGAGGGAACATTAATGGTGATCCATTTCTAAACCCTAACTTCGTGTGTCACATAATTTGGCATTTCTGGCTCTGCTTCATCTTCCACAATGGCATTAATCCCAGAAACAGTTGGATGAAGATAACTCCCGCTACAAAAGATGTCTTGATACTTGCCTGCAGTAGACTTCGATTTCATGCCCTTACCTTTATCATTCTTCATAGATAACCCCCGCTACAAAAGATGTCTTGATACTTGCCTGCAGTAGACTTCGATTTCATGCCCTTACCTTTATCATTCTTCATAGATAACCCCAAGCCATCTTTATTCTTGTTTACAGGTGGATCCACAATCTGTCCCCAAACTTCACTATGGCCATTACGCACAACCTGCTATGCATCTTTAAGCGAAACCATAGAATTCTCATTTCCTCTTATATTATCAATGGGTAAAGGTTGGAAATGGGTTCCAACAACAGCTTCATCTGCCTCCACAATGCTGAAAGAGGACAAATAAGATATCAATAATGCTCGTTCTACATTTATAATTACCACTTTTACTTCACGTACAAACTTCAACTTCTGGTGTAAAGTCGAAGTGACAGCCCCAACCTCATGTATCCACGGCCGTTCCAGCAAGAAGCTATAAGAGGGTACAATATCCATGACCTGGAAAATAATCTGAAACAAATGTGGGCCTATATGAATAGGCAAGTCCACTTCACCAATAACAGATTTCTTTGATCCATCAAAAGCTTTAACAATAATGCCACTTGGGAGCATGAGCATTCCTTTATATTTCAACTTCATAAGTGTACTCCTCGGTATAACATTCAATGCGGATTCATTATCAATTAGCACATTGGATAGTGAATCATTCTTGCAGTTCATAGAGATGTGGAGGGTCAAATTATGATTCCTTCCTTCATCGGGAAGTTCATCATCACAGAAACTCAGGTTATTACATGAAGTAATATTCCCTACTACACAATTGGTCTACAGGCATATCACTTTCCATAAAAGCTTGGTCCAATACCCTCATCAAAGATTCTCTGAGCAGAGGAGTTCATCAATAAAGCCAAGAGAGATATTTTTGAAGGAGTCTGCAGTAACTGATCTACAACTCTGTAATCGCTCATCTTGATTATCTTCAAAATATCATCCACCTCCTTTTCTAGTGTAGGTCCACTAGATTCACCCACATCCTTCTTGAGCTCCATATTTTCAACAACTTTCTTTCCAGTACTAACATCTCCATGAACAACTGGTGCAAATACACGACCGTTGCGGGTCACTCTGCTAGTCTCAGCAATATTTCTGACATTAGGCATTGCTGGATGGGAACTTCCACACTATCCTCTAAATTGTAGCATTATATTTATAGGGTACAGCCTTATCTGACTTTTAGGGGACAGGACCCGACAAACTAATCACGATTGGAGTAATAGTTGGCTTGCTATTATATTCAACTTCAAAATGGGAGGGTGCACCAAAACAAGGCACAATGATGTTTACCCCTTATTCAACACAATTAGTCATCAGTGAGTCATCTCTAGAAAACAAATCCTTATCTGAGGAGAAATACTCATTTGCAGAAGCATACTCATTATCTGAATCTTGTTCAGCCAAACAAACCTCAATCACATCAACCTCATGGTAATCACCCCCTTTGACATGTAACCTTGATGGTTCCATTTTATAACAACAACTTAACACATTTCCTCACAATTGAACATCCTCGGGAGTCCTGACAGAAATTCGGCAAGATCCATACTGATGTTCCACCTGACCAGCCATGTGGTAGAAAGTAGCATACAATTGTACAAGATCCTCATTCATGTACTCCACATCAAAAATTCTGAACTCTCCAGGACATCCAGAAACCATGTTTACCTCCTCTTCATACTCTGCCCTAGGCCTGATTATGTGGATGAGGCCCTCATCCATCATCTCTTGCAAATCATCCTTTATCTTGTCGCAACCCTGTATGTTTGTACTGCAAATAGCACAACCAGCATGATCATGCGTATAGTAGCTAAATTCACAAAGGTATACATGCATTTTCACCAAATCTCCTCTAACCAGATTAATATAAAAAATTCGGAGTTTGCCTAGACAACCGGCCACCGTGTTAACAACATTTGCTCCTCCATGCTTGGGAAGAGGATTGTCTTTCACATTAGGGCCCACATATTTGAAAGATAGAATACCGTACTTCACCAATTTCTATACCTCAGTCTTCAAAGGATAGAAATTCTCAACATTATTCCCTGGTGCTCCCTGATGAAAAGCACATGTTTGGTCTGCCTTGTAATACCAAGGCAACGGTGATGGTACAACGGGAGGTGGTCGGGTCTGAACCAACTTCTTATGAATTAACACCGGTAGTAGCTCTGTATAACTCATAGGGATAGGGTCATAACTCTCCCTTCTCTTATTATACCCTTGATTCCCCTGCTGGGATGGTCTCTGATAAGCAACGATGGTTTGAGATACACCAACAACTAGAGTAACTGAGTCGACTTGTTGATGACGTTGATAACTTCTTCTAGGAGGGTTAAATCTCCTCTCTTGTATGACAACATTTGTATCTACTTCCTTCTTCTTGGTAAACCCATAGGATGGCTTCTTCTTATTTCCAGAACCTTCACCCTTCGTTAGACGGCCTTCTCTTACAACCTCTTCTAACCGGATACCCATGCCTACCATTTCAGTAAAGTCACTTGGCGCACTCGCTACCATCCTCTCATAGTAGAAAGCACCTAGAGTGTTCAGGAAAATCTTAGTCATCTCCTTCTATTACATGGGAGGAATCACTTGGGCGGCTACCTCACGCCATCTCTGTGCATACTCTTTGAATGATTCCCTGTCTTTCTAGACCATGGCTCTGAGTTGATCACGGTCAGGAGCCATATCCATGTTGTATTTTTATTGTCTGATAAATGCTTCTCCCAAGTCATTAAAAGTATAGATATTGACATTGTCCAAACTCATATACCACTTCAACGCAGCACCAGTCAAACTATCTTGAAAAAAGTGAATCAGCACACACTGATCATCAGTATGGGTAGACACTCTTCTTACATATATTACCAGATGAGCACGGGGACAAGTGATGCCCTTGTACTTTTTGAATTCCGGGACCTTAAACTTTACATGTATCTTAACATTCGGGACCAAGCATAATTCATTCACATTCTGCCTGAACAATTCCATTCCCATGAGGGCCTTCATCGCCCTCTACATCTTGTCAAACTACTCTTGAAAATCATCCATTCTGTTATAAAGACCCAAGTCTTCACTTGGTAAAGGAAAAGGATGACACATTTCATCATTAACAAATGGAACCATATTCACCAAAGGAGGTGCAGCAGGAGAAACATGCAACACGTGAGGTGCAGGAGTAACATTAGTCTGAACAACTGGAGCTTCTTGAGGACCAAGATTGAAACTTTCAGGAACAAAGTTCTCTAGCATTCCCCTTGGATAACCTTGAGGCATGCGATTCTGAACAATAGTTGGAGTAGCAGACACAGGAACAGTCGGAGCTTCAATAGTAACCCTTGCCTATTGAGGTTGAACACTCGATGGCTGATTATGAGCAGCCACCAGAGATTCCATTAGAGCAGTAAGATTGGCCATGACAGCCTCAAAGAAGAAACCTCCCCGCGCAGCTCGCGATTCTCTTGTTCTAAGTTGTCCATCTTCCTTATGAAATTAGCTCGAGTGTTGTAGTGGTGAGACAACTTTCTATTGAAGTAAATAAGCTTGGTAAGACACTTGGATATGCATAAAAAATGCAAGAAATGTGTGAAATATGATGCATGATATGCAATGCACATGATTTATTTTTAATATTTCAGGGGACTTAAAGATTTATAGACACATTTCAAATATCAAAGTAATAACACATTTGAAATACTGAAAAGTTTTATTATAATAACTTCAAAAAGGATTACAAGTTTCAATGATCCCAAGTACAAGATGAAAGTAAAAGTCTAAAACCCTAAAAGAAAAGCTGATGGAGATCACTCTATACACTGGCGCTTCCCTGTAAGCCTAAAAATCTAAGCCTTCAACCTCTAGTTTTCTTCCGCATATCTGGTGGCACCCTCCTTCCAATCATCTGAATCCTGAAGTGAGAAACTAGCATCAGACTGAGGCTTAGGAGGAAATAAATCCCCTTGCTTCTCCATGGTCTCTACAGCCCGACTCTCAAGAATCTCAATCAAGTTGTCTTTCTCCTTCAAGTCTGCTCTATAGGAAATCTCTAAAGTTTGGCACTTATTCTTCCAAGCGTCCTTTTCCAGCTGTATCCTGACCAAAGCAAGCTGTAGCTCTTCTATATCATCAAATAAGGGAGGAGTGGTCTTCATGAACAAATCAGGCATAGGTGCTTCCTGGGAATACGATATCTTCAACTGAATAGCTATCGCTTGGACCCATTAAAGAAGAATACTCCTCCAGCATAGGCATCAACTGATAGTCGGGGAAAGTAAATCAATGATACATCGAATCATAGAACTGGACCAAGGTCGAGATAAAACCCTCCTTCATCCTAAGCTTCATGAGAGGAATGCTGGATCCATACTTCTTTCGAAAATATGCAGAACACTCAATCTCGGGAATTAGACTGATCAACTCATCTATCTTGGGATCTTTGAAATTGTATTTTTCGGTCTTTCTTTTTCCAGAATCTATGGTCAAAAGGTACCTGCGATATTCGCAAATGGTCAACTTTTAAGCCCCTTGAAATAAAATTTCTTCAAAAGATGCTTATGAATGCATGGATGCATGATGCAACAATCATACACAAGATCACAAACATAGGGTTCATAGGTTCATTGTCACGAGCATGAGGTCGAAGGTACTACCCATAAGGTATGGTCTAAAAGTTATCATCCACCGAACAAGGTTCTAGAGGTTCCCAAATTCTACATCCTTCCTTCGAATATTACCAACTTCCCGATTAACTCAGTAATTTGTAATATTCTCAAGAAAAAATCATCCGAGCGTAGTATCGCGTGACAACTATTTCTGGATTACTCCATCATAGCTTCTAAACTACACCTAAAAGGCCAAGATGGGTTAGGTATTCTAGGTCCTCAGCTTCAGCAGGCTCCCAGGTCGAAAGCAGTACCTCTTTCCGATTATTCGGTAAACGACACTACAGTCAAAGGGACGTCCACTGAGTGGGGGATCTCATGCCTCCTTTTTTGGGATTATTCCCTCAAAGTTAACATGACTATACCTCTCGTCATAACTTAAAGTTTTCCCAAGTCCGGGTATAGGACTTATAAGTAATCACCAAGCACTCTGAAAACCAGGAAAATCCAGACAAAAAAATATACAACATATAATATATAACAAACAATAGCACATATACAAATATAAACAAAGATAGGTTTAACCTACTTAGGGATGGACCAGCAAAAGGTCAATCTTTGCACAGTGAAGTCGCCATTTTTCTGTAGTGGTAGAAATGTTTAGGACTAAGCCATTGGATTGACTAGACTTATACAGATCAAAATAAAAATCGCCACTGTGCTTTATTGTTTCCAAAGGAATGGGAAAAGAGCAAATAACCCAAAAAGAGGGGGAAAGATTCAAGGTAAGGGGGTTGGTTATGCAAAGGGAAGGTATTAGCACCCTAAAAATCTATGGTACTCCGCATGAACCTCTTTGTAAAAATCTTTATGTTTTGGCTATAAAATGTCGTATGAAAAAATAGATGGTGGAGGTGAGAAAAGAAGTATATTATTTTTTATGATTTTTTCACCCGTCACAGTTGCGAACCTTTAGTGCCTACGTACCACCTTCCATGCAATAGGGGATCAGGGTACACGTAGTTCCTCTTTTTAAAAAATTTTAAAACACAAGTGTGTTGGTTAATTTTATGAGATAAGACATCATCGTCATTGTCCGTGTGGAAAACATACTTACTACCCACAATCATGAGAAATGATAATTTATATCATCTCAAAGTGGAGGACATGACTTGGATTTTAAAATCAACAATGCCTCACTTAACACCCAAGTGGAAAATATCTCACTTCACTACATATTGTAGAAGTATAGTTGTTTGCATCACTACAACAATTGACAAGAGTCCAATCTTTTGAGAAAGGTTTTAAAATAAAAATCCAAAGTGGCAAAATAGTTTGAAATGAGATTGATTGACTTTTATTCTTCTCACAAAAAAAAATGTCAAAGTATTATTAAGTTGATTGAATTTTATTTATGAAAAGGTTTTGAAAAAAATGAATGGACCTAAGTCCAAGTTTATTATGAAAGTGGTTCAAGTTTCAAAACAAGAATAATTTTCAAAAGGAGGAAGAAGCTTTTTGAAATTAAAGAATATGGGAGGAGAAGAAGGGACTATCCTAAAGCATAAGGTAAAAGCTACGGATAAGAACCATCTAACCAACAAGAAGCCAATACTTGTCATTATGAGTCAAGATAGAATTCCATTTCTTTGGATTGGAACCAAGAAATCAAAGATACTAGACCTCTTGAGAGAAC
The DNA here is from genome assembly GCA_948472305.1 of Vicia faba. NCBI lineage: Eukaryota > Viridiplantae > Streptophyta > Magnoliopsida > Fabales > Fabaceae > Vicia > Vicia faba. The sequence continues at coordinate 1,396,171,430 of OX451738.1, read as the reverse complement.
CAAACTTCAAATGTATTAAGTCTTCACAAAAATTGGGCAGAGTAACGGCTGTATACGGGTGAATCCCATATTACAAACAAAGAATGTAATCACAATAACATGCACACAAAACAAACAAACAACCCAATTTCTTGAGGTAAACCTCAATAACTCCATACAAAATATCAATTAAGGTCACAAGGTCTCCAACATAGGCCAAGGTTTCTAGTCCTAAGTCCAAGAAGTCTAATGCTCCATAATACCAAGGATAGTAACCAAATAGTCCAAGTATTCTTAAAGGGTTTTTTAGGTTTCATGTTGATTATTAGGTGTGTTAAAAGAGAAAAGAAAAGCTCAAGTGAGCAAAATAAAAATGACAAGAAAGTAAGTTCTCAAGTGAGCAAAAATAAAAATTCCATGAAATGTAATGCTTAAAGTAAATGGTACATAAAGCATAAAAATAAAAGCATAAAGTAAAAACAATTTAATAATTAGTGGTTAGTTGGATGACCATCTTGAAACTTGCATTTGGAACTTATTAGAGGATTGGTAGAACCAAATCCTCCACACAACAAGTTGCATTTGCTTTTTGTCAAGTATATCATCCATTTGGAATCCTCAAAAGTAACCTGTAATGATCAACGATGTTTAAGTGATCCGCGTTGACCAAAATTGATGAAGATCCATTACAGGATTGGTAGAACCAAAGCCTCCATACAATGAATATCAAGGTTATTGGATCAAAGAGATCAAATTAACATACTTGGGCTTGCAAACATAGGTTTGGGCCACGAATGATCATTTATTCGTATCGAGACAAAATTTAGCGCTATGTTAAGCAATCGTAAGTGAACATACAGAGAAGTCGCACCTATTTTGAGGCTGATCAATAGCAATTTATGCACCATTTGTTTTGAGACATGATATAGAGATCATGCTCCAACAACATTTAGTGCAATAAGAAAGGGATGAGATAAAGAGGGGTGGGAAAGGATACAAACCATATTTGAATTAAATTTAAATTAAACTATTATTAAAATCATTCATCAATTTTTGTGGAGTTAGACTCAACACCATGGATCCAATGATGTTAACAAAGTTTATAATAAAAAATTCAACCCAAGATCAGTAAGAAAATAATCACAAAATAATATTGCATTTAATATATACATTAAAAAAAGGTTTTAAAATGTTTTAAAATAGAAATAAAATAGAAAACTATCAACTATGTTCAAATTAATCATGAAATAAAAAGTAAGACCATAGAAAAATCAGAAAAGGACTCAAATATTTTTACAAAATTTTTGGTAATTTTTTAAAGTCAGAAATTGTTTTTTAAAATTAAAAGAAATAGGTAAAAAAAACAAAAATGATAAAAAATAACAAAGTTAGAAATAAAAAATAAATGAGGTCACCAATATTTGTCACAATATCATTGGATCATTCCATAATTTTTTCAGAATTTAAAAATGCATAAAAGTATTTTTAAACATTTAAAACAATTCAAATAAAGTGAAAATTTATAAAAAAAATATCAAAACACAAAATAACATTGTACAAAAATAAAAATTAGAAAGAGAAAAATCAAAAATATTTTTCATTATTTTTTCAGATTTTTTGGACTAAATGAATTTTCTATGATTTTTTAAAGTTTAAAACAATTAAATATAAAAATCAAAAAATAAAATAAAAAACCAAAAAGACGTGGAACAATGGATACACGTTAAAACACTGAACCACTTATTAAATTAGAAATTACAAAAAAATAAGTGGTGCGCCTTCATTTGTTGGAAGATGACACGTTGGTCATCTTCAACCTCCAGTGAACGTGAATTGCAAGTCTCTCAAACTGTAAAATCAGAAGCTCAGACTTATGCCACTCGCTTCGTCTATTCAAGACAAAGACAACCACACCTTCGCAACAAATTTATATAAACTGTAGCTCAAGCAATTTGAAAAGAAAGTTTTGAAAAGGGTTTTGAAATTTCATGGTCAAAACATGTTTCCAGATGAAAGTAAGTGTTGCAACTAGAACCAGGGAAATGAGAGCATCACAATGATATCAAATTTTTGAACAATTGATGGAGAAATCTACCTATTGAAGTTGAGTTACAGAGCACTGAAACTGGACTTCTATAGAGCAATATGGGGCACGATTCTTGAAGGTAATTGTATGGTTAGCTTCAGGGAAGATCAAGGAAGGTAAATTGATAAAAAAAAATTGGAATGAAAAAGGGTTGAACACTGATTTCAAAGTTACAGAAAATTGACTTATGTAGCAAGTTTGGTAGGTTGATTCTGGTTATCCAAGCTTGAGAAAATGATTGGTATAGTTCATGTATTTATAGGAGAAGAAAATGGGATCAAAAGGAAGAGTGAATGATGCATTTTGGAGGGAATTCGTGTAAACCTGATGCACGAGTGAAGTGTGATCTTATTTTCACTAAAACTCATCCAATATTTGCATTTTGAGGTGCTAAACACTTCTGGAAAATTTGTTAATCAAGTTTAAATCAAAAACACGCATAAATCTTGTGATTAGAAGCCACATTATGAATTTCAAAATTCTGACATGGTGAGAAATTCAGTTTCAAGTTACCAATTTCAAAACAATGGCATTTTCAACTCAAGGGGTCTTTGGGCATGATTCTTAATGATTTAGAAAGATGAGGTTACAAGATTTGCAATGGAAAAATAATGGAATCAAATGGATACTTGAGTTGAAAGTTGCATTGAGTCGAAGTTGGGGAAAAAGGTTGACTTTCCATACTTAGAAATATTTCAAATTTTTCTTCAAAAGTGACCTATAATATTTTGCATCCAAACATGGCCTTCCACTTGGATTTTTCTCTTGAACAAAAAATATGGCATGAAATAGACCTCTTGAATTTCATTTTGAGACTTGAACTATTCAAAATCTCCAAAAATTGAGAGAGTTATGAATTGTTGAAGTAGGCAAAAAATCATAAAATGACCTATAATCTTTTGTATCCTTAGGGCATCTTCCATCAAATTTATCACTTTGAACATAAAAGAAGGAATAAAGTTCACATCCTCAAGATCCTTGTGGAAAAAGAGTGGGCTCAAGGTGATAAATATTGACTAAGTTATGATCATTTGAAGTCACACATGGAAAATTGGGGGTTCATCTAGAGGACTTGTAATCTTTCATCATCATTAAGATTTTTCCTCATGAAAACTTGTTGAAAATTTTGAACTGATTTGTTAATAACTCTTTGAAGAGAAGGATTTCTTTGGAATCACTCAAAAATAACAAAACACGAGCAAGATATACTTCTTTGAAGTTCAAAACCCTAGCTCCTAGATTAAGAAAATGCTTTGAGGAACTTTGACAATTTTGAATAACCTTCTTGTACCAACACTCTTGATTTGTAAATAGAAGTTGTTGAGGATGATAATGAAAACTCATAGCAACCAAAACCACTTCCATATCTTAAGAATTGAGAGAGATATGCACTTGTGACCAATGGCAAAAAGACCTTGTCCAATCATGACAACTTCTTCCATCAACCCCTTGTACTTTTTAATCAATTTTGAAAACTTTGAAATGTAGTGAACCAAAATAAACCTTTCCATGCCATTTTTTCCAAAACAACTTCAATTGTGAATTTTGTAGTTCTCAAGCTTTATTGACTAGGGCATGGAAATAAACTCATGAACCCATGGATCAACTTGCTAAACCTCATTGCCTTTGCCTACATTATTAACAACTAAGACAAACCAACATTTCATTTTATTAATTAGAAATAAAACCAAGATAAAATATCCATGATCACAAAATAAAACAAGTCAAGGTGCTTGGTGATTCCTTAAAGAGCAAAGCTAAAGATAGGGAGGAGAACCAAAAGCCCTAATGTGACCTTGTTGTGATTGAATCAATATGGTATGATGAAGGGATCTTAGGGGCAAAAATTGGGGTACAACACTTACATTCTAATAAAGCATTCTTTATACATAATGTCAACTCTCCTTTATCCTCTAAGTTTTTGTCTCTACACAAACACAATCCTAACATCAGAAGTAACTCCTCTAAAAGATATCAACCACCCTAGAGGAGTTGTACCATGCCTTAGCACCATGATTTTACAAGAAACTTCAAAGTTCCATTTCAACCAAACCTTAACTCCACAACTTGTAAACCAAACCTTATAATTACCTCAAACTTTTCCTATAAATATAGGCCCTTCCTAACTGCATAGAGGACGGATTCAAAAGCCCTTAAACCCTCTAAAACACTCCCAAATTCGAATTAACCTAAAAAACTCCATTTTTTAGCTTTGAAGTCCAAATCTTCGAATCTCTCAAACCTTTCAACTTTTGTCCAAACAAATCATCTAAACACTTCATATACATCATGCATAAGTGATCCAAACACCTGTTTTTCCACTGTAACTCCATTATCAACATCCACCATTATTAAAATCCAATTTTGCAACTTGACTTGAGTAGACCAATCCATACACTTTCAAGGAGAAGTAAATGTTGCAACACACTCACCAAGGTCCCAGGAAGCTAAAGCAAGCATCACATTGCTTCTGGAAATCGTGTAGAGAGCATTGGATTTTTCATCAAGAGGTAAGTTTTCTCAAAATTTGAAATCTTGATACAAGCATCATTAGCCTTTATTTTTTGAAGATAAAATGTAGATATCATGTCTGTGATACAGTGGCAGAACCGACTGCTAATACTGGTTTGCTTTTTTTGTTTGCAAAATCTCACAGTGAGCAAGAGTCGCCACCGACTTTTATTTTCTCCAATCAGGAAAAGGAAAAAGAATTGAAAAAACCTTTTTCGAGATGTTTCTGAGTACGGGGGGTAGATTATAGAAAGGGAAGGTGTTAGCACCATTTCTATCCATGGTTTTCCATGGGCTCTTAGGTACTTGCTCATTTTGAAATTGCTTGTGTGTTCTTGTTTTGAAAAGTTTTGTTTTACTTCGTGTTAACCCTTGTTTCTGTCCTCAAGAGTGTTACGAAGTTGTTTTTGAAAACTTTGTTTGAAAAGTGTTTGGGTGAAAATGTTTGTTTGTTTGAGCAAGTACCTAGGAACTAATCTACCTACTCGAAAAAGATTGTTCGTTTTCCTTTTAGACAGCGCTATCCCATTATTAAGAAATAGGTAGCATCGTCGTTGGAGTTTTTTAGGGACATTCGAAGGGACATGTACGATCACAAAAGCAATGTTAGGAAATGTTAGTAATCATCCTAAAGCCTTAAAGATCTTTTTCCGAGGCAACATCCGATGGGTCATTTTAGATCTTTCGGGGCTAGAGGACAACCACTAACAAACCCTATACTTCATGACCGTTTACCGAAGGCAACCGGAGTGGAGTAAACCCTAGGAGTGAGCATGTGCGAGTGTATGTTTTCAGTTAATTTATCTTTGCACATTTAAGGTTTTCTACTGTTTTAATTTTCAGTTAGTCTTTCCATACAATCCTATTAACATACATCTAAGCAGTTTATAGTTTGCGGAAATTAAAATGCGGGAAAGTTAAAGTCCTAGCTATTACAAGGCTTTTGCAGATACATAATTATCTTGACTGAAAATAAAAATGCGGAAATTTGGAACCCTAAATAATATATTACAACCTCGAAACAGTTACAATAATAATAAAAAGGAAATTAAAAAATGCGCGCGGCGAATTAAATGCAAGGGAATAAACTAGGAGACCTAAAAAATCTAATTGAAAAAATATTTTGTTATTTTTTGAGAAAAGGTTAAGTTATGTACAAATTAACCCTAATTTCTAATTGTTTTAAATTATGAAGAAAAAAAAGAATTAAATTGCCCTAAATTAAATTAATCTAATTAATTAAGGAAATAAAATATTTTATGAAAAAAATGATTTTTATGTTTTTTTTTATTTTTGATTTTATGATAAAAAATGATTTTTGTGTTATTTGTAAAAAAGATAATTATTGAAATAATAAAAAGAATTAAAATAAAAATAAGAAAAAGAAAAAGAGATGGGCCTGTTAGAAGCAATCGGGGGGTGCAATGTTGAAAGTTCAAAGGCCCAAATTCCTTGTCCCACCTGCCTTACGCTGGATCTAGTGGTTCCTCTGCCTGATGGTGTACCATGGTCCTTCCTTGGTTGAGCGTTAGATCTGGAATGTGTACGATCCATTGGCTAGATTGTAGTAGCGTATGGTAGATACTTGGTTGTGCAAAGTACAGAATCTACATGTAAACATTAAGAAAATAATAAAATGTTGGGATGGTTAGTTGTAAATATAATAACATAAATAAAATATAAAGGAAATAAAGTGGTCTTTCCCAAACGCGCACGTGATTCAAATCACCCAATGGGATTCTTCCACCTAATTGTCTTCTTCCCCATAACTGTTGTTTTTGGCTACACATTTACCTACAGTCGTTTCCGTCACTAAAAGCTATAGTGACGGATTTTGTTCGTAGCCATAAACCTGTAAAATTCAAAAACGCAGCACAAGCAGAATAAATTCAAACCAAATACATGGATCAATTGCAAATCATCTTCTAAGCACGATAGTACCCCTGATTTTGTCAAGTTTTGCCTCTATATGGAATTCCCAATTTGGGACCTCAAAACCCTAACAATGGCATCGTGCCATTCCTGCACTTAAACTTTAATCAAACCAATAAAAAGCATTATAAATATGATAGAAAGCATGGATATATGATCAAAAGATGTTTATGATGGATAAATTATTGAAAAAGAATCTTGAAAAAAGATGCAAACTGTGGCACTGTGAGGCGTGATTTCTGAAGGTTTTAAGGCTTGAGGATGATTGGAATGACTTCAGAAAATGTCCGGGAACGGATTGCTGGCCTTGGAATTGTTTGAATCCGTCTATGGAGGAATATGTGATCAACACTTTTTTTTGACAAAAAATTGAAGTTGACCTCCTTGTTTTCACGACCCAAAAATATTTTTGTTTTCCTTGAGAATGTTATGTCCTTATATTGGATTGAATTAGGTCAATAAAAATTAATCATATCTTTGCAAATTATTGAGATTTGATTTCATTCTTTGTCTTGTATGATTTGTTTCCAAAATAGACCAAATAAAGATCTTTTCCAATCAATTGGATCTTGCACGAATTTTTTGATTTGCTAGCTGTTCATGGACTCATAATATGCTCATAAAATCAAATCTTTGATTTTATTTGATTGTTCTACTGTTTAAATTGATTTATTTTGATTTAAATGGATATAAAATCAAAATAAATAATAAAAATAATAAAACAATAGGTGGATAAGATCAGGGTTCGTGGGACAGCTTAGGAACAAGTTTCAAACAATAAAACATGGGCCCATTTAGAAAAAAAGTAATTTTGATCAATGTTGACTTCATGCACAGTTCCAAAAATTGGTCAACTTTGACAATACATATCTCCTTCAATTTTTACCCTAGGAAGGTGTTCTTGGACTTTTTAGAAAGCTTAGGATGTTCCCTAAACAACCCTTTTTGTTTCATCTTAATTGGGTCTTCCATGTTCATGTAATAAGCTTTGACCCAAAAGGTGTTTCTGTTGACTTTTCAAAAGGACCTATAATGTAGAAATTCATATCTTTTGATCAATGCATATTTTGAACTTGTGGGCTAAAGATTAGTTGTATGGAATTGCATCCTCTTCAAAAAGAGCATGGAATGGAAAATTTCTTATAAATTATGAAGAAGTTATGCCTGGTCAAAGTTTGGTTGACTTTTCCTAAGAAACCCTAATTTAACAACTTTTGGGTTTTGATGAATTTGGGGCATTCCTTGAGGAATCATGATCAACCCTTGATTAAATGATGGATATCACTTCAAAATGTTGATGTTGACCAAAAATCTTGAAGTTTGACTGTATGTGGGCCACAATTGACTTTTGACCTAGTACAATTGATTTTCAAGCATCTGAGCAATTGACTGAGCAAACTTCTTGTGCATAGCTTGAAATTTGACATGGATGATCTTGAGAACATATTGGGACCATGGAAGTCATTTGGTACCCTTGGAGTTCCCACACCCTGATGAAAATGGAAACCCTAGTTTGAGGCACATCGCCTTAGGAGAGAGTTTGTCTGGTCCACTATTGGGCATCCTTGAGCAAGTTGAGGACCTCAATGGCCGTGTGCTGAGTAAAATGAGAGGGAAAATTTTGGGGTACAACAGCTGCCCCTGTTCAATCTTCTTAAACCCGAGGATGTAGATTGGTTGTCTGCCTTTCGTAATCTAAAGGTGGAAGATGATTGAAGACTAGAGTGCCCAGAAATTTGTACTCGTTTGAGATGGTGCTGGACTGTGTAGGTAGTATCGGGAATGGGCTTACAGATGCCATTTGGAGGAGATGACGGAAGGTCACCGGAGATGGGCTTAAATATGCCATCCGAGAGATATGACGGAGAATCGTCGGAGATGGTCTTAAAGATTCCATCTAGAGGTTGTTGATTTCCCGAGATATTCCTTGGATGAGAATTCCTGTTCCTGTCGTTGAGGGGGAGTATGCTGAGGAATGTTGGTCTCTTTCTTGGGAGAAATGGAATTTTATAAACTTCAGTTGTTTGTTACTCTACTGGGGAATCATCTCTTAGTCGAGAAGATGAAAATGAACTAATATCTGGTCATGCTCCAGGCCTTACAGTGATTTGCTGAGGATAATAAGATTGACTGCTATCTGGTCGACTCCAGGTTTTACAGTGACTTATTGGGGAGATGAGATTAAACTTTCTATCTGGCTGTGCTCCAGACTTTGCGATCTCAAAAACTTTTATATGGTCATGCTCCAGGTTTCAGAAGGGATTAAGTGGTTATCCGGTCGCATTCGGGTTTCAACTTGAATTTAAGGCATACTAATATCCGGTCATTTCCAGGCTTCATAGTAATTGGCTGAGTAAACTGCTATCTGATTAAATTCCAAGCTTCGCAGTACCTCATACTGTTATCTGGCCGTGCTCCAGGTTTCACAGTGTCTCTTGCCGTTATCGGGTCGTGCTCCAGACTTCACAGCGTCTCATACCGTTATCTGGTCAATTTCTGGGCTTCACAATTTGGAGAAATTAAGATATTATCTGGTCGATTTTCGGGCTTCATAGCTTGAATTTGAGATATACCATTATCTGGTCGATTCCAGGCTTCGTAGTATTTGTACTGTTATCCAGTCGTGTCCCTTCAGTAATTTAGAGAAATTAATCTATTATCTGGTCGATTTCTGGGCTTCATAGCTTGAATCTGAGATATACCACTATTTGGTCGATTCCTGGCTTCGTAGTATTTTAGAGAAATTAAGATATTATCCGGTCGATTTCCGGGCTTCATAACTTGAATTTGAGATATACCACTATCTAGTCGATTCTAGGCTTCACAGTATGATGTATTTGTTGGTTGACTATTATCCGGTCGGTTTCCGGGCTTCACAGATTTTTTAACTGGAATAGAAATCTTAGTATCGATTTGACTGAACCAGGGAGAGGTCTCGAGTTGTCTTCAACTGGGAAAGAAATCTTATTATCGATTTGACTGAACCCGAGAGAGGTCTCGGTTTAACTTTGACTGGCATAGAAATCAGGAAAATCTTAGCGGCGATTTGGCTGACCCAGACGAAAGTCTTAGAACATCTTCAACTAGAATAGAAACCTTAGTGTCGGTTTGACTGAACCAGAGAAAATCTTGAAAAGTGTTGGAATATCTTCAACTGGAATAGAAACCTTGGTGTCGGTTTGACTGAACCAGAGAGAACTTATGAGAACTTGATTGCATCTTTCCCTGAAAGGTAAAGAGTTAGTCATATGTAATCTCATGATGTATGAAATGTATTGAGTAATGATGTTCTTAAAATAAATGAGATTGTGCTGTATAATTTGTGTTAAACTGACTCCTACTTTGTTAAAATTATTTCTAATCTCTATGCCTCTTTGAATCTCGATCTCTAAACATCCATTTCTATTCAAAATTCGATTTCAAAACTTGCATGAACATCACTAAGAATTACTTTTTCAAAATTTACAATTTTATCCACGAATCAATACTTAGCGTCAAGGAGATTTCAAAAAGATCTGATCAAAGGCAACGTTTACATAAAGCTTCTAACCAGGAGAAAAGAATCTAAAAGGATCCTTATGTACAGGGGCAAATACTAAAGATCATGGGGGCATATCACATGAAGATGATATTCGCAAAGGGCGATCATTCCGAAATTCAATCAACCTGGATCAAATTTCAAAGCATTGTTCAATCAGGGTCATACCTTTAATTCCTTAATCAAATCATATCATAACAGAGTATGACTCGGTTCCCACATTATAAAGAAATCTCTCAAGGCTTTGATTCAAGGGGCAATCTTTCAAAATTCAAATGGTGAGGCAAATCACTGCGAGGCTCGGTCAAAAGGAGTTGATTCAAAATGGTCCATTAAAGCCAAATATTATCAAGAGTATTTTAATCAGGGGTATAATGAAAAATAGTAGGGTCACTCATATTATGGTCAAACTATTTCCAAGATCATATCCGTGAGAATCTCCTCCAAGACCCTACCAACAAATTAGGGAAAGACAGACCACAAAAAGCAAGCTCTCCGTGCACTTTCATAATCTCCAATGGATCTTTCTCCTACATCAGCAATCTTTAAAGTTCAAATCAAGTATCAGGAAACCATGATAGCATAACATCAACCATCTTGTGACAAGCAACCTAGTTACATAGTTTAACCTCTATGCTTAATCATCAACGACCCATCACAGGGGCACCATTCAACCAATCAGGTGAGTCATAATCATAAAGCATAAGTCTGCAAAAATAATTAGCATACATTCATTAGGATATTGCGATCCAAAATCAAGCTATACCTATCATCTCATCTGGTTGACGAATTCCGACAGCATGGATATAACAAAAAGCCCAATTCTCATTAGCGTGTCAAAATTTTAACAACGCATATCCAAGTCACCCATTACATGCATTGGTCAGTCATTATACGCATTAACACTTGCATCTACATGGATACATAACATATCATAGGCCGAGATTTAGGACTCCGTAAAAATCCAGAGTCAATTTCTAGGGGAGTTACTATTGCAATCTGCAACATCTCTTCAACTATCCCTCTCCGTGAGTCTGTCATACAAGCATTCTTCATACAATCACCCAAGACGTGATCAGCCTCACACTTTTTCTTATCCGCGTTTCATAAAAGACGTGAGCAGCCTCACGCAACCTCATCCACTATTCATTCATAGGCAACCATACAAAGCATGAGAAACCTCATGCATTCACCATCCGAGTCGTGAGCATCCTCACACTTTCCAATTAAATGTCTCTAAGTAACGTTACCAATATTTGCGACCTTGCTATCCGTTTCACATTTCCAAGCTACCAAGTTGATACTATTCAAGCAACCATATGGATATTGGTGCAAAGCCCAGTTCCAGTCTGGCACACCTTTTCAAAAGCCCAGCCCCTAATTGGCATGGCATCGCAGCAAAAATAAACCTTGGCTGATAGTCTTCCTTAAGCATTGGTTTCGCAATTCAAATAACAGGGGCATTGCATTTATCAATCATCGCATCATTTTAATTCATAACATTATCATATCAAGCAAACATACCATACATCAAGCATAATCATATCAAACATGCATACATTACATTCAATCATACATGCCCATAGAAAACTGCGAAAAAATCTCAAGGCATGAATACCAGCTAAGAAAACTCAAATTCAAATCTAACCTCAACATTATCCATTCACCTTGCTTTAGCTCCCTCAGTTGACAACAGACACAATCGCCAAAGGTTCCGCTACCAAAATCTCACTAGGTATCTTACCTATGATTCATATCCACGCCTACATCCACGCCTATTTCTAGGACCACGCCTACAACTACACCCCTGTCTACACTTGCGCCTACGTACACACCTACACCTGCGCCTACGATACAAATGTCAAGATACTCTTCATCATGTCCACACGAATTCATCATGTTGGGGGATTGATAACTCAAGACGAGTGGTTTAACAATAGAGAATTATCAAAAACATTTTCAAACTACTTGGGGCATACACACTCAGCGAACATGCACACAGGGTTCCATACATATACAAACATTCAATACCCACACTCAGGGTTCAATCTCGGTATCAGGCAGCATGCGCCTATATCACACAACGAATAAACAACCTCACCCTCGATTCAATCGTCTAAGGGTCAATAAACAAAACACTTCTCCTACGATTCAACCCCTCATTTATGTCACCATATCGTGACGCGTTCAGCCCATCACCTAAGTCTCCATACAGTAATGAATGAAACTCGGTACATTGCCTCTAAGCCGCAATGTATTCTCAAAACTCGATACATTTCCTCTAAGCCACAATGTATTCTAAAAACTCAGTACATTGCCTCTAAGCCGTAATGTATTCTCAAAACTCAGTACATTTCCTCTAAGCCGCAATGTGTTCTCAAAACTCGGTGCATTGCCTCTAAGCCACAATGTATTCTCAAAAATCGGTAAATTTCCTCTAAGCCGCAATGTATTATCAAAACTCAGTACATTGTTTCTAAGCCACAATGTATTCACAAAACTCAGTACATTTCCTCTAAGTCGCAATGTATTCTCAAAACTCAGTACATTTCCTCTAAGCCGGAATGTATTCTCAAAACTCAGTACATTGCCTCTAAGCCGCAATGTATTCGCAAAACAGAACATTGCCTCTAAGCCTCAATGTATTCTCCAAACTCGGTACATTGCCTCTAAGCCTCAATGTATTATCCTAGCTCGATACATTTCCTCTAAGCTTCAATGTATTCTCCGAACTCGGTACATTGCCTCTAAGCCTCAATGTATTCTCCAAACTCGGTACATTGCCTCTAAGCCACAATGCATTCTCAAAACTCATTACATTGCCTCTAAGCCTCAATGTAATCTCCTAGCTCGATACATTGCCTTTAAGCCTCAATGTATTCTCCTAGCTCGATACATTTCCTCTAAGCATCAATGTATTCTCCTAGCTCGGTACATTGCCTCTAAGCCTCAATGTACTCTCCAAATGCGGTACATTGCCTCTAATCCTCAGTGTATTCACAAAACTCGGTAAATTTCCTCTAAGCCTCAATTTACTCTCCTCATCCAGCCCACTACCTAAGACATCATGTAGCAGTGTGGTTCCTCGCGACGTAACATAGACCATTGGCTTAGAGCTCGGGCAGCAATGTGTTTCTTTATTTCGCGATACAAATCATTTCCTAAGACTTCATGCAGTGATGTTCGAAAACTAAAATCTAGCTTATCGCCCCAGACTTCACGCAGCGGTTTGCGAACCAAGCCCATTTCCTAAGACTTCATGCAACAATGTGTTTCTTTATTCTGTGACACAGACCATCCCCTAACACTTCATGCAGCGATGTTCGAAAACCAAATTTAGCTTATCGCCTCATAATTCGCGCAATCATTTACGAACCTAACCCATTTCCTAAGACTTCATGCACTAATGTGTTTCTTTATTCTGCAACATAGACCATCGCCTCAGACTTCATGCAGCGATGCTCGAAAACAAAGTCTAGCCTATTGCCTAAGACTTCACGCAGAGATTTATGAACCTAACTCATTGCCTAAGACTTCATGCAGCAGTGTGTTTCCTTATTCCGCAAGATAGACCATTGCCTCAGACTTCATGCAGCGATGCTCGAAGAGAAAATCTAGCCTATCGCCTCAGACTTCACGCAGCGATTTGAGAACCTAACCCATTGCCTAAGACTTCATGCAGCAATGTGTTTCTTTATTCTAAAACACAGACCATTGCCTCAGACTTCATGTAGCGATGCTCGAAAACCAAAATCCAGCCTATCGCCTCAGACTTCACACAGTGATCTGCGAATATAACCCATGGCCTCAATCTCCAAGAAGCCATGCATCACCAATTACTTTTTCATTCATCCCTCTAAAAGGGATGAATAAGCAAAGGCAAAGCTAAGAAATACGAGATTGCTCTCTCGAGCTCAAGATTATCTGCCTCAAATCCTGGTAAAGTAACACATCATCATCTTTGCATATTCTCTTCAAAACTCTTGAGGGTATGCTATATCAGCGTAACCTCATCTAGCCAACTCTTGGGGGTATGCTATATTAGTGTAACCCTATCTAGCTAGCTCATGGGGTATGATATATTAGCATAACCCTATCTAGTCAACTCTTAGGGGTATGCTATATCAGTGTAACCCTATCTAGCAAACCTTTGATCAAATTTTGCGGTCTTCCATTATTTAATAAATTTCTGATTCGAATAAACAAAGACCTACACATTCCTGCACCATTCAATCGAATATTTATTAAATAGGGGCAGTTGTCTTACCCCAAATTTTCCTGCCTTAGTGCTATCGTCAAATTTATTTTCGAACTTGGGTTTTACATGGTGAAAGATTCCTTTGGTTTAATTACATTAACATTTTGGGGCTTTTAATAAATATTCACTTTCAAGTCTCTTTTAAAATATAATAATTATTTGTATTTTTAAAAATAGCAAATAATTGTTCACCTTCATATACTTTCAATTGAATTTTTATTTCAATTAATTAACATAGCACAGTTGGTAAGGGAGGAAGACTTGCAAGCAGAAGGTCACGGGTTCGAATCTCACTTGGTGAATTTTAGATATTTTTGTTGTTTATTATTACTAACTTTATTTTCATTTTCAATTATTTCTAACCACAAAAATCTAATTTTTTTACTATTTTCGTATTTATTTATTTATTATATTTAAAAATATTATTTTTTATTAAAATTATTATTTTATTTTTGAAAATAGTCAAAATACCTTATAAATTAATATTTTCAAATCAATCTCGATATTTAGAATAGTCATAAACAAAGCTAGATTCATAATCTTGTTCACCAAATTATGGACCAAATATTCAATCAATTTCCAATCTTCAAAATTCTGACAAAAATAGATCAATCTCAATTAGTGTACTTTGGATATTTTTTGTTACTAACTATTTTCTAATTATTTTCAAAATCACAAAAATCATGTTTTTTTTATTATTTAAATATTATTTTCGTATTTTTAATTATGGCATTTTTAAAAAATAATTATTTTATTTGATTTTATGCACTTTTCATCAAAATTGAGTATAAAAATCATAATAAATATAAAAAATATTTCCTTTTCGAGATAATTGTTTCCCATTAGTTAATATGTGTTAATTTGTGTCATAATCAACTTCTGATTGGTCAACTTGTTGACCAAGAAAGATCTGATTTATATTATTCCCTTTTTTTCCCTTTAACCTGATTTTGACAGTCTATAAATAGGATCATATTTTCACACTTTTAGGACATCCAGAAATATTCATAATTTCCACTGTATCAATAATTTCCAACACTATCCAAACTTGCTAACTTGCTCTTACAATTATATCAGACAACAACTTAAGAACAATATACTTTTTCCTCTTTCACAATTTTCTACAAATTTTCAAACAACGACTTTTTTTGGATCGATGATTTCATATGACGCCCCTAATTTTATTTTTGATTTTAGATTTTCTGCTTTTTTGTTTACCACATGATGATTATTGATGGTTTTTGTTTTCAAAATTATATTATTTACTAACTTTTTTCGGAAGCCAATTTCCATATTGTATACATTTTTACGATCCAGAATCATCAACAATTTCACCAATAATTAGCAAATCAACAACTCACTAGAGTTCTCCTAAAATTGTTGTTCTTCATATCGAAGAACAAAAACAAATAAACATGAAGCATTCACCAACCTGAAAAAAGTCTCTGCACTAAAGGAAAGAAGAAAGGAGATTGGAGGAAGCAGCTTAAGTTTGGTCACGGTACTTCAGGTTGGCTTCTCTTTTACCATTTAAACTTGTGCATGATTGCTTATTGTTGGGTTAATTGCTCGATGTATTTCTTTGGTTGATGTCTGTATCTAAAATTCAATTTATTCTTTGTCTATGATTATTTTGTACGTAATTCTTATTTTTAATAATATATTTAATTTTATTAATCATATGTAGTTGTTATCATTAACAATTATTAAGATAATATTATAAAGAAAATTACACACACAAAATATTTTTTTCACCATTGTTATATTTGTATATTAATTTGTGTATTTTATTTTTAAATCTTAATTAAATCTGGCCACATATCTAATTTTGACTGGAATTAATGTTAATAAAAAGAAATAAAATATAAATCTTTTTAGCCTTATTAAGCTAATAATTAAATATAACAAGTAAATATTTTTTTCAATAAATTCTTTATTCGTTAATTTTCTTTAGTCATTAATTAAGGGATTTTAGGATATATTTTAGGAATAGTAAGTAGGTTAATTTAGAATTAAATTAATGATTCTTTAACCTTTTTTTTTATAGAAATTACTTTCTTTTTTTCATGAAAAACCATAAAATATGTTTCTCTTTAGTGTAGTTAAATATTAACCATATTTTTTATATCTATCAATTTTTTTTTCAAATTATATATATATATATATATATATATATATATATATATATATATATATATATATATATATATATATATATATATTTATATATATATAGTCACACACACACCAAAAATATGTCTTAGTATTTAGACTAATAATCGATTTGGTACATAATTTCAAATTTTTTTTTAAATCTAATTAATTTCAAACATTCTATAATTAATAGAAAATACATCTTCCAATAATTAAATAGGTCTACATGTCGTCTACCGGTTTATTATTCAAAATCAAACTTTTAAATTAAAATTCTACTTAATCTAAACACCCCTAACTTTACTGCCATAACTAAAACTACTCCCCCTGATTTAATTCAATTATTAATTTTTATTATTATATTTTTTATCTATTTTATATATTACATTTTTTTATTCTATTCTTATTATTACTATTATTATTTATAATTATTATTATTAATATTTTTTATTATTATCATATTTTATTATTTATTTATCATGTAAATAAATTATTTTTATTTAAAAACTCATGAACATATTTTCTACGTTGCATTAAAATATTTTTAGTCATGCATTAATTAAGATTTTTGCAATTTATATGATTAAAAAAATCAACAAATCTCAAACCAATTTTTCGCAACAAATTAAGCTAAACAACATTCTTTTTTGCAAAAGGGTTCCAAACGGATTTTGACTAATCGCGCATTTAGCTAAAATCTCTGCAATCACTACTCCCGGTCAAATGCGAGGCGATTCAAAATACATTTGCAACCACTAAAAAACACTAACCACATACGAACTACGAATTGGGACTCTGATTCCTCATAAGAGGATACGTAGGCATACGATCAAAAAACGTAGCGAGTTCCCTATTAAAAAATTTAAACCCTTCCCCTAATAAAATTTAAATCATGTTTCCCCAACTCAAACCTAAAACCTAGTATCCTTGTGAACATGGTAGATGAAAGGTGCCTAATCCCTTCCTTTCGTTTAAAGAAGTCCAAAACCTAGAATCTCGGTCTGTGAATTAGGGTTTTCTGTTAGATTCCCTTCCTTAGGATAAAAACTAATAGTGACGACTCTCACATTAAAAACCAGTCGCTACACCACGCCAGTGGCAAGCGTGTGTATGATAAGGCTTTATTGTTCCAGGGCAGGGGTTTGATCCCTTCCTCTGGAATTTTATTTTTCAACATATTTCTTATGCATATCCAATACGATGTAAGTCCAGCGCATGCATAGTTTACCTTACGTCAACACCATCAGATCTCAATAGATCTGGATCCCGTGCTCTAGATCAGCACCCACACTGTGATATAGTGGGAGATCTGACTTGGGTGTTTTATGTTTTATTGCAAATGTTGCGGATAGCAAGATCCTCAAACTCAAGAGACTTATCAAGAAATCATTAGCGACTCTTGCTATCCACAACATTTGCGATAAAATGTAAAACCCAAAAGTCAGTTCTCCCACCGTATCACACTTATCATCCACAAACAGGTGGTCAGAATGAGAAAACGATTTAGTCACTTGAGGATCTTTTGAGAGCTTGTGTATTTTAACAAGCATGTACTTAGGACAGTTACTTGCCTTTGTTGAGTTTAATTATAATAATAGTTTCCATTTGAGTATTAAAATGGCACCGTTCGAGGCTTTGTATGGTAGAAGGTGTAAGACGCCTTTGTGTTAGTATGAATCGAGAAATAATGTTGTGGTTGGACCTGAGATAGTTCAGTAGACCATAAATTAGATTAAGATGATTCAGGAGAAGATGAAGGATTCTCAGAGTCATCAAAATAGTTATCATGATAAGAGGAGGAAAGAACTTGAGTTTGAGAAGGGAGATTATGTGTTTCTTCGAGTTACTCTGGTAACGGGTGTTCGTCGAGCTTTGGAGTTGCGTAAGTTGATGCCATATTTTTTTGGTCCTTATCAGATTCTTGAGAAAGTGGGTGAAGTATCATATCATATTGCTTTTCCACCGTCGCTTGCTAATCTCCATGATGTGTTTCTTGTGTCTCAGTTTAGGAGATACATTACGGATCCGTCTCATGTGGTCCAATTAAATGATGTACATATAAGAGATAACCTGACTGTGGAGACATCACCTATGCGGATAGAGGATCAGGAGTTGAAACAACTTTGTGGTAAAGAAATTTCCTTGGTGAAGGTAGCTTGGGGAGGACCGGGGAGTGGAAATGTGACTTGGGAACTCGAGAGTCTTATCCTGATTTGTTTGTTTAAGGTAATTTTCGAGGAAGAAAATCTTTTAAGTGGGGGAGAGTTGTAACACCCTTATTTTCTTTATTAATTATTATATTATTTAATTGTCATGATAATTAATATTTGGTTTGATAATTATTTAATTACTTGATTTTGTGAGATTATGTGAATAATTGATTTAATTGGAATAAGTGTGTATTATATGTTATTGGATTATTGATTGTGAGAATAGAAAAATACACATTTGGGCCTTATGTTTAATTAGAGTGGGTGAGTGGGGTTAAGCCCGTTTAGAGTTAGTAAGAGTTGAACAAAATAAGGAAAATATAGAATTGGAAAGAGAAAGTGAAGAAAACAAGAGAAGAGAAGAAATAAGAAATAGGAGAAAGGGGAGAAAAGGAGAAGAGAAAATGATAGAACCCTAGAGTATCTACATATAAGGTAAGGGTGGGTATTCATTGATTTATTGGTGTATCCAATGGTATGTGATGGGTAGTAACATGAATTTAAGGATTTGTACTTTAATTTCTAGATTTTAACATGTTAGGGTTTGAATGAGGAATCGTGAAGTTGATGTTGGAAATTATATTTTGATGTTTGTATTTGACACTATATGTTAGATATAGGTTATAATACATTTAATTGGTGAAATATATTTGTTGGAATGGGATTTGGATGAATAAATTTGTAAGAAAGAAGTTGTCCGAAGTAGAATTTTTCTACATTTCGCAAAGGCCGTTTAGCGCGCATGGGACCTCTTAGCGCGGTCTGGAATGCAAAAATTATTATTTTATGAAATTGTTATGGATCATGGATGTATATAATTTATCATGAATTATCATGAATTTTTTTGGAAGTTAATTATGTGTTTTGGATTGGCTTTGATTCACTTTTCGATGGAAATATGATACTTGATTTTGCGTATGTAATTGTTGGGAATTAATATTGATTGAAGATAAAATGGTTCAGAATTGTTTGCTACATGTTATAATGATGTGTTGAAATGATTAATGCTATGAGAATGCATTGTATGTGAATGTTGACATGATGTATGTATGTTGTGCAATTGGGTGAGATAATTCAAATATGTTGAGTTATGTGAGATATGCTTGTATGATTAAGATATGGAGATTTTCTTAATTACATATTTATGTTGAGATTTCACATGCATCATTTGTGTCAAGAGGAAATATTTGGCAATTCTGTGGGAACTATTGACTTGTCCAAAACCCGAAGATGGGGGTTTGAAAGCTTACATAATGGGATTTTTTGGTGGTTATATGTCTTGGAGATGTGGACCCGGCATGACCGATAAGGATATCAGTCGGTACCACATGCATATTGCATTGAGTTTCATTGGAGTCACATGTGTCGATGTGAATGTTGAATTGGTGTGCAATATGTGATATTGGTGTGAATGTTACATTTGTGGTATTTGTGATTGATTATCTTTGAATCTTGAATCATCGAACAATGTTGTATATGAAATCATCTAAATTGTGTTAAAGTATGTTGAATACATGATTATGTGAAGTGTGATGAATTCAATTGATGTATGTTTTTTTATGCATTACTTATTATTATATATTTCTATAATGATATGAATTCTCACCCTTATGTTGAAATTATGTTTTATACGACATTGCTCAGGTACCGAAGATATCGGTGGTGCTCCTAGTGAGGACTAGTCGGAGGAGCTAGTTATTTGTTTACCTTTATTTAGGTATTGAGTCATGCTCTGGTCACGTAACACGGGGAATGTTTGGATTTATGTTATATTGTTATATTCATGTTTATTTTGATAGATGTTTGTTATACTCTCTGGATATTTATGTTATATTCGAGATTATGTGATGGTGGCCTTTAGTGCCTAATATTTATGATATGATTTTCATTATGTGATTTCAATCATTAGTATTATTTTTGAAATGATAATTATTCGACTGCGAGATGCATATGTGTTAGTGTATGGAACATGATTTTAAATGTGTATTATAAGCATGACCAGTGTATTGTGTTGTTGTCGTGAAGTAAATGTAACTCCCTCGTCTAATATGCATGCTAATTTACTCTGGTTATGCTATATTATTTGTGCGGGGTTTACAGGGGGTTACAATATCTCCCTTCATAGTTTAGTAACTTAGTTGACCAATGTTTGGTTTTTGCCATAATTTAGTCAATGAGAGGTCTACATTGTTGCACAATCAACTTCCTACTAGATAAAAGCACCCTTAGATATTTGAAATGTAGGTTCCCAACAACAAATTTAGTCACTTCCATAATCTCACTTTAGTCTTCTCTTGATACTCCTCAAAACTATACCTTGCACTTTGTAGGGTTTTCTTTAAGTTCATTTTCTTTTGAGAATTTTTTAAACTCTCTCATTATGATTTGGACTGAGCCAACATCCCCTCTTGTAAACAAGACCAGATCATCTACAAAATAAATATTGGTTATTTATAATTTCTCACATCTTGGGTGGAACTTGAAATTTAGTATCCTCTGCAATTTCCTCAAAGTCTTATGCATATATTCTATTATGAGCATAAACAATAGTAGAAATATGGGATCCCCTTGTCTCAATCCCCTTTTAGCTATCATGTATTTACTTTGATAACCATTGATGGCATATTTGTATGATATAATGGTGCACAAAGCATAGTACATTTTATGAATTGTAAAGGGAAACACATTCCCTCATGATTGTTTCCAACGTTGTCCACTCCATTGTGTCATAAGCTTTTTACAAGTCCATTTGGATGGCATACCTAGGAGATATATGTATTTTGTTATATCCTCTTAGGATCTCTTGAGATATAATTTTTACAGGGTTGTGCAACAAGCAATTGGTCTCATTTCATTCATTGTTGTGGCACTAGAAGACTTTGGTATCAGAGTAACCAAAGCACATTTAGCAGTTGGATAAAGGTTATTCCCATAAAAAAATTATGTATAACATTTCTTACATCTATCTTGATCACGTTCCAAGCAATCTTGAATTTTTTTGTATTATATCCATCTAATCCTGGTGTTTTTATGTCTCATATTTATTGAACAAGTGACCTCAAACACAAGAGGGGGCTGAGTTGTGATTTTTGGAAGTTATGGAAAATTTTACCTTTCTCAAGTAAGATCGTATTATTAATGTTTTTGAGTAATAAAACGTAGCAGAAATTGAAGCAAATGAAATGTATTTCTAGTAATTTAAAAGAGTAGGGATAGAAATTTTGCACCAGAGATTTATCCAAGTTCAACCTAATATTGGCTTAATCTTGCCCCCAAGAGTTCTTCTTGACATTTTTCACTAAGAACTTGTGACATTTTATCGGTTATGACCGTGAACCTTAATATAATCAGATCTTATGGCACCTTTAGATCTCTTCAACCAATAATAGAGATTTTTACCAGCTAAGCTCACTAAACCAATAATAGAGATTTTTCATTATCTTAAGAACAAATAAAATAATCTTTTGAGGATGTTATACCTTAAGAACATATATAATCAACACCACCACTTACAAAATATTACTCACACAAATGAAGCTTCACTCAAAAACACTAAGGCAACCAAGAGTGAAGAAAGAAATAAATATTTTAGAGAGAGAAAGAGATAGTTTAGAGAGATAAATTCCAAACAAAATGAAAATGTTGGAAAGTGGCGTGATTTCTAGTGAGGAGATCACCCCTTTATATAGTAGTTGTATCTTTAAGAAAGGAAATAATCCATGGGCCGATTAAAGAGTCAATCGGTTAACTCAATCGAATAAATCCTTTAAATAATGGATTATAATGCCCAATAAGTAAGGATTATATATCAAGCTATTATGTCATATTTATGATGTTTGATATGAGTCTTGTCACGCAAGTTTGGACTAATTTAATCGATTAGCTTAATCGATTAAACTTGGCAAAATTTCACTAAGAGAATTTTCTAAGGCTCTTTAGTTTATTTGGTTTAATTTATTTTTATGAAAAATGGTTTTTGTGTATGTGTGTGAGTTGCCTTAGTACTTTATAAACTATTACCTTATTTTTACAGTAATTAATTCACTCATGCTGACCAACAGATAAGTCCTTGAGAGCTTTCACACCTTTCCCCACAGAGGCAGAGGCTTCAAGACTTATTTCTAGGTAGTATATGTTTGTATAGGAACTTTGATCTTGAGTACTCTTTTGTAAGCACTTATGGATCCTCATGCATTGTTGTCATCAAAACTTCAGATGCTGATCTTTATTAAAGGTTTATTCCCTACAAAACAAGGTTCCACATTCTCCCCCTTTTTGATGATGAAAACACATTTCTCAAGGAAGGTGGTAAAATAAACAATGTATAATTAGATTGACAAACTCCCCCCGAGTTAGATAGAATATATACCCTTACTCTTAGAGTATACTTCTCTCTCTTTGTCAAAATCAAAAACGTGGATAAAAGATGAAAGTATGCAAATATGTTTCATGATAGACAATTTATTAGCATACATGTAATATATTTTTCATGTAAAGTAAGCATTTTGATCAAGATAAGAAAACATCTCCATTTTTCTTCTAAGTTAATAACATGGCATAACTCATAGAAAAGATTTATCAAACATAGCATAGAGAATATGATGGTATAATGAGTAAAACCATGAAGCATGCTTTTGTCATAAAAGATATCACAATTAGTTAAGGGCATATATATAACAATCATTGTGCGAAGAACAACATATTCCCTATATGTGAGTCAAATTTTTCCTAAAGTTTTATTTTTAGATATGGCCTAAGATATAAGTATGCGTGCAATTAAAATATTAGTGAAATAATCATGTCATGTGCAGGAAAGGAAGACAACTTTTAGCATAGATTTGAAGCATATCAAGGTATAGTGAAGAATATGTCCATAATCATGTGTATGGCATAGAAGGCATAGAAGATAACACATTTCCTAGATCTAAGGTGTGCACAACAAGGATTCCTAAACAATATAATTAGGCATGACATAGTGTTTTTGTCATGTGCAAGGATATGAAAGATCTAGTTTAAGTAAGAGATAATGTATCTAATTTATGTTTCGTCTTGTCATATTTAAGATATGCCTAGCTGGTGGTAACATGATATTATATATATATATATATATATATATATATATATATATATATATATATATATATATATATATATATATATATATATATATATATATCAAATTATGCAAGTCAAGAGTTGTTTATGCAAAACAATGTTTAATAAAAGATAGTAACAAGATCAAGGCACATATCACTCATGTAAAATGAACAAGTTACCTTATAGAGATGGACATTAGTAGTCCAGAGTAGAAAACAATTATTTCTCTCTTTGAAGCTTTCTAAACCAACATGGATTTTTGTCGTCTTCTCAGATTCCTTTTCAACGGATAGTCATTTTTCATCCTCCTTGAGCCTTAGGTTTTTAGGCATGTTGAATTTGGCCCCCTATGATATTTTTTTAGAAAACACTTCTATCTCTTTCATTTAGGCTTTTGACATTTGATTTGTCAACTTCCACTAATGTTCTCTAAAGGATACCTGTAACACCTTAATTTCCTCCTGAAATATTTATAAATAAAATCAGAGTAATTAAAAACTTTACCCAATTAGAATGTCACATTCATCAAACAACAACCTGCTCATATTATAGGAATATGTAACACATGCAACTTTTAAAATTATTAATAATAACTGTTGTGAATCTTGTTGTTAATTAAGACAAAATTCAATATCAATTTTTGAGGCAAAGAATAGTAGAAACCAAAATAAATGATCTATTGTACACAAATAATAGAATAGAATAAGGCGAGAAAAAGACGAAGGTTTGTTTACCCAGTTCTATTAAATGATCTACTCTAGGGGGAGAAAGCATCTCTCCAATTCACTATACTCAAAAAGTTGTTACAAGAGATTACAGATGAGTTACAAGAAAATAGCTTTTGCCTCCAGGTTCCCAAAAACAAACCTGAAGGCTCCCAAGAATTATCCTATTTTATACCAAGTGTTTCCCAACCTCTTCAACATTCAATATATGAATAACTGAAACCCAAGGTGTAAACAAGTGTTTCCCAATTCCCAATAACCTTAGATAACTCTAAAGGTTTCCAAAACCCTTTCTTTTTTAAGGTTTCCCCTGAGAATAGTCAAAACCCTATGTTATTCATTTAAACCCTTGCTCTCCCTTGTTGTTGTAAGCTATAAGATTGTCATACTTTAAACAAAACAAAGAGATACATATTTATAATAGCAAAAACTCAAGCCCAAAAAATACAACCAATTAATAATTAGAATAAAATAGTATAAATATCTTATAATATATTTTATATTAATTTAGGCTATTTCTAAATTAATATATATCCAATATTCAAACATTAAATAACAGATCCGCAAACCAAATCGGTTTAACCCGAAATTCGTGAATCGCCCAATCCGAACGTTCTTGGTGTTTTTTGGATTCTTGACTTTTTGACAATCTCGAAACATGTTTTCTTTCTCTTCATCAACAAATGTTTTTAAGGCATATTCAAACAATCTCCACCTTGACATTAAACCGTGTTGATACCAATTTAACAATCAACCATATTACTGCTCTCTACTAGTGTTGAAACTATAATCATTAACCTTGATCAAGTTCAAGCCCTCTTGATCTCGCCACTTGCATCCACTTGTTTCCAATTACCTTTTTCTTCCTAGGTAATTTAACAAGCCTAAATGTATGATTTTTCAATCATATTTGACTCCACCTATTTTCAAATACCTCCCTGAAGGTTTTTATTCTTTTATTTTGCAGTTCTTTGGCCACATTAAAAACATTATATCCAAGGTTAGCATAATCGTCCCTTTGAGATGCTACAATAACTCTCCTTACCTTATCATGAGTCAAATGATATCAGAGATCTCTGTAACCGTTTCCTCACTATTTCTAGCATTCATAGTAGGAAACTCTACCTCAAACTGATTTTTCTTCGTTATAGTTTTTACTAGGTTTCTCCCTTGGTTTTAACTATTCTCCATCTGAAGAAATTCTATACCAACCAAGTAAGTTATTTTATCCTCATATTGTCATACGCCAAATTTGTTTGTCTCATTTTTCTTATAGTCAAGATAATTCAAAACAATTTCTGAGTTAATTTCATTATTTTCATTTTTCAAATACTAACATTAGCCTTTTAAACAACTTATTTAAATTATTTGTATAGGTTAAAATATGTTTATTTTTACTAATCTAAGTTCATTTATATAATTGTTTGTTTTAAATTATTTATTTTTTTAAATAACAAAATATGTCACATTCATATACATTTTAATTTCATTTAAATTCAAATAAATAATATGACATAGTTGGTAAGAAGACATGTATAAGGGGTTTAAGTATAAGGTTGTGAGTTCAAGTTCTATTGTACTACTTTTTATATTTATTTTCTTTTGTGAGTTTTTTCAATAAACCATTGTGTAATACGGTAGGAGAACTGACTTGGGTGTTTTGCGTTTTATCACAATTATTGCGGATAGCAAGAGTCACCACCGACTTTTCTTTTATCCAATATGGAAAGGGTGAAAAGAACAGGAAATACCTTTGAGATTATTTTCTTGAGTTCGGGGGGTAGATTATGAAAATGGAAGGTGTTAGTACCCTTTTCATCCATAGTTATCTATGAGCTCTTAGTTGCTTTCTAAATCACTTGCTTTGTTTGAAAACGTGTCTGTGGAGGATTTTGAAAGTATTTTTGAAAAGCGTCTTCGTTTAGGCAAACTTTGTAATGATTCTCGTCTCTATAAGAATGCATACAAAGTGTTGAACTTTTGAAAATATTTCATGTTTTGAAAGTGTTTGGTGTGTTTGAAAAGATGTTTATTTTGAAGATGAGCAAGCAACTAAGAACATTTCTACCTACTCAAAATTCTTTGTTCTTTTCCTCCTTCTTTAGATGTTGCTATTTTACCATTGATTGGTAAGAAGCCTTATCTTTGGATGTAAAGGGACGGGTGTGGGTCATCGTATAGACATGATAGAAATGTTGTGAGATATATTAGCACTTCTCTTGAGGGACTAAGATCATTTCTAAGGCAACATTCGAAGTGTCATCGAGGGACTATGATCTTGTATTTTTTTCGATTGCTTTGCTAAGACGTCTCACATGTATAACATGACCATTTTTCATAAGGCAACAAGTGGAGTTAACCCTAGAGGTGCAAGTGTGCAAGTGTTTGTATTCCATACTTGGTTTATCTTGGAATAGGGTTTTCTAAGTATTGATTTTATCTTTCCATACAAACCCTAATTACTAACATTTATATGAAAGCAATAAATTACGGAAAGAAAATATCCTACGCTATTACAATCACTTGGGGATGAGGTGTACAAATTTACAAATGAGGGTTGCAAGAAATTAAAGTCCTAATTATCTATTACAACCATATATAAATAATACAAGAATTGAAATGTAAACTAGATTTGTTTTGTTTTTATTAAGAGAAGAAATAAATTTGCTTAAGGAAATGTTTTTAATGTTTTTGTTTTTTTTTAAAAGAAATAAAGCAAAATATATGAATATAAAGTATTTTTTGGTGTTTTTGATTAATGAAAATAAAGGTGATGATAAAAATAATAAGAGAATAAGAGTTAGAGTCAGCGCATTGCTGAAAGAATAGAAATAAGAGGGAGAAGAAGTTCTGACTCAGGCGCGCTGCAAATCAGAAAGAAAATGTTAGCAGAAATGGGGAAAGCCAGAAGTTTTGGATCCAGACGCACTAAATTTATGGGGTTGCTGGAAAAAAAATGAAAACCTAGAAGTTCTGATTGCTGAAAGAGCCTAGAAGTTCTAGTTGTTGAGAAAGCCTAGAAGTTCTGATGCAGCTGGAAACCTATAAGTTCTAGTGCTACTGGAAAGCTAGATGTTCTGTTAATGGGTAAGTGAAGTGATGATGCTGTTGGATGAGAATACCTAGAAGTTCTGGTCCAGGAGTATTGTTTTGACAAACAACTGTGAGGGGGTTTATCTAGAAGTTCTGGTCCAGGATTATTGTTTGACAAATAATGAGGTAAAAATGTTAAGAAATAAACATAAAAGGTGCTTCTGGGACTAGAACCCCAGACCCTTAACACTAATGCCTTATGTGTACGCATTCTACCACTGGGGTGGCTATACATCTGGTATTAGAAGCAAAAACATAAACATATATTACAAAGTAATTTCTGATGATGAACTTTATCTTCTTCTTCGCGCCAGCCAGAGTATCTGCAGCTTAGTCATTTCTCAACAAAAATGGAAAATGAAAACATAGAAGTTATAGCAAATTTCATCATGGTTTCGGAAATACA
The DNA here is from genome assembly GCA_948472305.1 of Vicia faba. Classification (NCBI taxonomy): domain Eukaryota; kingdom Viridiplantae; phylum Streptophyta; class Magnoliopsida; order Fabales; family Fabaceae; genus Vicia; species Vicia faba. Next base: position 1,396,143,441 of record OX451738.1, on the reverse strand, counting down.
AAGCACAAAAACTGTAAACCAGAAGCAAGCATGAATTTCCCTAGTCCTAATTCTGAACCCTAATTTCCTCAATAATTTCTAATATGAAATTCTCTCTACTTAGGCCATATAAATGAAATCTATAAATATGTACAGATTCAGAGTCATGATATCTACATTGTGTTTTTGAAATTACAAGCCTAACAATGCCTAAGCAATGAGATGAAAATCAGAAGAAACTTACCTTGCAGTTGGAGTTTGTTCTGTGAGTTAGAACCTGGTTCAGACTGTTTTGATGTTCTGTTCAGCTTTCTCAAATTCTCATAAAACCAAAGCAACCCTTAACTTGAGTTATGGATGGTTAGAATGCTCTAGAGCAGTCAAGATGCAAAATTCTGATTTTTGAAATGGAGAGTGGTGAAGATTGTATTACAGTTTGAAAACGGAAGTTGGAAAAGCTTCTAGTGTATACCATAAATTGTGTGGATGATTTGGCCAAGAAATCTACAAGGAAAATTAGAGTTTGGATGCAAAACTAAAAACTAGCAGGTTTTGTGTTTGTGTTGCTATTTCAGGTTCTTGGGAATTTTCAGCAAGGTTTCAGGGCTTTTTTTCAATCTCCCTTTTAGTTTTCAAATGAAGTTTAATTTATAGGCAAAGGATTTAGGAGCTCGGAGAAGTTAAGAGTACAACTATCATGTGTTATGGATCATTGACTTGTTTTTGAAGCAAGTTTAGACAAGCATGGTTTCAAGGCAAGGTAGGGTGGTTAGCAGCTTTAATCACGCCTAATTTGAGTTTGTACGCATGATTTATGGGGAAGTACACTCAGAAACAAAGTAAAGTATGGGTTCAAAATAAACTTTGTACAAAAGTTTGCGTTTCAAGGACAGCAGTGGTACTTTTATGCCACATGTGGGAAAATCTTTTGGATAAAGACTTGAACACTAGGGTAAGGACTCAAAAGTTATTGTAAGCATTAAATGATGATGAGATTTAACAAGAAAGAAGGCCTGCAACATGAGATTTTGCATCATAGCTTGAAATTGGATCAGAAGTTCAGCATAAACGTAACTTAAATTAAAAACAAATGTCCAACTTCTGATCTTTGATTCTCCCTACTTTAGCATGATCTGAAGGAGTTCTCAGACTTTTCAAAAAGCTTGTAACATGCTTTGTAACCCCTCTTTGAATCATTTTTCAAAACTTTGATTGTACCTACGTGAAAACTGGCCCAGAAGTTCTAATCAAATTCTGACTTGGAAATGCTCAGAATTTACTAAGTGTTTTAGTTTCATGGACGTGCCTTAAAGGATGTATAACTTGAAATCCCAGTATTTCTAGAAGGAGTTATGTCCTGCAATGTTTTAGATCTCATTAAGATCTACAACTTTTGTTTCAGAAGTTCTTCCTGAATCATCTTGCATCATGGTGAAAATCTGGCCAGAAGTTCTGAACTTATCATACTTTCTTAACACTTAGAAAAATTTTCAAGTGTTTAGAACTTTGACTTTTCCAAAGTAATTTTGACTTTTGATTTTCTTGGTGAACCAACATCATATTATAACATGTCTTGATGGAATTTGATTCTTGAAACCTGATTTTGATCAGAAAGTCAAAGTTTGACTTTTCAGTGTGCATTTTGACCATTTTTCCCTTGTGCCAATTCCAAACCTAAATTTTTGTATTAGTGTTGCAAACTTGAGTCATGGAAGATCTTGTGAGAAAATTCTTGAGAAATGAGAGGGAAAATTTTTGGGGTACAACAGCTACCCTTGTTCAATCATCTTAAACCTGAAGAGTTAGATTGGTGAGCCCACCATTCGTGACTTGAAGGTGGAAGATGATTAAACACTAAAGTGCCTAGAAATTTACACTCGATGATGTGTTAGTTAACTGTGTAGGGAATGGGCTTAAAGATGCCATTTGGGGAGATGATGGAGAGTTTTCAAGGAGTTGTCAGAGATGGGCTTACAGATGCCATCAAGAGTGACTGGGGAAGGTATCGGGATAAATCCTTTGGTTGATTTATACTAAAACAGTGGATGTTTTTTCCTGTTTTTAACTGGAAGAGATAAATCTAACCAGAATAGGTCTTCATTTGTTGATTATTTTTCCTGCAAGGAAAAAGGATTAGCTACATGCAGATGTATGCATGGTGTAATGATGTTCTTAAAATAAATGATATTATGCTATATGCATTTGTCATGTATGTGTTATAGTTTATGAATGTGATGGATTTATTGCAGCGTGTCTTTGTCTAGGAAAATAAATCCTTGACAACATGCTAGGGAACCTTGGGAGGCTGAATCCCAGACTGTTGTTGGAGAGTAGGTGTATCTTCAACTTTGTTTAAAATGTTTCTGCTAGGAAATCATATTTTATTGTTTGAGGAGAAATTCACTGGGGAATATCGACTTTGGTCCTTGGCATGAGGAAACTCTGTGGGGAGTGTTGCTTTCTGCTTGGAGGAATAAAGTTCAGGAATTTTGGTTGTCCATTTCTCTACTGGGGAATTATTTCTAACTGGAGAACATCAAAAGTTAGCTGTTATCTGGTCGAAATCCAGGCTTGGCAGCAATTTATTGGGGATAATGAAATTGATTGTTATCTGATCATATTTCAGGCTTCACAACAACTTACTGTGGAAGATTAAATTAATTTTTATCTAGTCGGATTCCAGGCTTCGCAGCAACTTACTAACATTAAACTGCTATCTGGTCGGATTCCAAGCTTTAAAGTATATTTCTGAGGTGGATGAAGTTAATTGTTATATGGTCGAACTCCAGGCTTCACAATAACTCACTTGAAAGGATGAAGTTGAACTGATATCTGGTCAGGTCCAGGTTTTGTAGTAACTTGCTTGAAAGGATGAAGTTAAACTGATATCTGGTCGGGTCCAGACTTTGTAGTAACTTACTTGAAAGGATGAAGTTGAACTGGTATCTGGTCGGGTCTAGGTTTTACAGTAACTTGCTTGAAAGAATGAATATGAACTGATATCTGGTCGGATTCCAGGCTTCGCAGTAACTTGTTTGAATGAATGAAGTTGAACTGATATCTGGTCAGATTCCAGGCTTCACAGTAACTTGCTTGAAAGAATGAAGTTGAACTGATATCTGGTCGAAATCCAGGCTTTGCATTAAATTGCTTGAATGAATGAAGTTGAACTGATATTTGGTCGGATTCCAAGCTTTACAGTAACTTGTTTGAATGAATGAAGTTGAACTGATATCTGCTCGGATTCCAGGCTTTACAGTAACTTGTTTGAATGAATGAAGTTGAACTGATATCTGGTCGGATTCTAGGCTTCACAGTAACTTGCTTGAAAGAATGAAGTTGAACTGATATCTGGTTGAAATCCAGGCTTTGCAGTAACTTGTTTGAATAAAGTTGAACTAATATCTGGTAGAAATCCAGGCATTGCAGTAACTTGTTAGGGGTAGAGGTAAACTCTATTGGGGAAAAGAAGTTAAACCATTTTCTAGTCGGGCCCGGGCTTTACAATGTCTCGAGAAGTTAAACTATTATCTGGTCAGGTCCAAGCTTCATAGTAACTGAAAATTGTTTGAATAGGAATGATTTCGTTAGGGAGTGTATTGTTTTGTTGGGAAATAGACCTTGTTGAAGAGAATATTTGATGACCTGTTGGCAAGGTGAATTCTTTAGGAATAACTCCACAAGGCTTCTTCTTTTAAGACCAACTCAGTTGGGGAGAGGGTTGTCGAGAGATTGAAACTCTGACCGAGGACTGCATACATCCAAATTTGTGGGCAACTATGTTGGGGCAAAGGTTTATTGTAGCAGGCTCTGTGGAGATAATGCTAATGAGATAACTCTATGGGGATATCTCAATTGCATTAAAGAGATGCTCGTTTCTGCTTGGCAGCACAAATTTTCTAAATAGTTTAATCATATTCATATGCATAGGTTCATTCAATTTTAGTCATTGAATTTTTTTGCAAAACAAAAACAAAAAGTTTGTACTTCAAAGTATATTTGTATTGATGTCTGGCCCATGAATAGGCGTTTTTGTACAAACAGACGGAGATCCTAGTAAGAGGAAATCGTCGAAAGGAAAAAAATTGAAAACAGAAATAACAACCATGTGGAAATGATCTCATTATGTTCCAACTCTACTATTTCCTCAATGTCTTCGAATGTCCCTTCCCGTTGACAGAAGTTGATTGGATTGATCTTGGACCGTTTGAACCCGGACCTTGGTAATAAAGTCGACTGTGGTGATTTCTATGGGATATAGTCATACGCTTTTAATCCTTAACTTTTTCCTGGACCGCCCTTTCGGGTTTTCAGCCCACCAGGATACCCATTTTTGCCCAAGTCTCCCTTTCGGGTTTTCAACTTGTCGGGTGTACAATCTTTTGCATATATCCCTATTTTTTTCCCAAACCTTTGGTTTGCTGGGATGCCCTTATCTTGCCTAGGTGTGTCAACCTAGAGGGTCTCTTATGCATAGTATTTTTTAACTATGTCCGCGTTCACAGGATGTGGGAAATCTTTATCGTCCATAGTAGTCAACATCATGGCACCACCAGAGAAAACTTTCTTGACAACAAAAAGCCCTTCGTAAGTGGGAGTCCATTTGCCCCTGGGGTCGCCTTGTGGAAGAATGATGTGCTTTATTACCAAGTCACCAGCTTGATATATTCGAGGCCTGGTCTTTTTGTTGAAAGCCTGGATCATACATTTTTGGTACATCTGACCATGGCAAACAGTAGCCAATCGCTTTTCATCGATCAAGTTCAACTGATCCAATCTTGTCTGAATCCATTCGTATTTGCCTAGGCCGGCTTCATTCATAATCCTTAGGGAGGGAATCTGAACTTCTATTGGCAGGACAACTTCCATGCCATAGACCAAAGAAAAGGGAGTTTCCCCAGTTGATGTTCAAGCTGATGTACGGTAGCCATGAAGGGAAAATGGTAACATCTTATGCCAGTCTTTGTAGGTTACTACCATCTTTTTCACAATATTCTTAATGTATTTGTTGGTTGCTTCCACTGCGCCATTCATTTTAGGTCTATAAGGAGAAGAATTATGATGCTTGATTTTGAACTGAGTGCAAAGTTCTGTAATCATAGCATTGTTGAGATTGGTTCCATTGTCAGTGATGATCCTTTCGGGGATACCATAGCAGCAGATGAGGTTATGCTTGATGAATCTGGCTACAACATTCTTTATGACTGAGGCAAATGAGGCAGCTTCGACCCATTTGGTGAAATAATTAATAGCGACAATAATGAAGCGATGTCCATTGGAAGTAGTAGGTTTAATCTCTCCAATCATGTCAATACCCCACATTGCAAATGGCCACGAAGCAGTCATGACATTTAAAGGAATAGGAGGCACATGGACCTTGTCAGCATATATTTGGCACTTGTGGCAAGTCCTTGAGTGATGATGGAAATCAGTTTCCATTGTTGAGCAATAGTAACCAGCTATTAGGATTTTCTTGGCCATAGTATGTCCGCTAAAGTGAGTCCCAAAGAGACCATCATGCATGTCTTCCATAATTTTCTCTGCCTCCTTATTGTCCACACATCGGAGCAGAGTAGAATCATGGTTGTGTTTGTACAGGATTTCATTGCTTAGGGAGAATTTGGCTGAGAATCTTCATAAGAACTTTTTATCATTGATGGAAGCTCCTTCGTGATACTCTTGTGCTTAAAGGTATCTCTTCACTTCATGGTACCATGGCTTCTCTGTGTCAGTGTCAAGCTCATAGCAGTGTGCAGGTTCGTCAAATATCTCAATTGTAATCATAGGAGCTTCATTGTCCCATTCGACCTTGAAAATAGAAGACATTATGGCCAAAGCATCGACTAATTGATTTTCTTCTCTAGGGAAGTGTTCAAAGGTTATTTCTTCGAAGTATTGAATCAGGGATAACACAAGCTCCTTGTAAGGAATAAGATTAGGATGTTTAGTGTCCCAGTATCCCTTTACTTGGCTAATCACTAGAGCGAAGTCTTCGAATACATTCAAATGCTTGATCCTTAAATCAACGACAGCTTTTAGACCCAAAATGCATGCCTCATATTAAGCCATGTTATTTGTACAGTCAAAGCACAGTCTAGCGGTGAAAGGGGTGTGGCAACCCTCAGGAGAAACTATCACAACACCAATTCTGTTAACTAAAGCATTGGAAGCCCCATCAAAAACCATAGTCCATCGGGATCCTTGTTCAGGTCCATCATACGGTCCAGGTTTTGCACAGTCGGTCACTAACATGATATTCTCATCCGAGAAGTCAAAGTTCATAGATTGATAATCATCAACAGCTTGATGGGCCAAATGATCTGCCAATACACTTCCTTTGATGGCCTTCTGTGTTGTATAATGATTATCATACTCATTCAAAATCATTTTCCATCTAGCTATCCGTTTGGAAAGAGAGGGTTTCTCGAAGATGTACTTGATAGGGTCCATCTTAGAAATCAATAGAGTGGTATGAGTCAACATATACTTTCTTAGCCAGTGAGCAGCCCATGCCAGAGCGCAACAAGTTTTCTCGATCAGTGAATATCTGGTTTCACAGTCGGTAAATTTTTTGCTCAGGTACTATATTGCATGCTCTTTTCGGTAAGACACGTCATGTTGGCCCAACACACACCCCATAGAATTCTCTAGCATAGTCAAGTACATGATCAAGGGTCTTCCTTCAACTAGAGGCATGAGGATAGGAGGTTCTAGTAGATATTCCTTGATTTTGTCGAAGGCAGCTTGGCATTCATCATTCCATCTGACTACTTGATCTTTCTTCAAGAGTTTGAATATTGGATCACAAGTAGAAGTTAAGTGACATATGAAGCGGGTGATGTAGTTAAGACGACCCAAGAATCCTCTAACCTCTTTTTCAGAATAGGGGACTGGCATTTCTTGAATGTATTTTACCTTTTCAGGATCAATTTCGATGCCTTTACCACTGACAACAAAACCTAGAAGTTTTCTAGACCTTACTCTGAATGTGCATTTATTAGGGTTCAACCTCAACTTGTACTTTTCCAGCCTCTCGAATAGCTTGTATAGGTGGTTGAGATGCTCTTCTTCAGTTTGTGACCTTGCAATCATATCATCCACATATACCTCTATTTCATGATGGATCATATCATGAAACAAAGCTACCATAGCCCTTTGATATGTTGCCCATGCATTCTTCCATTCGAACGGCATGACCTTGTAACAAAAGGTGCCCCATTGCGTAACAAAGGTGGTCTTCTCCATGTATTAGGGAGCCATCTTAATTTGATTATAGCCGGAGAAACCATCCATGAAAGAGAAGACTTTATGTTGAACTGTGTTATCGACCAAGACATTAATATGAGGTAGAGGGAAGTCATCTTTGGGGCTTGCCCTATTCAGATCCCTATAATCTACGCACTTACGAACTTTTCCATCTTTCTTCGGCACCGGAACCACATTTTCAACCCATTGAGGATAAGATGTCACATCTAGGAATCCTATGTCGAATTGTTTCATCACTTCATCTTATATCTTTTGAGACATGTCAGGCCACATGCGACAAACTTTTTGCTTGGAAGGAGGACAATCTTCCTTTGTTAGCAGACGATGAACTATAATATCGGTATCCAACTCTAGCATATCTTCATACGACCAAGCAAAAGCTTCCACGTAGTCATGTAACATCTGAACCAATCTGCTTTTTACATTGCTTCCTAGGTTTGTGCTGATCTTGATCTCTTTCTTGTCTGTCTCGGTACCTAGGTTGATGACTTCAACTGACTCTTCATGCGGTTGAATATCTTTTTCCTCTTGCATTAGAAGTCTGGCTAGTTCTCTGGGTATTTCACAATCTTCCTTGCTTTCGTCTTCAGCTTGGTTAATTGGATGTTAGAAATCATAGCTGGAAATAGTAGAGTCATTAGCAATAAGATCCGGAGTGGACGAGGACCTGCAAGAGTGTGTGTGTGTGTGCATGTAAGATATATGGCTATTTGAAAAGTGTATTAAAGAGAAAGAAAGACAATGAGCTCAAAAATTTGAATGCAAAAAAGTCCAATGGTTTATATTGAATGATCATATGATAAAATGAACATAAATAAAACCCTTAATAAATGGAGCATAGTGCCCCGGGCCAGGCATGTGGCTTAAAAGTAATTGTTTAATATTATAGATAAAAGGCTCTTGAATTGATAGAAAGAAATAAACAAGTAATTACTCCTCAATGAAGGAGATGGTAAGGAATTCCTTTGTGCGCTAATTGTTGAGCTCTGTCGTAGTAGGGTATATCTATTCTTCGAAAGCACATTCATCATCAAAATCCTCCACAACGTTTATTTCATGATTTCCAATACGGAGAGGGGGCTTTCCCGCACGAGCGCGCCTAACTTATTTTTTAGCCTTGATAGTGAAACCCAACCCATATTTATCTGCTTTGAATGGGATCTCAGGGAGTTTCCCCCAGGTATCACAACTTCCATCTTCGACTATGGCACGAGCATACTTAAATGAAACCATCCTTGGCACGACCTTATCAGCTTTGGGCATGTCGGAGGAAATTTTGGCAGTAGCAACCATAGGAAGAACAACTTCAAAAGCCCGGCACGGGGTTTCTATAAATTCTCCATCAATCTCCACATATTTGAAATGATTGAGATGGCTTACCATGAATTCCTCCTCACCGCAAACAGTGACGATCCTCCCCTTGACTTGGTATTTTAGCTTTTGGTGAAGGGTAGATGTTACTTCCCCTTCTCCATGGATCCAAGGGAGACCCAGTAAACAAGAGTAAGTGGGACGAATGTCCATGATGTAGAAAGTAGAATTGAAAATTTGTGAGCCCACTTTAATTGGGAGATCCACCTCTCCATGAACCATCCTTTTGGACCCATCGAAAGCTCTCATAATAATATCACTCGGCCTCAACACCAGTCCTTCACAGTCTAACCAGTGCAATGTGCCCTTGGGTAGCACGTTCAAAGAAGAGCCAGTATCAACCAAAATGTGTGCTAGGGTAATCCTCTTACATTCAACAGAAATGTGCAAAGCTTTGTTATGGTTCCTTCAAAGTGATGTCAGATCAGCATCATAGAACCCTAATCTATTGTCGGCCATCAAGATCGCCACATAATTTTCGAACTGGTTAGTTGTGGTCTCATGAGGGACATGATATTTCTTTAAGAATTTGACCAATGCTCGAGCATGAGCATCGGGACAAAATAGAAAAGATAACATGGAGATCTCGGAAGGGGTTTTCCCTAGTTGTTCCACTGTCTTGAAATCACTCCTCTTTATAATCTTTAGGATTTGATCCACTTCTTGAGCGGAAGGTTCCTCAACGATAACGTATTTCGCTGGCGTCTCTGTCTCAGCAGGCTTAACTACTTTCTTTTTATCCCTAGTGTCATCACTAGGCTTAACATCGATGATGCGGACAGGTATCGTTGTAGTAGTTAGGGGTGAAATGTTGGTCTAAAAGATTCTCCCAGTTCTGGTTACCTTACTAGAGCCGGTAATATTACCAATGTCATCAACCTTGCTTTCTTCAATCCAAGCATCTTGCTTTATTCCATGGTAAAACACTCCGGCACCGTAGTTCCACAACACTGCTTTGTTGGAAGAATACAGAATTGGCCCAGGGGAAGTAATCATCAGAGGGGCAATAGTCAGTTCATTCGAAATCCTAATAGGACCCTTTGAGGAGATCCTAAGAGGCTTGTTTAAAATTGTTATGATGGAGAGGTCTTCAATCTTATCGGTCAAATTTTTGGTGGACGGAGTTCTTTCAAATAAGATCTCATGACTATTCATCAAGCGTTGAACACCTTATTTCATCCATTCGCATCCATTAACCTGTTTGGCACAGCAATCACAGTTCTTCAAACAACTAGGGAAAACCCCAGCTCTTAGTAAATTCTTTTTGACAACAGTTAACGGAGTAGTTAGATCTTCGACGGAGGAAACAAAAATATTGTCTCTAATTGCATTAACACCTTTTCCATGGTTTGGCTTTGGTGCCATTATCACATTGGGAATTGTAGGAGGGTCAAATTGGATTGTCTTGTTGTCTATTAGATCTTGAATTTTGCTCTTCAGTGCCCAACATTGATCTGTCTCATGCCCAGGACTATTTGAATTATATGCACACTTGGTGTTCGAATTGTATTTAGGTGAGGAAGTGTTCGGATTGGACGAAGGATCACACAGTGTCACCAAGTTGGCCTTTAACATGTGTTGTAAGGCTTGGGATAGTGACATGCCTATCCTTGTGAACTATCTTCGTGGAGCCTCAAATCGTTGATGGTTGGAAGATTGTCTTTGAACAGGAGTAGGGTTGGATATCCGAACAACATTAACGGATAGACGATTATCCTTCTTGGTACGGTCTCTTTCCCCATACACAACATTAGTTTCTTTCTTCCCAGTGAAGGGTCTCTTTACAGGGTTGGAGGTGGAAGCAGATGCCATGGGGATTTTCTCTCTCTTGATACCACTTTCGACCCTTTCACCGGTTAGGATCAGCTCGGTGAAACTGGACGAAGAACACCCAACCAATAAGTTGAAAAATGGACTAGATAACGTACCCATAAACATATCAATATGTTCCCTATCAGTTAACAGTGGTTGGACCCTACTGGAAAGATCCCTCCACTTTTGGGCGTACTCTTTGAACCCCTCGTTTTTACCCATCGTCATGTCTTGCAGTTGAACTCTAGTTGGCGCCAGGTCTGCATTGTATTGGTATTGGTGATAGAAAGCAGTGGCCAGGTCTTCCCAAGTGTGTATACGGGAATCCTCCAATTGGTAAAACCATTCTAATTGAGCCCGAACCAAGATTTCTTGAAAGAAATGGACCCAGAGTTTCTTGTCGATGGTGTGCAGTTGTATTTTGCGCACATAAGACTTCAAATGAAGCTTTGGGCAGGAAACCCCATCATATTTAACGAAGACTGGTATCTTGAATTTATGGGGAATGACAACCCCATATATTAAACCCAAATCATCAAAATCCAAACAAGGAACGTCTTGAATATCAACGTCCTTCAGTCTATCCTCTAGTTTCCTGTACTTATTGTCGACGGGAGGATATTGCTCGTCAAAATAGTATTCATCATTGGACACTTGGTCATTGACACACCCAACCCGGGTGCTCCTTGCTTCTCCAACTTGATTTTTGGCTTCCTCAGATGAATCTTCAACTATTGGCATATGGCGGATGAGCTCTTTGAATCGTTTACCCATGTTGACTAGGGCTTTCCTATTTGGTTTCTTTTTAGATGCCAGCAACGTCATCAACTCTTGTTGCCCCTTGTCTAGGGTCAGTAGAGTCTCTTGAAATTGGGAATTTTGTGCTTGCATGTCCTTCATTATTTTCTCGATATCCATCATACTGAAATAAACAGCAGAAAGATAAGGAATCTTGTCGTGGAAAACCTGTTTATGTTATGATGCATGAAAAATGTGCATGCAAATGATTTCAAGGATTTATAAGATTTAAATTTGTCTAGACAAAGAATGAACAAACGTCAAATTGCATTAATAAGTTCAAAATGGTTACAATGTGCCTCTTGGGCTTACAAAATAAATTCCTAAGATAGAAAGGTTGAACGCATCCTCTTTGATGCAATGTAGGCGTTTAAGCTTTGTTCTTTATGAAGTTTCCTTGTAAGATTCAAAACCCTTTTCTCACTTGCGTAGAACTAAGATTCGAAGGTGTCTCGCTCTTCCTTTAAATGAATCTAACCCTTTTGTAAGTCTTTAAGAGAAGTAGGCATGTTAGGATAGAAGATAGTATACAGGACATCTCCTTCAGTAACAGGCTCCACGATAACAGGTAGGAGGGAGGGGTAAGGCATTACGAGCTTCTGAGCACGAGCTCGTACCCACCTAAGGTAAGGATCAAGGGGAATAGAATTCTTGTGTCCCAGTGTCTTACTATCCACTTTGTTTACCATCCTCCAAGCCCGTACAAACCTCTAAAGGTAGCCTTGATCGTCCCTCTCATAGTCGAACACCACTCCTTGGATGAGCATATCATGAGGACCATCTCTTTGGGCATACCCAAACTGTTGCAAAGCTAAGCAAGGGTTGTAAGTGATACCTCCCTTAATTCCAAGAAAAGGGACATTAGGGAATTCCCCACAACGGTCGATGATAGTAATTTTCTCCAAGGATCGAGAACACCAGTGAATATCTGAATGTTTGAGTGACATCAACCTATTGGACCACCTCAAACCTTGCTCGTTCTTCACCACGGATATGGGGAGGTGCGAAACAAAACACCTAGCCAATAGAGGGGTGCAACACATGAGGAATCCTCTTCTCTTCATGGTACGAGAGTGGAGAGAATGCAGGATATCTCCCAACAAAGTAGGCACCGGATTGCGAGATATGAATATTTTGACAGTGTTTACATCTATAAGTTGGTCAGGATTTGGAAATATTACCATCCCGTAGATGAGAAGAGCCAAAATTTCTTCGAAAGCTTGTAAATCCAGAGTGTTCCAACAGGAACTTGGCTAGGAATCCTTTGGCACCACTTCTTGTTTCCCAATTATCCGTGACATCAGATTGTTGCAAGTGTAAAGCTCGGACAACCTCTTCATGGCCTGGGTCTCTTTCAGTACCATTGAAAGGTAGTTGATTGGGAATAGGAATTTCAAAGAGTTGAGAGAATTCTTCCATAGTTGGTACAAGCTGGTAATCAGGGAAGGTAAAGCAATGATGCAAAGGGTCAAAGAACTGGAAAAGCACCTTCATCATATCTTCATCAAATCTTGAGGTAACCAAGTTGAGAAGTCGTCCATGTGTTTTGGTGAATGAAGAACTCTCAGGAACCCTCGATGCTAACTCTTTGAGTTGAGAAGGAATTATTACGAGATTGACTTGGATAGTATTCCTGCAGGTGGAAGCCATGTCCTACAAAACAGAACAAAGATAAATCCTAAAAAGTCCTTAAAATGGTTAGTACAAATGCAATGGTATGATGCTATGATGTTATGTACAAGTAAGCATATACACACAAAGAAAACAAATCCTTAGGTTTAGAATTGTATGAGGTTCATAGGTAAGTACCCTCTTGAATTTTAGTTGGTTCAACCTGTCCTAGAAAGTAATCGGGTTCTAGGGGATCTCAATATCAATGATCTTTCTTCATCGGGCATTGTTTCAGCGCGAGCCTCTTTATTGGCGACCGAAATATCCCGAAAGTCCGATCTCAATGAGCGTAGTATCGAGTATCAACCAACTTCGGACTGCACCAAAGTCGGCTACCTCACTACTTCCTAAAGGCCAAGTTGTTCAAGTAAAGATTCTAAAGTCAGTTAGTGCTTTATGACACCACACAACGGCCCCGTATTCTCCTTGACTACTCAAGGGCTACCGGTACCAACAAATGTGTCACACTAGCGTAGCTATTGCTTAGATCATGTCAGTATACCCCGCACAGTTTCCACAACTTGTTACTACTGACCTAAAAGGGTGCCCGAGATCCGGGTAGAGGATCAAAACAAGCCCAAACAAGGAACCATAATGTAAAGCAAACAAGTCAACAAAGAAAAGCAAGTAAAGGTGATCTAGCCCTAAGGTAACCCCACTTTTGAGATATCCACAACATAGTCGCCAGTTCTGTAATACGGTGGGAGAACAAACTTGGGTGTTTTACATTTTTATCGCAATTATTATAGATAGCAAGAGTCGCCACCGACTTTTCAATTATCCTATAAGTAAAGGGTGAAAAGAACAGGAAAGACCTTCGATATTATTTTCTTGAGTTCGGGGGGTAGATTATGAAAAGGGAAGGTGTTAGCACCCTTTTCATCCATAGTTATCGCTCTTAGTTGTTTGCTAGATCACTTGCTTTGCTTGAAAATGTGTTTGTGGTGGATTTTGAAAGTATTTTTGAAAAGAGCCTTCGTTTAGGCAAACTTTGTAATGATTCTTGTCTATATAAGAATGCATACAAAGTGTTGAACTTTTGAAAATATTTCATGTTTTTAAAGTGTTTGGTGTGTTTGAAAAGATGTTTATTTTGAAGATGAGCAAGCAACTAAGAACGTTTCTACCTACTCAAAAGTATTTGTTCTTTTCCTCCTTCTTTAGATGTTGCTATCTTACCATTGATTGGTAAGAAGCCTTATCTTTGGATGTAAAGGGACGGGCGTGGGTCATCGTATAGACATGATAGAAATGTTGTGAGATATCTTAGCACTTCTCTTGAGGGACTAAGATCATTTGTAAGGAAACATTCGAAGCGTCATCGAGGGACTATAATCTTTTATTTTTTTCGATTGTTTTGCTAAGACGTCTCACATGCATAACATGACAATTTTTCATAAGGCAACAAGTGGAGTTAACCCTTGAGGTGCAAGTGTGAAAGTGTTTGTATTTTATGCGTGGTTTATCTTGGAATAGGGTTTTCTAAGTATTGATTTTATCTTTCCATACAAACCCTAATTACTAGTATTTATATGAGGTGTACAATCACTTGGGGATGAGGTGTACAAATTTACAAATATGGTTTGCAATAAATTTAATTTGGTTATAATAGATAATTAGGACTTTAATTTATTGCAAACCCCATTTGTAAATTTGTACACCTCATTCCCAAGTGATTGTACACCTCATATAAATGCTAGTAATTAGGGTTTGTATGGAAAGATAAAATCAATACTTAGAAAACCCTATTCCAAGATAAACCACGCAAAAAATACAAACACTTTCACACTTGCACCTCTAGGGTTAACTCCACTTGTTGCCTTATGAAAAATTGTCATGTTATGCATGTGAGACGTCTTAGCAAAACAATCGAAAAAAATAAAAGATTATAGTCCCTCGATGACGCTTCGAATGTTTCCTTACAAATGATCTTAGTCCCTCAAGAGAAGTGCTAAGATATCTCACAACATTTCTATCATGTCTATACGATGACCCACGCCCGTCCCTTTACATCCAAAGATAAGGCTTCTTACCAATCAATGGTAAGATAGCAACATCTAAAGAAGGAGGAAAAGAACAAATACTTTTGAGTAGGTAGAAACGTTCTTAGTTGCTTGCTCATCTTCAAAATAAACATCTTTTAAAAAAACACCAAACACTTTCAAAATATGAAATATTTTCAAAAGTTCAACACTTTGTATATGTTCTTACGAAACGAGAACCATTACAAAGTTCACCTAAACGAAGGCGCCTTTTCAAAAATACTTTCAAAAACCACCACAAAGCACATTTTCAAACAAAGAAAGTGATATAGCAAGCAACTAAGAGCCCATAGATAACTATGGATGAAAAGGGTGCTAACACCTTCCCTTTTCATAATCTACCCCCCGAACTCAAGAAATAATCTCAAAGGTCTTTCCTGTTCTTTTCAGCCTTTCCTTTTTGAATAAAAGAAAAGTCGGTGGCGAATCTTTCTAACCACAACAATTATTATCAAACGCAAAACATCCCAAGTCAGTTCTCCCACTGTATCACAAGAGTACTATTCTGGACCCAGTGAAGGAGAAGATTGTTTGTGCTTGGACTGATTAGGTTAGACACCTTGGAACTTCAACAACTTACAGAGTCGAATCAACACATTTGGTATTAAAGAAATGGTTGGGTTATGGTGTTATACCCCAAAATTTTCCCTCTCACTCATCAAATATTTTCTCACAAAGATCTCTCTTGGTTCAAGACTGCACTAGGGTTGATCAACTCAAGACACCTTCTTAAGCACTGATGGTTGAAATTAGAGTTCGAAATTGCACAAGTATAATTGAACTTTAAATGCCTCATATGACTTTCATGGATCATTATGGACCCCCAAGATTACTCATGTCAATTTTCAAGCCTTGGATCACACTTTTGCTCAGTTAATTTAGTAGTTGACCTAAAAATCAATTGTATTGGAGAAAAAGTCAACTATGGCCAATTTACAGTAAAACTTCACAATTTTTTATTCACATCAACATTATAAACTCATATGTATCAATTGATCAAGTTTGGACCATAATTCCTCAAGAAATTTGATCAAATCATCAAAAGGGCAAAATGGTCAAATTTTGGGTTTTGACTGAGAAAGAGCAATTTCTGATTTTTGACCTAGCGAATGGTTAATTGGTTTGAGGCATGATATCAAGAGTTTAATTTCATCATTTTTATATAATGGAATTACCCAAAACATTGCTCAAGATCAATTGGATTGATAGTGAATTTTCAGTCAACTGATCAAAAGTCAACTGTACACTGAAAAGTCAAACTTTGACTTTTTTGCTCAAAATCAAATGTCAAAGATCCTAATTCATCAAAACATGTCAAAATATGAAACTTATTCATCAAGAAATCAAAAATTCAAGATTTCATTTTGAAAAGTCAAAGTTTTCAAACTTAGAAATTTTTCTAAGTGTTGAAAACTTCATGTTTTTTCACAACTTTGAGCTAATTTTTCACCATGATGCATGATAATTCTGAAGAAACTTTAAACATGAAAGTTGTAGATCTCCATGATATCTAAAAAATTGTTTTACACAACTTCTTCTAAAAGTGCTTGGATCTCAAGTTATTAATTCATGAAGTCATAATCTTGAAACTAAACACTTAGTGAATTTTTGTCCTAGTTTAGGCAGGATTTTGACCTAACTTCATGGAACTTTTTCATATAGTTCCAAGGGGAATTTTAAAAAGTGATTCAAAGAGGGTTTTTAGATCACATTACAAGCTTTCTAAAATGTTTAATAACTCCTTGAGATCATTCTTGA
Source organism: Vicia faba (assembly GCA_948472305.1). NCBI lineage: Eukaryota > Viridiplantae > Streptophyta > Magnoliopsida > Fabales > Fabaceae > Vicia > Vicia faba. The sequence continues at coordinate 1,396,126,744 of OX451738.1, read as the reverse complement.
GTAGGGAGAATCGAAGAGAGGAAGTTAGGGTTTTCAAGCTTGAATTACAAGTCATTTTTGATGAACACATGAACCAAATCCATACTAGGCTGCATAGTATTTTCTTTGTAGGACTCAAACTTGTTTGTCACTCCATAACTAAATGTTTACATAGCTGTTATAGCTTTGATCCAAGCAATTGAGATATTGTCCAAGTTGCATTTCCATTAATGGCACAAAGTTAACATTGTCATTCTTGTAAAGCAAGCTTTTTGCATAAAGTCCATTCTTGAGCCTCTAACTTGTTCCCTCTGATCACACTCCATCCACAAAGTCAGAAGAAAGTATGTTTAAAGAATTACCACTCTATCTTATCAAGTACACAAGGCTTTGAAACTTGAATTTCTCAAAAATCACATGTTATGCATAAACTTGTGATTTTTAGTTCTGATCAACAACAAGTCTCCAAACTTGTTTCTTATAAATAGAGTCACTATTTGTGAGCTAGGAAACGGCCTTAAGCACCCTAAAACACTCCCAAAGTCCCTCTAGCCAGAAATTGCATAAAAATCTTTATTGATACACAGTTCTGACCTTAAACTTGTATCTCTCATTTCCCTCGTGTGTTTTCCCTCAAATTCATTCCTAAAGCTTCCATACATCAAATACAAACCATCCCTGACCCTGTTTCATAATTGTAACTCCATCTTCATCATCCTCCATAACCAAAAACAGAGGTATGCAACTTGACTTCTCTAGACCATTTTAGTCATCCATTGCTCAAGCTAATCATTGCATTAGCTTCTTGGGAACTTGAGGAAGCTAACCTGATCATTGCAGCACCTTGAATCAAGCCCATTTGCATTTCACGATTTCCAGTTTTGAGGTATTTTTTTTAAACTTATATCTTTATATTTAGGCATTGTTAGGCTTGCATTTGTGAAGATAAAATATATACATCATTGCCCTGAAACTATACATGTCCATAGATTTCATTTATTTTGATTAAGCTAGGAGAATTTTGAGTTTGAACTTTCTGAAATATTTAGGTCATAATTTAGTACTTTTAGAAATTCTCATTCATCTTTGATTTATAGCTTATGATATTTATATGGTTGGATTCGTGTGGAAAAATAGAGCAACTTTCATGTTTGCATCTTTCATTTTTGTTGAGAAATGAGCAAGTTACACATCCTTTGGTTGGAGGTTGAAGATAAAGTACAATCAGGGCACATTTTATGTTATGTATTTATCATTTCATACAAGTTAACGGATGTATCACCACCCCAGTGGTTAAAGCGTGCACCTGTCACTTTAACGTCTTGGGTTCAAGCCCCAACGTGACTTTTTTTTCTTCCATTTTTTCCATTTTTTTCCATTTTTGAATTTTTTTTGCAGCGCCTGGGCCTCCTCTTGTTGGGCCTGACTTTTTTCTCACAATACCCCATGTTTCATTAATCCACCTCCCTGACTTATTTTAATTTTAATTTATTATTTTACTTTTATCTTTTATTTATTATTATTATTATTATTAATAATATTATTATTATTATTATTATTATTATTATTATTATTATTATTTTCATTAATCATGAAAAATCCAAAAATATTTTATTTATTATTTACACTTTTTTATTTTATTTTCTTATAATACAAAAATACTTAAAACATTTTATTTTAACAAATTAATTTCCTTTTTAATAATCAGTATTTAAACTTAAGTTTAAATTATTATATTATTTACTTGTAAATTAAAATTCACTTAGAATTTAGATTTCTCTTAATTAATTAATTTTCTCATTTTATTTTTATTAATTTAAAACCACTTTCTTAAAAAACCCTAAAAATCATTTTTTTAACTTAATTTCTTTCTTAATTAGTTTAAACTTAATTTTGTTTAATTTTCATTAATCATTTTCTTTAATTTGATCAAGACTAAACCCTTTCATAAAACAACAAAAAAATCATTTTCTTTTTTACATTTGTATTTTTGCATTTTATCCTTATTTTGTACATTTATTCAAATTTAATATGGTTGTAATATTTATTTAGATTTAAATTCTTGTAATATTCCCATTTTTGTAGTTTGTGTATCCCTCCCCTTAATGATGTAATATCCTAGTAATTTTAAATTCCGCAATTTATCACTTTATACACAAATGCTAGTAATTAGGTTTTTTGTATGGAAAGATTGATAACACCGAATCAAAATATGTTTCTGACTCGAATATCACATGTTTTCCTTAGTTTTATTATTGTTTTTCTAGTATTATGCCCTTGTTTCCTTTCTTTTCAGGTCACATGTCCTTTCATAGCCTTCAGAGAAGAAACGAGCGAAAACGCCAGAAAAATAGGGTTTTTCCAAGAAAATACACACATGGCGTCCAGCTCCGCGCCGGCTACAGGGAACGCGCTGACATGGCGCACTTTCACCCAGGGGCCAACTGCCACGTTCCCACGATCTCTCCATTTTCACTCACCGCGCCCGCGGGGAGGATGGCCGCGCACGCGGCCTTCACAAACCATTTCCCGCTCAGAAGGAGTTGAGGGGCATGCTCGTCTTTACAGACTTTCAGGATCTTCTATAAATAGCAAGTTCATTTCATTTTCGTTTTCATCCAAACTTAGATGAAAACTTAGATCCAGTCAAGTTACTGCTTAGGCATATATTACTACTTTGTGAAGTGATAATCTTCTCACATCGGGAAGTTATCACACTTGAGTGTGCGAGTTTGTATTCAAGTTTGGAGCACTTTGGTTGAAGTTTATCATACTATCTTTTACATTTCCACGACTTGTATCAGATTCAAGCCTCCGATTGGAGCAAGGTTCTAATTTAATTGCTTTCATTTATTTTATGCTCTTACCATAGTCTGCATGTTTTATAGACTCTAAATGCTCTTACCATAGTCTACACGTTTTATAGACTCTAAATGCTCTTACCATAGTCTACACGTTTTATAGACTCTAAACGCTCTTACCATAGTCTACACGTTTTATAGACTTTAAACGCTCTTATCATAGTCTACATGTTTTATAGACTTTAAATGCTTACCATGTCTAGCTAAATTTATTAGGGTTAGAATGTAAGGATCGAATCATAACTATGTTCTGCACGCGATGCTAATAGAAATACCTTTGGGATGTGTTAGTTTTTAATACTGGTTTAAATGTGTTTAAAAGTTTATGGGTAAGATCGAAAGCCGTCCATACTTGAGATTAAGCCAGATTAGTTCTTGACCAAACGAAAAGAGCGAAAGCAGTTCGTTTGGTTAAGTAGGATTACTTGATATAATTTTAGAAAATGATTTTGAAACTATTTGCGGACGCGTTTGTGGGATTAAAATTTGATTCTTGGTCAAAATCCAAGGATCTCTTTAAGTTAAGTTTTCCAAATTAAAACACTTTTTTACTAAGTCAAAATAACTTGTTTTTTAAAAATAAGTTTACTTCTTTAACGCGTTAGGCACCCTTTATAAGTGACAATAAAGGAATTTAATTTAAAGAGTAAACTCGGTTCTTAGTATGCGAAAGCTACAAGTTCCTGTTAAACAGTTCTTTGCTATAAATGGAAAATATTGCCCAAAAGTAAATACTATACATGCATGCTAGGACACTGTCTGATCTCGTGATTTACATTCGACCCCGTTTGTTTTATCTCTTTAATTTTATTCGCTTTTATTTCCCTGTACTGAACTCAATCCCTTACTGACCTGCCTTAGATAAACACCTTAACAATAGAGTCGATAGATTGACAATTGGTCTTTGTGGTTCGATAATCTTATAAATTACTTAGATAGGTTGTGCACTTGCAGTTATAATTTAGACTATATAGTAAAAGCCCATCAAGTTTTTGGCGCCATTGTCGGGGACCAACTTTGCCAAATTTCGTATCCTTTTTGTTATCCCGTTTAGACTAAGGCTACTTATTTAGCCGGTAGATGCGTAGAAATCGTAGCACCGGTAACCTTATAGATCCTTTAATAGAACCTGAACGTTTCGCTCGAGCCCGTCTCTTTATACGAAAGTTGAAGAAAACTATGGCCGAAGACCTTAATCAAAGACCGCTTAAGGAATTTGCCCAACCATCTAACGAGGAACCTAGTTCTAGTATAGTAAATCCAGCTATAACAACTAACAACTTCGAACTAAAACCCTCGCTATTACAATTAGTTCAACAAAACTAATTTGCTGGTCTCGCTACCGAGAACCCGAATCAACACTTGAAGGCATTTATCCAATTAGCCGACACCCTCAAAGCAAATGGTGCCACATCTGAAGTAATACGCCTAAGATTGTTTCCATTCTCTCTAAGAGGGAAAGCTCACAATTGGTTAGATTCCCTCCCTGCCAATTCGATAACAACTTGGGAGGACCTTAGAAGAGTGTTCCTTGCCAGGTATTTTCCCCCTAGCAAAACCGCTATTCTTAGAAACCTGATCACTAGATTCACCCAAAACCAGGGAGAATCTCTATTTGAAGCTTGGGAAAGATATAAAGACCTTTTAAGAGCTTGTCCACACCATGGCCTAGAGTAATGGTTGATCATTTACACCTTCTATAATGGACTCCATTATAATACTAAAATGTCTATCGACGCCGCCGCAGGTGGTGCGCTGATGAACAAACCTTACCCTGAAGCTTGTGCCCTGATCGAAGATATGGACTAAAACCATTAGCAATGAGGGGCGAAACGAGCGACAGTGGAGAAGAAGGAGACCCAAGGAGGGGTGCATGAGATAAGTAGCATGAACATGATGCAACTAAAATGGACGCCCTAGCCTTAAGAGTAGATAACATATCCCAAAACCCTGCCACAGTAGCTGCACTCCACTCGGAATGCGAACTATGTGGAACCCAAGGACATCCAACTTCAGATTGTTACCTATTGAATGAGTCTAGCTCAGAACAAGTCAATTACACCCAAGGAAACCCGTTCTCGAACACCTATAACCCTGGATGGAGGAATCACCCGAATTTTTCCTATAAAAACAACAATCCAATCCAACATCCTGGAACACCCAGACCGCAAGGTTTTCAACCTCAAAAATCAAACCAACCTATGCAAGCTGTGCCACCAAGACCAAATCTTAGGGAAACCCTAGATACTTTTATCGCAACCCAGACTCAGCAAAACAAAGAATTTATGAACCAAAATGCCCATACAACCGAACTAGTAACACAACTAGAAACTAAGTTTGACCAAATGATAACCCATCATAAGATGCTCGAGACTCAGATATCACAAGTAGCTCAAACACAAGCCATGCAAACCACATTTGGAGGACAATTCCCTGGAAAAACTCAACCTAATCCTAAAGGACAAGCGAATGCTATCACTCTAAGAAGTGGAACCGCTTATGATGGACCAAAACTTCCAACGATGTGTGTAGCCGAAAAACCAAAAAAAGATAACATACCTGAGGACCAAGTAGAGAAACCAGAGGAACCAAGAACCCAACAGAACCAGGTGGAAGAATCGAAAGATAAAACTTATACACCACCTCCACCCTATAAACCTCCAATACCATACCCACAAAGACTTAAACAAACCAAGATAGAAAGCCAATACCAAAAATTCATCAAAGTAATAGAGAAACTCCATGTAGAGATTCCCTTTACCGAAGTGATTGCCCAAATACCATCATATGCTAAATTCTTAAAAGACATCCTGTCAAACAAACGCAGACTTGACGATCCTAAACCCCTAGAATGTCATTCCATCTCTGAAAATAAACTTGCAAAAAAGGACAAAGATCCTGGAAGTTTTTCTATTCCTTGCATCCTAGGAAATCATATGATCGACAAAGATTTCTTAGACCTAGGAGCAAGCGTAAGCTTAATGCCTTTCACAGTCTGCAAGAGGTTAAACTTAGGAGAACTACAACCAACCAAAATGTATTTACAACTAGCTGATAGATCTGTCAAGTACCCCACAGGGATATTAGAGGATATACCAGTTAGAATAGGTCAGTTGTATATCCCAACCGATTTCATGGTAATGGATATTAAAGAAGATGACGAAATCCCGATTCTCTTAGGAAGACCATTCTTGTCAATTGCCGAAGCTATAATCGACGTTAAGAAAGGAAAACTTACCTTCTAAGTAGGAGATGAAAAGGTAGAATTTATCCTCTCTAAATTCCTTATGGAACCTGTGATAGGAGATGCATGTTATGCAATCGAAATTATTGATGAATGCGTAAACGAACTTGAGCAAGATGAATCCTTAATTAAACTACCACCAAGACCCATTCTAGAGGATGATGGATATAAAGAACCTTACATTGATGACAACCTCTTTGAATGTTTAGCTCTTACACCCGATCCTATGCCGTGTCTTAAAAAGCCATCTCTAGAACTCAAAGAACTACCCAAGAATCTAAGATATGAGTTTTTGGATGAATAGATGAATCGCCCAATTTTAATTAATGCCACTCTAGGCCAAAACGAAACAAATCAACTCTTAGATACCTTGCGAAGATACCCTTCAGCATTAGGATATAAAATATCTGACTTGAAAGGGATAAGCCCGTCCGTATGCATGCATCGGATCATGCTAGAAGAAAATTCGAAACCCTCTAGAGAGCATCAGAGAAGAATAAATCCTATTATGAGTGATGTAGTTAAGAAAGAAGTTCTTAAGTTACTGGAAGCTGGTATAATATATCAGATATCGGATAGTGAGTGGGTAAGTCCTGTACATGTAGTGCCAAAGAAAGGAGGCATCACGGTTGTTGAAAATGATAAGGGAGACAAAGTAGCAAAACAAACAGAAGGAGGATGGCGTATGTGCATCGGTTACAGAAAGCTAAATAAGGCGACTAGGAAAGATCATTTCCCACTTCCATTTATAGATCAGATGCTCGAACGTCTAGCTAGGCATTCGTATTTCTGTTATCTAGATGGATATTCCGGATTTTTCCAAATCCCTATTCACCCAGAGGACCAAGAAAAAACTACATTCACCTGTCCTTATGGAACATTTTCCTATAGGCGGATGCCCTTTGGACTCTGTAATGCACCTTCCACCTTCCAACGTTGTATGGTGTCGATTTTCGCGGACTATCTCGACGAAATTATGGAAGTATTCATGGATGATTTTTCTATATGTGGATTCGATTTCAAAAATTGTCTCTCGAACCTTGAGAAAATCTTAGAAAGATGTGTGGAAGTGAACCTTGTGTTGAATTGGGAGAAGTGTCACTTTATGGTCAACGAAGGAATAATTTTAGGGCATATCATCTTCGAGAGAGGGATAGAAGTTGACAAAGCCAAAATAGAAGTTATAGAGAACCTCAACCCACCTAAAACCGTTAGGGAAGTACAAAGATTTCTAGGACATGCTGGATTCTACCGACGCTTTATAAAAGACTTTTCCAAAATAACAAAACCCTTAACTAACCTTCTTATTAAAGATGCTGAATTTGAATTTAATGAAAAGTGTCTTGAAGCCTTCAACATTCTAAAACAAGCGCTGATTTCAGCTCTTGTCATTCAACCCCCTGACTGGGAGCAACCATTTGAAATCATGTGTGATGCTAGTGACTATGCAGTTGGGGCTGTCTTAGGGCAAAGAAAAGACAAGAAATTACATGTCATTTACTATGCCAGTAGAACCCTAAATACCGCCCAACTTAACTACACAACTATAGAGAAGGAATTGCTAGATGTAGTATTCGCAATCGATAAGTTCCGATCTTATTTAGTAGGAGATAAGATTGTAGTTTATACTGATCACGCAGCAATCCAATATCTATTAAATAAAAAAGACGCTAAGCCGAGATTGCTCAGGTGGATTCTCTTACTCCAAGAATTTGACTTAGGCATTAAGGATAAGAGAGGCACTGAGAATTTAGTAGCCGATCATCTATCTAGGCTAGAACATTTGAAACTAGATCTAATACCAATAGACGATCACTTCACTTACGATGGACTAATAGCTAGGATAAACACAATGAGCGAGGATGACTCTGAAACCTATAAAGAATTTAAACCGGAAAAGTCTCAATGATAAGAAACGTACCTTGGTACGCAGACATTGTGAACTATCTAGCTACTGACATCATACCCCCATACTTAAGTTTTCAACAAAAGAAAAAGTTCTTCAATGACATCAAAAGCTTTTATTGGGATGAACCACTCTTGTTCAAAAGAGGAATAAACAACATCTTTAGATGATGTGTTCCAGAGGAGGAAGTGGAAAGCGTCATCAAACATTGTCATGTCGCGCCTTATGGTGGACACGCAAGCACATCAAAGACATGTGCCAAAATCTTTCAAGCAGGCCTTTACTGGCCAACTTTATGGTGAGATGTCCATACTTACATCACCAAGTGTGACCGGTGTCAACACACTGGGAACATTTCAAGGCATGACGAAATGCCATTAAGAAATATTCAAGAGGTAGAACTCTTTGACGTATGGAGTATAGATTTCATGAGGCCTTTTCCATCATCAATGGGAAATAAATATATTCTTGTGGCAGTTGACTATGTGTCCAAGTGGATAGAAGCAATAGCGGCCCCCACAAACGACACGAGAGTAGTGATCAAATTGTTCAAGAACATTATATTCCCTAGATTTGGAACACCCCGTCTAGTCATAAGTGATGGAGGATCACACTTTATATCCAAGATATTCAATAAAATTTTAAACAAATACGGAGTCAAACATAGAGTAGCAACACCATATCACCCTCAAACCAGTGGCCAAGTGGAGGTATCGAATAGGGAAATCAAGTAAATCCTAGAAAAAACCGTGTCAATATCCAGAAAGGATTGGTCTGGAAAGCTGAAAGATGCACTTTGGGCCTATAGAATAGCTTACAAAACCCCTATTGGAACTACCCCATATCAATTGGTCTATGGAAATTCCTGCCACTTACCTTTCGAGTTAGAACACGAAGCCTATTGGGCTATAAAATCCTTGAATTTAGACTACCTAAGAGCTGGAGAGAAACGAATTATGGACATACATAAGTTGGAAGAACTCCGCCTAAATGCTTATGAGAATGCCATCATCTATAAAGAAAGAACAAAGATATGGCACGACAAGAAAATTACTAAGAAACAATTCAATGTAGGCGATCCTGTTCTTCTGTTTAATTCCAGATTACGACTTTTTCCTGGCAAGCTACGTTCAAGATGGACAGGTCCATTCGAGGTATCAAAAGTGTTAGTATCAGGAGCTGTAGAAATCAAGAATAACTCAAGCGCTCCTTTCGTGGTAAATGGACAACGACTGAAGTTGTATAGAGGAGGTGACCTGCCTATTGACTACTCTAGTCAGACTCTGATAGACCCACCAATCCCAACGTGAAAAGTGAGATCTTATCGTCAAGCTAACGACGTTAAACAAAGTGCTGTGTGGGAGGCAACCCACGATCTTTTTTCTTTATTTTTAATTTTTAAATTTTAATTAAATTTGTAATTTTGGACTGACTCATCTATCTTTTCCAGGACCAAGTGCTCTTATATCACCTTTTTCAGATGGATTTAATTGATGCACTCGATGTCATCTTCAGAGACGACGCTCAGAGGGAGAGATTTGCTACATTGTCTGCCCGACCGATGCTTCCGACTAGATACCCTGATTCTGCTTGCATGGATGCACTAGGCATTGAGGCTAATATCCGTTATCTGTGCCATCGGGTCAGTTGGGATGCATATGCTGACGAGATCCATGTGACCTACAGGAACCTCACCTTGGAGTTCCTCAGCTCACTGGAGTATGAGCCCTATGTTGGCACCAGAGAAGACCGTGGGCGGATTAGTTTTCGCATGTTTGGAGCAGAGTATGCTTTTACTTTGAGACAGTTTGGAGATCTGCTTGGATTCGAGACTGCACTTACTGCCATCCCTGAGCTTCCTCTAGGGTATTTCATGAGCAGTGTTATAGAAAGATTATGGAGAGCTATTACCGACAGGGGCAGCCTCGACCCATCTGAGCAACTGTCTAAGAGGATTCATAATCCAACTTTCAGGTACTTTGAGATGATTCTTTGTCATACCTTCTTCAGGAGGAGCTATTGCGATCATTTAGTGACTGTAGAGGAGATACTATTTTTATATTGCACTAGTCAGTCGCGTCCCATTGCGAGTGGAGCTTTCTTGATAGAAAGTCTAGATATGGCTGCATCATCCTCTGAGGGATACTTGCACGCTGGTGGGAATGTGACGCTGATTGCATCTACTCTCGGCTTGGATAGCCAGTTACTCTGCCTGACACCATACTGTGGTAGTACACGCATCGACATTAACTTCTGCTTAGACCATGGCCTTATGCGCCGAGCTTCTTTTCATCCATATCAGTACAGGCTCCTTATTGACGATCATACTGTCTACTATTTCACCCTACCTAATCCACGGATGACTTGCGTCTCCAACCGGGCAAACTAGAACTACACTTTAGAGGGTTGAGGCGAGACAGTTATAGACATCACTGACCTACCAGAGCCAGAGTATTCACCAGAGTCAGAGCCAGAGTCAGACGACCCGATCATTGAGGATCCGGTTACAGAGAATCCTACTCCAGAGTACACGCCTGCACCTGAGGTTGAGCATATAGTTGTTTATACTAATAACTTGACCTTACAGGAGCTCGACATGAGAGCGCAGATGGCAGCCATGAGAGCTGAGATGGCTACACTTCACTAGGAGGTGGCTGATCTCACCCTACAGGTAGAGCTAGATGGTGCCACATATGCTGGCGAGATCGACGATTTGACATACGAGATTGCTGAGCTCAGACGCCAGGTGGCTGAGCTGCGAGGACGTGACTTTGCTGATATCTAATCATGAGACGTCCACCATTGCTATTATTATTATACTATTTTTATTTTATTTCTCAGACTTACTTTTTCTGTTTTTCAGTTCAGTTGCACTTCGTACTCACTTACATTTACATATATATTGTGTGTTTATTTTATGTTCTCTTAACTTGTTTTATTTTATTTTGCAAAAATTAGAAAATAAAATGTATGTGTATGATATACAAACATATATATATATATATATATATATATATATATATATATATATATATATATATATATATATATATATATATATATATATATATATATATATATATATATATATATATATATATATTCACCTTAAAACGCTAGGTACACCCCAAGTGACAAGAGCAAGCCACCATTTTTTGAAGCCCAATTGCCCAAAGAACAAAATCCGGCCCGCGGACCTCCAATGGTAATAAACGGCTACTTTTCGGAAAACTCACCATTTACTCCATTTTTTCCTATTTAAACCCCATTTTCTTCCTCATTTTACCCACATTTTCATACCTTACCTTCCATAATTTCTCCACTTCAACTAATTCTCTACTATATTTCTTTTCCCACTACAAACCTTCCAAATCTATAAAAATCACTATTTTATTCCTCCACCATACTATTTTTCTTTCTCCAAATCGTTCAAAACAATCAAAATGGACTTCAATGGGTATGTTCTTCGAAGCGGCAAATCGGGATCCACACAAAGGAAGCTGCTCGAAAAGCTACAGTCTACGACAATTTACTCAACCAGGTATATTGACGAAGACTGTCTCTACACTTTAGGTATTTATCATAGTGTTTTTCATTTATTAGATAAAATAGGCATGCATAATATTTTCTCCGCAAAAGAACCTACCTACCCAAGGTTGACATATGAGTTTTTAAGTTCACTTATTTATAATGTCACACCTAACACTGCTAGTACCGTAGGTGGGCTACAATTTAGAATATTTAACCGTGAATATAGTTACTCCACCGACGGTTTAGCTGAGTTGTTAGGGATGCCTTTTGAGGAAGGTGTTATTTGTGAAGCACCCTTGGATACGGAATGGACAACCGCTGGCTATGCTTTATGGCAAAAACTTATAAACCAAGAAGCAAATTCTTTTGATGGCCTGCTAGACTCGAGTGTCCATAATCCGGCCATCCGTGTCTTCCAATACCTTTTAGCATCCACCATCTTTGCTCGGGAAAACCCGAACAAGGTGAATGCTAAAGAGTTAATTATTATGCAAGCATGCCTCACCGGCACCAAAATTAAGTCGTTGCCCTTTATGATTGCTCACATGAGCTATGTCCGAAAAAAGGGGGCACCGATTTCTTTTAGTGGCCTGGTTACTACTATCGCTCGTGCCCTTGGCTTGGCCACCAAGCTTGCTACTTTAGAGCCACTTCCTCCTCGTACTGCAGGCTTAAAATTTTTGAAAGATATGCGCCTTTGTAAAGCGAGAAGGGAAGGTGGCTATTACCTTATGATTGGTAATGCTGTTGTACCAAGTGTTGTCCTCCCCTGTACCCGTCACACTGACGTTAGATTGGAGCATAACTAGACCTATGATTAAAGCGCTCCCGCTTCCACTGGTCCGTTACCTCTGAATGTTCCTTTAGAGGAGGGGAACAACACTGATGATGAGTATGACTTTCAAACAGAGTCACCTCCTCGATTTTCACCATCACACACTGCACCATCTTCTTCTAACCCTCCTGCAGGTACCGTCCCGAGCTTCCATGTCACTGAGGACATGTGTAGAGGGCATATGGCTAGAGAGGAGAGGCGTGATGCCCTCCTTTCTACGATCCAGCAACAGGTTGCCGACAACATGGCTTTCATGCAGGCGTCTCAAATTCAAAATGCCCGCTCTCTGACTACCATCATGGAAAGTCAATTGGCTTTCCAGAACCAACAGCACCGTCAGCAGACTAGCTTCGCTACTCACTTCCAATTAATGGAGGCCACACAAGGCACATTGATTGGTCGGACTAGGGAGCTACAAGCTACAAATGCTGCTCTCACTGAGCGCATGGCACAATTTAGCCTCGATAGAGATTGCCGCTGTCGTAGTCGTAGCCGTCATTCCGGACGTTCACCTCAGGATGGCGAGGGTACTAGTGGACCTCACTAGTTTTACCAGGTATCTCCTACCTAGACTTGTTTAGGAACATTGGGGACAATGTCCAATTCAAGTGTGGGAGGAGCATTTTATCGCTTTTATTTCCTTTTCGTTATTTCTTTTTCCGTTATTTCCCTTTTCAGTACTTTATTTTTCAGTATCTTTTAGTAGTTTAGCCGTTAAATAAAATACATGTGATTGACGAGTCATTTTGCGCAGTGTATCCTTAAGTTCTCCACCACTTCCTAGCCTTGAGAAATTTTTTTGCTAAAAATGAATACAACATGTTTTTAGTTTTTTTTGAGCCATAAGTAAAGTTTTTAGGTTTAGGATAGAGTGTGATTAGTCTTAGGTACCCTTTTTGAAAAATCAACATCGTCTTTTACACCATAGACCTTGTAAATATTAGAGTTAATTCCATCTTCTCCCCATGCTATGATTTTAATTTTACAAAACGGGTCCTAAGTAGTTTATTCTCGTAGTCGGTTCCGGCCTAAGCATGCGCTACGTATAGGATCGATGAAAATAAGTGAATGATCTTTTTGCCTTGGAATATATATATATATATATATATATATATATATATATATATATATATATATATATATATATATATATATATATATATATATATATATATATATATATATATATATATATATGTAAGCAAAAATGTATGGTTACGACCATGAATTGGGTGATCCTCACACAACCATTTAATTCCACTGGTCGCGAACATCCACAAAAAATAAAAAGTGAAAAATAATAATAAAAGGCATTACCCATTATGGCTGGTTCAGAGGTATCTAGTGCTGAACTCGGTAGGGCAGATTACGATCTGATCCCCCACAGCTATAATTGGGTAATAATGGGATTACACCAATTCTTGTACCAGAATCCCATTGCAAAGATCAGAATCACTAACCGGTCACTACACTATGAGTATGTACGGATAACGTGCTTAATGTGATTACACCTGAATGAAAAGGACCTTACCTATAAGAGAAGTCTTAGCATAGTGGGAGTAATAGGATTTGACTTGTGTAGGAATAAGGTTTATGTCCGCATTCTACGGTAAAGTGTCACTTCGATGTTCTTAGTTCAAATAATTTGTACATGTAGAACACACTGTCACTTGAACCTTACTGCTTTAGCTCGATAACTAGAAAAAACACTTGTATCCCTTTGACTACTTCTGAGAGTTTTGCATGAGGACAACAAAAGGTTTAAGTGTGGGAGAATTTGATAACACTGAATCGCACTATGTTTCTGACTCGAATATCACATGTTTTCCTTAGTTTTATTATTGTTTTTCTAGTATTATGCCCTTGTTTCCTTTGTTTTCAGGTCACATGACCTTTCAGAGCCTTCAGAGAAGAAACGAGCGAAAACGCCAGAAAAATAGGGTTTTTCCAAGAAAATACACACATGGCGTCCAACTCCACGCCATCTACAGGGAACGCGCTGACATGGTGCACTTTCACCCAGGGGCCAACTGCCACGTTCCCACGATCTCTCCATTTCACTCACCGCGCCCGCGGGGAGGGTGGCCGCGCCCACCGCCTTCATAAACCATTTCCCGCTTAGAAGGAGTTGAGGGGCATGCTCGTCTTTACAGAGTTTCAGGATCTTCTATAAATAGCAAGTTCATTTCATTTTCGTTTTCATCCAAACTTAGATGCAAACTTAGATCCAGTCAAGTTACTGCTTAGGCATATATTACTACGTTGTAAAGTGATAATCTTCTCACATCGGGAAGTTATCACACTTGAGTGTGCGAGTTTGTATTCAAGTTTGGAGCACCTTGGTTGAAGTTTATCATACTATCTTTTACATTTCCACAACTTGTATCAGATTCAAGCCTCCGATTGGAGCAAGGTTCTAATTTAATTGCTTTCATTTATTTTATGCTCTTACCATAGTCTGCACGTTTTATAGACTCTAAATGCTCTTACCATAGTCTACACGTTTTATAGACTCTAAATGCTCTTACCATAGTCTATACGTTTTATAGACTCTAAACGCTCTTACCATAGTCTACACGTTTTATAGACTTTAAACGCTCTTATCATAGTCTACATGTTTTATAGACTTTAAATGCTTACCATGTATAGCTAAATTTATTAGGGTTAGAATGTAAGGATCGAATCATAACTATGTTCTGCAAGCCATGCTAATAGAAATACCTTTGGGATGTTTTAGTTTTTAATACTGGTTTAAATGTGTTTAAAAGTTTATGGGTAAGATCGAAAGCCGTCCATACTTGAGATTAAGCCAGATTAGTTCTTGACCAAACGAAAAGAGCGAAAGTAGTTCGTTTGGTTAAGTAGGCTTACTTGATATAATTTTAGAAAACGATTTTGAAACTATTTGCGGACGCGTTTGTGGGATTAAAATCTGATTCTTGGTCAAAAGCCAAGGATATCTTTAAGTTAAGTTTTCCAAATTAAAACACTTTTTCACTAAGTCAAAATAACATGTTTCTTAAAAATAGGTTTACTTCTTTAACGCGTTAGGCACCCTTTATAAGTGACAATAAAGGAATTTAATTTAAAGAGTAAACTCGGTTCTTAGTATGCTCAAGCTATAAGTTCCTGTTAAACAGCTCTTTGCTATAAATTGAAAATATTGCCCAAAAGTAAATACTATACATGCATGCTAGGACACTGTCTGATCTCGTGATTTACATTCGATCCCGTTTGTTTTATCTCTTTAATTTTATTCGCTTTTATTTCCCTGTACTGAACTCAATCCCTTACTGATCTTCCTTAGATAAACACCTTAACGATAGAGTTGATAGATTGACAATTGGTCTCTGTGGTTCGATAATCTTATATATTACTTCGATAGGTTGTGCACTTGAAGTTTTAATTTAGACTATACAGTAAAAGCCCATCAAAGACTAAAACCAATCAGTAGCAAACCCTAATCAAAGACAAATCAAGCATGAAAATCAACATAGTTGCACACAAGCACCCCTAGGGTAAATCCACTTGGTTGCCTTACAAAAATGGCCATATTATGCATGTGAGGTATCTTAGCAAAGACAAGCAAAAAATAAGATCATAGTTCCTCGATGAAGCTATCAAAAGTTGCCTATCAAAATGATCTTAGTCCCTAAAGAAAAATGCTAAGGTATCTTACAACATTGCTAATCATGGTTATACGATGACCCACGCTCGTCCCGCTTACATCCAAAGATATGGTTACTTACCAAATCAATGGTAAGATAACAATGAACAAGGAAAAAGGAAATGAACATGAAAGACTTTTGAGTAGGTAGAATGTTCTTAGTTACTTGTTCCATTTCAAAACAAAAACATCCTTGTTATTTTCAAAACGAACACCTACACTTTCAAAACACCTTTCAAACTTGAAAACATTTTCAAAAGATCAACACCTTTGTATACATTCTTACGAACGAGAATCATTACAAAAGTTTGCTTAAACAATGACCTCTTTTCAAAAATACTTTCAAAAACCACACAAAGCACATTTTCAAACAAAAGCAAGTGATCTAGCAAGTAACTAAGAGCCCATGGAAAACCATGCATGAAAAGGGTGCTAATACCTTCCCTTTTCATAATCTACCCCCCAAACTCAAGAAACAATCTCAAAGGTCTTTCCTGTGCTTTTTCACCTTTCCTTTTGGATAAAAGAAAAGTCGGTGGTGACTCTTTCTAAACCGCAACATTTACAATCAAATGCAAAACA
This sequence comes from Vicia faba, assembly GCA_948472305.1. Lineage (NCBI taxonomy): Eukaryota > Viridiplantae > Streptophyta > Magnoliopsida > Fabales > Fabaceae > Vicia > Vicia faba. The sequence continues at coordinate 1,396,110,139 of OX451738.1, read as the reverse complement.
CCCATGTCAGTTCTCCAACTGTATCATGGAACTGGCGACTCTGCTGGGGAGAATTCTAAAAGTGGGGTTACCTTAGGGTTAGATCACATTTACTTGATTTCTTTGTTTAACTTGTATGCTTTAGATTATGGTTCTTTGCTTGGGTTTTAATCCTCTACTCGGATTTGGGATACCTTATAGGCAAGTAGCAATACGTTGTGGAAATTGTGTGGTGTATACCGACATGGTCTAAGCAATAGCTACGTTAGTGCGATATATTTGTGGGTACCGGTAGACCTTGAGTAGTCAAGGAGAATACGGGGCCGCTGAGTGATGTCATGAAGCACTAATGAACTTTTAGAACCTTTACTTGACCAACATGGCCATTAGGACGTAGTGAGATGACCGACTTTGGTGCAGTCCGAAGTTGGTAGATACTCGATACTACACTCATTGAGGTTTGATTTTTGGGATATTTTGGTCGCCATAAAAGAGGCTTAAGATGAAAAAATGCCCAAGGAAACAAACCATTGATATTGAGCTCCTTAGAACCCGGTTACTATGACTAGGAAAGGTTTGAGCCAACTAAACTTCAAGAGGGTACTTACCTATGAGACTCCATGCTAGCCTAAAACTAAGGACTTGTTTCCTTTGGTTGTATATATATACTTGTACATAACATGATAAACATCATAACATCATACTCACATTCACTAACCATTTCAAGGATCTTGGGATTTATCTTTGTTCTGTTTTATAGGACATGGATTCTATTTGCAGAAAAACTATTCAAGTCAATCTTGTATGGATCCCTCCTCAACTTAAAGAGCTAGCATCAAGGATTCCTGAAAACTCTCCATTTACCGAAATACATGGTTGCCTACTAAACTTGGTTACCTCCAACACTGATGAAGACGTGATAAAGGTGCTCTTCCAATTCATTGATCCTTTACACCTTTACTTCACATTTCCTGATTATCAACTTGTGCAAACTTTGGAAGAATTCTCCCAACTCTTGAGGATTCCCATTCTCAATCAACTACCTTTCAACGGTACGGAAAGAGATCCAAAGCCAGAAGATATTGCTCAAGCTCTACACTTGCAATCATCTGATATCATAACTAATTGGGAAACAAGGAGTAGTGTCAAGGGTTTCCTAGAAAAGTTCTTGTTTGAGAAAGCCCAAAACCGTTGGAACTCTTTGGATTTGCAAGCTTTTGAGAAAATTGTGGCTCTCCTCATCTATGGGATGGTTTTGTTTCCAAATCCTGACCAACTCATAGATGTGAACGCCGTCAAAACCTTCATGTCTCGTAACCGGTGCCTACTTTGCTAGGGGACATCCTACATTCCTTTCACACTCGCACTATGAGGAAAAGAGGTATCCCTATGTGTTGTACTCCTCTTTTGGTAAGATGGTTTATTTCTCATATTCCCCAATCTGTACTAAAGAACGAGCAAGGTTCAAGGTGGTCACGTAGGTTGATGACACTCAAACATTCAGACATTCATTGGTGTTCCCGATCTATAGAGAATGTTACTATTGTCGACCGTTGTTGAGAATTCCCTAATGTCCCTTTACTTGGCATTAGAGGAGGTATCACCTACAACCCCTGCTTAGCCTTAAGACAGTTTGGTTACACCCGAAGGGATGGCCCACATGAGATGCTCATTCAAGGTTTGGTATTTGACTACGAGAACGACGATCAAGGTCATCGCCAGAGATTTATCCGAGCTTGGAGGATGTTGAACAAGGTAGATAGCAAGACATTGGGGCATAAGAATTCCATCCCTCTTGAGGCTTACCTCAAATGGGTACGAGCTCATGCTCAAAGTCTTATAATGCCTTACGCCTCTATTCTCCCAGTGATCATAGAGCCCGTTGTGAAAGGAGATGTTCCCTACACTATCCTGCATCCTGACATGCCCACTTCTCTTGAAGACTTACAAAGAGATTGGATACAGCTTAATAGGGAGAGAGACACTTTCGAGGCCTAATTCTACGCCAGCGAGAAGAAGGTTTTGGAACTCACTAAGCAAATTCATGAGGAGCGGAACCTGAACGCCTACATTGCACCAAAGAGGATGCGTACAAATTATTTATCTTAGAGTTTTTGTATTTCTTTGTAAGCCCAAAAGAGGCATTATGTACTCAAGCTTTGACTTAATAATATAACGTGTGTTCCTTTTTTGGTCTAAAGCAAATTTAAATCTCTAATTTCCTTGAAATCATTGCATATGCATTTACCATTCATCATAACATAAGCAGGTTTCTTGCGACAAGTCTCCTCATCTTTCTACTGTTTATTTCAGTAAGATGGATCTCGAGAAGACAGTAAAAGACCTACAGGCGCAGAACGCTCAGTTTTAACAGATGTTCTCGACTCTAGCCAAAGGACAACAGGATCTGAAAACATTGTTGGTTGAAGAAAAGAAGAAGAAAGTAAAGAAGGTAACCGGAGTTCTGGATATGGGAAGAAGGTTCCAAGGACAAGCCAGAAGGACCCTAGACTTTGCAACGTCATCTTTTGAAAAGGATAATCAAGAAGTGAAAGGAAAGGAAGAGGTTGTCCTGCTAGAATCTGAGGAGAAAGAAGAAGAAGACTACTCTGAAGAGCAGTATCCCCTGGCCGACGACAAATACAAACATCTGGAAGAACGACTAAGTGCAATGGAGATTTAGAAAGTTCCTGGATTGGACTTTAAAGAGCTGGGTTTAGTCTCTGGGATTGTTATTCCACCAAAATTCATGGCACCAGTGTTCACTAAATACGACGGAGTTTCGTGTCCCAAAATGCATCTCCGATCCTGTGGGAGGAAGATACAACCTCACACTCCTGACAGAGATTTGTGGGTACACTTCTTTCAAGACAGTCTATCCAGAACTCTGCTTGATTGGTTCTATCAACTGCAAAGGGCCAATATCCATAACTGGGAAGACCTTGTTGCTGCTTTCTATAAACAATATCAGTACAACACAGATCTTGCTCCCACCTGTACTCAACTCCATAGTATGACTATGGTTTCAAGTGAAGGTTTCAAAGACTATGCTCAGAAATGGAGGGACTTAGAAGAAAGATTCCAGCCTCCCCTTTCTGAAAGAGAACTAGTATACATGTTTCTGGGTACCCTGTCCGGTCCTTTCTTTAATCATTTAATTGGAAGCTCCTCAGCAGGCTTCACTGAATTAATCTTGACCGGGGAAAGAGTGGAAGTTGGGATTAAGAGTGGGAAGATTCAAAAGGATACATCCTCTGCTGTTGTAAGAAAACCATTTATTGGGAAGAAAGAACTTGGTGCTGCGTATCCTCAAAGGAATCAAGAAAGAACTGAACGCCGACCAATGGTAGGGGCTGTCATGATCCCAAAGCCTGCACCTACTCAACAAAAGAACGATCAGCCTAGAATAGAAAGACAAGTAAGATAATTTACCTGGATTAATATGACACTATCTCAAGTCCTACCCCATTTGTTGAAATCTCATCTGGTAACTTTTAAAGAAGCTCCAAAGAATCCTAACACAACCTCTCCTCATTACAATCCTAATGCTCGTTGTGCATACCATTCAGAAAGTCTTGGCCATGACACTAACAACTGTTGGGCTTTGAAAAACAAGGTGCAAGACCTTCTTGAAGCAAAATAAATTGAGTTTGATGATCCTGAAATCCCAAATGTTATCACCGCTCCTATGCCCAAGAATGGTAGTGGTGTTAACGTTGTTGAAGATGATATGCTTGTTACTGCTATTGATGAACTTGTTACTCTTCTCCTGACCGTCAAGAAGAACCTATTGAAGGCCGACTTATTTCTGGGCTGTGATGAAGGATGCCACTTCTGTCTATCCCTACCAACTGGTTGTCATTTATTGAAAGCAGGTGTTCAACGCCTAATGGATGACAAGGATATTTTATTTGAAAAGACTCTCGTTCCAACCATTTCCTACAATGATGTTTTGATAGTAACCATTTCCGCCAATCCTTCCAGGGTCTCCACCAAAAGACCCGTTAGGATTACATCAGTTCCTAAAGTAGCTCCACTGATAATTACTATGCCTGGACCAATCCCGTACTCATCAGATAAAATTGTCCCATGGAACTATAAGGGTGACGTCTACTATCACAGCGTCAAGCAAGATGGGCTGGCTGATGAAGACTCAATTTTTGAGAAGGCTTACCCCGACATCAGCAACATCGCAGGAACCAGCAAGATAACCCAAAGTGAAGAATATTCTCCCCAGAGATTGCTCCTCTAATAACTGTTACCGATCATGTGATCATCCCTTTTTCTGTTCCTATTTACACCACTACAACTACAATTCCTATAGTCACACCTGTTGATACTCCTACCACCGATTTGACCGAGACTCGGTGATACGGTGGCAGAACTGACTGTTTTGAAAATGTTGGTTTGTGTTTTGCGTTTTTTGTTCGCAAAATGTCGCGGTAAGCAAGAGTCGCCACTGACTTTTATTTCATCCAATCGGAAAGGAAAAAAGTATAGAAAAAATCCTTTTTCGAGATTTTGAGTTCGGGGGGTAGATTATAGAAAGGGAAGGTGTTAGCACTCTTTCCATCCATGGTTATCCATGGGCTCTTAGGTACTTGCTCATCTTTTAAAATATCTTGTCTATGTGCTTTGTTTTGAAATAGTTTGACTTCGTGATAACCCTTGTATCAGTCCTCAAAGGTGAGACGAAGATTGTTTTGAAAGTTCGTTTGAAAAGTGTAAGTGTGAAAAAATTTGTTTGGAGCAAGTACCTACTAGCATCTACCTACTCGAAAAAAGATCGTTTCTATTCTCGTTTCCTTTAGACAACGCAATCCTACTATGGAGAAGTAGGTAGCACCTTCGTTGGAGTTGTAAGGGTCAATTCGAAAGGGACGTACGATCACTAAAGCAATGTTAGGACGTCTTAGTAATAACCCTAGAGTCTTAAGATCATATTCGAGGCAACATTTCCGAAGCGATGTTTCTGAGGCAACATTTCCGAACGGGACATTTTGATCTTTGTTAGACAGGAGGGAAACCACTAAGACACCCTATACTTAATGATCGTTTACCGAAGGAAACCAAAGTGAGAGTATACACTAGAAGTGCACATGTGCGAGTGATTTGATTTTAGTTATTATCTTTGCACAATAGGGTTTTCTAGCCGTTATAAATTATCATGAAATCTTGTCATACAATCCTATCAACATACATCTAAACAGTTAATATTTGCGAGAATTAAAATGTGAGAAAATAAACCTACTCTATTACAAGTCTTCGGGGTAGGGATTAATTACATAGCCAAAAAACCCGCAAAAGACGATAAATAAAAGAAAGTCCTAGATTAAACTATTACATACCATGGACAGTTACGTCAATATCGTAAAAAATAATAAACACGCACGATGAATCGAACACAAGATAACTAGGGTTTTGACCCTTAACTTAAACCTAATTGTGATTAGTTAAAAAAAATGTTTTTGTTGTTTTGTTTTGTTTATTTAGGAAAATAGAGAAATTGTTACATTAAATTAAAAAGGAAGAAAAGCCTAAATCTAATTAATTTTAATTTATGAAAAAATTGAATTAATTTATTCTAAAACTTATTTTTGATATTTATTTTGAGAAAGAAATAAAAATTAAATCAAGCGTTTTAACCCTAATTTTTCTAATTGGTTTTAATTAATTAAAAAAAAGTTAGAATTTCCCTAAATTAAATTAAATTAATTAAATTAAATTTGATAAAAAAACTATTTCTAAATTTTCTTATGATTTTTGATTTTATAATTTTATGAAAAGAAATGATTAATTTTGTGAAAATAATAATTAAGCAAATTAATTTAAATAAAAGAAATAAATAAAAAAGGAAAAAGAATGGGCCTGATTGTTTAGCAAAGGGGGTGTGAATCTAATTTGTGGTAAGGCCCATTTATCATCAAGCCTAGTCAGCGCCGGATCTGATGGAGGTGTTGAATTGAGGAGCATGATGAACCCTCATTATGGGAACAATGGATCTTGTCAAGAGCACATAAGGTGGCTGATGTTGAGGGTGTATGGAATACGCTTGAGGATGTGAAGCACTGGATTTACCTACAATTGTTGAGAAAATAATAAAATGCACACGCCTAGGATCGAACCCAGGACGTGTGCATCAAAGGCTAACATCATCACCGTCTGTGCTAACATGTTAATTGTGATAATAACGAAATAAATGAAACATAATGCAAATAACATGCCACGCCTCCAAAATGCGCGGAAATTCAAACTGGCAAGTCAGGGAGCGCCACGTATTGTCGTCTTTCTCCCCACCGTCGCTTTAGATTTTCCAACTTTTACCTACAGACATCAAGCGTAGGTATAGCTCCTGACCATTCCAAAATCCTGTACGCGCATGATAAATGAAAACTAATGGTACCAATCAACTCATTTCAACCTCACGGGCATCATGGTACCATTATCAATGCCCAATTTTTCCTGTATAAGAAACCCCTAAAAACAAAGAACAAACCCTAGCCATGGTAGTTTTACGTACGCTCAATAAAAATGCAATTGAATATAGTGATTAGCTTGCAAACTCAATAAGGAACAAGAATATGTAATCCAAACGTGCAAATGATGTATAAATCAATAAAAACAAAAACGAATATCTAAGCTAAACGTGTGACTACTACAACGCGTTTCAGGGCGTGGGGAGGCTTGTTAATGATTGAAACACAATCCTGAGACGTCCAGTAATTGATTGGTATGGCTAGGATGGCTTGAGATGTCCTACAACTTGGAATTTGATCTGCACTTTTTCTTTGAAATTTTGCAATTGGTTCTGCCTTTTTCACGATCTCTCCACCACCCCCTTTTGGCCTGCCTTTTTCACGATCTCTCCACCACCCCCTTTTGCCCTGCCTTTGTTCACTATCTATAATAGAGTGCATTAGCGTTAAAGTTTGCATCAAATCTTTGCCATTTATGATGATTGATCAATGATTTATTCCTTGCACCAAATCTTTCGAAAACAAGCATTTTCAATCTTTTTCTGTCCATATGAAACCTTGCACGATTTGATTTTGTCTCCAGTTGTATAATGACTCTAATCATGCACAAAATCTCAAGGTTTTATTGGTTTTTGATATTTTCATTATTTTATGTTGATTTTATTTGATTTAAATGAAATAAAATCAAAATAAATAACAAAAATAAAAGAGTGACAAGTGGAGGGGATCATGGGTCGTGGATTACATTATAAACTCAGTGCAAGCATAAAACGTTGGGCCCATTTAGCAAAAAATGCAATTTTGGATACATTTGACTTTTGGCAATTTTGCAAAAAGGGTCAACTTGGCTAATGCATAACTCTCTCAATTTTGACTCTAGAGAGGTGTTCTTGGACTTTTTAGAAAGCTTAAGATGTACTCTAAGAAACCCTTTTGGTCTCATCTCCATTGAGTCTTCCATGTTCATGTATGAAGTTTTGACCCAAAAGGGGTTTTTGTTGACTTTTCAAAATGACCTATAATGTCCAAATTCATATCTTCTTGTGAGTGCATATTTTGAACTTGGGATCTGAAGATGAATTGTAGGTAATTACATCCTCTTCAAAATGAGATTTGGATGGGTCATTTTTTATAAAGTATGAGAAAGTTATGCTTGGTCAAAATTGAGTTTACTTTTCCTACAAAACCCTAATTTAGCAACTTTTGGTTTTTGATGAATTGTGAGCAATCCTTGAAGAATCATGATCAAACCTTGATCAAATGATGAATAATACTTAAAAATGATAATGTTGACCAAAAATCTTGAAGTTTGAATTTATGTGGGCCACAATTGACTTTTGCCCTAACACATTCGATTTCTAGTTATTTAAGCAATTGATTGAGCAAACTTCCTCTGCAAGGCTTGAAATTTGACATGGATGATCTTGAGAACATATTAGGACAATGGTGATAATTTGGGATCATTTGGACTCAAACATCTTGATGCAAAATGAAACCCTAATTTGAGATAGACTGCCTTAGGAGAGAGTTTGTCTGGTCAACTCTTGGACTTTTTTTGAGCAATTTGAGGACCTCACTTGACATGTAGAGAGATATGGGAGGGAACATTTTGGGTTACAATAGCTGCCCCTGTTCAATCTTCTTAAACCTGAGGATGTAGATTGGCTTGTCTGCCTTTCGTGATCCGAAGGTGGAAGATGATTGAACAGTAGAGTGCCTAGAAATTTGCACTCGCATGAAGTGACATTTGTCTTGCGATATCGAGAATGGGATTACAGATGCCATTTGGAGGAGTGTCGATCGCATAAGAGATTCCTTTGCGAGAACCCATACACCCGTTGTTGAGGAGGATTCCTCTGGGGAATGTTGGTCTTTATCTTGGGAGAGAAATAGAGTTTTAGGATCTTCAGTTGTCCGTTACTCTACTTGGGAAGGATTCCGGTTTGGGAAGCGGAGGTGAACTGTGTATTTGGTCGAGGTATATGGTGCACCGCGAATTTCTAGGGGAATGTGAAATCAATTGTGTTTGATCGGGTCCAGGTCTTACAGTGTTGTGGACTGCTGTCTGGGGATAATAGAGGAAGAAAACCCAGATAGTAAGGCTATGAGAAGGAACCTGGATAGTATGGTTGTGAGAAGGAACCTGGATGGTAGGGTTACTTCGACATGAAAGCCTGGGTAGTAGGGTTGTGAGAAGGAACCTGGGTGGTAGGGTTACTTCGATATGAAATCCTGGATGGTAGGGCTGTGAGATGGAACCTAGGTGGTAGGGTTACTTCGATATGAAAGCCTGGATAGTAGGGCTGTGAGAAGGACCCTGGATAGTATGGTTACTTAGATATGAAATCTTGGATAGTAGGGCTGTGATAAGGAACCTGGGTGGTAGGGTTACTTCGATATGAAAGCCTGAATGGTAGGGCTGTAAGAAGGAACCTGGGCGGTAGGGTTACTTCGATATGAAAGCCTGGATGGTAGGGCTGTGAGAAGGAACCTGGATAGTAGGGTTACTTCGATATGAAAGCCTGGGTAGCAGGGCTGTGAGAAGGAACCTGGATAGTAGGGTTACTTCGATATTAAAGCCTGGGTAGTAGGGCTGTGAGAAGGAACCTGGATAGTAGGGTTACTTCGATATGAAAGCCTAGATAGTAGGTGTGATCGGTGGATCTGGAACTGACTGTTTAACGCTGGTTCGCGAAATGTCACGGAAGCAAGAGTCGCCACCGTCTTTTATTTTCTCCAAATGGAAAGGACAAAAGCACAGAAAAATTCCTTATAGAGATTGCTCTCGGTTCGGGAGGTAGATTATAGAAAGGGAAGGTGTTAGCACCCTTTCTATCCATGGTTATCCATGGGCTCTTAGATACTTGCTCATTGTGTTTTCAAAAATGGTTTGCTTGCTTTTCAATGTGGGTTTTAAAAAAGTTTCTTTGAAAATTCAAGTTCGACTCTTGTATCGGTCCTCAAGAGTGTTTGAAAAATTTCTTTCGAAAGCTTTTTGAAAAGGTGTCGGTGTGAAAAGTATTTTTGATTTGTTTTTGAATTTAGAGCAAGTATCTAGAGTCGTCTACCTACCCTAAGGAATTCGTCTGTGTAAATGTCCTTAAAGTAGTGCCATCCCACCATTGAGAGGTAGGTAGCACCACCGTTGGAGGTGTTCGGGTCAATTCGAGGTTCGGGACATGGTGATCACCAGAGCAATGGGAAGACACCTTAGAAGCTACCCTCATGCCAGGTTCCTGGATCATGAGGACTTACTAAAACGTCCTCTACTCGACGATCACCTTTCGAGGCAAGGCAAGAGTGAGGCGTACCCTAGGGGTGGTGTGTGCGATTTGTGTGTCGTTTTCAGTTATTTTTGTCTTTTGTCATGTCATTGGTGTTCTACGCTTGTTTTTATTTTTGTCCATACATTCTTTCATGCCATTTGTTAACAGTTAAAAACATTGCAGGAAAGTAAAAATTCTAAGCTATTACAAAAGGCGCGGGTCCACATCGCCAAAATTAACCAAGACCCGATTTGACAGAAAAATAAAGAAAGTAAAAGAAAATAAGGAATTAAAAATGCGAGAAATTAATTACAAGGCTTCGGGAGAGATACATAAATATTTAAACGAAATAAAATAAATATGCGAATAAGAATTAAATCGAAACGAGGGCGTTGGACCCTTTTTGCAAAATTAAATTAAATGGAATTAATTAATTAAAAAGAAAAGGAGATGTTTTTTGGTATTTTTAGTACTTTAGGATTTAATATGAAAAAAGAGAGTTAATTAAAATTAAAATAAGATGCTAACCCTAATTCTAATTATTTTTAATTTATTAAGAAAAATATTGAAGTTTTTAACCTAAAATTAATCCTAATTTTTATATGCAAATTTAATTACAAAAATAAATATTTAATTATTTAATTATTTATGAAAGAAAAAATAAAAAGGATGAAAAATTATTAATTAAACCCTATTTCTACATTTTTTAGATTTTTGTTATGAAAATATTAAATTAAACCCTAATTTAAAACTAATTAATTTACATGCAAATTTATTTACAAGAAATATTAAAATAAGAAAAAATATTTATTATTATTATTATTTTCTCTTTTCTGATTTTTTTTATGTTTTTGTGATTTTATGAAAATATAATTAAATTGACAGAATTAATTAAAAATAATAATTGAAAGTAAAAAATATAAAAAAAAAAGAACAATTAAAGAGTTTGCAAACCTGGGGGTTCAGACCCCAAATAGGAGGTGAGGCCCTTAGCAATCTGGCCCATTTAGATTCTTGGCCTTGGAGACTTTTCCACTCACGTGCAGAAGCGTTGACTACAATCCATGGTATTGCGCAGTTCTTGGCCTTCTGATTCTTCTTTTGGGACGCGTGGCCATCTGATCATGAAGGAGTATGGTGGTATCCAGCGTTGGCTCTGCATGTGATTATCAATTGAAAAATAATATTGAGATAGTGAAGACCTGGGGCTCGAACCCAGGTCATGTACGTTGCCAACACTATGCCTTGCCAATGAACCAATTTACGCGTTTTGATTATTAAACAACTAACAAATATTATAAAAGAAAATAAAAGCGTTAGTGGACTTCGCGCGCGAACTTTCAAACCAGCCACCCATCGCTTGCCACGAGTTCATCTTCTTCGTTGGTTTTTTATTTTCCTGAAATACAAACATCATGAGCAACGGTTTTCACATGTTCTCTTAGGCTAGCTTCTGAAAAATAGCGACTAGCCCTGTGACGCTCATAAATTGAGCGCGAGAGTCCCATTGTCTTCGTCCAAGTCCCCTGAATCCATTCCTGGCATCGTGGTTTGCTAATTTTACAAGACCAAGAAACCCTCAATTCGAAATCCTGTAAACCCTAAAAATTGACAATGGTATCTTGGCATACAGTGCGTAAAACTTCAATCAAAGCACACGATTAGCTTGCAAACATCATTACAAACACAAAAATAACAACAAAATATGTTAACAATGCATGTATGATAGAAACCGATTCAGAAATTTTCTTTACCAACTTCAATGGTGATCTTGCGTTTTCTTGAGTATGGGGCTTAGTTTTTGATTGGAATATGTCCTATGATCCTTGAGGAAGCTAATGGAATAGGTTTTGAGGCTTTGATCGACCTGCAAGTTGGTTTTCAGTTATGGAGTTTTTTGACAAATTTCAAGTTTTGGCTTTTCAGATTTTGAGCAGCTGCGTGGTTAATGGCATTAGGTTTTCGTTCTATGCTTATGTATGAATAGATTAGGTCAACAATTCTGATCAAAATCTCTTGCAATGATGGTTTTTGAGATTTGATTTTCAAGCATTATTTTTTCAATCTTTTCCATGCAATTTTGTACAAATCATGATCCAATCAATCCAAATCTTTCCATATTTGAATATGCACGAATTATTGAGTAGATTTCATGTAAAAAAGATTTTAAAACTTAGGTTAAATATTTTCCATGTATTTAATTTGATTTAAATGAATTATTATAAATAAAAATTCAAATAAATAAATAAAAAATGAAGAAATACTTCCCTTTGGGCCAAATGGTCGTGCACATGCCATGGATGATGAATTATGGAAGAAAAATGGGCCCATTAGCAATTTTAGGTCACTTGAATCAATGTTGACTTTTCAAAATATCCAAAAATTTCCCAACTTCCACAAGGCATAACTTGCTCAATTTTTAATCTTTTCTCATGTTCTTGGACATTTTGGAAAGGTCTTTGAATCCTCTAACCAATGCCTTTGGTCCCATGTCATTTTGATTTACCAATCTCAAGTTATGGCCTTTGACTTAAAGTCCCTTTTTGTTGACTTTTGAAAATGACCTATAATGTTGAAATTGATAACTTTTTGTGAGAGCATTTCTTGGACTTGAAGTATGAAGATGAGTTGTAGTAAATGTCTTTCTCTTCAAAATGAGCTTTGGATGGAATTTTTCTGATAATCCATGTGAAAGTTATGCCCTGGTCAATTTACAGTTGACTTTTTCAACTGTCCAAATAAGGAAACTTTTGCATTTTGATGATTTTTGAGCCAAACTTTGAGAATCATGATCAAGCATTGATCAAATGATGTTTGTGGCTTCAAAATGATATGTTGACCAAAAATTTGAACTTTTGACTGTCAAATGACCATTTTGCCCCTACAGTTGACTGTAGTGCAATTAGGGTTTTGACTGTGCAATTTTGTGCTGAAAGTCTTGAAACTTGATATGAGGATGCTTGACCATATTTGTAGGCATGTGGGACTTGATTGAACCTTTGGAAACTTCATTTTCTTGATCAGAACACAAACCCTAATTTTGACTGTTTAGGAGACCCTTGCATTGTGCAACCCTTGGGGAACTTTTGAAGCATGACTTGGCAAATCTTTGAAGAATATGGGAGGGCAAATTTTGGGGTACAACAGTAGGGTTGTGAGAAGGAACCTGGATGGTAGGGTTACTTTTGTCGCACTGATAATTACTCTATTTAGCTTCGAGTGTTGATCATGGGCTTGCTGGACATTGTTGATAATAATTGTCTTTCCTGAAATAAATACAGGGTTAGTTATGTGCGATGCATGAGATGCATTGTGTGTTGACGTTCTCAAAATAAATGAGACCATGTTATATGTGGTGTATGCATATGTCATGATGTATGAACACGAAATGCTGACGTGATAATCGGAATCGGGGAAAATAAATCCCTGATTGCCATGAAACATAGTTCCTCCCCTCTGTTGGGGATGGTGAACAAAGATGATCGTGTTGGGGATTTTCCCCTTGGCTAGCGAAGATTCTGCCGGTAGAGACCCTGCCTGAGGATAACTCTGCGGGAAATAACTCTGTTGGAGCGAAGATACTCCATTGATAGTTCATGCTGATTTGGAGAAATAAACTCAGCTGGGGATTAATTTCCGTTGTTGGTGGTAGTGAATTCTTGTTTAGAGATTGAAATTCTGCTTGTGAGAGAAGTAAACTCTGCTTGGGGAAAAATTTACTGACTCACTCGCGATTGTGAACTTCAGTAAGGGAGAGTTATGTCCTGCTCGGGGAATCTAACATCACTGTCTTTGGATATTTCTTACTTTGTGGGGAATGTATGTACTGCTACTCATGTTCTCAAGCTGGCTCTATCCATGTATCTGATGGGAAGAGTAACTGTAAGGTTTGGGAACTTCTTGTTTGTCCCTATTTCTGGAATTACGATTAATCATCTTTTGTTTCTCATGTAAATATTTATGAGCAACAATTATTTTCAAATGCATATGTCAAAAATAGATCATTGGACGTTCTTGCAAAATAAAATAGAAAAAGAAAAACAAATTGAAATTTCTTGTGAAAATGAACTGTATTGATTTTGAAGTTGGCCCATAATAGGCGTTTTTGTACAAAGAGGCCGAGGTCATAGTAAGAGAACGCCACCGAAAGAAATTACAATTTGTAAAAGAAATAAAAACAGCTATGTGAAACGACCCTATTGGGTTCCAACTCTGCTATTGCCTTTATATCTTCAAGCGTCTCATCACTTTGCTACTTGGCCGAAGGTGGATCAGATTGATCGGCGCCGTCTGAGCTTGATAGTCGATACCAAAGTCTGGTTGCAAGATGATCCAATGAGTCATAGTGTTACGCTTCAATCCCTAATTTTTGCCTGGACCGCCCTTTCGAGTTTTCGGCCCACCGGGATACCCTTTTTTGCCCAAGCCGCCCTTTCAGGTTTTCGACTTGTCGGGTGTACAGATTTTTCCATTTTCATCCCTTACTTTTTCCCGAACCCTTTTGGTTCGCCGGAAAGCCCTTATTTTTGCCTAGGCCAGTCAACCTAGCGGGTCTTTGATTATGTGTAGTATCTTTTCCTTATGTCTGCATTGACGGGGTGAGGAAGGTCGTCACCATCCATGGTGGTTAGAATCATAGCTCCTCCCGAGAAAATGTTCTTAACCACAAATGGCCCTTCGTATGTAGGGGTCCATTTTCCCCTGGGATCACCTTGCAGCAGTATGATGCGCTTGATCACCAGATCCCCGACTTGATATTCTTGACGTCTGACTTTCTTGTTAAAAGCCTTGATCATTTTCTTTTGATACGTCTGACCATGACAGATAGCAGTAAGTCTCTTTTCATCGATTAAATTCAGTTGATCAAGCCGGGTTTGGATCCAGTCGTCTTCGTTTAAACCCGCATCCTTCATAATCCTGAGAGAGGGTATTTGGACTTTGATGGGTAGGACTGCCTCCATGCCATACACCAAAGAGTAGGGTGTTGCCCCTGTTGATGTCCGTGCTGAGGTACGGTACCCATGAAGAGCGAATGGTAACATCTCGTGCCAGTCTTTGTATGTCACTATCATCTTCTGCACAATCTTCTTGATGTTCTTGTTAGTCGCTTCAACATCCCCATTCATCTTTGGCTGGTAGGGAGAAGAGTTGTGATGTTGTATCTTGAACTATTTGCAGAGCTCGGTGATCATTGTATTATTGTGATTTGTACCATTGTCTGTAATGATCCTCTATGGTACACCATATCGACAGATCAGATTGTGTCGGATAAACCGCACCATGATGTTTTTGGTTACTGTAGCAAAGGAAGCTGCCTCGACCCACTTCTTAAAGTAATCAATAGCTACCAGAATGAAACGGTGCCCGTTAGATGCAGTAGGTCTGATCTCACTGATCATATTGATGCCCCATATTGCGAAAGGCCAAGGATCTTTCAAAACATTCAGAGGAACTAGAGGTACATGCACCTTATCAGCATAGACTTGGAAGTTATGACAAGTCCGAGAGTGCTTTTAACAACCGGCTTCCATAGTGGACCAATAATATCTTGCCCGCAGGATCTTCTTCGCCATTGTATGTCCACTGGAATGAGTTCCGAAGGTACCTTCATGTAACTCTGTCATGATCCTCTCTGCCTCACTTTTGTCCATACATCGCAGTAAGGTTGAATCATGGTTACGCTTATAAAGGATCCCATTGCTGAAGAAGAACTTCGCAGCAAACCTTCTCAGAAACTTCTTATCATTAACAGATGCCCCATCGGGGTATTCTTGAGCCTCAAGATACCTCTTTACCTCGTGAAACCAAGGTTTATCTGCTACCTCTTCAGTCTCAATGTCACAACAATATGCGGATTCATCCAACCTCTCAATGGTAATCTGGGAGCTTCATTGTCCCACCTGACTTTGAACATAGAAGACATGGTAGCTAGCGCATCCGCCAACTGATTCTCCTCTCGTGGGAAATGTTCAAAGGTTATCTCCTCAAAGTGTGGGAGCAATGTCAGTACATATTCTTTGTAAGGAATAAGATTTGGGTGCTTTGTATCCCACTCGCCTTTGATTTGACTGATCACTAGGGCAGAATCTCCGAATACACTCAAGAACTTAATCCTCAGGTCAATAGTAGCTTGAAGACCCATGATACATGCTTTATACTCCGCCATATTGTTGGTGCAGTTAAAACATAGTCGGGCGGTGAACGGAGTATGACATCCTTCAGGAGATATAATTACAGCACCAATTCCATTACCCAACGCGTTTGAGGCTCCATCAAAATACATAGACCATTGGGATCCTTCCTCGGGTCATTCATCTGGTCCAGGTTCTTCACAGTCGGTTACCAACATGATATTCTCATCCGGGAACTTGAAATTCATGGACTGGTAGTCGTCCACGGCCTAATGCGCCAAATGATCCGCTAATACACTCCTCTTGATTGCTTTTTGGGTTGTGTATTGGATGTCATACTCGGTTAGGATCATCTTCCATCTTGCTATCCTTTCGGAGAGGGCAGGCTTTTCGAAGATATACTTGATTGGATCCATTTTTTATATCAATAGGGTAGTGTGAGTCAGCATATACTGTCTCAGCTGGCGAGCACCCATGCCAAAGCGCAAAAAGTTTTCTCGGGTCTCACAGTCGGTAAACTTTTTGCTAAGGTAGTAAATAGCATGCTCTTTTCGTCCATACTCGTCATGCTGCCCCAACACACACCCCATTTAATTGTCTAGCACTGTCAAGTATAAGATCAAAGGTCTTCCTTCAACTGGAGGCATCAGAATTGGTGGCTCTTGAAGATATTCCTTGATTCTTTCGAAAGCGGTCTAGCATTCCTCATTCCATTTTACTACTTGATCTTTCTTCAACAGCTTGAAGATTGGCTCACAAGTAGCAGTCAGATGTGAAATGAATCGGGCGATGTAATTTAGACGTCCCAAAAATCCTCTAACTTCCTTCTCTGTGCGGGGAGCCGGCATCTCTTGTATGGATTTTACCTTGGCAGGGTCTACCTGAATACCCTTATCACTGACGATGAAACCCAGCAGCTTATCTGAACTTACCCCGAAGGTGCACTTATTCTGGTTTAACCTCAACTTGTACATCTTCAACCTGTAAAATAGCTTCTGGAGATGATCTAGGTGCTCTTCCTCAGTCTGGGACCTAGCTATCATGTCATCGACATAAACCTCGATCTCATGGTGAATCATGTCGTGGAACAAAGCGACCATGGCGCGCTGATAAGTTGCCCCAGCATTCTTCAACCCGAATGGCATGACCTTGTAGCAAAAGGTGCCCCATTGCGTAACGCAGGTTGTCTTTTCCATGTTCTCAAGAGCCATCTTGATCTAGTTGTAGCTAGAAAAACCATCCATGAAGGAGAAGATCTTATGCTGCGCGGTGTTGTCGACCAGAACATCGATGTGAGGAAGTGGGAAATCATCCTTGGGGATTGCCTTGTTCAGATCTCTATATTCCACACACATCCGTACCTTACCATCCTTCTTAGGCACCGGAACAATATTGGCAACCCACTGCAGATAAGAAGTGACAGCTAAAAATCCTGCGTCGAACTGTTTCAAGACCTCAGCTTTGATTTTCTCAGACATCTCAGGGCGCATACGGCGAACCTTTTGCTTTACCAGAGGACAGTCTTCTTTGGTTGGTAGGTGGTGTACAACAATATTAGTTTCTAAACCAGGCATGTCGTCATAGGACCAGGCAAAGATCTCAACATAGTCGTGTAGCATTTGTATCAGTCGTTGTTTGACACTGGGCTCCAGATTCGCACCTATCTTAACCTCTTTCATGTCTTCCTCTATACCCAAATTCACTGACTCAACCGACTCCTCATGAGGTTGTATGGCCCTTTCTTCCTGTTGTAACATTCTAGAAAGTTCTCCAGGCACCTCACAATCATCCTCACCTTCGTCCTTGGCTTGGTTTATCGGATTTTTGAAGTCATAACCGACAATAGCAGAATCGTTATCAATAAGATCTAGAGTGGATATGGATCTGCATTATGATACGTGAGTGTGTGTAAGAGAATAGCTATTTTTGATAAAGTGCAAGACAGAAAAGAAAAACAAGGAGAGAAAAATTTGTAATGCAAGAAACGTCCAATGTTTTATTAATGATATATGAGAATGATAAATAATAAGCCCCCACAAGCAAAGCCAAGGTGCCTCGGGCAAGGCACCAGGCTAAAATAGTTTCAAACTGTCTATTACAACTCTTAAAACAAAAGTCAATTACTGTGGAATAAAAGAAACATGTATGAAGTCCTTTGTCGTACAGTTGTTCAATCCACCATTGGTTGTTGGGTAGATTCAGATATCGATATCTGAATCTTCTTCACCATCTTCAATTGCATTAACTCCCTGATTGCTGATGTGCAGAGGAGGTCTTCCAATCCGTACGCGCCTAATAGCCCTTTGAGCCCCTGTAGTAAAGCCCTAACCAAATTTGTCAGTTTTGTGCGTGAAATCAGGAAGCTGACCCTAATTTGTACACATACCTTCTTCAATTACAGCCCTGGCATCCTTGAGAGAAGCCATCTTTGGAGGAGGTTTGTTGGTAGCAACTTCAATGAGTGTAGCATCGAGTATCAACCAGTTCTCAACTTTACACCGAGGACGACTATCTCACTACTTTATAATGGCCAAGTTGGTCGATTAAAGGTTCTAAGGTCAGTTGATGCTTAACGATACCATGCAGCGGCCCCGTATTCTCCTCGTTTCTCCACAAGGGATACCAGTACCAACCAATGTGCCACATCAATGTAGCTACTGCTTCAACTGTATCGGTCTACGCCGTACAGTTCCCTCATAGTCTATTGCTACTTACCTAAAAGGTGTCCCCAGATCTAGGTTAGGATCTATAGTAACTCCCAAACAAAACCCTTAAAAGTAAAGCAAACAAAACAATCAAGAGAATCAATTACGATGAACTAGATCCTAAGGTATACCCCACTTATTAAACCCCCAGCAGAGTCGCCAGTTCTGTGATACGGTGGCAGAATCGACTATTTTGAAAATGTTGGTTTGCGTTTTGTGTTTTTTGTTCGCAAAATGTCGCGGTAAGCAAGAGTCGCCACCGACATTTATTTCATCCAACTGGAAAGGAAAAAAGTACAGAAAAAAAATCCTTTTTTGAGATTTTGAGTTCGGGGGGTAGATTATAGAAAGGGAAGGTGTTAGCACCCTTTCCATCCATGTTTATCCATGGGCTCTTAGGTACTTGCTCATCTTTTAAAATTTCTTGTGTATGTGCTTTGTTTTGAAATAGTTTGACTTCGTGATAACCCTTGTATCAGTCCTTAAAGGTGTGACGATGTTTGTTTTGAAAGTTCGTTTGAAAAGTGTAAGTGTGAAAAAATTTGTTTGGAGCAAGTACCTACTAGCATCTACCTACTCGAAAAAAGATCATTTCTATTCTCGTTTCCTTTAGACAACACAATCCTACTATTGAGAAGTACGTAGCACCGTCGTTGGAGTTGTAAGGGTCAATTCGAAAGGGGTGGACAATCACTAAAGCAATGTTAGGACGTCTTAGTAATAACCCTAGAGTCTTAAGATCATATTAAAGGCAACATTTCCGAGACGACGTTTCCGAGGCAACATTTCCGAACGGGACATTTTGATCTTTGTTAGACAGGAGGGTAACCACTAAGACACCTTATACTTAATGATCGTTTACCGAAGGCCACCGAAGTGAGAGTATACACTAGGAGTGCACATGTGCGAGTGATTTGATTTCAGTTATTACCTTTTCACATTAGGGTTTTCTAGCCGTTTTAAATTATCATGCAATCTTGTCATACAATCCTATCAACATACATCTAAACAGTTAATATTTGCGAGAATTAAAATGCAAGAAAATAAACCTACGCTATTACAAGGCTTCGGGGTAGGGATTAATTACATAGCCAAAAACCCCGCAAAAGACGATAAATAAAAGAAAGTCCTAGATTAAGCTATTACATATCGTGGACAGTTACATCAATATCGTAAAAAATAATAAACACGCACGATGAATCGAATACAAGATAACTAGGGTTTTGACCCTTAACTTAAACCTAATTGCGATTAGTTAAAAAAATGTTTTTGTTGTTTTGTTTTGTTTATTTAGGAAAATAGAGAAATTGTTACATTAAATTAAAAAAGAAGAAAAGCCTAATTCTAATTAATTTTAATTTTAAGAAAAAAAATGAATTAATTTATTCTAAAACTTATTTTTGATATTTATTTTGAGAAAGAAATAAAAATTAAATCAAGCGTTTTAACCCTAATTTTTCTAATTGGTTTTAATTAGTTAAAAAAAGTTAGAATTTCCCTAAATTAAATTAAACTAATTAAATTAAATTTGATAAAAAAACCTATTTCTAAAATATTTTATGATTTTTGATTTTATAATTTTATGAAAAGAAGTGATTAATTTTGTGAAAAAAATAATTAAGCAAATTAATTTAAATAAAATAAATAAATAGAGAAAGGAAAAAGAATGGGCCTGATTGTTTAGCAAAGGGGGTGTGAGTCTGATTTTTGGTAAGGCCCATTTATCATCAAGCCTAGTCAGCGCCGAATCTGATGGAGGCGTTGACTTGAGGAGCATGAAGAACCCTCATTGTGGGAACAATGGATCTGATTAGGAGCACATCAAGTGGCAGATGTTGAGGGTGTATGGAATATGCTTGAGGATTGAAGCACTGGATTGACCTGCAATTGTTGAGAAAATAATAAAATGCACACGCCTAGGATCGAACCCACGAAGTGTGCATCAAAGGCTAATATCCTCACCGTATGCGCTAACATGTTAATTGTGATGATAACAAAATAAATGAAACATAATGCAAACAACGTGCCACGCCTCCAAAACACGCAGAAATTCAAACTGGCAAGTCAGGGAGTGCCACATATTGTCGTCTTCCTCCCCACTGCCGCTTTATATTTTGCAACTTTTACCTACAGACATCAAGCGTAGGTATAGCCCCTGTCCATTCCAAAATCCTGTACGCGCGTGATAAATGAAAACTAATGGTACCAATCAGCTCGTTTCAACCTCACGAGCATCATGGTACCATTATCAATGCCCAATTTTTCTTGTATAAGAAACCCCTAAAAACAAAGAACAAACCCTAGCCATGGTAGTTTTACGTACAGTCGATAAAAATGCAATTGAATATAGTGATTAGCTTGCAAACTCAATAAGGAACAAGAATATGTAATACAAACGTGCAAATGATGTATAAATCAATAAAAAAAATGAATATCTAAGCTAACCGTGTGACTGCTACAACGTGTTTCAGGGCGTGGGGAGGCTTGCTAATGATTGAAACATGATCCTGAGACGTCCAACAATTGATTGGTATGGTTAGTGTTGTACCCCAAAATTTGCCCTCCCATATTCTTCAAAGAAATTGCCAAGTCAAGCTTCAAAATCTCCCCAAGGGTTGCACAGTTCAAGGGCCTCTTAAACAGTCAAAATTAGGGTTTTGGTTCTGACAAAGTAAATGAAGTTTCCAAGGGTCCAATCAAGTCCCACATGCCTATAAACATGGTCAAGCATCGTCATATTAAGTTTCAAGACTTTCAGCACAAAATTGCACAGTCAAAAACCCTAATTGCACTACAGTCAACTGTAGGGGCAAAATGGTCATTTGACAGTCAAAAGTTCAAATTTTTGGTCAACATCTCATTTTGAAGCCACAAACATCATTTGATCAATTCTTGATCATGATTCTCAAAGCTTGGCTCAGAAATCATCAAGATGTAAAAGTTTCCATATTTGGACAGTTGAAAAAGTCAACTGTAAATTGACCAGGGCATAACTTTCACATGGATTATCAGAAAAATTCCATCCAAAGCTCATTTTGAAGAGAAAGACATTTCCAACAACTCCTCTTCATACTTCAAGTCCAAGAAATGCTCTCACAAAAAGTTATCAATTTCAACATTGTAGGTCATTTTCAAAAGTCAACAAAAAAGGACTTTAAGTCAAAGGCCATAACATGAGATTGGTAAATCAAAATGACATGGGACCAAAGGCATTGGTTAGAGGACTCAAAGACATTTCCAAAATGTCCAAGAACATGAGAAAATCTTAAAAATTGAGCTAGTTATGCCTTGTGGAAGTTGGGAAATTTTTGGATATTTTGAAAAGTCAACATTGATTCAAATGACCTAAAATTGCTAATGGGCCTCTTTTTCTTCCACAATTCATTATCCAAGGCATGTGCACGACCATTTGGCCCAAAGGGAAGTTTTTATCATTTTTATTTTATTTATTTGAATTTTTAAATGCTAGAAATTCATTTAATTAATTAAAATATATAAAAAATACTAAACCTAGGTTTCTCAATCTTTTTATGCATATAATATCTCCAAGATTTCGTGCAAGTCAGATTAGGAAAGAATTGAAGATAATTGGACATGATTGGGTAGCAAACATGCATGAAAAGATTGGAAAATTATGGCCATGAAAATCAAAGATCCATTCCATAATTGCAAAGGTTTTTGGACCTCTTTTCCAACCCTAATCATTCACAGACGTATACATATGCAAACCCTATTCCAAGAAACCTCTAAGCTGCGCCCAAAAGCCATAACTAAGTTTGCATTTTTTCAAAGAAATTCAAAAACTGAAATCACTATTCCAAAGCATTTCAAGCAAAAACAACCATTCTATCACCTTCCTGGGACATCAAGGAAGGCTCCTGGATCAAGAACATCAACTCTAACGCCTTGAATCATCGTACAGAAATCAAACTCTTTCATATTTTTGTCATATTCGTGTTTTAACATTTATGCATTTTCATGACATTTTGTTTGTGGATTCATACTAAGTGAGGTATTCTGAAGCTAACCCTATAATTTAATTGAGCTTTCATGCGTTATTGGAGATTTCGCCATTGTTGTTTTTTAGGGTTACAGGAATTTTGATTTAGGGCTTTATGTTCAAGGAACAATTGGGACACGATAATGGCACCATCAAATTCAGAAGCTTCATGCCAATCAAACCCATATGTCGCGCCTAATTTCTAGTGCAAGGATTCCTAATCGCTATTTTCTGGAATAGCCTATTTTGGAACAGTTGAAAACCGTTGCCAACTTGTTTTTTGTTTCAGGAAAAAAATCATGAAGAAGGAAGATGATGAAGTGTCCATCAATGGTTGGGTCATTTAAATTCTTCGCGTGTTTTTTACTTTTTTGAGCCACTGACCACTTTTCTCTTATAACAATTACTTGTCATTATATAATAAACGCGCGTTGGATAGCTCAGTGGTAAGGCGTAAGACTGGTAATCTCTAGGACTTGGGTTCGAGCCCCAGGTCCCCACCCCCTTTCATATTATTTTTCATATAACGTTCATATGCAGTTTCAGCGCTAAGGTGTACCATACATCCTCAAAATCAAGCCTTTCACGCACACGATGAGATCAATCCAAGGGCTGTCGTTGGAAGCATATCATGGACATGAGTCAAAAACATTGCACGCTGGCATAGAAGTCAACAAGGCCAAAGATGCCTGGGCCCAAATTGCTAATCAAAAACCTCTCATTTGGGGACAGAACCCCCCTTAGGTTTGCATTATTCTCTTCATTATTTTGGTATTTTATTTCAATTATTGATTGTTTTAATTAATTTCTTTAATTTGAATGTTTTCACAATAATATAAAAAAACACAAAAAAATCAGAAAAGACAAAAATAAGTTTTTTTATTTAAATATCATTTTTGTAAATAAATAACTTTAATTGATTTTAGTTCTAATTTAGGTTTAAATCTTAACATTTTCTTAAATAATTTAAAATTGGTAGAATTGGTTTTAATTAATTTTTATCCTTTTTCTTTTCTTTCACAATAATTAATTATTAAAATATTATTTACTTTTATAAATCAAGATTTGCATGTAAATAATTAGGTTAATATTAGGTTAAAATTTAATACTTTCTTAATAAATTAAAACCATTAGAATTATGGTTAATCTTTTAATTTCATTCAATTCAATTTCATTAAATTCTCATAAATACAAAAATACCAAAAACAATTTTTTCTTCATTTTAATTTCATTAATTTAATAATCGTTTAATTTAATTTAATTAAAAAGGGTCCAACGCCCTCGTTTCAACTTTAATTCAATTCGCATATTTATTTCTTTTTCTTTTAATATTTATGTACTTCTCCCAAAGCCATGTAAATACTTATCTCTCGCATGTTTACTTTTAATTCTTTATTTTTCTGTCAAATCGGGTCCTGGAAATTTTGGCGATGTGGACCCGCGCCTTTTGTAATAGTTTAGAACTTTACCTTTCTCGCTCTTTTAACTGTTAATCAAGGCATTCAAGAATGAATGACAAATAAAAACAAACGCGTAGATCACCTATACCATGACAAGACAAAAACAAATGAAAACGACACACAAATCACACACCACCCCTAGGGTACGCCTCACTGTTGCCTTGCCTCGAAAGGTGATCGTCGAGTAGAGGATGTCTTAGTAAGTCCTCATGATCCGGGAACCTGGCATGAGGGTAGCTTCTAAGGTGTCTTCCTATTGCTCTGGTGATCACCATGTCCCGAACCTCGAATTGACCCGAACACCTCCAACGGTGGTGCTACCTACCTCTCAATGGTGGGATGGCACTACTTTAAAGGACATCTACACAGACGAATTCCTTAGGGTAGGTAGACGACTCGTGGATACTTGCTCTAATTCAAAACAAAACAAATCAAAAATACTTTTCACACCAACACATTTTCAAAAAGCTTTCGAAAGCATTTTTCAAACACACTTGAGGACCGATACAAGAGTCGAACTGAAATTTTCAAAGAAACTTTTTAAAACCCACAGTTGAAAAGCAAACAAACCATTTTTGAAAACACAATGAGCAAGTATCTAAGAGCCCATGGATAACCATGGATAGAAAGGGTGCTAACACCTTCCCTTTCTATAACCTACCTCCCGAACCGAGAGCAATCTCTTTAAGGAATTTTTCTGTGCTTTTGTCCTTTCCATTTGGAGAAAATAAAAGACGGTGGCGACTCTTGCTTCCGCGACATACGCGATCCAGCGTTAAACAGTCAGTTCCAGATCCACCGATCACAGTTAGGATGGCTTGAGATGGCCTGCAACTTGGAATTTGATCTGCACTTTTTCTTTGAAATTTTGAAATTGGTTCTACCTCTTTCACGATCTCTCCTCCACCCCCCTTTTGGCCTGCCTTTGTTCACTATCTATAATAGAGTGCATTAGGGTTAAAGTTTGCATCAAATCTTTGCCATTTATGAAGATTGATCAATGATTTATTCCTTGCACCAAATCATTCCAAAACAAGCATTTTCAATCTTTTCCTGTCCATATGAAACCTTGCACGATTTGATTTTTTCTCCAGCTGTATAATGACTCTAATCATGCTCAAAATCTCAAGGTTTTATTGGTTTTTGATATTTTCATTATTATATTTTGATTTTATTTGATTTAAATGAAATAAAATCAAAATAAATAACAAAAATAAAAGAATGACAAGTGGAAGGGATCATGGGTCGTGGATCACATTAAAAACTCAGTGAAAGCATAAAAAGTTGGGCCTATTTAGTAAAAAATGCAATTTTTGACACATTTGACTTTTGGCAATTTTGCAAAAAGGGTCAACTTGTCCAATGAATTACTCTCTTAATTTTACCTCTAGAGAGGTGGTCTTGGACTTTTTAGAAATATTAATATGTACTCTAAGCAACCCTTTTAGTATCATCTCAATTGAGTCTTCCATGTTCATGTATGAAGCTTTGACCCAAAAGGTGTTTTTGTTGACTTTTCAAAATGACCTATAATGTCCAAATTCATATCTTCTGGCGAGTGAATATTTTGAACTTGGGAGATGAAGATGAATTGTATGTAATTACATCCTATTCAAAATGAGATTTGGATGGGTCATTTTTGATAAAGTATGAGAAAGTTATGCTAGGTCAAAGTTGAGTTAACTTTTCCTCCAAAACCCTAATTTAGCAACTTTTGGGTTTTGATGAATTGTGAGCAATCCTTGAGGAATTATGATAAACCCTTGATCAAATGATGAATAATACTTAAAAATGAGAATTTTGACCAAAAATCTTGAAGTTTGACTGTATGTGGGCCACAATTGACTTTTGCCCTAGCACAGTCGATTTCCAGGTATTTGAGCAATTGACTGAGCAAACTTCCTCTGCAAGGCTTGAAATTTGACATGGATGATCTTGAGAACATATTAGGACAATGGTGAGCATTTGGGATCCTTTGGACTCAAACATCTTGATGCAAAATGAAACCCTAATTTGAGATAGACTGCCTTAGGAGAGAGTTTGTCTGGTCAACTCTTGGACTTTTTTTGGAGCAATATGAGGACCTCACTTGACATTTATTGAGAGATATGGGAGGGAAAATTTTGGGTTACAACACTCGGGGCAAAGGAATTCTGGTTGAGCCTGTCCGGATGAAGGTGCAATCAGTATCTATCCTTGAGGCCTCCCAAAAGGAGATGGAAGAAATTCTGAAAATTATAAAGAGAAGCGGCTACAACATAGTCGAACAGCTAGGGAATACTCCGTCAAAGATTACCATGCTGGCTTTATTGTTGTGCTCTGAGGCTCATGCGAAGGCCTTGGTGAAATTCCTTAAAACTTCCCATGTACCAAAAGAAACCTCTGTTGATCAGTTCCATGATTGCGTGCCCAGTTTAATCGCTGACAATGGTTTCGGCTTTTCTAATGCTGACTTGACACCTAGGGGGAGGAAGCAGAACGAGGAATTGCATGTCTTTGTCAAATGCAGGGGCACATCTTTGTGCCATGTCTTGGTTGATACTGGTTCGTCTTTGAATGTGCTGCCTAAGAAGGCTCTTGATAGACTTGACTATGAAGGTTTGACCTTAAAAACCAGTAACATAGTGGTAAGGGCCTTCGACAGTTCAAAGAGAATGGTTCATGGGGAGTTGGGCATCATCATAAAAGTTGGAACCCAAACCTTTGATTCAACTTTTTACGTGATGGAGATTCGCCCTTCCTATTCCTGCTTGTTGGGCCGGCCATCGATTCACAATGCTGGTGTTGTTACCTCTACATTACATCAGATGCTGAAATATCCAACCGAGGGGAAAATCATTATTGTCCATGGAGAAGAGGAATATATGTTCAGTCACTTAAACTCCTTTAGATACGTGGAATTGGATGGAGAATTCATTGAAACTTTGTTTCATCATTTCGAGGAAGTTCCACAAACCGTGGCAGTAACCAAGGTTGTTTCCCATGTCCCAAAGATTACAAGACCTCCGCTAAATATGTCTTCTCTGAAAGATGTCAAGGTCATAATCAAAGAAGTTGGGTGCACTATTTGGGGCCAACTCCCAGATATCCCATACAAATTTGACAAATTCGGTTTGGATTTCACTTCATGAGCCCAGAAAGCTATATTTCGTGCTCGTGCCGGGGACCACCCTTGAAGATCAGCAACCACGGAAACAACGCAGTGGAGGATGATGAGGACAACTACGACCTGGAGGAATGGATTTTCCCAACTTTCAATGGAGCACTCAGCAACTGAGAAGCTAAAGATTTTGTCCCAATTACTTTTATCCAACAGTAATTGTCTTTAAATTTTGTCGGACCTGTAATAATTAAACAAATTCAGACTTTTAAAACCTTGTGTCTTACCCGAGACACAACGGTCCATTTGTAAGGGTTGTTACCTCATTTTCATATGTCATCAATGAATCATGGACATTTTTGCATACAAACTTTATGCTATATGTCTTTCTTTTCTACATTTTTACTTTCTTTCAAAGATAGCTATACTTTTACACACACTCACATTCGAAATGCAGATCTACATCCACTCGGGATTCCATGGGTAACAATTCTGCTATGTCCTTTTGTGACTATGAAAATCTAATCTACCAAGCCGAAGACGAAGGTGAGAAGGATTGTGAAGTGCCAAGGGAACTAGCCAGGTTACAACAAAAATAAGAGAGGACCATTCAACCCCACGAAGAACCAATGGACACAGTTAACCTAGGTACCTAAGAGGATAAGAAAAAAGTTTAGGTGGGTGCCAATCTGGAATCCAGTGTTAAGAAGCGTCTGATTCAGTTGCTACATGATTATGTTGAGGTCTTCGCCTGGTCGTATGAAGATATGCCAGGACTTGATGCTGATATCGTGGTACATCGTCTGCCAACAAAAGAAGACTGCCCTCCAGTAAAACAAAAGGTCCGTCGCATGTGACCAGACATGTCAGAGAAGATCAAAGCAGAAGTCATGAAACAATTCAACACCAGATTCTTGGTTGTCACCTCCTATCCGCAATGGGTCCCCAATGTTGTTCCCGTGCCTAAAAAGGACAGCGAGGTACGAATGTGCGTGGACTACAGAGATTTGAATCGGGCAAGCCCTAAGGATGATTTCCCACTTCCCCACATCGATATTTTGGTTGACAATACAGCACAACATAAATTGTTTTCCTTCATGGATGGTTTCTCAGGCTACAACCAAATCAAAATGGCACCTGAGGACATGGAGAAAACAACCTTTGTCACACAATGGGGGACATTTTATTACAAGGTTATGCCATTAGGTTGAAGAACGTTGGGGCAACCTATCAGCGTTCCATGGTCGCTCTATTTCACGATATGATACATCACGAAATAGAGGTCTATGTGGACGACATGATAGCCATATCTCAAACAGAATAAGAACATCTTGATATTTACAAAAACTGTTTGAGAGACTAAAGAAATACAAGCTGAGGTGGAACCCGAATAAATGCACATTTAGGGTGAGGACCGGTAAACTCCTAGGCTTTGTCGTCAACAGTAAAGGCATCGAAGTGGACCCTGCCAAAGTGAAAGTTATACAAGAAATGCCTGCTCCTCGTACTGAGAAGGAAGTTAGAGGATTCTTAGAACGACTAAATTACATAGCCAGATTCATTACTCACTTAACAGCTACTTGTGAACCAACCTTCAAATTACTAAAGAAATATCAAGCAGTCAAACGGAATGATGAATGCCAAACTGCCTTCGACAAGATCAAAGAGTACTTGCAAGAGCCTCCTGTTTTGATGCCACCAGTCGAGGGAAGACCTTTATCATGTATCTAACTGTTTTGGAAAATTCAATGGGGTGTGTGCTGGAGCAACATGACGAGTCTGGCCGAAAAGAGCATGCTATTTATTACCTGAGCAAAAATTTTACTGACTGTGAAACAAGATATTCACTGCTCGAGGAAACTTGTTGCACTCTGGCATGGGCTGCTCCTCGGCTGAAACAGTATAAGCTGATCCATACTACCTTTTTGATATCCAAGATGGATCCAATAAAATACATATTCGAGAAGCCTGCCCTCTCTGGTAGAATAGCGAGATGGCAGATGATCCTGACAAAATATGACATTCAGTATACTACCCAAAAAGCAATAAAGGGCAGTGTACTAGTCGATCACCTTGCTCATCAGGCTGTGGATGACTACCAGTCCATGAAATTTGAATTCTCGGATGAAGACATCATGATGGTAAACAACTATGAAGAATTTAGATCATATGACGAACCTGAACAAGGATCCCAATGGACCCTGGTTTTTAATGGGGCGTCTAACGCACTCGGCAATGGCATCGGTGTTATAATCATATCTCCGGAAGGATGTCATACCCCCTTTACCGCAAGACTTTGTTTCAACTATACAAATAACATGGAAGAATACGAAGCGTGCATTTTTGGTCTCAAAGCTGCCATAGATTTAGGGATCAAGTCCTTAAGTGTATTCGGAGATTCAGCCTTGGTCATCAGTCAGATCAAAGGAGAATGGGACACTAAACACCCTAACCTCATCCCCTACAAAGAACATGTGTTGACATTAATCCCACACTTCAAGAATATTACCTTCGAGCATTTCCCACGAAAAGAAAATCAACTAGCGGATGCGCTAGCCACAATGTCATCCATGTTTAAACTCAAATGGGATAACGAGGCTCCCCAGATCACCATTGAACGAATGGATGAACCAGCTCACTGTCACGAGATCAATACTGAAGAAGTAGTGGACCGACCTTGGTTTCATGAAGTCAAGAGGTATCTCGAGGCTCAAGAATATTCGGAAGGAACTTCAGTCAATGATAAGAAGTTATTAAGGAGATTTTCTGCTAAGTTCTTCCTTAGTAATGGAATTCTCTACAAATGCAACCACGACTTTGTATTACATTGTTGTGTAGACAAGGTTGAGGCAGAGAGGATCATGGATGATCTACATGAAGGAACTTTTGGCACCCATTCCAGTGGGCATACGATGGTAAAGAAGATCCTACAGGCAGGTTATTACTGGTCTACCATGGAAGAAGATTGCTATCAACACTCTCGAACCTGCCACAAGTGTCAGATCTATGATGACAAGGTGCACGTATCTCCAGTTCCTCTGAATGTCCTGACGGCTCCTTGGCCCTTTGCTATGTGGGGCATCGATATGATTGGGGAAATCAAGCCAACAACCTCTAATGGACATCGCTTTATCTTGGTGGCCATTGATTATTTCACGAAGTGGGTTGAGGTAACTTCTTTCGCTTCTGTAACCAAGAATGTTGTTGCCCGGTTCATCAAACAGAATCTCATCTGTAGGTACGGTATCCCAGAAAGGATCATCATAGACAATGGTACGAATCTCAACAACACTATGATCACCGCATTGTGCGTGCAATTCAAGATCCAACACCATAATTCTTCCCCTTACCGGCCAAAGCTGAATGGTGTTGTTGAAGACACAAATAAGAATATTAAGAAGATCATACAGAAAATGATAGTCACATACAAAGAAAGGCATTAGAAGCTACCATTCGCCCTCCATGATTATTATACCACGGCGCGCACATCAACCGGGGAAACACCTTACTCTCTGGTATACGGCATGGATGTTGTCTTGCCCATTGAGGTCCAGATCCCTTCTCTGAGAATCATGAAGGATGCAGGGTTGAATTAAGACGATTGGATCCAAACTCGACTTGATCAATTGAACTTGATTGACGATAAAAGGCTTATTGTTGTCTGTCATGGTCAAATGTATCAAAAACGGATGATCAAGGCTTTCAACAAAAAGATCAGACACCAAGTGTACCAAGTCGGGGAGTTGGTGATCAAGCGCATCATACTGCCGCAGGGTGATCCCAAGGGCAAATGGACTCATACATACGAAGGATCGTTTATGATCAAAAGCATATTCTCTGGTGGGTCAATGATCTTAACCACTATGGATGGCGATGACCTGCTGCACCGTGTAAATGCAAACATAGTCAAAAGATACTACACATAAGAGACCCGCTAGGTTAACACACCTAGGCAAAACAAGGGCATCCCGGCGAACCAAAAAGGTTTGGGCAAAAATTAGGGATAAAACAAAAATAATCTGTACACCCGGCAAGTTGAAAACCTGAAAGGGCGACTTGGGCAAAAAAGGGTATCCCGGTGGACTGAAAACCCGAAAGGGAGGTCCATGCAAAAGTTAGAGAATTAAGGCGTACGACTATGTCCCGTTTGGATCACCTTACAGACAACCTTTGGCTTCAAATGACAAACTCAACAGGTCTAATCAATCCAATCAACTTCGGACAAGTAAGCAAATGGACAAGACGCTCAGCGACACGAAGGCTATAACAAAATGGGAACCCCGTGGGATTATTGCACATAGCTATCTTTTCTTTGTATCAAATTTTCATTTTTTACGACGACATTCCCTTATTAGAATGTTCGTCTCATTGTACAAAAAAGACTTATTCAAGTTAATACAAAGATACCCCTTTGAAAGTGCAAAACTATTTGTTTTTCTTTATTTCTGTGTTTTGTTTACAAAAACGTCCAATAATTTATTTTTTAACATATGCATTTGAAAGTAACTAATGTTTACAAATGAACAAAAATAGAAAGACAACCACTAATGGATTTTAGAAATAGTTTAAAATCTTTAAACTATTCCATAAAATCCCCCACAGTGTGCAGCTTAATCCCCAGCGGAACAAAACTTCCAGTTATCACTCCCCGGTAGAAGTCGCCAAATTTCTCAGGATTCCCCAAACAGGATTTCACAAGCAATACACGGCGTTTCCCATACAACAGAGTTTATTTCTCTACCAAATAGAAGCTCATTGTGATACGGTGGCAGAACTGGACTAGTTTTAGGAAAATGCTGGTTTGCGTTTTGCGTTTGTGTTTGCAAAATGTCGCGGTAAGCAAGAGTCGCCACCGACTTTTATTTTATCCAACTGGAAAGGAAAAAATCACAGAAAAATTCCTTTTTTCGAGATTTTAAGTACGGGGGGTAGATTATAGAAAGGGAAGGTGTTAGCACCCTTTATGTCCGTAGTTTTCTACGAGCTCTTAGGTACTTGCTCATCATTTTAAAATT
The DNA here is from genome assembly GCA_948472305.1 of Vicia faba. Lineage (NCBI taxonomy): Eukaryota > Viridiplantae > Streptophyta > Magnoliopsida > Fabales > Fabaceae > Vicia > Vicia faba. The sequence continues at coordinate 1,396,078,007 of OX451738.1, read as the reverse complement.
TCTTCCGTGTCTGTGTGTTTTAAAAAAGTTTTTTGTTTTACTTCGATTTAACCCTTGATTCTGTCTTCAAGAGTGTTACGAAGTGTTTTTGAAAACTTTGTTTGAAAAAGTGTAAGTGTGAAAGTTTGATTTGAGCAAGTACCTACTAGCATCTACCTACTCGAAAAAAGAATGTTTTTATTCTTGTTTCCTTTAGACAACGCTATCCCACTATTAGTGAGTAGGTAGCATCGTCGTTGGAGTTGTAAGGTTCAATTCGAAAAGGGACATACGATCACTAAAGCAATGTTAGGACGTCATAATAATAACCCTAATGTCTTAAGATCATATTCGAGGCAATATTTCCGAGGCAAGATTTCCAAGGCAACATTTTCGAATGGTACTTTTGATCTTTGTTTAGACAAGAGGGTAACCACTAAAATACGCTATACTTAATGATTGTTTACCGAAGGCAACCGAAGTGGGAGTATACCCTAGGAGGGCGCATGCGCGAGTGATTCAATTTCAAGTTATTATCTTTGCACATTTAGGGTTTGCTAACTGTTTTAATTTTAACATACATTCTTGTCATGCAACCCGACTATCATACATCTAACAGTTAATATTTGAGGAAATTAAAATGTGGAAAGTAAAGCTACGCTATTACAAGGCTTCGGGTGAGATTAATTACATAGCCAAAAACCCGTAAAAACGATAAATAAATGAAAAGTCCTAATTAAGCTATTACATCCCATGGGCAGTTACATTAATATTGTAAAAATAAATAAGCGCGCAGTGAAACAATTACGGGAGAAAATAGGGTTTTGACCCCGTCTAAACCTAATTACAAAAAAAGGGAATAATTTTTGGTTGTTTTTGATTATTCTTAAGAAAATAAGGTTTTAAATTAAATATAAGCAAGCCTAATTACTAATTAAATTAAATTAAGAAAATTAAATCATTTTTGACCTATTTTATGTTTTGGTTATTTTTTTTAAGAAAAGAAAATAAAAGTTAAATTAAACAAAAACCCTAATTTCTAATTTATTTTAATATATTTACAAAGAAAAATTAAAGTTATCCTAAAATTAAATAAACTAATTAAATTAATTTTTGATATAAAAACCTCAATCTAATTTGGTGAAAATTGATTTTTATGATTTTTTGATAAAAAAAGAATTAATTTTGAGTTAGTAATATAGTTTAAATAAATTAGATAAAAGAAAATATAAAAAAGAAAAAAAGAGAAAGAAAATGGGCCCGGTACACAGCAGTTTTGAGGGGTGCCATAGCAAATCCTTAGCCCAAAATCCATTGGCCCACGTTTGACTTTCAGATTCCATGTTGTGCATTGACCAGGGTGCATCATGGTCCTTCATGTGATGGCCTTTGGATCCAGATTGTGAGTAATCTGATGGTTGAAAGATGATGGTCCATGGTGGTCTTTTGGCTTGTACAAGTGCATGATTATAAAAGACAAAATAATATTAAAGAATATGGGTGACCTGGGATTCGAACCCAGGTCCGATGGCCTTTCCATTCACCTTCACACCAACTGAGCTGACACGCTTTTGTTGTATATGAAATAATAATAATTAATAATATGGAATAACATGAGTTAGTGGAGGACAAACAAAAAGCACACGCCAGAATTCAAACGGGCAAATGGGGTGGTGCTACGCATGTCTTCTTCTTCCTCTCTTTGTTGGTAAAAGTTATGGACTTTTACCTACGGACAAAGGTTCGTAGCTACAAACCCTGCGCATTTCAAAATCTCACACAGGCACGATAAATGAAATCTAATGATGTAGATCAAATCGCCTTGACCTTGTGATCATCATAGCATCCCTCTTTTGGGCCAATTTCACCTGCACTCAAAATCGCTAAAACGAACCAGAAAACTCTAGCCATGGTGGATTTCAATATAGCTAATAAAAATGCAATTAATTGTTACCATTAGCTTGCAAACACATTAGGGATTACCAATATGTCATTGAAACATGATAAAGATGCAAGAATGAAGAGATTCGATTTTGAAAATATTGACAAATCGTGGGGGTCGTGGAACCGGATTCTGGGCACGAAGACGCTTGCTTTTGATTGGTATAGCTTCCTTGTATGCCCAGGAAACAAAAGAGATGGCTTGGGAATCTTGAAACTGCCTGGAAATATGAAAACAGATCACCACTTTTCCTTGATTTTTTCAAGTTTGTTCTTCCTCTTACATGCCTCAAAACCTTGTGCTTTTGGTATGCATTTGTTCAATATATATATCACTGATAGAATTAGGTTTACAAATATGCATCCAATCTCTTTCAATTATGGTCTTTGATCATGATTTGATTCCCATGAAGATCTTTCAAAAATAAGCCAAAAATCAATCTTTTTATGCACAAACATGCCTTGCACGATTTGATTTTGTTGCTATCTGTATAAGGGACCTGAAATATGCACCAAATCTCAAGACTTAAATGATTTTGATATTCCATGATTTATTTTGATTTAATTTGATTTAATTGAAATCAAAAATCAAAATAAATGGTAAAAATAATATAAAGTCAAGTGGGTAGAGTTAGGGCTCGTGGAACATGCTACAAACTCAAAACAAATGCAAAAAATTGGGCCCATTTGACAAAAATTGCAATTTGAGGCACTTTTGAATTTTGGCAATTTTGCAAAAAAGGTCAAATTCATTAATGCACAACTTCTTTAATTTTGACTCTATGAAGGTGTTATTTGACTTTTTAGAAAGTTTGAGATGTCCTTTAAGAAAACTTTTTGGTCTCATCTCAATTGAGTCTTCCATGTTCATGTATGAAGCTTTGACAAAAAATGTGTTTTTGTTGACTTTTCAAAATGACCTATAATGTCCAAATTCATAACTTCTTGTGAGTGCATATTTTGAACTTGGGAGATGAAGAAGAATTTTAGGTAATTGCATCCTCTTCAAAATGAGATTTGTATGGGTCATTCTTGATGAATTGTGAAAAAGTTATGCTTGGTCAAAGTTGAGTTGACTTTTCCCACAAAACCCTAATTTAGCAACTTTTGGATTTTGATGAATTGTGAGCAATCCTTGATGAATCATGATCAACCCTTGATCAAATGATGAGTAATACTTCAAAATGAGAATGTTGACCAAAAATCTTGAAGTTTGACTGTATGTGGACCACAGTTGACTTTTGCCCTAACATAGTCGATTTTCAGGCCTTTGAGCAATTGACTGAGCAAACTTCCTCTGCAAGGCTTAAAACTTGACATGGATGATCTTTGAGAACATATTAGAACAATGGTGAGCATTTGGGATCCCTTGGACTCAAGTATCTTCATGTAACATGAAACCCTAATTTGAGGTAGACGGCCTTAGGAGAGAGCTTGTCTGGTCAACCCTTGGACTTCCTTGAGCAATTTGAGGATCTCACATGAAATGTATTGAGAAATATGAGATGGAAAATTTTGGGGTACAACAGCTGCCCCTGTTCAATCTTCTTAAACCTGAGGATGTAGATTGGCTTGCTTGCCTTTCGTGATCCAAAGTTGGAAGATGATTGAACACTAAAGTGCCCAGAAATTTGCACTCGCATGAAGTGGTATTTGTCTTGTGATGTCAGGAATGGGCTTATAGATTCCATTTGGAGGTTGATGATGGAGGATGGGCTTAAAGATGCCATCCGACGGAGTGTCGATCTCCTAAGAGATTCCTTAGCGAGAGCTTGTATACCCGTTGTTGAGGAGGGTTCCGCTGGGGAATGTTGTTTTTTGTCTTGAGAAAAGTTGAATTTTAGGAGCTTCAGTCATCCGTTATTCTACTGGGGAATCATCTCTTGGTCGAAGAGGTGAAAATGAACTACTATCTGGTCATGATCCAGGCTTCATAGTGATAAGATCGACTGCTATATGGTCGTAATCCAAGCTTCACAGTGACTTACTGGGGAGATGAGATTAAACTTGCTATCCTGTCATAATCCAGGCTTTGCAATTTCTCAATTCTTATCTGGTCGTAATCCAGGCTTCAGAAGGAATTCTGTTGTTATCCGGTCGCATCCGGGCTTTAACTTGAATTTAGGGCACACTGATATCCGGTCGACACCGGGCTTCTTAGTAATTGTCCAGGTAAAATTGCTATTTGGTCGAAATCCAAGCTTCACAATGTCTTGTACCGCTATCTGGTCGTAATCTAGGCTTCACGATGTTTCATACCATTATTTGGTCGAATCCATGCTTCATGGTGTCCTGTACTGCTATCTGGTCGAATTCAGGTTTCACAATACCTCACTTCTTATCTGGTCGAAATCCAGGCTTCAGAAGAAATCAAGTGGTTATCCAGTCACATCCGGGCTTCCATTTGATTTTAAGGCCTACTAATATCCAGTCGACTCCGGGCTTTATAGTATTTGGCCGGGTGAACTGCTATTTGGTCGAAATCCAAGCTTCGCAGTGTCCCTTACTGTTATCTGGTCGTAATCCCAAGCTTCAGTGTTCTTAACCGCTATCTGGTCGTAATCCAGGCTTCATGATGTATTATGCCGCTATTTGGTCGTAATCCAGGCTTCACGATGTCTTATACCATTATCCGGTCGAATCCAGGCTTCATGGTGTTCGGGGAAATCAAGATACTATTCGGTCGAATCCAGGCTTCATAACTTGCATTAAAGATATACCACTATCTGGTCGACTCCATGCTTCGTAGTATTCTTGGCTGCTATTTGGTCATAATCCATGCTTCACAAAATCTTCTACCATTATCTGGTCGAGTCCAGGCTTCATGGTGTCTTGTATTATTATCTGGTCGTAATCCAGGCTTCACAATAATTTGTTGAGCTGTTATCCGGTCGAATACGGGCTTCACGGCTTGTGTTTATGATATAACACTATTTGGTCGATTCCAGACTTCTTGGTGTCTTGTATTATTATTTGGTCATAATCCAGGCTTCACAATAACTTGCAGGGGATTAAACTATTATCCGGTTGAATTCGGGCTTCATAGCTTGTTTTCAAGGGATACCACTATCTATTCGTAATCCAGGCTTTGCGGTATTCTGATACTGTTATTCGGTCGTTCTCTGGGCTTCACAATATGTTGGAGAGATCAAGATACTATCCGGTCGGATCCGGGCTTCATAGCTTGAACTTTGTGAGAATTTGATTGTATCTTTTCCTGAAATGTAAAGGGTTAGTCGTATGTAATGCCATGATGCATGACATGTATCGAGCAATGATGTTCTCAAAATAAATGAGATTGTGTTGTATGATGCATATGCGTATGCCACGATGTATGGAAATGCAACGTTTTTATGATGTTCTTTAGTTGGGGAAAATAAATCCCAGACTGTCGTTGTAGAATATAAAGAGTTTCTCCCGTTGGTGATAACGACCGAAGATGATTCGAGAATAACTTGGCAGGAGAATAATTCTGCTGGAGAATAAACTGGCGAGGGAATGACTATGTGGGGAAGAAATACTCTGTCAGAAGGTCCGCTGATTTGGAGAAATAACCTCGGCTGTGGATGAATTACCATTGCTGGCGATGATGAACTCTGTCGAGGATAAAGTTTTTGTTGGTGGAAGAAATAAACTCTGCTCGGGATAATCTTCTAGTGCTGGTGATAGATGAACTCTGCTTGGGGAGAATTAACACCAATGTTTTTAGATACCTTTTACTCTGCGGGGAGTGTATGCATTTTTAGTCTTATTCTTCAGCTTGGTCTATCCTTGTTCCTGGTGAATAGAGCAACTGTAAGGTTTGGACATATATATTTTCAACAAATATTTATAAGCAACAAATATTTTCAAATGCATATATAAGCAACATAGTGAATGCGCAGGTATTTGTAATTATTTATGAGCAACAAATATTTTCAAATGCATATATAAAAAATGAATCATTGGACGTTCTTGCAAAACAAAACAGGAAAAGAAAAACGGAAATTTGAAATTACTTTATGAAAATGAATTGTATTGATTTTGAAGTTGGCCTGTAATAGGCGTTTTGTACAAGAGGTTGACGTCCTAGTAAGAGAATGCCGCCGGAAGATAGAATTTATACAATTTGTGAAAAACAAAGAAAAACAGCTATGTGAACAATCCCACTGGGTTCCAACTCTGCTATTGCCTTTATATCCTCGAGCGTCTCATCACTTTGCCGCTTGGTTGAAGGTAGATCAGATTGATCGGCATCGTCCGAGCTTGATAGTCGATACCGAAGTCTGGTTGCAAGGTGATCCAATGAGACATAGTGTTATGCTTTGATCCCTAATTTTTTCCTGGACCGCCCTTTCGGGTTTTCAGTCCACCGGGATACCCTTTTTTGCCCAAGCCGCCTTTTCAGGTTTTCGACTTGCCGGGTGTACATTTTTTTTCATTTTCATCCCTTACTTTTGCCCGAACCCTTTTGGTTCGCCGGGAAGCCCTTATTTTTGCCTAGGCCAGTCAACCTAGTGGGTCTTTGATTATTCGTAGTATTTTTTCACTATGTCTGCATTGACGGGGTGAGGAAGGTCGTCACCATCCATGGTGGTTAGAATCATAGCTCCTCCTGAGAAAATGTTCTTAACCACAAATGGCCCTTCGTACGTAGGGGTCTATTTTCCCCTGGGATCACCTTGTGGTAGTATGATGCATTTGATCACCAGATCCCCGACTTGATACTCTCTTCGTCTGACTTTCTTGTTAAAAGCCTTGATCATCCGCTTTTGATACGTCTGACCATGACAAATAGAAATAAGTCTCTTTTCATTGACTAAGTTCAGCTGATCAAGCCGGGTTTGGATCCAATCGTCCTTGCTCAAACCTGCATCCTTCATAATCCGGAGAGAGGGTATCTAGACCTCAATGGGTAAGACTGCCTCCATGCCATATACTAAAGAGTAGGGTGTTTCCCCTGTTGACGTCCGTGCTGAGGTACGGTACCCATGAAGAGCAAATGGTAACATCTCATGCCAATCTTTGTATGTCACCGTCATCTTCTTAACAATCTTCTTGATATTCTTATTAGCCGCTTCAATAGCTCCATTCATCTTCGGCCGGTAAGGAGAAGAGTTGTGATGCTGTATCTTAAACTATTTACAGAGCTCGGTGATCATTGTATTGTTGAGATTTGTACCGTTGTCCATAATGATCCTCTCCAGTACACCGTATCGACAAATCGAATTGTGTCGGATGAACCGCGCCACGACGTTCTTGGTTACTATAGCAAAGGAAGTTGCTTCAACCCATTTTGTAAAGTAATCAATTGCTACCAGAATGAAACGATGCCCGTTGGACGCATTAGGTCTGATCTCACCGATCATATTGATGCCCCACATTGCGAAAGGCCAAGGAGTTGTCAAAACATTCAAAGGAACTGGAGGTACATGCACCTTATTAGCATATATTTGGCATTTATTTTGACCTCTTTCCTGTCTTCCTCGGTACCCAAATTCATTGATTCTACTGGCTCTTTATAAGCTGTATGGCTCTCTCTTCCTGTAGTAATAGTCTAGCAAGTTCCCCAAGCACCCCACAATCATCCTCACCTTCATCCTCGGCTTGGTTGATCGGATTTTCGAAGTCATAACTGGCAGTAGCAGAGTTGTTATCAATGGGATCCAGAATGGATGTGGATCTGCATTATGATATGTGAGTGTGTGTAAGACAATAGCTGTTTTATAAAGGTACGAGATAGAAAGGAAAAACAAGGAGCGCAAAATTTGTAATGCAAGAAAACGTCCAATGCTTTATTGATGATATATGAAAATGACAAATAATAAGCCCTCACAAACAAAGCCAAGGTGCCTCGGGCAAGGCACCGGGCCGTAAAGTTTCAAATTGTCTGTTACAAATCTCAAAACAAAAGTCTATTACTGTGTAATAAAAGAAACGGGCACGAAGTCTTTCGCCGTCCAGTTGTTCAATCCACCGTGGATAGTCGGGTAAACCCAGTTGTCGATATCTGACTCTTCTTCATCATTTCCAATTGCATTCACTCCCTGATCATGTTTGGGCATAGGAGCAGTTATGACGTTGGGTTTCTCCGGAGCGTCAAACTCAATTTCTTTAGCTTCAATCAAGTCATGCACTTTATTCTTCAAGGCCCAACATTTTTTCGTGTCATGACCTGGGCTATCGGAGTGATAGGCACAGCGGGCGTTCAGATTATACAGCGGAGATGTGGTGCTGGGATTCTTTGGGGCTTCCCTCAGAGTTACCAGGTTGGTCTTCAACAATTATGGTAGAATTTGTGACAAGGTCATATTAAGCCGAGTGTATTGTCTCTACGGCCTCTCCATTCTTTGCTGATTGTTGCATTGTGGGGCAACGGTAGGTCTTGATATTACTACTGCATTCACTGCTTGACAACGTTCAGGTCGATTTTGGCTCCTCGAGCCATAAACTGCACTAGCTTCTTTCTTACCGGTGAAAGGCTTCTTTACTGCACTTGACGATGTATCCTTCTGTATCTTACCACTTCGGATACCAGCTTCTACTCTTTCCCCAGTCATAATCAATTCAGTAAACCCAGATGACGAACTGTCGATCAGATGATTGAAGAATGGACCAGACAACGTCCCTAGAAACATATCAACCAACTCCCTATCAGACAAAGGGGATTGAACTCTTCCAGCCAAATCTCTCCATTTCTGAGCATAGTCTTTAAAGCCTTCACCTGCACCCATAGACATACCCTGAAGCTGAGTACGAGTGGGAGCAAGGTCGGTGTTATACTGGTACTACTTGTAGAAAGCAGCAGCAAGGTCCTCCCAGTTTCGGATGTTATCTCCTTCCAATTGATAAAACCATTCAAGTTGAGTCCCTGACAGACTATCTTGAAAGAAATGTACCCACAGATTCATATCAGCAGTGTAAGGTTGTATTTTTCTGACGTACGAGCGGATATGAAGTCTTGGATAGGACACTCCATCGTACTTAGCAAAAACCGGAGCTTTAAATTTGTGAGGGATCACCACCCCAGATGCTAGCCCCAGATCTCCGAAGTCCAAACCGGGAATCTTCTAAATCTCCATAGCACTTAGATGGTCTTCAAGCTGTTTGTACCTATCCTCAACAGGAGGGTACTTTTCATCATCAAAATCAGTATCATTATCAGAGACCACATGGCTAGGACCCCTTTCTTCCTCTTGATTCTCTCCTCCTTTGGATGAATGAGACATATCAGCTTCCTGTCGCAACCTATTCCCAAATATGTGATCCATATTTAAAAGAACCACCTTCTTCTTCTTCTTCTTCTTCTTCTTCTTCTTCTTCTTCTTCTCTTTCAGGATGAGAGTCTTCAAATCTTCCTGCCCTTTAGCCAAGTTCAAGAACATCTCTTGGAATTGCGCATTTTGTGCCTGAAGAACTTTGATAGCTTGATCGGTAGGTATTTCAGAAGACATTTCATGCTGAAATAAACAGCGAAGAAGATGAGAAACCTGTAATGGTACCTATAATGTTGTGCATGATAATGGGATGCGTATGAAATTATTTCAAAGATTTGGGAGATTCAAATTTGTGAACCATGAAACAAACAAACTTTATTAGATTAAATTTTGTAAAATGTTTAACAATTCATTTTAAGGCATTTACAAAGAAATAAATGAAAAGCAAATCTAAACTAGAAACAATAAAAGATATCAGAAATCCCATGGTCGTTTCCCCTTCGTGCTGACGTAATCATTGATCGTCCTTTCATTCTCAAGTTTCCTCGTGAGCTTCAAGATCTTCCTTTCTTGATCGTGATACTTCTCCCGATAGGTATCCCTCTCCTCCTTCAACTGAATCCAGGATCTCTTCAATGCCCCAAGATCAGTAGGCATGTAGGGATAAAGGACTGTATAAGGAACGCCCTCTTTATTGGTAGGCACCATAATCACTGGCAGCACAGCTTCATAAGGCATCCCAAGCTTCTGAGCACGAGCTCGGTCCCAATGGAGATAAGGTTGCTTAGGGAGAGAAGTCTTTGGTCCTAGCCCATGAGGGTCAGACCTGTTCACCATTCCCCATGCCCGTATAAACCTTCGGCGATGCTCATCCATGTCCCCCTTGTAGTCAAAGACAATATCTGTAAGAAGTAGCTCATGAGGACCGTCTCTCCGAGTGCAACCAAACTGTCGTAAAGCCAAGCAAGGACTGTAGGTTATTCCTCCTCTAATTCCAAGCAACGGGAAATTAGGGTATCCCCCACATCGATCAATGACAACAATGTCCTCCATAGCCTTAGAACTCCAAAGAATGTCCGTATGGGCAAGGGACATTATCCTGTAAGCCCAACCTAAACCTTTCTCATTCTTCAATACAGACTTGGGGAGGTGCGAAATAAACCACCTCCCCAGCAGCGACATGCAACACATGAGGGTTCCTCTTCTTCGCACAGTACGAGTATAGAGGGCATGTAGGATATCAGCCAGAAGAGTAGGTACAGGATTACGAGACAAGAAGATCTTGACCGCATTCACATCTATGAAGGAATCTGGATTAAGGAAAAGAACCAAATCGTAGATGAGGAGAGCCAAGATGTCTTCGAAAGCCTGAAAGTCCAAATTATCCAAGAACTGCTGAGCTTGATCTATTAGAAACTTGGCTAAGAAACCTTTAACCCCGCTCCGTGTCTCCCAGTTAGATACTACATCAGCCCTTTTTAGATGTAAGGCTGAAGCAATATCCTCTGGACTAGGAGTCTCTTCCAAACCTGTGAAGGTTGTCTGCTCGAGGATGGATATGCCCAGTAAGTAAGAAAAATCTTCCAAAGTGGGAACTAGCTAATAATCCGGGAAGGTGAAACAATGATGCACCGGATCGAAGAACTGGAAGAGCACACTCATCATCTGTTCATCCAACTTTGAAGTGACCAAGCTAAGGAGCTGACCATGTCTTATAACGAATGAAGATGTATCAGGAACTTTTGAGACTAACTCTCTGAGTTGAGCAGGTATTTGTACGAAGTTAACTCAAATGGTGTTTATGCGCATGGAAGCCATAATCTGCAAAACAGAACAAAGATAAATCCCCTAGGTCTTTGAAATGGTTAGTTTAATGAAGTATGCATGCTATATTATGATGCATGATGTCATGATAAAAACACACAACAGGTATAGCAGATAACAGACATGGTAAGGGCAAACAAGTCACACAAGAGCCCTTAAGTTTTATGCTTGCATGGGGTCTAGGTACTACCCTCTTGAAGTTCAGTTGGTTCCAACCTTTCCTAATAATAGTAACCAGGTTCTAGAGGTTCTCAATATCATTGACCATCCTCCATCGGTCATGGTTTCAGCTCACACAATCTTTTCTTGCGGCCGGAACTATCTCGAGAGTATGGTCTCAATAAGTGTAGTATCGAGTATCAACCAGTTCCCAGCTTTACATTGAGGCCGGCTATCTCACTACTTCCTATGGCCAAGTTGGTCAATTATAGGTTCTAAGGTAAGTTGATGCTTAGCGACACACATAGCAACCCTGTATTCTCCTCGTTTCTCAACAAGGGATACCGGTACCAACCAATGTGCCGCATCAACGTAGCTACTGCTTCAACTGTATCGGTCTACACCGTACAGTTCCCTCACAGTTTATTGCTACTTACTTAAAAAGGTGTCCCCAGATCCGGGTTAGGATCTATAGTAACTCCCAATACAACACCCTCAAAAGTAAAGCAATCAAATTAAACAAGAGAAGCAATTTATGATGAACTAATCCTAAGGTATACTCCACTTATTAACTCCCTAGCAGAGTTGCCAGTTCTGTAATACGGTGGCAGAACCGGACTGGTTTTAGGAAAATGCTGGTTTGTGTTTTGCGTTTGTGTTTGCAAAATGTCGCGGTAAGCAAGAGTCACCACCGACTTTTATTTTATCCAACTGGAAAGGAAAAAAGCATATAAAAAATCCTTTTTTTCGAGATTTTGAGTACGGGGGGTAGATTATAGAAAGGGAAGGTGTTATCACCCTTTCTGTCTAAAGTTTTCTACGGGCTCTTAGGTACTTGCTAATCATTTTAAAATTGCTTCCGTGTCTGTGTGTTTTAAAAAAGTTTTTTGTTTTACTTCGATTTAACCCTTGCTTCTGTCTTCAAGAGTGTTACGAAGTGTTTTTGAAAACTTTGTTTGAAAAAGTGTAAGTGTGAAAGTTTGATTTTGAGCAAGTACCTACTAGCATCTACCTACTCCAAAAAAGAATGTTTTTGGTCTTGTTTCCTTTAGACAACGCTATCACACTATTAGTGAGTAGGTAGCACCGTCATTGGAGTTGTAAGGGTCAATTCGAAAAGGGACATACGATCACTAAAGCAATGTTAGGACGTCTTAGTAATAACTCTAATGTCTTAAGATCATATTCGAGGCAACATTTCCGAGGCCACCTTTCCGAGGAAACATTTCGGAATGGGACTTTTGATCTGTGTTTAGACAAGAGGGAAACCACTAAAATACCCAATACTTAATGATCGTTTACCAAAGGCAACCGAAGTTGGAGTATACCCTAGGAGTGCGCATGTGTGAGTGATTCAATTTCAAGTTATTATCTTTGCACATTTAGGGTTTGCTAATTGTTTTAATTTTAACATACATTTTTGTCATGCAACCCTATTATCATACATCTAACAGTTAATATTTGCGGAAATTAAAATGCGGAAAGTAAAGCTACGGTATTACAAGGCTTCGGGTGAGATTAATTACATAGCCAAAAACCTGTAAAAACGATAAATAAATGAAAAGTCCTAATTAAGCTATTACATCCAATGGGCAGTTACATTAATATTGTAAAAATAAATAAGCGCGCGGTGAAATGAAAACCGGAGAAAACTAGGGTTTTGACCCCGTCTAAACCTAATTACAAAAAAAAAAGAACTATTTTTGGTTGTTTTTGATTATTCTTAAGAAAATATGGTTTTAAATTAAATATGAGCAAGCCTTATTACTAATTAAATTAAATTAAGAAAATTAAATCATTTTTGACCTATTTTGTGTTTTGGTTATTTTTTTTAAGAAAAGAAAATAGAAGTTAAATTAAACAAAAACCCTAATTTCTAATTTATTTTAATTTATTTACAAAGACAAATTAAAGTTATCCTAAAATTAAATAAACTAATTAAATTAATTTTTGATTAAAAAAACCTAAATGTAATTTGGTGAAAATTGATTATTATGATTTTTTGATAAAAAAGAATTAATTTTGTGTTAGTAAAATAATTTAAATAAATTAGATAAAAGAAAATATAAAAAAGAAAAAAAAGAGAAAGAAAATGGGCCTGGTACGCAGCAGTTTTGAGGGGTGCCATAGCAAATCCTGAGCCCAAAATCCATTAGCCCACGTTTGACTTTCAGATTCCATGTTGTGCATTGACCAGGGTGCATCATGGTCCTTCATGTGATGGCCTTTGGATCCAGATTGTGAGTAATCTGATGGTTGAAAGATGATGGTCCATGGTGGTCTTTTGGCCTGTACAAGTGCATGATTATACAAGACAAAATAATATTGAAGAATATGGGGGACCTGGGATTCGAACACAGGTCCTATGGCCTTTCCACTCACCTTCACACCAACTGTGCTGGCACGCTTTTGTTGTATATAAAATAATAATAATTAATAATATGGAATAACATGAGTTAGTGGAGGACAAACAAAAAGAGCGCACCAAAATTCAAACGGGAAAATGAGGTGGTGCCACGCAGGTCTTCTTCTTCCTCTCTCTATTGGTAAAAGTTATGGACTTTTACCTACGGACAAAGGTCTGTAGCTACAAACCCTGCACATTTCAAAATCTCACACAAGCACGATAAATGAAATCTAATGATGTAGATCAAATCGCCTTGACCTTATGATCATCATAGCATCCCTCTTTTAGGCCAATTTCACCTGCACTCAAAACCCCTAAAACGAACCAGAAAACCCTAACCATAGTGGATTTCAATATAGCTAACAAAAATGCAATTAATTGTTACCATTAGCTTGCAAACACGTTAGGGATTACAAATATGTCATTGAAACATGATAAAGATGCAAGAATGAAGAAATTTGATTTTGAAAATAGTGACAAACCGTGGGGGTCGTGGAAACTTCCTGGAAATATGAAAACAGATCACCACTTTTCCTTTATTTTTTCAAGTTTGTTCTTCCTCTTACACACCTCAAAACCTTGTGCTTTTGGTCTGCATTTGTTAAATATATATATCACTGATAGAATTAGGTTTAAAAATATGCATCTGATCTCTTTCAATTATGGTCTTTGATCATTATTTGATTCCCATGAAGATCTTTCCAAAATAAGCCAAAAATGAATCTTTTTATGCACAAACATGCCTTGCACGATTTGATTTTGTTGCTAGTTGTATAAGGGACCTGGAATATGCACCAAATCTTAAGACTTAAAATATTTTGATATTTCCATGATTTATTTTGATTTAATTTGATTTAATTGAAATAAAAAATCAAAATAAATGGTAAAATTAATATAAAGGCAAGTGGGAATAGTTAGGGCTCATGGACCATGCTACAAACTCAAAACAAATGCAAAAATTTGGGCCCATTTGACAAAAATTGCAATTTGAGGCACTTTTGACTTTTGGCAATTTTGCAAAAAAGGTCAACTTCACCAATGCACAACTTCTTCAATTTTGACTCTATGAAGGTGTTATTGGACTTTTTAGAAATATTGAGATGTCCTCTAATTAACCTTTTTGGTCTCATCTCAATTGATTCTTCCATGTTCATGTATGAAGCTTTGACAAAAAAGGTGTTTTTGTTGACTTTTCAAAATGACCTATAATGTCCAAATTCATAACTTCTTGTGAGTGGATATTTTGAACTTTTGAGATGAAGAAGAATTGTAGGGAATTGAATCCTCTTCAAAATTATATTTGGATGGGTCATTCTTGATGAAGTGTGAAAAAGTTATGCTTGGTCAAAGTTGAGTTGACTTTTCCTACAAAACTCTAATTTAGCAACTTTTGGGTTTTGATGAATTGTGAGCAATCCTTGATGAATCATGATCAACCATTGATCAAATGATGAATAATACTTCAAAATGATAATTTTGACCAAAAATCTCGAAGTTTGACTGTATGTGGGCCACATTTGACTTTTTCCCTAACATAGTCGATTTTTAGGCCTTTGAGCAATTAACTGAGCAAACTTCCTCTGCAAGGCTTGAAACTTTTCATGGATGATCTTTGAGAACATATTAGGACAATGGTTAGAATTTGGGATCCCTTGGACACAAGTATCTTGATCCAACATGAAACCCTAATTTGAGGTAGACTGCCTTAGGAGAGAGCTTGTCTGGTCAACCCTTGGACTTCCTTGAGCAATTTGAGGATCTCACTTGAAATGTATTGAGAAATATGAGAGGGCAAATTTTGGGGTACAACAGCTTCCCCTTTTCAATCTTCTTAAACCTTAGGATGTAGATTGGCTTGCTTGCCTTTCGTGATCCGAAGGTGGAAGATGATTGAACACTAGAGTGCCTAGAAATTTGCACTCGCATGAAGTGGTATTTGTCTTGTGATGTTGGGAATGGGCTTATAGATGCCATTTGGAGGTTGATGACGGAGGATGGGCTTAAAGATGCCATCTGACGGAGTGTCGATCTCCTAAGAGATTCCTTAGCGAGAGCTTGTATACCCGTTGTTGAGGAGTGTTCCGCTTGATAATGTTGTTTTCTGTCTTGAGAAAAGTTGAATTTTAGGAGCTTCAGTCGACCATTATTCTACTGGGGAATCATCTCTTGGTCGAAGAGGTGAAAATGAACTATTATCTGGTCGTGATCCAGGCTTCATAATGATAATATCGACTGCTATTTGGTCGTAATCCAAGCTTCACAATGACTTACTAAGGAGATGAGATTAAACTTGCTATCCGGTCGTAATCTAGGCTTCACAATTTCTCATTTCTTATCTTGTCATAATCTAGGCTTCAAAAGGAATTCAGTTGTTATTCGGTCGCATTCGTGCTTTAACTTGAATTTAGGGCACACTAATATTCGGTCGACTCTGGGCTTCTTAGTAATTGTCTAGGTAAAATTTCTATTTGTTCGAAATCTAAGCTTCGCAATGTCTTGTACCGCTATCTGGTCGTAATCCAGGTTTCATGATGTTTCATACCATTATCTGGTCGAATCCAGGCTTCATGGTGTCATGTACTGCTATCTGGTCGAATTCAGGCTTCACAATACCTCACTTCTTATCTGGTCGAAATCCAGGCTTCAGAAGAAATCAAGTGGTTATCCAGTCGCATCCGGGCTTCCATTTGATTTTAAGGCCTACTAATATCCAGTAGACTCCGGGCTTCATAGTAATTGGCCGGGTGAACTGCTATTTGGTCGAAATCCAAGCTTCGCAGTGTCCCTTACTGTTATCTGGTTGTAATCCCAGGCTTCAGTGTTCTTTACCTCTATCTGGTCGTAATCCAGGCTTCATGATGTATTATACCGCTATCTGGTCGTAATCTAGGCTTCACGATGTCTTATACCATTATCCGGTAGAATCCAGGCTTCATGGTGTTCGGGGAAATCAAGATATTATCCGGTCGAATTCGGGCTTCATAACATGCATTAAAGATATACCACTATCTGGTCGACTCCAAGCTTCGTAGTATTCTTGGCTGCTATCTGGTCGTAATCCAGGCTTCACAATGTCTTCTACCATTATCTGGTCGAGTCCAGGCTTCATGGTGTCTTGTATTGTTATCAGGTCGTAATCCAGGCTTCATAATAAATCGTTGAGCTGTTATCCGGTCGAATCCAGGCTTCACGGCTTGTGTTTATGATATACCACTATTTGGTCGATTCCATACTTCTTGGTGTCTTGTATTGTTATCTGGTCGTAATCCAGGCTTCACAATAACTTGCTGGGGATTAAACTATTATCTGGTTGAATTCAGGCTTCATAGCTTGTTTTCAAGGGATACCACTATCTGGTCGTAATCCAGGCTTTGCGGTATTCTGATACTGTTATCCGGTTGTTCTCCTGGCTTCACAATATGATGGAGAGATCAAGATACTCTCCGGTCGGATCCGGGCTTCATAGCTTGAACTTTGTGAGAATTTGATTGTATCTTTTCCTGAAATGTAAAGGGTTAGTCGTATGTAATGCCATGATGCATGACATGTATCTAGCAATGATGTTCTCAAAATAAATGAGATTGTGTTGTATGATGCATATGCGTATGCCATGATGTATGGAAATTCAATGTTTTTATGATGTTCTTTAGTTGGGGAAAATAAATCCCGGACTGCCGCTGTAGAATATAAAGAGTTTCACCCGCTGGGGATAACGACCGAAGATGATTCGAGAATAACTTGGCAGGAGAATAATTCTGCTGGAGAATAAACTGGTGAGGGAATGACTCTGTTGGGAAGAAATACTCTGTCAGAAGGTCCACAGGTTTGGAGAAATAAACTCGGTTGTGGATGAATTAACGTTACTGGCGATGATGAACTCTATCGAGGATAAAGTTTTTGTTGGTGGAAGAAATAAACTCCACTGGGGATAATCTTCTAGTGCTGGTGATAGATGAACTCTGCTTGGGGAGAATTAACACCAATGTTTTTAGATACCTTTTACTCTGCGGGGAGTGTTTGCATTTTTAGTCTTATTCTTCAGCTCGGTCTATCCTTGTTCCTGGTGAATAGAGCAACTGTAAGGTTTGGACATTTCTTGTTTGCCCCTGTTTCTGGAATTACGAGTAATCGTCTTTTGTTTCGCATGTAAGTATTTATGAGCAAAAAATATTTTCAAATGCATATATCAAAAATGAATCTTTGGACGTTCTTGCAAAACAAAACAGGAAAACAAAAACGCAAATTTGAAATTTCTTTGTGAAAATGAATTGTATTGATTTTGAAGTTGGCCTTTAATAGGCGTTTTGTACAAGAGGCTGACGTCCTAGTAAGAGAACGCTGCCGGAAGATAGAATTTATACAATTTGTTAAAAACAAATAAAAACAGTTATGTGAACAATCCCACTGAGTTCCAACTCTACTATTGCCTTTATATTCTCGTGCGTCTCATCACTTTGCCGCTTGGTGGAAGGTAGATCAGATTGATCGGTGCCGTCCGAGCTTGATAGTCGATACCGAAGTCTGGTTGCAAGGTGATCTAATGAGACATAGTGTTACGCTTTGATCCCTAATTTTTGCCTGGACCGCCCTTTCGGGTTTTCAGTCCACCGGGATACCCTTTTTTTCCCAAGCCGCCTTTTCAGGTTTTCGACTTGCCGGGTGTACAGTTTTTTTCATTTTGATCCCTTACTTTTGCCCGAACCCTTTTGGTTTGCCGGGAAGCCCTTTGTTTTGCCTAGGCCAGTCAACCTAGCGGGTCTTTGATTATGCGTAGTATTTTTTACTATATCTGCATTGATGGGGTGAGGAAGGTCGCTACCATCCATGGTGGTTAGAATCATAGCTCCTCCCGAGAAAATTTTCTTAACCACAAATGGCCCTTCGTACGTAGGGGTCCATTTTCCCCTGGGATCACCTTGTGGCAGTATGATGCGTTTGATCACCAGATCCCCGACATGATACTCTTGTTGTCTGAATTTCTTGTTAAAAGCCTTGATCATCCGCTTTTGATACGTCTGACCATGACAAATAGCAGTAAGTCTCTTTCATCGATTAAGTTCAACTGATCAAGCCGGGTCTGGATCCAATCGTCCTCGCTCAAACCTGCATCCTCGATAATCCGGAGAGAGGGTATCTGGACCTCAATGGGTAAGACTTCCTCCATTCCATATACAAAAGAGTAGGGTATTTCCCCTGTTGACGTTCGCGTCGAGGTACGGTACCCATGAAGAGCGAACGGTAACATCTCATGCCAGTCTTTGTATGTCATCATCATCTTCTGCACAATCTTTTTGATATTCTTATTAGCCACTTCAACAGCTCCATTCATCTTCAACTGGTAAGGAGAAGAGTTGTGATGATGTATCTTAAACTGTTTACAGAGCTCGGTGATCATTGTATTGTTGAGATTTGTACCATTGTACGTAATGATCCTCTCTGGTACACCGTATCGACAGATCAAATTGTGTCAGATGAACCGCGCCACGATGTTCTTGGTTACTGTAGCAAAGGAAGCTGCTTCAACCCATTTTGTAAAGTAATCAATTGCTACCAGAATGAAACGATGCCCGTTGGACACAATAGGTCTGGTCTCGTCGATCATATCGATGCCCCACATTGCGAAAGGCCAAGGAGCTGTCAAAACATTCAAAGGAACTGGAGGTACATGCACCTTATCAGCATAAATTTGGCATTTATTTTTGACCTCTTTCCTGTCTTCCTCGGTACCCAAATTCACTGATTCTACTGGCTCTTTATGAGGCTGTATGGCTCTCACTTCCTATAGTAACAGTCTAGCAAGTTCCCCAGGCACCTCAAAATCAGCCTCACCTTCGTCCTCGACTTGGTTGATCGGATTTTCGAAGTCATAAATGGCAGTAGCCGAGTTGTTATCAATGGGATCCATAGTGGATGTGGATCTGCATTATGATATGTGAGTGTGTGTAAGACAATAGTTGTTTTATAAATGTGCGAGATAGAAAGGAAAAACAAGGTGCACAAAATTTGTAATGCAAGAAAACGTCCAATGCTTTATTGGTGATATATGAAAATGACAAATAATAAGACCTCACAAACAAAGCCAAGGTGCCTCGGGCAAGGCACCGGGCCATAAAGTTTCAAACTATCAGTTACAAATCTCAAAACAAAAGTCTATTATTGTGTAATAAAAGAAACGGGCACGAAGTCTTTCTCTATCCAGTTGTTCAATCCACCGTTGATAGTCGGGTAAACCCAACTGTCGATATCTGACTCTTCTTCATCATTTCCAATTGCATTCACTCCCTGATCATGTTTGGGCATAGGAGCAGTTATGACGTTGGGTTTCTCCGGAGCGTCAAACTCAATTTCTTTAGCTTTAATCAAATCTTGCACTTTATTCTTCAAGGCCCAATAGTTGTTCGTGTCATGACATGGGCTATCGGAGTGATAGGAACAGCGGGCGTTCGGATTATAAAGCAGAGATGTGGTGTTGGGATTCTTCGGGGCTTCCCTCAGAGTTACCAGGTTGGTCTTCAAGAATTGTGGTAGAATTTGTGACAAGGTCATATTAAGCCGAGTGTATTGTCTATGCAGCCTCTCCATTCTTTGCTGATTATTGCGTTGTGGGGAAACGGTGGGTCTTGATATTACTACCGCATTCACTGCTTGACGGCGTTCAGGTCGGTTTTGGCTCCTCGAGCTATAAACGGCACTGGCTTCTTTCTTAGCGGTGAAAGGCTTCTTTACTGCACTTGACGACGTATCCTTCTGTATCTTACCACTTCGGATACCAGCTTCTTCTCTCTCCCCAGTCATAATCAATTCTGTAAACCCAAATGACGAACTTCCGATCAGGTGATTGAATAATGGACCAGACAACGCCCCTAGAAACATATCAACCAACTCCCCATCAAACAGAGGGGGTTGAACTCTTCCAGCAAAATCTCTCCATTTCTGAGCATAGTCTTTAAAGCCTTCGCCTGCACCCATAGACATACCCTGAAGCTGAGTACGAGTGGGAGCAAGGTCGGTGTTATACTGGTACTGCTTGTAGAAAGCAGCAGCAAGGTCCTCCCAGTTTCGGACGTTAGCTCCTTCCAATTGATAAAACCATTCAAGCTGAGTCCCTGACAGACTATCTTGAAAGAAATGTACCCACAGATTCCTATCAGCAGTTTAAGGTTGGATTTTTCTGACGTACGAGCGGAGATGGAGTTTTGGACAGGACACTCCATCGTACTTAGCAAAAACCGGAGCTTTAAATTTGTGAGGGATCACCACCCCAGATGCTAGCCCCAGATATCCGAAGTGGAATTTTCTGAATCTCCATAGCACTTAGATGGTCTTCAAGCTGTTTGTACCTATCCTCAGTAGGAGGGTATTGTTCATCATCAAAATCAGTATCATTATCAGAGACCACAGGGCTAGGACCCTTTTCTTACTCTTGATTCTCTCCTCCTTTGGATGAATGAGACAGATCAGCTTCATGTCGCAACCTATTCCCAAATCTGTGACCCATATTCAAAAGAACCACCTTCTTCTTCTTCATCTTCTCTTTTAGGATGAGAGTCTTCGAATCTTCCTTCCCTTTAGCCAAGTTCCAGAACATCTCTTGGAATTGGGCATTATGTGCCTGAAGAGCTTTGATAGCTTGATCGGTAGGTATTTCAGAAGACATTTCATGTTGAAATAAACAACGAAGAAGATGAGAAACCTGTAATGGTACTTGTAATGATGTGCATGATAATGGGATGCGTATGAAATGATTTCAAAGACTTTGGGAGATTCAAATTTGTGAACCAAGAAACAAACAAACTTTATTTGATTAAATTTGTAAAATGTTTAACAATGCCTTTTAAGGCGATTACAAAGAAATAACTGAAAAGAAAATCTAAACTAGAAACAATAAAAGATATCAGAAATCCCATGGTCGTTTCCCCTTCGTGCTGACATAATCATTGATCGTCCTTTCATTCTCAATTTGCCTCGTGAGCTTCAAGATCTTCCTTTCTTGCTCATGATACTTCTTCTGATAGGTATCCCTCTCCTTCTTCAATTGAATCAAGGATCTCTTCAATGCCCCAAGATCAGTAGGCATGTAGGGATAAATGACTGTATAAGGAACGCCATCTTCATTGGTAGGCTCCATAATCACTGGAAGCACAACTTCATAAGGCATCCCAAGCTTCTAAGCACGAGCTCGAACCCACTGGAGATAAGGTTGCATAGGGAGAGAAGTCTTTGGTCCTAGCTCGTGAGGTTCAGACCTGGTCACCATGCCCCAGGCCCGTATAAACCTTCAGCGACGCTCATCCACGTCCCCCTTGTAGTCAAAGACAATATCTGTAAGAAGTAGCTCATGAGGACCGTCTCTCCGAGCACGACCAAACTGTCATAAAGCCAAGCAAGGACTTTAGGTTATTCCTCTTCTAATTCCAAGCAACAGGACATTAGGGTATCCCCCACATCGATCAATGACAGCAATATCCTCCATATCCTTATAACTTCAAAGAAAGTCCGTAAGGGCAAGGGACATTATCCTGCAAGCCCAACCTAAACCTTCCTCATTCTTTAATACAAACTTGGGGAGGTGCGAAATAAACCACCTCGCCAGCAGCGGAATGAAACACATGAGGGTTCCTCTTATTCGCACAGTACGACTATAAAGGGCATGTAGGATATCACCCAGAAGAGTAGGTACAAGATTACGAGACAAGAAGATCTTGACCGCATTCACATCTATGAAGAAATCTAGATTCGGGAAAAGAACCAAATCATAGATGAGGAGAGCCAAGATGTCTCCGAAAGCCTGAAAGTCCAAATTATCCCAGAACTGCTGAGCTTGATCTATTAGAAACTTGGCTAAGAAACCTTTAACCCCGCTCCGTGTCTCCCAGTTAGATACTACGTCAGCCCTTTTTAGATGTAAGGATGAAGCAATATCCTCTGGCCTAGGAGTCTCTTCCAAACCTGTGAAGGGTGTCTGCTCGAGGATGGATATGCCCAGTAAGTAAGAAAACTCTTCCAAAGTGGGAACTAGCTGATAATCCGGGAAGGTGAAACAATGATGCACTGGATCGAATAACTGGAAGAGCACACTCATCATCTGTTCATCCAACTTTGAAGTGACCAAGCTAAGGAGATGACCATGTCTTCTAACGAATGAAAAAGTATCAGGAACTTTTGAGACTAACTCTCTGAGTTGAGAAGGTATTTGTACGAAGTTAACTCGAATGGTGTTTCTGCCCATGGAAGCCATAATCTGTAAAACAGAACAAAGATAAATCCCCTCGGTCTTTGAAATGGTTAGTGTAATGAAGTATGCATGCTATGTTATGATGCATGATGTCATGATAAAAACACACAACATGTATAGCAGATAACATACATGGTAAAGGCAAACAAGTCACACAAGAGCCCTTAAGTTTCAGGCTTGCATGGGGTCTAGGTACTACCCTCTTGAAGTTCAGTTGGTTCCAACCAGTCCTAATAATAGTAATCGGGTTCTAGAGGTTCTCAATATCACTGACCATCCTCCATCGGTCATGGTTTCAGCTCACGCAATCTTTTCTTGCAGCCGGAACTATCTCGAGAGTATGGTCTCAATGAGTGTAGTATCGAGTATCAACCAGTTCCTAGCTTTACACCGAGACCGGCCATCTCACTACTTCCTATGGCCAAGTTGGTCAACTATAGCTTCTAAGGTCAGTTGATTCTTAGCGACACATATAGTAGCCCCGTATTCTCCTCGTTTCTCCACAAGGGAGACCGCTACCAACCAATGTGCCGCATCAATGTAGATACTGCTTCAACCGTATCGGTCTACACCGTACAGTTCCCTCACAGTTTATTGCTACTTACCTAAAAAGGTGTCCCCAGATCCGAGTTAGGATCTATAATCCGAGTTACCCTCAAAAGTAAAGCAATCAAATCAAACAAGAGAAGCTATTTATGATGAACTAATCCTAAGCTATAATCCACTTATTTACTCCCCAGCAGAGTCCTCAGTTCTGTGATACGGTGGCAGAACTGGAATGGTTTTAGGAAAATGCTGGGTTGCATTTTGCGTTTGTGTTTGCAAAATGTTGCGGTAAGCAAGAGTCACCACCGAATTTTATTTTATCCAACTGGAAAGGAAAAAAGCACATAAAAATTCCTTTTTTCGAGATTTTGAGTACGGGGGGTAGATTATAGAAAGGGAAGGTGTTAGCACCCTTTCTATTCGTAGTTTTCTACGGGCTCTTAGGTACTTGCTCATCATTTTGAAATTGGTTCCGTGTTTGTGTGTTTTAAAAAAGTTTTTTGTTTTACTTCGATTTAACCATTGCTTCTGTCTTCAAGAGTGTTACGAAGTGTTTTTGAAAACTTTCTTTGAAAAAGTGTAAGTGTGAAAGTTTGATTTTGAGCAAGTACCTACTAGCATCTACCTACTCGAAAAAAGAATGTTTCTGTTCTTGTTTCCTTTAGACAATGCTATCCCACTATTAGTGAGTAGGTAGCAGCGTCGTTGGAGTTGTAAGGGTCAATTCGAAAAGGGACATACGATCACTAAAGCATTGTTAGGACGTCTTAGTAATAACCCTAATGTCTTAAGATCATAATCGAGGCAACAGTTTCGAGGCCACCTTTCCGATGCAACATTTTCGAATGGGACTTTTGATCTTTGTTTAGACAAGAGGGAAACCACTAAAATACCCTATACTTAATGATCGTTTACCGAAGGCAACCGAAGTGGGAGTATACCCTAGGAGTGCGCATGTGCGAGTGATTCAATTTCAAGTTATTATCTCTGCACATTTAGGGTTTGCTAACTGTTTTAATTTTAACATGCATTCTTGTCATGCAACCCTATTATCATATATCTAACAGTTAATATTTGCAGAAATTAAAATGCGAAAAGTAAAGCTACGCTATTACAAGGCTTCGGGTGAGATTAATTACATAGACAAAAACCCGTAAAAACGATAAATAAATGAAAAGTCCTAATTAAACTATTACATCCCATGGGCAGTTACATTAATATTGTAAAATTAAATAAGCGCGCGGTGAAACGAGAACCGGAGAAAAATAGGGTTTTGACTCCGTCTAAACCTAATTACAAAAAAAAAGAAATATTTTTGGTTGTTTTTGATTATTCTTAAGAAAATAAGGTTTTAAATTAAATATGAGCAAGCCTAATTATTAATTAAATTAAATTAAGAAAATTAAATCATTTTTGACCTATTTTGTGTTTTGGTTATTTTTTTTAAGAAAAGAAAATAGAAGTTAAATTAAACAAAACCCCTAATTTCTAATTTATTTTAATTTATTTACAAAGACAAATTAAAGTTACCCTTAAATTAAATAAACTAATTAAATTAATTTTTGATAAAAAAAATCTAAATCTAATTTGGTGAAAATTGATTTTTATGATATATTGATAAAAAAGAATTAATTTTGTGTTAGTAAAATAATTTAAATAAATTAGATAAAAGAAAATATGAAAAAGAAAAAAAGAGAAAGAAAATGGGCCTGGTACACAACAGTTTTGAGGGGTGCCATAGCAAATCCTGAGCCCAAAATCCATTGGCCCATGTTTGGCTTTCAGATTCCATGATGTGCATTGACCAGGGTGCATCATGGTCCTTCATGTGATGGCCTTTGGATCCAGATTGTGAGTAATTTGATGGTTGAAAGATGATGGTACATGGTGGTCTTTTGGCCTATACAAGTGCAGGATTATACAAGATAAAATAATATTGAAGAATATGGGGGACCTGGGATTCAAACCCAGTTCCTATGGCCTTTCCATTCACCTTCACACCAACTGAGCTGACACGCTTTTGTTGTATATGAAATAATAATAATTAATAATATGGAATAACATGAGTTAGTGGAGGACAAACAAAAAGCGCGCGCCAGAATTCAAACGGGTAAATGGGGTGGTGCCACGCAGGTCTTCTTCTTCCTCTCTTTGTTGGTAAAAGTTATGGACTTTTACCTACGGACAAAGGTCCGTAGCTACAAACCCTGCACATTTCAAAATCTCACACAGGCACGATGAAAGAAATCTAATGATAAAGATCAAATCTCCTTGACCTTATGATCATCATAGCATCCCTCTTTTAGGCCAATTTCACCTGCACTCAAAACCCCTAAAACGAACTAGAAAACCCTAACCATAGTGGATTTCAATATAGCTAACAAAAATACAATTAATTTTTACCATTAGCTTGCAAACACATTAGGGATTACAAATATGTCATTGAAACATGATAAAGATGCTAGAATGAAGAGATTCGATTTTGAAAATAGTGACAAACCGTGGGGGTCGTGGAACCAGATTCTGGGCACGAAGACGCTTTCTTTTGATTGGTATAGCTTTCTTGTATGCCCAGGAAACGAAAGAGATGGCTTGGGAGTCTTGAAACTGCCTGGAAATATGAAAATAGATCACCACTTTTCCTTGATTTTTTCAAGTTTGTTCTTCCTCTTACACGCCTCAAAACCTTGTGATTTTGGTCTGCATTTGCTCAATATATATCACTGATAGAATTAGGTTTACAAATATGCATCCAATCTCTTTCAATTATGGTCTTTGATCATGATTTGATTCCCATGAAGATCTTTCCAAAATAAGCCAAAAATCAATATTTTTATGCACAAACATGCCTTTCACGATTTGATTTTGTTTCTAGTTGTATAAGGGACCTGAAATATGCACCAAATCTCAAGACTTAAATGATTTTGATATTTCCATGATTTATTTTGATTTAATTTGATTTAATTGAAAAAAAATCAAAATAAATGGTAAAAATAATATAATGGAAAGTGGGAAGAGTTACGGCTCGTGGACCATGCTACAAACTCAAAACAAATGCAAAAAGTTGCGCCCATTTGACAAAAATTGCAATTTGAGGCACTTTTGACTTTTGGCAATTTTGCAAAAAAGGTCAACTTCACCAATGCACAACTTCTTCAATTTTGGCTCTATGAAGGTGTTCTCTGACTTTTTAGAAAGCTTGAGATGTCCTCTAAGCAACATTTTTGGTCTCATCTCAATTGAGTCTTCCATGTTCATGTATGAAGCTTCAACAAAAAAAGGTGTTTTTGTTGACTTTTCAAAATGACCTATAATGTCCAAATTCATAACTTCTTGTGAGTGCATATTTTGAACTTGGGAGCTGAAGATGAATTGTAGGGAATTGCATCCTCTTAAAAATGAGCTTTGGATGGGTCATTCTTGATGAATTGTGAAAATGTTATGCTTGGTCAAAGTTGAGTTGACTTTTCCTACAAAACCCTAATTTAGGAACTTTTGGGTTTTGATGAATTGTGAGCAATCCTTGATGAATCATGATCAACCCTTGATAAAATGTTGAATAATACTTCAAAATGAGAATGTTGACCAAAAATATTGAAGTTTGACTGTATGTGGGCCACAGTTCACTTTTGCCCTAGCACAGTCGATTTTCAGGCCTTTGAGCAATTGACTGAGCAAACTTCCTCTGCAAGGCTTGAAACTTGACATGGATGATCTTTGAGAACATATTAGGACAATGGTGAGCATTTGGGATCCCTTGGACTCAAGTATATTGATGCAACATGAAACCCTAATTTGAGGTAGACTGCCTTAGGAGAGAGCTTGTCTGGTCAACCCTTGGACTTCCTTGAGCAATTTGAGGATCTCACTTGAAATGTATTGAGAAATATGAGAGGGCAAATTTTGGGGTACAACACTCATCAACTCATCAGCACT
This sequence comes from Vicia faba, assembly GCA_948472305.1. NCBI lineage: Eukaryota > Viridiplantae > Streptophyta > Magnoliopsida > Fabales > Fabaceae > Vicia > Vicia faba. The sequence goes on along the minus strand of OX451738.1, from coordinate 1,396,050,784 downwards.
TCAAAGCATGAAGACTTACACTCCACGTCCCCAACAACAGTCAGGGATTTATTTTCCTTAATCCAACAGTATTACAGCAGCATAGCTTACATGCCCATACATTGCATCCATACGTCATGACATTGACAACACGAACGCATACAACGTAATCTCATTCATTTTATTGAGAACATCATTATACAATGCATTTCATACATCATGACATTGCATACAACTAATCTTTCATCTCTGCGGGAAAAATCAATCAGCCGATGGAAATCATCAACAACTTAAAAAAAGGTCAGAGATTGATACTTGAAACAAGCCGGGACAATTATCTACACGACCAGCTGAACATTCAGATACAGTTCATATGTGCTCTAGACACGGACGCCATTCTGATACTCATTCAGATTCAGCATTCATATACAGTTCAGATACGCTCCAGACACGGACGCCATTTTGATACTCATTCATATTTAGCTTTCAGATATAACTCAGATACGCTCCAGACACATACGCCATTCTGATACTCATTCAGATTCAGTTTTCAGATACAACTCAGATACGCTCCAAACACGGACGCCATTCTGATACTCATTCAGATTCAACTTTCAAATACAATTCAGATACGCTCCAAACACAGACGCTATTCTGATACTCATTCAGATTTAGCTTTCAGATACAGCTCAGATACGCTCCAGACACGGACGCTATTCTGATGCTCATTCAGATTCACCTTTCAAATAAAGTTCAGATATGCTTCAGACACGGACGCCATTCTGATACTTATTAAAATTTAAATTTCAGAAACAAGTCCAATACGATCCATTTATGGATATTATTCTAGTACTCAACCAAACACATCCACTATTCCAGTGTAAATCAACCAGAGGTTTATTCTGACATTTCTTCTATTCCTACCAGTAATAATTTTGGATGGCATCTACAAGCCCATCTCCAACAACTTTTCCATCATCTCTCCAAATGGCATCTCTAAGCCCATTCCCTACACCATCAACCACCACATCCTCGAGTGCAAATTTCTGGGCACTCTAGTGTCCAATCATCTTCCACCTTTAAGTCCCGAATGGAAAATGCGCCAATATAACTCTTCAGGTTTAAGAAGATTGAACAAGTAAAGCTGTTATACCCCAAAATTTTCATCTCACTTATCAAATATTTTCTCACAAAGATCTCTCTTGGTTCAAGACTACACTAGGGTTGATCAACTCAAGACACCTCCTTAAGCACTGATGGTTGAAATTAGGGTTTGAAACTGCACAAGGATAATTTAACTTTCAATGTCTCATATGACTTTCATGGATCATTGTGGACCCCCAATATTTCTCATGTCAAGTTTCAAGCCTTGGATCACACTTTTGCTCGGTCAATTAAGTAGTTGACCAAAAAATCAGTTGTATTGGGGAAAATGTCAACTATGGCCAATTTACAGTCAAACTTCACAATTTTTGATCCGCATCAACATTATAAACTCATATTTATCATTTCATCAAGTTTGGACCACAATTCCTCAAGAAATTTGATCAAATCATCAAAAGGGCAAAATGGTCAAAATTAGGGTTTTGACTGAGAAAGGGCAATTTCTGATTTTTGACCTAGCAAATGGTTAATTGGTTTGAGGAATGATCTCAAGAGTTCAATTGCATCATTTTTACCTAATGGCATGACCCAAAACATTGCTCAAGATCAATTGGATTGATAGTGAATTTTCAGTCAACTGATCAAAAGTCAACTGTACACTGAAAGGTCAAACTTTGACTTTTTGGTCAAAATCAAATGTCAAAGATAACAATTCATAAAAACATGTCAAAATATGAAAATTATTCACCAAGAAATCAAAAAGTCAATATTTCATTTTGAAAAGTCAAAGTTTTCAAACTTAGAAATTTTTCTAAGTGTTGAAAACTTCATATTTTTTCACAACTTTGAGCAAATTTTTCACCATGATGCAAGATGATTCAGAAGAAACTTTCAAAATGAAAGTTGTATATATCCATGAGATATACAACATTGTTTTACACAACTTCTTCTAAAAGTGCCTGGATCTCAAGTTATTAATTCATGAAGTCATAGTCTTGAAACTAAACACTTAGTAAAATTTTGCCCTAGTTTAGGCAGGATTTTGACCTAACTTCATGGTACTTTTTCATATAGTTATACGGGGAATTTTCAAAATTTATTTAAATAGGGGTTCTAGAGCACATTAAAAGCTTTCCAAATTATCCAAGAACTCCTTGAGATCATTCTTGAGCAGGGAGAATCAAAGAGAGGAAGTTAGGGTTTTCAAGCTTGAGTTACAAGTCATTTTTGATGAACACATGAACCAAATCCATAATAGGCTGCATAATATTTTATTTTTAGGCCTCAAACTTGTTTGTCACTCCATAATTAAATTTTTACACAGCTGTTAGAGCTTTGATCCAAGCAATTGAACTATTGTCCAAGTTGCATTTCCATTAATGGTACAAAGTTAACATTGCCATTCTTGTAAAGCAAGCTTTTTGCATAAAGTACATTCTTGAGCCTTTAACTTGTTCCCTCTGATCACACTCCATCCACAAAGTCAGAAGCAAGTATGTTTAAAGAATAACCACTCTATCTTAGCAAGTACACAAGGCTTTGAAACTTGAATTTCTCAAAAATCACATGTTATGCATAAACTTTTGATTTTGAATTCTGATCAACAACAAGCCTCCAAACTTGTTGCTTATAAATAGAGTCACTATTTGTGAGCTAGTACACGAGCTCAAGCACCCTGAAACACTCCCAAACTCCCTCTAGCCAGAAATTGCACAAAAATTTCCATTGATACACAGTTCTTTCCTTAAACTTGTATCTCTCATTTCCCTAGTGTGTTTTCCCTCAAATTCATTCCTAAAGCTTCCTTACATCAAATAGAAACCATCCCTGGCCTTGTTTCATAATTGTAAATCCATCTTCCTCATCCTCCATAACCATAAACAGAGGTTTGCAACTTGACTTCTCCAGACCATTCTAGTCATCCATTGCTCAAGCTAATCATTGCATTAGCTTCCTGGAAACTTGAGGAAGCTAACCTGATCATTGTAACACCTTGAATCAAGCCCATTTGCATTTCACAATTTCTTGTGCATACAATATGCCCAAAGATAGAAAATATAAGGCCTACAATAAAATTAAGGCAACATTTGAAGCTAAGACCACTATTGTTGATATTGTGGTTTCCAATGGCAACTACTCTTATGTTATTACAATCTTTAGTTTGGTCCAATTGTCGTCGATTTGTCTATTTACCTTTTTTCTCAAACCATTTATCTTGTAACTAAGGTAAGTGATCCTACGGTCGGCGCTCATAAAATTACTACCTACCCAAACTTGGTCTCCTAGCTCTAAGCTTTATAGCCAGACTAATCACGTAAATATGAAAACCCCATTTTCTAATACCTAGAGGGACTTTCTTCAAAATAAAATTTTGATTAGAGAACCTTGAGATTTCCACTATTACATAGCTTTTACCAAGGAATCATCCCACAACCTTATTACACAAGATTTTATCCCAGGTTCATATGGAAACATTTATATCAAAATATAAGATTCAAGAGAATAACTCTCTCTTGATTACAGTTACATATCAACAACGATTTACACAAGGTAACTCGGCTTAAGTATTTTCTCTCTCTCTCTCTCTCTATCTCTCTCTCTCTCTTCAATAAAAATAATATTTAAGTCAACATGAACATTTATAAGAGCAAGAGAGTCGGTAAAATATAGTTTATTTTGGATTTCTTGTGTGTTTTTCAAAATATCACTAATCCTTCTATTATAGAATCGATTAGAATACTGCCATAATCAATTATGACCTAGAAAAATAGGAATGTTTTTGTTGGATGTAAACCATAATTAATTTGAAGGTTTCCTTAATCAATTATTGAATGATTTTCCATTTAATTGATTACACAAGTGTCATAATAGATTAGAAAGCAAAGTCTAACTTTATATTCAATTAAGTAAGCATTATAATTGATTAAGCTTTGGTTTCAAAACCTTTTCCAAAACCAATATTCGTTAAGAGGTTTTTGAAAATAGATGATGTATGAAAATAAACTTCAGTGTGTGTATGATAATACCTTATTAGTTTGAAAGCTCTACTTAATTTTACATTATTGATCCTATATAAAAGGAGGCAAGAACGTGATACGGTGGGAGAACTGACTTGAGGGTTTTGCGTTTTATCGCAAATGTTGCGGTTTAGCAAGAGTCGCCACCGACTTTTCTTTTATCAAAAAGGAAAGGTGAAAAAGCACATGAAATACCTTTGAGATGTTTTCTTGAGTTCAGGGGGTAGATTGTGAAAAGGAAAGTTATTAGCACCCTTTTCATCCATGGTTTTCCATGGGCTCTTAGTTCCTTGCTAGATCACTTGATTTTGTTGTTTGAAATTGTGTTTGGTGTGGTTTTGAAAGTATTTTGTAAAGAGGCCATTTGTTTAGGCAATCTTTGTAATGATTCTCGTTCGTAAGAATGTATACGAAGATGTTAGTCTTTTTGAAAATGTTTTCAATGTTTGTAAAATGTTTTTGGAAATGTGCGTGTGTTTGTTTTTGAAAATAGCAAGGATAGTTGTTTGAAAATAGAGCAAGTAACTAGAAGTAATCTACCTACTCAAATGTCTTTCTTGTTCATTTTCTATTCCTTTGATATTGTTGTCTTACCATTGATTTGGTAAGCAACCCTATCTTTGGATGTAAACGGGACAGGCGTGGGTCGTCGTATAACCATGATTAGCAATGTTGCAAAGTATCTTAGCATTTTTGAGGGACCAAGATCATTTTGTAAGGCAACATAGAATAGCGTAATATGGGACTATGATCTAATACTTGTTTGTTTTGATAAGATACTTCTCATGCGTAATATGACCATTTTTGTATAAGGCAACCAAGTAGAGAAAACCCTAAGGATGCTTGTGTGCAAGTGTGTTATTTTCATGCTTGATTTTGTCTTGGATTTAGGTTTTGTATTTGATTTGTTTTTATCTTGCCGTTCAAACCCTAATTACTAGCATGGTATGTAAAAGCGGTAAATTGCGTAATTTAAAGATTACTACGCTATTACAACATTTTGTGGGGAGGGGGGAATACAAATTGTGAATGGGGATTTGCAGTAATGTAAATCTAATTAAGCTATTACAACCAAATCGAATTTGTACAAATATTGGAATAAATAATGTACAAGACAATTTAAATATGCAAGGATATATAAATGCAAGAAAAAGATTTTTGTTTTGTTTTTTATGTGAAAAGAAGTTTTAATCTAAGCCTAATAAATAAACCAAAATTGAACTTAAATTAATTAAGAAAGAAAAATTATTTTTCAGAAAAGATTTTGATTAACCCTAATTTTAATTTGTTAAAAGAAAATAGATTTCTTTAAGTATTTTTTTGTATTTGTCTTGAAAATAATAAATAGTATTTGTGAAGTATTTTGGTCCTTTTATATGTTAAAATAAATATTTATAAGTGTGAGAAAAAGAATAAATATTTAACCTAATTCTATTTTAATTTACAAGTTTATTTGACTAAAATAGGTAATATATAACTAAATAAGAAAATATTTTTTATGAGAAAATAAAATAAAATAAACAAAATATAATATTTATCATTTTTTATATTTTTTATGATTTTATATTATCAAGAAAAATATTTGATAAAAAAATAATGAAAATAAAAATATTAAATAAACATTTGGGCCATGGGTGCTGCAAGTAAATAGAGGGTGAGAGATTAGCAAAAACATAGGGCCCAATGCTCCTGAGCCCATGCTGCAAACAATCAAAAAAAGATGAAGAAATGTGAAAAAAATGCAAAAAGGCAGGCACCAAGGCTCGAACCCATGACCTTGGCATTCTCAGCGCGCTGCCTTGCCACTAGGGTGGCTGTACATCTGTTAGTTTATGTGAAACAAGAAAAACATAACACAAAAAGCTTCCTTTGCCCTGTACTTCATCTTCAACCTCTAGCCAGCGGGACCCCATGTAACTCTTTCATCTCTAAAAAAAATGGAAATTGATAACATGAATGTTATAGCATTTTATCTTACGATTCTAACCATGTGCATAACTAAAACTATAAGTCCAAGATCAAAGAGAACTTTAGTGGCCCAAATTCCTAACCTTATTTTTTCAGAAACTTCAAACTCAAAATTCTCTCAACTCAGGCCAAATAAATGCAAGTTATGGATATGTACAGCTTCATAACAATGATGTCTACATCGTGTTTTGGAAATGAGCTTGCTTTAGGATGTTGTGATAATCAGGTTAGCTTCCTTGAACCTCTAGGAAGCTAACGCAATGCCTAGCTTGTCTTGAGGGTGGTTGGAATGATCTGGAGAAGTCCACCTGTGTTAATCTGTTTTTGAAGTTCAACAATGGGGAAGATGGAGTTACAGTGATGTTTTAAGGTGTGGGATGGTTTTCTTGTAAGCTAAGGAAGCTTAGGGAAGAAAAAGGCCTGAAAACGCACGAGTGGAATGGAAAATTCAATTCACAAGTCAGAAATGGTAAATTTGGAGGCTTGGTATGAAATTTCTGATTCTAGGGTGTTTCAAGGCTTCGGCATTCGTTCTTTTAGGTGCAAAGTGATAGATTTATATAGAGAAAAAGATTGGAGGACTTGTGCTTGCTCAGAAGTACAAGATCACATGTCTTGCTACATTTCTTATTTTTGAAGCAAGTGTGAGAAATGACTTCTTAATGCATTATTATGATCTTGTAGGGTAGTTTGAAGCTTTAAACATGTTTTGTTCAGGCTTAGAGGCTTGGTTTGTGCAGAAAGAACAAGTCCAAGGCTCAAGAAATCACAAAATGCATAAAGCATGCTTTTCCAAAATGGCAATGTTGCCTTTCTTCCATAAATGGTTATTTTCTTGTAAAATGCATTGAATTCTTGTCTTTAGGGCATGAAATCTTGTGGAATACATTAATGGTGGAGTGACAAACAAGTTTGAGGCATGAAAAGTGAAGATTGTACAACATGCTTGAGGATTTAAATTTTGTTCTTCATGAATTGGCTTGAGATCAAAGTGAGAAATTGCCAACTTCATATCTTCGATTCTCCCTACTCAAGAATGATCTCAAGGAGTTCTTTAACATTTTGGAAAGCTTGAAATGTGATATATAACTCGTCTTTGAAATTCATTCCAATATTATTCTTGGAACTAGGTGAAAATTTGCCATGAAGTTGAGCCAAAAACCTGCCTAAATTAGGGCAAAATTTAACTAAGTTACTTTAGTTCACGGGCATGTATTCACAAACTTATATCTTGAGATCCAAGCATATTTAGGGAAAAATGTGTGAAGAAAAGTTGTAGATTTCATGGAGGTCTACAACTTTCATGTTGGGAACTTTCTTTGAATCATCTTGTATCATGGTGGAAAATTGGCCTAAAGTTGAGAAAAAATAAGATTTTCTATACTTAGAAAATTTTCTATGTTAAGAAAAATTCAAATTTCAAAATCAAATCTTAAATCTTTGGTTTCTTGATGAACAATTTTCACATTTTGACATGTTTTGATGAATTGTGATCCTTGGCACTTGATTTTGAGCAAAAAGTCAAAGTTTGACTTTTCAATATATAGTTGACTTTTGATCAATTGACTGCAAATTTCATCTATCAATCCAATGAAAATGCAATGTTTTGAACCATATCATTAGGTCAATATGATGCAATTGAGCTCTTGGGATCATTCTTCAAACCAATTAGTCATTTTCTAGGTCAAAAAAATCAGAAATTGCCTTTTCTCAATGAAAACCCTAATTTTGACCATTTTGCCCTTTTGATGATTTGATCAAATTTCTTGAGGAATTGTGGTACAAACTTGATCAAATGATACATATGAGTCTATAATGTTGATGTGGATTAAAAATTATGAAGTTTGACTATAAATTGGCCATAGTTGACTTTTTTTCTCAATACAATTGATTTTTAGGTTAACTGTCCAATTGACTGATCAAAAATGTGGTTCAAAGCTTGAAACTTGTCATGAGTAATCTTAGGGTTCCATAATGATGTTTTAAAGTCATATGAAGCATTGATAACCCAAAAATCCTTGGGCAAACTCAAACCCTAATTTTGGGTGGTCAGTGCCTGATGAGAGGTCTTAAGCTGGTCAAACCCTAATCCAGTCTTGAGTCAAAGAAATATTGTGAGAATAATATTGATAAATGAGAGGGAAATTTTTGGGGTACAATAGCTGCCCCTGTCCAATCTTCTTAAACCTGAAGAGTTAGATTGGCGAGCTTTTCCATTCGTGACTCGAAGGTGAAAGATGATTGGACACTAGAGTGCCCATAAATTTGCACTCGACGATGGGTAGTTGAGGGAATGGGCTTAATGATGCCATTTGGAGAAGTGATAGAATCTTGTTGGAGATGGGCTTGTAGATGCCATCCAATAATGTTTGTTGAATTGTAAGTTGTAAGCCAAAAGAATAAGTATCAGAATGGTGTCCGTGTTTGGGACGTGTTCGTACTGTATTTGAAAGTTGAATCTGAATGAGTATCAGAATGGCATCCGTGTCTAGAGCGTATTTGAACTGTATCTGAAAGTTGAATCTGAATGAGTATCAGAATGGAATCCATGTCTGGAACGTATCTGAACTGTATTAAGAACCTGAATCTGAATGGGTATCAGAATGGCGTCCGTGTCTGAAGCGTATCTGTACTGTATCAAAAGGTTGAATCTGAATGAGTATCAGGATGGCATTCTTGTCTGAAGCGTATCTGTACTGTATCATGATTGCATATTGTTAATGGTAGTTGTTAATCGTATCCTTAAAAGGGTAGAATGTTAGCTGAAACATAAAGTTATGTTGCATGAAATGTATGATGCAATGTAGTTGCTTTATCAATGTTTATGATATGTGGATGCAATGCATGCGCATGTAAGCTGATTTTCTATATTGCTCGTTTGATTGAGGAAAATAAACTCTTGAATGATGCTGAGGATATGTTGAATTTCATGTCTTGAAGTTGAAGTACTAACGAACTCTTGTTGAGAGAAGTAAATTCTGTTGTAAGGGTAATGCCATGTACCAGTTGTAAGATCTGCTTGGGGAATCCTGAGAAACTTGACGATTTCTACTGGGGATTAAAATTTTGAAATTTGTTCCGCTGGGGATTTAAATGACGTACTGTGGGGATTTCTTGGGTAATAGCCTAGAGACATTTCCCTATTCTTTCAACCTATCAGTAATTGTCTTTCTCATTTTGTTTATTTGTAAGTAGTAATTATGTTCAAATGCATATGTTCATCAATGAATCATTGGACGTTTTTGCAAACCAAACACAATCGTAAAGAAAAGATGAATAGTTTTTTTCACTTTCAAAGGGGTATCTTTGTATTTACTTTGAATAAATATTTTGTGCAAAGGAGACAAACATTCTAGTAAGAGAATGGTGGCATAAAACAAGAAAAATTTATACAAAGAAAGATAGCTATGTGTAATAATCCCATGGGGTTACCATTCTGCTATAGCCTTTATATCTCAGAATATCTTGTCTATTTGTTGCTTCGTTCAAAGATGATTGAATTGATCAGAAACTCCGAGTTTGTCAGTGGAAGTCAAAGGTTGTCCACTAAGCGATCTGATGGTACATAGTCATACGCTTTAATTCCTTAACTTTTTCCTAGACCGCCCTTTCGGGTTTTCAGTCCACCGGGAAACCCTTTTTTGCCCAAGTCGCCCTTTCGGGTTTTCAACTTGTCGGGTGTACATATTTTTTTATATTTTATCCCTAATTTTTGTCCGAACACTTTGGTTCGTCGGGATTCCCTTGTTTTTCCATGGTGTGTCAATCTAGCGGGTCTCTTATGCGTAGTATCTTTTGACTATGTCCGTGTTCGCAAGGTGTGGCAGGTCGTCGCCATCCATGGTGGTCAAGATCATTGCCCCACCGGAGAATATGCTTTTGATTACAAATGGTCCTTCATAGGTAGGACTCCATTTTCCCCTGGGATCACTTTGTGTCAAGATGACACGTTTGATCACTAGATCTCCAACTTGATATACTTGGCGCCTGACTTTCTTGTTGAAAGCCTTGATCATCCATTTTTGATACATTTGACCATGGAAAACAACAGTAAGTCTCTTTTCATCAATCAAATTCAGTTGATTAAGTCGAGTCTGGGTCCAATCGTCTTCATTTAACCCTGCATCCTTCATAATTCTCAGAGAGGAGATCTGAACCTCAATAGGAAAGACATCCTCCATGCCGTAAACAAAAGAATAGGGTGTTGCCCCGGTTAATGTGCGAGCCGTGGTACTATACCTGTGGAGAGCGAATGGTAACATCTCATGCCAGTCTTTGTATGTGACTGTCATCTTCTGTATGATCTTCTTAATGTTTTTATTTGCAGCTTCGACATCACCATTCATCTTTGGCAGGTAGGGAGAAGAATTGTCATGCTGAATCTTGAATTGCTCGCATAAGGCGGTGATCATGGTGTTGTTAAGATTTGTACCATTGTTAGTGATGATCCTTTCCGGGATACCGTACCGGCAAATAAGGTTTTGCTTGATGAAGCGAGCCACAACATTCTTGGTAATAGAGGCGAAAGAAGCTGCTTCAACCCACTTTGTAAAATAGTCAATGGCCACTAGGATGAAACTGTGTCCATTGGAGGCTGTCGGCTTGATCTCTCCAATCATATCAATTCCCCACATAGAAAAGGGCCAAGGAGCCTTCAAAACATTCAAAGGAACCGAAGGTACGTGCACCTTGTCAGCATAAATTTGACACTTATGACAGGTCCGAGAGTGTTGATAGCAATCTGCTTCCATGGTAGACCAATAATAGCCTTCCAAAAGTATTTTCATGTAATTCGGCCATGATCTTTTCAGCCTCAATCTTATCCACACACCGAAGCAGAATGGAGTCATGATTGCTTTGTACAGGATGCCATTACTAAGGAAGAACTTAGAAGAGAATCTCCTTAAGAACTTCTTATCATTGATTGAAGCTCCTCCTGGATATTCTTGAGCCTCGAGATACCTCTTGACTTCGTGAAACCAAGGTTTGTCCACTACTTCTTCAGTATTAATCTTGTGACAGTACGCTGGTTCATCCATTAGTTCGATGGTGATTTGGGGAGCCTCATTATCCCAATTAAGTTTAAACATAGATGACATTGTGGCTAGAGCGTCTGCTAGCTGATTTTCTTCTCGCGGTAAATTCTCGAAGGTAATTTTCTCAAAATGTGGTAGCAATGTCAAAACATGTTCTTTGTAAGGGATAAGGTTTGGGTGCTTAGTGTCTCATTCCCCTTTGATCTGACTGATGACTAAAGCTGAATGCTTCATATTCTGCCATGTTGTTCGTACAGTTGAAACAAAGTCTGGAAGTAAACGGAGTATGACACCCTTCTGGAGATATGAGTACATCGCCGATACCATTACCAAGTGCATTAGATTCCCTATCAAAGAACAGGGTCCATAAGGATCCTTGTTCAGGTCTGTCATATGGTCTGATTTCTTCACAGTTGTATAATGTCATGATGTCTTCATCCAGGAATTCAAACTTCATGACTGATAATCTTCTACAGCTTGATGAGAAAGATAATTAGCTAGCAAACTGCCCTTTATAGCTTTCTAGGTAGTATAGTATATGTCGTATTTTGTCAGGATCATCTGCCACCTAGATATTCTCCCAAACAGAGCAGGCTTTTTGAAGATGTACTTTATCAGATCCATCTTAGATATCAACAAGGTAGTATGAGTCAGCATATACTGTCTTAGCCGGTGAGCAGCCCATGCCAGAGCACAACAAGTTTTCTCGAGCAGTGAATATCTGGTTTCACAGTCGGTAAACTTTTTGCTCAGGTAGTAAATAACGTGCTCTTTTCGTCCAGACTCGTCATGCTTCCCCAACACACACCCCATTGAGTTTTCTAAAACAGTCAGATACATGATCAATGGTCTTCCCTCGACTGGTGGCATCAAAATAGGAGGCTCTTGTAATTACTCCTTGATCTTGTCAAAAGCAACCTGGCATTCATCATTCCATCTGACTACTTGATCTTTCTTCAATAGTTTGAAGATTGGCTCACAAGTAGCGGTTAGGTGAGAAATGAATCTGGCAATATAGTTCAGGCGTCCCAAGAATCCTCTGACTTCCTTCTCAGTACGAGGAGTAGGAATTTCTTGTATTACTTTAACCTTGGCAGGATCGACCTCAATGCCTTTGTTATTGACGACAAAGCCTAGGAGTTTACCGGAACGTACTCCGAATGTGCACTTGTTTGGATTCAACCTAAATTTATACTTCTTCAATCTCTCAAACAACTTTTGCAAGTGATCAAGGTGCTCTTCTTCTGTTTGTGACCGGGCTATCATATCGTCTACGTAGACCTCTATTTTATGATGTATCATGTCATGAAACAAAGCTACCATGATACGCTGATAGGTTTCCCATGCATTCTTCAGTCCGAATGGCATCACTTTGTAGCAGAATACGCCCCACTATGTGACAAATGTAGTTTTCTCCATGTCCTCAGGTTCCATTTTGATTTGGTTATAACCTGAGAGTCCGTCCATGAAGGAAAACATTTTGTGTTGGGCCATATTGTCAACCAGGATATCAATGTGGGGGAGTGGAAAATAATCTTTAGGGCTGGCCCTATTCAAATATCTATAGTCCACGCACATTCGTACTTCACCGTCTTTTTTAGGCACGGGAACAATGTTGGCAACCCATTGGGGATAGGAAGTGACAACCAAGAATCCAACATTGAATTGTTTCATGACTTCCGCTTTGATCTTCTCTGATATATCCGGTCTCATGCGGCGGACTTTTTGTTTTACTGGTGGATAGTCTTCTCTTATTGGCAGACGATGTACCACGATGTATGTATCAAGTCCTGGCATGTCTTCATATAACCAGGCAAAGATCTCAACATAATCATGCAACAGCTGAATCAGACGCTCCTTGACACTGGGCTCCAGATTGGCACCCACTTTGACCTCTTTTTTATCCTCCTCGGTACCCAGGTTGATTGTATCCAAAGGTTTCTCGTGAGGCTGAATGCCTCTTTCCTCTTGTTGTAGTAACCTGGCCAGTTCCCCTGGTACTTCACAATCTTCCTTACCTTCGTCTTTGGCTTGGTAGATTAGATCCTCAAAGTCACAAAAGGCCATAGCAGTATCGTTACCCATGGGATCTGGAATGGAGGGGTACCTGCATTTTTGAGTGTGGGTGTGTGTAAGGTTATAGCCATCTTTTAAAAAATAAAATGTAAAAGAAAAACAATGAGCACAAAAGTTTGTATGCGAAAAACGTCCATGATTCATTGAATGTCATATGAAGATGAAATAAAAACCCTTACAAATAGACCATTGTGCCTCAGGCAAGACATAAGGTTTTAAATGTGCGAATTATTTGTGAATATTACAAGTCCAACAGAAATGTAAAGATAAATTACTGAGGGATGAAATTTATTGGGACAAAGTCTCTGGCTTCCCAATTGCGAAGTCCTCCGTTGACAGTCGGAAATATCCAATCCTCCAAGCTCCAATCCTCTTCACCATCTTCCATCGCATTCATCTCTCGGTTGCTAATCTTCAAGGGGGGCCCTCCAGCACAAGCACGACGTACAGCCTTCTGAGCACTTGAAGTGAACCCTAAACCAAACTTGTCATATTTATACGGAATATCCGGAAGTTTCCCCCAGATGGTGCATCCACCCTTCTCTACTATTGCCTTGGTGTCTTTCAGAGATGACATCCGGAGTGGAGGTCTTGTGATTTTGGGAACCTGGGACGTAGTCTTGGTCACTGCTACCTCTTGGGGGACCTCTTCGAAATGTTGAAAAGGAGTTTCAATGAACTCGCCTTCTAACTCCACATACCGGAAGGAATTGAGGTGGCTAATCATATACTCTTCCTCTCCGTGGATAGTGATAATCTTTCCCTAGACCGGATATTTTAGCATCTGGTGCAGTGTAGAGGTGACAGCGCCAGCATTATGGATCCACGACCGTGCTAGCAGGCAGGAGTAAGAGGGGCAAATGTCCATTATATAGAAGGTTGAGTTGAAAGTTTGAGTCCTAACCTTTATGGGGATATCCACCTCCCCGTGCACCATCCTCTTTGAGCCATCAAATGCTCTTACAACTATGTTACTGGGTTTCAATGTCAGTCCTTCACAGTCTAGTCTGTCGAGAGCTTTCTTTGGTAAAACATTCAAAGATGAGCCAATGTCCACCAAGACATGGGCCATAGTTGTTCCTCTATATTCCACAGAGACATGCAATGCCTCGTTGTGCTTTCTTCCCCTTGGTGTCAGATCAACATCCGAGAAGCCTAGGTCGTTATCCGCTGTCAAGATGGCCACACAATCTTGAAATTGGTCAACAGAAGTCTCTTGAGGAACATGGGTTGTCTTTAGGAACTTCACCAGGGCTTTCGCATGTTCCTCGGAACACAATAATAATGCTAGCATGGAGATTTTGGAGGGAGTTTTCCCCAACTGTTCAACTACATTGTAGTCGCTCCTTTTTATTATTTTCAGCATTTCCTCCATTTCCTTCTTGGAGGTCTCGGGGATAGCCAGTGATTGAGCCTTCATCTGGACAGGCTCTCCTTGAATACTTTTTCCTCGAGTTTCAGCAGCAGGAGTGTTGGTAGGAATTGCAACAGGGGTTGTATCATCTTCGTCAATAAGAACATTTATAGAGATGATTAGCGGTACAGAAGTAACCTTTGGAACAACCACGGGTCCAAAAACTGCCTTTGGAGGGGCAATTTCTGGAGAGAAGATTCTACCGCATTGGGTAATCTTACTGGTTCCGACAATATTGCTAATGTCGAAGTCTTCTTCTTCGGAGTTTATCTCTTCGGCGGCCAGCCCATCTTGTTTGATGCCGTGGTAGTAAATGTCCCCACCGTAATTCCACGGCACAGTTTTGTCTGATTCATACGGGACTAGCGCAGGCATTGTGATTATAAGAGGAGTAGTTTTTGGAACCTATGTAATTCTAACGGGTCTTTTGGGGACCCTGGAAGAATTGGCGGAGATGGTGATGATTGAAACGTCTTCAACAAGAACAGGTGAAACAGGAGTACTTTCAAACATAATCTCTTTGTTGTCTATCAAGCGTTGAATGCCTGTTTTCAACAAAGGGAAAACAGTTGGTGAGGATTAGCAGAGGTGGCAGTCTTCATTACAACCCGGGAATACACCGGCTTTCAACAAGTTTATCTTAATGATTGGGAGTGGAGTCACGAGTTCATCAACTGTGGTAACAAACAAATCTTCTTCAATTGCATTGGGGTTGTGACCATGCATGGGCATAGGAGCAGAAATGACGTTTGGCTTCTCGGGCGCATCAAACTCAATCTCTTTTGCCTCTATAAGGTCTTGAATTTTGTTTTTCAGGGCCCAACAGTTGTTAGTGTTGTCACCCGGGCTTTCAGAATGATATGCGCAATGGGCATTTGGGTGATAATGAGGGGACGCTGTGTTTGGGTTCTTTGAAGCTTCTTTTAAAGTTTCCAAATTGGACTTCAGAAGATGCGGTAAAACTTGGGCTAGAGTCATATTGATTCTGGTGAATTGCGGATTAGCCTATCCACCCTCGGCTGATTACTTCTTGGTTGATCAGATGTAGGCTTTGGGATCATGACAGTCCCTACCATTGATCAGCGCTCGGCTCTCCCTTGGTTCCTTTATGGATATACAACAGCTACATCGTTCTTCCCAATGAATGGTTTCCTCACAGCTGTAGAGGCAGATGAATCCTTCTGAATCTTTCCACTTTTTATGCCTGCTTCCACCCTTTCTCCGGTCAGTATTAACTCAGTAAATCCTGCAGATGAGCTTCCAATCAGATGGTTGAAGAAAGGGCCCGATAGAGTGCCTAAGAACATGTCCACCAATTCCCTTTCAGACAGAGGGGGTTGCACTCTCCCAGCTAGATCTCTCCATTTCTGCATATAATCCTTGAAACCCTCATTGGAAGCCATAGCCATACTCTAAAGTTGAGTACGGGTAGGCGCCAAACCAGCATTATATTGATATTGCTTATAGAAAGCTGCGGTAAGGTCTTCCTAGTTGTGGACGTTGGCCCTTTCCAGTTGGTAAAACCAGTCGAGTTGTGTTTCTGATAGACTATCTTGGAAAAAATGCACCCACAAGTCTTTATCAACGGAGTGTGTTGTATTTTTCTCACATATGATCGGAGGTGCATCTTAGGACATGACACCCCATCATATTTTGCAAATAAAGGCACTTTGAATTTTGGAGGAATCACAATCCCCGACACTAGTCCCAATTCTTCAAAGTCTAGACCTGTCACCTTTTAAATTTCCATAGTGCTCAAATGTTCTTCAAGATGTCTATACTTATCATCAGTTGGAGGATACTATTCCTCAGAGTAGTCTTCCTCCTCTTCAGATTCTGACAGAGCCGCTGTTTCCTTACCTTTCCCCTCTCCTTCATCGGATGTTGTTGCGAAATCCAAGGTTCTTCTAGTTTTTCCCTAAAACCTTCTCCCCATGTTTAAAACGCTAGTGGCTTTCTTTGTTTTCTTTTTTCTTTCTTCAGCTAACAAAGTCTTCAACTCTTCTTGCCCCTTGGCTAGGGTCATGAGTAACTGTTGAAATTGCGTGTTTTGAGTTTGGAGATCTTTGACTGTCTGTTCGAGATCCATCTTACTGAAATAAACAGTAGAGAGATGAGGAAACTTGTTGCAAAAGACCTGTTTATGTTATGATGAATGATGTGTGAATATGTAATGTTTTCAAGGATTTTTAAAGATTCAAGTTTGTTTTAGACAAAAAGAAACACACGTTATATTAATAAGATAGAGTTTGAGTACATCAATGCCCCTTGGGAAAAATAATACAACACTCTAAGATAAAAAGTAGTGTGCATCCTCTTTGGTGCTATGTAGGCATTTAGAGGCTGCTCCTCATGAAGTAACCTAGTGAGTTCCAAAACCTTCTTCTTGCTTGCGTAGAATTGGGCTTCAAAAGTATCTCGCTCTCCTTTGAGTTGTATCCAATCCCTTTGTAGGTCTTCGAGAGATATGTGCATGTCAAAATGTAGGAGAGTGTATGGAACTTCTCCTTCCTTAACAGGCTCAATGATCACCGGAAGGATGGAAGGATAAGGCATCCTAAGACTTTGAGCGCGGGTTCGTACCCACTTGAGGTAAGGCCCAAGAGGTATGGAATTCTTGTGTCCCAAAGTCTTGCTATCCACCTTGTTTAGAATCCTCCAAGCTCGGATGAATCTCTAGCGAAGATCTTGATCGTCGTTGTGGTAGTCGAATACCAAGCCTTGAGTCAGCATCTCATGCAGGCCATCTCTTCGGGAATAACCAAACTGTCTTAGAGATAAGCATGGGTTGTAGGTGATGCCTCCCCTAATGCCAAGTAGAGGGACATTAGGTAATTCCCCATAACGGTCAACAATGATAACATTCTCTTTGGTCCGAGAGCACCAATGAATATCTGAATGTTTGAGCGTCATTAACCTTTGTCACCAGCTTGAACCTTGCTCATTCCTTAAGACTGATTGGGGAAGATGAGAAATAAACTATCTTGCCAAGAGATGAGTGAAACACATAAGAACACCTATTTTCCTCATTGTGCGATTGTGAAAAGAGTGTAGGATATCCCCTGGCAATGTAGGCACTTGATTGCGTGACATGAAGATTTTGACGAAACACACATCTATGAGTTGGTCAGGATTGGGAAACAAAACCATCCCATAGATGAGGAGAGCCACAATTTCCTTAAAAGCTTGCAAGTAATAGGAATTCCAACAACTTTGGGCTTTCTCAAACAAGAACTTTGCTAAGAAGCCTTTGACACCCCTTCTAGTTTCCCAATGAGTTGTGACATCAGATGAGTGCAAGTGAAGAGATTGAGCAATCTCTTATGACTTTGGGTCTATTTCGGTACCGTTGAAAGGTAGTTGATTGAGAATTGGAATCCTCAAGAGTTGGGAGAATTCTTCCAAAGTAGGCACAAGCTGATAGTCGGGAAATGTGAAGCAATGGTGCAAAGGATCAAAGAACTGGAAGAGCACCTTCATCATATCCTTATTTGTGTTGGAGGTGACCAAATTGAGTAAACGACCATGCCGGTTATCTATCAACTCCGGACTGCACCAAAGCCGGTCATCTCACTACATCCTAAAGGCCAAGTTGGTCAAGTAAAGGGTCCTAGAAGTTCATTAGTGCTTCATGAAATCATTAAACGGCCCCGTATTCTCTTTGATTGACTCAAAATCTACCGGTACCCACAAATATGTCACACTAACATAGCTATTGCTTAGACCATGTTGGTATACCCCGCACAGTTTCCATAACATACTGCTATTTACCTATAATGTATCCCAAATCCGGGTAGAGGATTTCAAACACAAACAAAGAACCATAATGTAAATCCAACAAGTGAAACAATGTAAGCAAATGAATGTGATCTATCCCTAAGGTAACCCCACTTTTATAAAATTCCCCAGCAGAGTCACCAGTTCTGTGATACGGTGGGAGAACTGACTTGAGGGTTTTGCATTTTATCGCAAATGTTACGGTTTAGCAAGAGTCGCCACCGACTTTTCTTTTATCCAAAAGGAAAGGGGAAAAAGCACAGGAAAGACATTTGAGATGTTTTCTTGAGTTCGGGGGGTAGATTATGAAAAGGGAAGGTATTAGCACCCTTTTCATCTATGGTTTTCCATGGGCTCTTAGTTACTTGCTAGATCACTTGCTTTTGTTGTTGGAAATTGTGTTTGGTGTGGTTTTGAAAGTATTTTGTAAAGAGGTCATTTGTTTAGGCAATCTTTGTAATGATTCTCGTTCGTAAGAATGTATACAAAGATGTTAGTCTTTTTGAAAATGTTTTCAATGTTTGTAAAATGTTTTTGGAAATATGTGTGTGTTTGTTTTGTAAAATAGCAAGGATAGTTGTTTGAAAATAGAGCAAGTGACTAGAAGTAATCTACCTACTCAAATGTCTTTCTTGTTCATTTTCTATTCCTTTGATATTGTTGTCTTACCATTGATTTGGTAAGCAACCCTATCTTTGGATGTAAACAGGATGGGCGTGGGTCGTCGTATAACCATGATTAGCAATTTTGCAAAGTATCTTAGCATTTTTGAGGGACCAAGATAATTTTGTAAGGCAACTTAGAATAGCATCATCGAGGGACTATGATCTTATACTTGTTTGTTTTTCTAAGATACTTCGCATGCGTAATATGGCCATTTTTGTATAAGCCAACCAAGTGGAGAAAGCCCTAAGGATGCTTGTGTGGAAGTGTGTTATTTTAATGCTTGGTTTTGTCTTGGATTTAGGGTTTTCTATTTGATTTGTTTTTATCTTTCCATTCAAACCCTAATTACTAGCATGGTATGTAAAAGCGGTAAATTACGTAATTTAAAGATTACTACGCTATTACAACATTTTGTGGAAAGGTGGGAATACAAATTGTGAATGGGGATTTGCAGTAATGTAAATCTAATTAAGCTATTACAACCAAATCGAATTTGTACAAATATTGGAATAAATAATGTACAAGACAATTTAAATATGCAAGGATATATAAATGCAAGAAAAGGATTTTTGTTTTTTTTTATGTGAAAAGAAGTTTTAATTTAAGCCTAATAAATAAACCAAAATTAAACTTAAATTAGTTAAGAAAGAAAAATTATTTTTCAGAAAAGATTTTGATTAACCCTAATTTTAATTTGTTAAAAGAAAATAAATTTCTTTAAGTATTTCTTTGTATTTGTCTTGAAAATAATAAATAGTATTTGTGAAGTATTTTGGTCCTTTTATATGTTAAAATCAATATTTATAAGTGTGAGAAAAAGAATAAATATTTAACCTAATTCTATTTTAATTTACAAGTTTATTTGACTAAAATAGGTAATATATAACTAAATAAGAAAATATTTTTTATGAGAAAATGAAATAAAATAAACAAAATATAATATTTATCATTTTTTATATTTTATATGATTTTATATTATCAAGAAAAATATTTGATAAAAAAATAATAATGAAAATAAAAATATTAAATAAACATTTGGGCCAGGGGTGCTTCAAGTAAATAGATGGTGAGAGATTAGCAAAAACATATGACCCAATGCTCCTGAGCCCACGCTGCAAACAATCAAAAAAAGATGAGAAAATATGAAAAAAATGCAAAAAGGCAGGCACCAAGGCTCGAACCCATGACCTTGGCATTCTCAGCGTGCTGCCATGCCACTGGGGTGGCTGTACATCCGTTAGTTTATGTGAAACAAGAAAAACATAACACAAAAAGCTTCCTTGCCCTGTACTTCATCTTCAACCTCTAGCCATCCGGACCCTCTGTAACTCTTTCATCTCTAAAAAAAAATGGAAATTGATAACATGAATGTTATAGCATTTTATCTTACGATTATAACCATGTGCATAACTAAAACTATAAGTCCAAGATCAAAGAGAACTTTAGTGGCCCTAATTCCTAACCTTATTTTTTCATAAACTTCATACTCAAAATTCTCTCAACTCAGGCCAAATAAATGTAAGTTATGGATATGTAAAGCTTCGTAGCAATGATGTCTACATTGTATATTCACAAATGGAAAGCTAACTATGCATGTATCAAGAGTTGGAAACACAGAAAACTCACCTTGAAAATGGAAATCTTGTTTTGGAAATGAGCTTGCTTTAGGATGCTGTGATGATTAGGTTAGCTTCCTTGAACCTCTAGGAAGCTAATGCAATGCCTATCTTGTCTTGGAGGTGGCTGGAATGATCTGGAGAAGTCTACCTGTGTTACTCTGTTTTTGAAGTTCAACAATGGGGAAGATGGAGTTACAGTGATGTTTCAGGGTGTGGGATGGTTTTCTTGTAAGCTAAGGAAGCTAAGGAAGCTTAGGGAAGCAAAAGGCCTGAAACCGCACGAGTGGAATGGAAGATTCAATTCACAAGTCAGAAATGGTAAGTTTGGAGGCTTGGTATGCAATTTCTGATTCTAAGGAGTTTCAAGGCTTGGGCATTCGTGCTTTTAGTTGCAAAGTGATAGCTTTATATAGAGCAAAAGATTGGAGGACTTGTGCTTGCTCAGAAGTACAAGATCACATGTCTTGCTACATTTCTTGTTTTTGAAGCAAGTGTGAGAAATGACTTCTTAATGCATGGTTCTGATCTTGTAGGGTAGTGTGAAGCTTTAAACATGTTTTGTTCAGGCTTATAGGCTTGGTTTGTGCAGAAATAACAAGTCCAAGGCTCAAGAAATGAAAAAAATGCATAAAGCATGCTTTTCCAAAATGGCAATGTTGCCTTTCTTCCATAAATGGTTATTTTCTTGTACAATTCATTGAATGCTTGGCTTTAGGGCATGAAATCTTGTGCAATCCATTAATGGTGGAGTGACAAACAAGTTTGAGGCCTGAAAAGTGAAGATTGTACAGCATGCTTGAGGATTTGAATTTTGTTCTTCATGAATTGGCTTGAGATCAAAGTGAGAAATTTCCAACTTCATATCTTCGATTTTCCCTACTCAAGAATGATCTCCAAGAGTTCTTGGACATTTTGGAAATCTTTCAATGTGCTCTATAACTCATCTTTGAAATGCATTTCAAGATTCCTCTTTGAACTAGGTGAAAATTTTCCATGAAGTTGGGTTAAAAACCTGCCTAAATTAGGGAAAAATTTCACTAAGTTACTTTAGTTCATGGGCATGTATTCACAAAATTATATCTTGAGATCCAAGCATCTTTAGGGAAAAATGTGTGAAGAAAAGTTGTAGATTTCATGGAGGTATACAACGTTCATGTTGGGAACTTTCTTTGAATCATCTTGTATCATGGTGGAAAATTGACCTAAAGTTGAGAAAAAATAAGAAATTTTCTATACTTAGAAATATTTCTAAGTTAAGAAAAATTCAAATTTCAAAATCAAATCTTCAATCTTTGTTTTCTTGATGAACAAGTTTCACATTTTGACATGTTTTGATGAATTGTGATCCTTGGCACTTGATTTTGACCAAAAAGTCAAAGTTTGACTTTTCAGTATACAGTTGACTTTTGATCAGTTGACTGCAAATTTCATCTATCAATCCAATGAAAATGAAATATTTTGAACCATGTAATTAGGTAAAGATGATTCAATTGAGCTCTTGGGGTCATGCTTCAAACCAATTAGTCATTTGCTAGGTCAAAAAATCAGAAATTGCGCTTTCTCAGTCAAAACCCTAATTTTGACCATTTTGCTCTTTTGATGATTTGATCTATTTTCTTGATGAATTGTGATCCAAACTTGATCAAATGATACATATGAGTATAGAATGTTGATGTGGATTAAAAACTTATGAAGTTTGATTGTAAATTGGCCATAGTTGACTTTTTTCCCAATACAGCTGATTTTTAGGTTAACTGTCCAATTGACTGATAAAAAATGTGGTTCAAAGCTTGAAACTTGTCATGAGTAATCTTAGGGGTCCATAATGATGTTTGAAAGTCATATGAAGCATTGATAGCCCAAAAATCCTTGGGAAAACTCAAGCCCTAATTTTGGATGATCAGTGCCTAATGAGAGGTCTTGAGCTGGTCAATCCCTAATCCAGTCTTGAGTCAAAGAAATCTTGTGAGAATAATCTTGATAAATGAGAGGGAAAATTTTGGGGTACAACAGTTCCCAAATTGGATATTAGAAGATGTGGTAATATTTGAGATGGAGTCATGTTGATTCTGGTAAACTGCCTGACTGGCCTTTCCACCCTTGGTTGATTACTTCTTTGTTGATCAGATGTAGGTTTTGGGATCATAACAGCCCCCACCATTGGTCGGCGTTCGACTCTATCTTGGTTTCTTTGCGGATATATGGCAGCCACATCTTTCTTTCCGATAAAGGGATTCCTTACAACTGTAGAAGAAGATGTATCTTTCTGAATCGTTCCATTCTTAATACCAGCTTCTATCCTCTCTCCGGTCAAAATTTGTTCAGTAAAGTCAGCGGATGAACTTCCGATTAAATGATTAAAGAAGGGACCAGATAAGGTACCTAAGAACATGTCTACCAATTCTCTCTCAGACAAAGGGGGTTGAACTCTTCCAGCCAAATCTCTCCATTTTTGTGCATAGTCCTTGAAACCCTCATTGGAAACCATGGCCATACTCTGGAGTTGAGTACGGGTAGGCGCCAAATTAGCATTGTATTGATATTTATTGTATAAAGTTGCAGCAAGATCTTCCCAATTGTGAATGTTGTCTCTTTCTAGTTGGTAGAACTAGTCAAGTTGAGTACCAGACAAACTGTCTTGGAAGAAGTGCAGCCACAAGTATTTGTCCGTGGTATGGGGTTAAATTTTCCTCACGTATGACTGGAGGTTCATTTTAGGGCATGACACTCCGTCATATTTGGAAAATATAGGAACTTTGAATTTCGGAGGAATCACAATCCCCGACACTAGTCCCAATTCCTCAAAGTCTAAGCCTGGCACCTTTTGGATTTCCATCGCGCTCAGTCGCTCTTCGAGATGTTTATACTTATCATCAGTTGGAGGGTACTGTTCCTCAAAGTAGTCTTTTTCTTCTTCCTCCTCTTTCGATTCTGACGGGACAACTATTTCCTTTCTTTTCCCCTCTCCTTCACCAGATGTTAGTGCAAAGTCCAAAGTCCTTCTTGTCTGCCCATGAAATATTCTCCCTATATTTAAGACTCTGGTTACCTTCTTTGTTTTCTTTTTCCTCTCTTCAGCCAGCAGAGTCTTCAACTCTTCTTGTCCCTTGGTTAGGGTCATGAGCAAATGTTGAAACTGCGTATTCTGAGTTTGGATATCTTTCACTGTTTGCTCGAGATCCATCTTACTGAAATAAATAGTAGAGAGATGAGGTGACTTGTTGCAAACGACCTGTTTATGTTATGATGAATGATATATGCATATGCAATGTTTTCAAGGATTTCAAAGATTCAAATTTGTTTGATAAAAAAGAAATACACGTTATATTAATAAGATAAAATTTGAGTACATCAATGCCTCTTGGGAAGCATAATACAAAAACTCTAGGACAGAAAAGTAGTGCGCATCCTCTTTGGTGCAATGTAGGCATTCAACGCCTGCTCCTCATGAAGTAGCCTAGTGAGTTCCAAAACCTTCTTCTCTCTTGTGTAGAATTGGTATTTGAAAGTATCTCACTCTCCTTTGGGTTGTATCCAATCCCTTTGGAGGTCTCCAAGAGATGTGGGCATGTCAGGATGTAGGATAGTGTATGGAACGTCTCCCTCCATGACAGGCTCAATTATTACCGGAAGAATGGAGGGGTAAGGCATCATAAGACTCTGAGCGCGAGTTCGTACCCATTTGAGGTAAGGCTCAAGAGGGATGGAATTCTTGTGCCCCAAAGTCTTGCTATCCACCTTGTTTAGCATCCTCCAAGCTCGGATAAATCTCTGGCGAAGACCTTGATTGTCGTTGTCATAGTCGAATACCAAACCTTGAATTAACATCTCGTGCGGGCCATCCCTTTGGACGTAACCAAACTGTATTGAGGCTAAGCAAGGGTTGTAGGTGATTCCTCCCTTAATTCCAAGTAAAGGGACATTAGGAAATTCCCCACATCGGTCAACAATTATAACATTCTCTTTGGATTGGGAGCACCAATGAATGTATGAATGCTTGAGCGTCACCAACCTTTGTGACCACCTTGAACCTTCCTCATTCTTTAATACTGATTGGGGAAGATGAGAAATAAACCATATTGCTAAGAGAGGAGTGAAACACATAAGGACACTTTTTTTCCTCATTGTGCGAGTGTGAAAAGAGTGTAGGATATCCCCTAGCAATGTAGGCACCGGGTTGCGTGATATGAAGATTTTGACGCTGTTCACATCTATGAGTTGGTCAGGATTTGGAAACAAAACCATCCCATAGATGAGGAGAGCCACAATTACCTAAAAAGCTTGCAAGTCTAAAGAATTCCAACATCTTTGGGCTTTCTCAAACAGAAACTTTGCTGGGAAGCCTTTGACACCACTCCTTGTTTCCCAATGAGTTGTGATATCAGATGAGTGCAAGTGTAGAGCTTGAGCAATCTCTTTTGGATTTGGATATCTTTCCGTACCATTGAAAGGTAGTTGGTTGAGAATGGTAATCCTTAAGAGTTGGGAGAATTCTTCCAAAGTAGGCACAAGTTGATAGTCGGGAAATGTGAAGCAATGCTGTAAAGGATCAAAGAACTGAAAGAGCACCTTCATCATGTCCTCATCTGTGTTGGAGGTGACCAAGTAGAGTAGACGACCATGTCTCTCGGTGAATGGAGAGTTTTCGGGAATCCTTAAAGCTAGCTCCTTAAGCTGTGAAGGGATTCTCACAAGGTTGACTTGAATAGTTTTCCTGCGAAGTGAATCCATATCCTACAAAACAAGAACAAAGATGAATCCCAAAAATCCTTGAAATAGTTAGTGGATGTATATGATGTTCATGATGTCCATGATGTTATGTACAAGTATGCATATACAAACAAAGCAAACAAGTCCTAGGTTTAGGCTTTCATGTAGTTTTATAGGTAAGTACCCTCTTGAAGTTTAGTGGGCTTAAACTTGTCCTAGTAATAGTAACCGGGTTCTAAGGAGCTCAATATCATTGTATTGTTTCCTTGGTCATTGTTTCAGCTCAAGCCTCTTTAATGGCGACCGAAATATCCCAAGAAACCATTCCTCAATGGGTGTAGTATCGAGTATCTACCAACTTCGGACTGCACCAAAGTCGGTCATCTCACTACATCCTAAAGGCCAAGTTGGTCAAGTAAAGGTTCTAAGAGTTCATCAGTGCTTTGTGACATCACTCAGCGGCCCCGTATTCTCTTTGATTAACTCAAAGGCTACCGGTACCCACAAATATCTCTCACTTACATAGCTATTGCTTAGACCATGTCGGTATACCCCGCACAGTTTCCACAACGTATTGCTACTTACCTATAATGTATCCCAAATCCGGGTAGAGGATTCAAACCCAAATAAAGAACCATAATGTAAAGCATACAAGTCAAACAATATAAGCAAGTAAATATGATCTAAACCCTAAGGTAACCCCACTTTTAGAATAATCCCCAAAAGAGTCGCCAGTTCTGTGATGCGGTGGGAGAACTGACTTGATTGTTTTGCATTTTATCGCAAATGTTGCGGTTAGCAAGAGTCGCCACCGACTTTTATTTTATCCAAAATGGAAAGGTAAAAAAGCACAGGAAAGACCTTTGAGATTGTTTCTTGAGTTCGGGGTGTAGATTATGAAAAGAGAAGGTATTAGCACCCTTTTCATCCATGGTTTTCCATGGGCTCTTAGTTACTTGCCAGATCACTTGCTTTTGTTTGAAATTGTGCTTTGTGTGGTTTTGAAATTATTTTATAAAAGAGGCTATTGTTTAGGCAATCTTTGTAATGATTCTCGTTTGTAAGAATGTATACAAAGATGTTTGATCTTTTGAAAATGTTTTCAATGTTTGTAAGGTGTTTGAAAATGTGTGTGTTTATTTTTTTAAAATAGCAAGGATGTTTGTTTTGAAATGGAGCAAGTAACTAAAAGTAATCTACCTACTCAAATGTCTTTCTTGTTCATTTTCTTTTCCTTTGACATTGTTGTCTTACCATTGATTTGGTAAGCAAACCAATCTTTGGATGTAAACGGGACGGACATGGGTCATTGTATAGCCATAATTAGCAATGTTGCAAAGTATCTTAGCATTTTTTGAGGGACTAAGATCATTTTTGTAAGACAACTTTGAATAGCGTCATCGAGGGACTATTATCTTGTATTTTTTGTTTGTTTTTGCTAAGATACCTTACATGCGTAATATGGCCATCTTGTATAAGGCAACTAGGTGGGATAACCCTAGGGGTATTTTGTGTGCAAGTGTGTCATTTTCATGCTTGATTTTGTCTTGATTTAGGGTTTTCTATTTGATTGGTTTTATCTTGCCATACAAACCGTAATTACTAGCATGTTATATAAAAGCGATAAATTACGAAATTTAAATGTCCTACGCTATTACAACATTTGTGGGAGGGGGTATACAATTTATGAATGGGGATTGCAATAATATAAACCTAATTAAGCTATTCCAACCAAATTGAATATGTACCAATATTGGAATAAATAATATACAAAAATGAATTAAATATGCAAAGCTATACAAATGCAAAGAAGATTTTTGTTTGGTTTTTTATGTGAAAAGGGTCTTAACCTAAACCTAATAAATAAATCAAGTTTTATTTAAATCAATTAAGAAAAGAAATTATTTTTGAAATATTTTTTGAATAAACCCTAATTCCATTTGATCAAAAGGAAATAAATTTCTTTAAGAAAAAAAATAAGTATTTTTTTGTATTTTTTATCTTGAAAATTATATATGACCCTATGAGATATTTTGGTCTCTTTTTTATAGTAAAATAAATATTTAATGAGTATAAAGAAAAATAAATATTAAGCTAGTCCTAATTTAATTTACAAAGTTAATTAAGAAAAATGGATAATATATATAACTAAATAAAATATTATACATGAGAAAAATAAAATAAAATGAGCCAAAATACAAATCTATCATTTTTATATTTTTTGTGATTTTTAATATTAAGAAAAATATATTTAATAAAAATGAAAATAAAAATGAATAATAAAAATATATTGGGCCAGGGGTGCTGCAATAAAATAGGATGCAGAGTTAGAAAAAAACATAGGCCCAATGGAACAAAAAGCCCAGCGCTGCAAACGGGACAAAAAAATGGCAAAATGTGAGAAAAATTGCAAAAGGCAAGCGCCAAGTCTCGAACCCGTGACTTATGGAATTTTTGCGCGCTGGCTTACCACTGGGGTGGCTGTACATCCGTTTATAGAAACACAAAGATAAATATATATTAGAAAACGCCACCTGAAGGCAACTTCATCTTCAACCTTGAGCCATGACCGGACCACCTGTATCTCTCTCATTTCTCCATGAAAATGGAAAGTCCAAACATGAACATTATGGAGTTTCTTCCCACGAGTTCAACCATACAATTTATGTAAACTATCAATCAAAGTTAATATAACTGAAATCTATGAACATGGTTAGCTTTAGTGCAAGGCTATCTACATTTTTCTTTCACAAATCAGGACCAAAGGATGCTTGTATGAAGAGATAGAAGTTTTAGTTTTTACCTCTTTCCGTTGACATCGTGAATGGAGTTTGGTCAAGTTTTTAGAAGTCCCGAGGATCTGTTTATCTTGCTTGGACCTCCCTGAGTGTATTCCAATCCTTACCTTGTCCTGAAAGTCTCTGAATCTCCCTACTCAAGTCAACCTGCAAGCTTGATATTTGAAAATGGTGGATGAAGGAGGAGGAGTTACAGTGAGGGAACAGGGGTCTGGATCACTTAGGTATGAAGTATATTAAGTGTTTAGGTGGTCAAATCTCAAAACGCACGAGTGGATTTTGAGATGGCTGAGTAAAGTTCAAAACTGTCAAGCTATGGCATATTTTCAATGGCAAAGTGTTTTGGAGTATTTCTGAGTCTTAGCCTTTTTTTAGGTTGCAATACACTTGTATATAAGTATGGAAGAGGTTAGACATCAAGCTTTCTCAAGATTTCTCAGATATAGCCTTTTGGCTCTATTACTTGATTTTGAAGAAAAGTGAGGAGACAAATCCCTAAGTGTTGTACAAGCATGGTCTGATCTGGTACAGGCTTCAGGCAAGTTGCTTTTGGTTTTGGCTTTGCTTATGTGCAGAGAAAACAAGTGCAAGGCTCAAGAAGTGGAAAATTGCAAAAGTAGTGCTTTATCAAAATGGAAATGGCACCTTTTTGCCAAAAATGGAACTGTTCTTATACAATGCATTTAATGATTGGCTTAAAGCTTACAACACCTGTGAAAACATTTAATTATGGAGTGAAAATCAAGTTAGGAACCTGCAAAGTAATATTTGTTCAGCATGCTTGAGGATTTGAATTTTTGTTCTTCATGAAATGGCTTGAAATCAAAGTGATAAATCACAAACTTCATCTCTTCGATTCTCCCTACTCAAGAATGATCTCAAGGAGTTATTGTACATTTTGGAAATCTTGCAATGTGATCTATAACCCATCTTTGAATTTCTTTTGAAGATTCCCATTGGAACTATGTGAAAAATTGCCATGAAGTTATGTCAAGAATCTGCCTAACTAGGGCAAAATTTCACTAAGTTATTTAATTCATGAGCATGTATTCACAAAATTGTATCTTGAGATCCAAGCATTTTTAGGAGAAATTGTGTGAATAAAAGTTTTATATATCATGGAGATCTACAACTTTCATGTTGGAAGTTTCTTTTGAATCATCTTGCATCATGGTGAAAATTTGGCTCAAAGTTGAGAAAAAATAAGAAATTTTCTATACTTAGAAAATTTTCTAAGTTAAATTTTTCAACTTTTCAAAACAAAAACTTAAACCCTTGATTTTCTGATGAAAAAGTTTCTCAATTTGACATGTTTTGATGAATTATGATCTTTGGGACTTGATTTTGACCAAAAAGTCAAAGTTTGACTTTTCAGTATACAGTTGACTTTTGATCAGTTGACTGTAAAATTCATTTGTCAATCCAATAGACTTGCAATGTTTTGAACCATGTTACTAGGTCAAAATGATGCAATTGAACTCTTGAAATCATACTTCAAACCAATTGATCATTTTCTAGGTCAAAAATCAGAAATTTCCCCTTCTCAATCAAAACCCTAATTTTGACCATTTTGCCCTTTTGATGATTTGATCAAATTTCTTGAGGAACTATGGTCCAAACTTGATCAAATGATACATATGAGTCTGATATGTTGATGTGGATCAAAAATTGTGAAGTTTGACTGTAAATTGGCCATGGTTGACTTTTCCCCTAATACAGTTAATTTTTAGGTCAATTGTTCAATTGACTGATCAAAAGTGTGATCCAAGGCTTGAATCTTGACATGAGTAACATTGGGGGTCCATAATGACCCTTTAAAGTCATATGAAGCATTGATAGTCCAAAAATCCTTGTTCAAACTCAAACCCTAATTTTGGTCATCAGTGCATGAGGAGTTGTCTTGAGCATGTCAAACCCTAATGCAGTCTTGAGTTCAAGAGATCTTGTGAGGAAATATTTGATAAGTGAGAGGGAAAAAATTTTAGTACAACATTCATCTATATAAAACAAAACATTTTTTCTTCCCTTGCAATCTATCTTAGATAATGGTGTTGATGTTGTTGTTATTGTTGTATTTTTGCTCATTTTATAGATTTCAAGTGCAGAAAATCAATCTTGCTTCAAAGATTTGTTGTACATTTCAAACCAAAAAAATAGTACAACGTTTCTTGTATACTCTTCTCTCTTCAAACAAACAGACTGCTAAAAAATGCTGAATTTAAATGTAAAGTTTTGACATTCAAGCATTATTCTTTTAGAAGTTGGAACTTAAACAGAGAATGGAGCTTCAACTTACACAAAGAAGGAAGCTTAACCTTTGAAAATATTTGTTGTAAATAATTTATCTTAGTATTCTATGTAAACATTATAATAATTATAAAAAAATTGTTCACCTCGGTGTAGTAGTAGAAAGGTTGAGACTAAGCCATTGGATTGATTTAACTCGCACATATCAAATAAAAATTGCCACCGCACTTTATTATTTCCAAAGGAATGGGAAAAGAGAGAATAACCAAAAAATAGGGGAAGAGAATCTAAGTTCGGGGGTTGGTTATGCAAAGGAAAGGTATTAGCACCCTAAACATTTACGGTACTCCGCAGGAACCTCTTTGAAAATCTGTGTATTTTGGCTATCAAATTGTATAAAACATAGATTGTGGGGATGAGGAAAGAAGTATTTTTTATGATTTTTGCACTCTTCGCGGTTGTGAACCTTTAGTTCCTACATACCACCTTCTGTGCAATAGTGGATCAGGGTACTCGTAGTTCACCTTTAAATATTTTAAAACACAAGTGTGTTGGTTAATTTTAAGAGACGAGACATCATCATCTTATCCGAGTGGAAAACATACTTACTACCCAGAATTATGAAAAAGGAAAATTTGCGTCATCTCAAAATGGAGGATATAGCTTGGATTTTAAAATCAACAAAGCCTCACTCATCACCCAAGTGGAAAATATCTCACTTCACTATATATCATAGAAGTATAGTAGCTCGCATCACTACAAGGATTGATAAAAGTCTAATCTTTTTGAGAAAATTTTAAGGATAAAAGCCAAAGTGGAAAAATAGTTTGAATGAGATTGATTGACTTTTAGTTCTCTTAGAAAAAGGTTAAATTATTGTTAAATTGTTTAAAGTATGATTAAGAAAAATGTTTTGAAAATGCATGGACCTAAGTCCAAGTTTATTATGAAAGTTGTTCACGTTTAAAAACAAGAATAGTTTTGAAAGGAGGGAGAAGATTTTTGAAATTAAAGAAGATGTGAACAGAAGAAGGGACTATCCTAAAGCATAAGGTAAAAGCTAGGGAAAAGAACAGTC
Organism: Vicia faba; assembly: GCA_948472305.1. Classification (NCBI taxonomy): domain Eukaryota; kingdom Viridiplantae; phylum Streptophyta; class Magnoliopsida; order Fabales; family Fabaceae; genus Vicia; species Vicia faba. Next base: position 1,396,019,295 of record OX451738.1, on the reverse strand, counting down.
TAACTAACAAGAAGCCAACACTTGACACAATGAGTCAATGTATAATTCCCATCCTTTGGATTTGAAACCAAACAAGAAAAGATATTAAACCTCTTAAGAAAACCAAGCTTTAATTGCATTAAGTCTTCACAAAAATTGGGAAGAGTAACGGATGTATATAAATGAATTCCCGATCACAGGAAAAGCATGTAATCACAATAACCTGCACACAAAGCAAACAAACAACCCAATGTCTTGGGGTAAACCACAAGAACTCCAGACACAATAACAGTTAATGTCACAAGGTCTCAAGGTAGATCAAGGCTTCTAATCCTAAGTTAAAGAAGTTCATAATCTCCATAATGCCAAGGATAGTAACCAAGTAGGATAAGTAACATTAAAGCTTTTTATTGTTCAAGTTAGTTATTAAGTATCTTCAAAAAGAAATGAAAAGCTCAAGTGAGCAAAATAAAAATGACATAAAAGTAAATGCTCAAATGAGCAAAGATGAAAATAGCATGAAATGTAAATGCTGAAATAAATGTGCATAAAGTAAAAGCATAAAGTAAAAGCACAAAATAAAGTTAATTTTTATAAATTAGAGGTTAGTTGAATGATCATATTGAAACTTGCATTTGAAACTCATTAGAATATTGATAAAACCAAAGCCTCTCAATGTGATCGGTGGATCTGGAACTGACTGTTTAACGCTGGTTCGCGAAATGTCGCGGAAGCAAGAGTCGCCACCGTCTTTTATTTTCTCCAAATGGAAAGGACAAAAGCACAGAAAAATTCCTTAAAGAGATTGCTCTCGGTTCGGGAGGTAGGTTATAGAAAGGGAAGGTGTTAGCACCCTTTCTATCCATGGTTATCCATGGGCTCTTAGATACTTGCTCACTTGTGTTTTCAAAAATGGTTTGTTTGCTTTTCAACTGTGGGTTTTAAAAAGTTTCTTTGAAAATTTCAGTTTGACTCTTGTATCGGTCCTCAAGAGTGTTTGAAAAATTGCTTTCGAAAGCTTTTTGAAAATGTGTCGGTGTGAAAAGTATTTTTGAATTTGTTTGAAATTTAGAGCAAGTATCTATGAGAACCTACCTACCCTAAGGAATTCGTCTGTGTAAATGTCCTTTAAAGTAGTGCCATCCCACCCTTGAGAGGTAGGTAGCACCACCGTTGGAGGTGTTCGGGTCAATTCGAGTTTTAGGGACGTGGTGATCACCAGAGCAATGGGAAGACACCTTAGAAGCTACCCTTATGCCATTGATCTTTTATTCCGAGGCAACTTATTCGAGGCAACTTTGTTTTAGGCAACTTTGTTTTAGGCAACTAGATCAATGGACACAAGGACTTACTAAAATATCCTCTACTCGATGATCACCTTTCGAAAGGCAACAGTGAGGCGTACCCTAGGGGTGGTGTGTGCGAATTGTGTGTCATTTTCAGTTTATTGTTTGTCTTGTCATGCATTGGTGATCTAACGATTCGATTTTATTTTTGGGCATTCATTCTTTCATGTTATTGTTTAACAGTTAAAAGTGCGGGAATTTAAAGTGCGGAAAAGATAAAAGTCCTACGCTATTACAAAGGGCGAGGGTCTACAACGCCAAATTATTCCAGACCCGTTTTAAAATAAATTGCAGAAAAGAAATGTCTAATAGCTATTACATGGCTTTGGTACAAGTACATTATATTCACAAAAGAAATAAATGAAACGCGCGAAAAAAGAAAATAATCAAATGCGAAGGCGTTGAACCCTTTAAAGGAATTAAAATAATTAAGTTATCTAAAATTAAAATTGAATGAAAAATGGTATTTTTGTGTTTTTTAGATTTAAAAGAAAAAAGAAAAATTAATTGAAATTAAATTAAATATTAGACCTAATTCTATTATTTTTTTAAGTTTATTATGAAAATTTTAACTTTTAACCTAATCTAATTCTAAATTAATTTATGTACATTTTTTTATTTATGAAAATAAATAAATAACATTATTATTCTGAAAAAAGGGAAAAAATAAAAAAAGAAAATAAAAGTCATTAAACCTAAATTCTAGTTTTTTTGGATTTTTATTAAAAAGAGATTAAAATTGTACCCTAATTAAACTAAATAATTTACATACAATTTATTTAGAAAATAATTAAATAAAAAATTATATTTTTTGGCCTTTTCTGATTTTTGAATGTTTTTATATTTTGATTAAAAATTAATTAATTAAATAAACATAACAATTAAAATAAATGAAGAATATAAAAAAAATAAATAAATTTGGCAAACCAGGGTGGGGTGTAGCCCCAGAATTGTGAGGTGCAGGCCTGGAAATTCTGGCCCATTTGATTTTGAATCCATTGACTTTTCCAATCAGGTGTGGCATGTTGACTGGCATCCACCATATGCCTTTGTTCTGAACCCCTTGATAGATCTCCTAGGACACGTGGGCAATGCATTTTGAGTGTGTATGGTGAGTCTTAATGTTAGCGTTGCATGGAAACTTGAAATGAAAAATAATATGAAATTGTGTAGACCTGGGACTTGAACCCAGGTCATGAAGGTCAACAGCGTATGTCCCTGCCAGCTGAGCTATTGAATGTTAGTTAACATATTATAGTAAACAAATAATAAAAAAACAAAACCAACGCATAGCCATTAAAACGCGCGCAATTCAAATTCCTCCAATCCACTTGTGCCACGCCATCATCTCTTTCGTTTTCCTGAAACACAAAGAAAGAAGGCAACGGTTTTTGAAACGTAGCATTAGGCTAGCTACCAGAAAATAGCGACTAGCGCTATGGCTTATATAAATTCATCGCGAGTAGGTCAATCCCTTCGTCTTGGTGTACTGAATCCAACCATGGTACTCCTAAGTCCTAATTTTTCCCTTATGCCAAAACCCCAATTCAAGAAAACTGTAACCCTAGAATTCTCGCATGGCAAGTTCTTATACATGGCACAAAAATGAAATCAAACGCAAGGGTTAGCTCAGAAACATCATCATGAGTATGAATACCTAAACAAAAATGCAAAAATATGCTTGAATCGTGTTATATGATTTCAGAATTTTGGAGGTACAGTTTTACTCATGGATACCAGTTCAAGGAGTTTTGATTGATGTTATGAATTGGGATGCGTTCAGAATTTGTTCAGGATGCTGTTGGAAAAAGAATTAAGGCCTAAAGTTCTCTCTAACCTTGATTTCAGATTTTGCTTATATGGCTAATTTTTCAAAGTTCCAATCAGCTTTTGAGCGAGCCTTTTGCTGTGTTATGGTTAGGGTTGGACTCAGTGATCATAATGGAATAGAATTGGCTTCCTAACTGACCTTAATTCATGCTTAGGAAAGAACAAGTCCTAGGGTTTTCACCCTTAACCATTTTTCCTCCTTTTTAGCCAAGACCTAGACCTAGTGTGAAACTTAACCCTAGCCTGAGTTTTTGAATTGGCCCATGATACATGGAAATTGTTCAAGTTCACATGACACTATTCCATTGGTTTTTGAATTTTATTTGAATTTTCAAAGATTTAAAATGAATTAAATTATTAAAAATTAAATAAAATGGAAAAATCAATATTTGGTCTTGAAACTAATCATGGGACACGTGTGTGGCATGACAAGGATGAACCAAGTGGAAAAAATGGGGCCCTTTTGTCAAAAATTGGATTTTCAAGGATAGTTGACTTTTGCCATTTCACAAAAATTTCCCAACTTCTACAAGGCATAACTTGCTCAATTTTTAAGCTTTTCACATGTTCTTGGACATTTTGGAAAGGTCTTTGAGTCCTTTAACCAATGCCTTTGGTCCCATGTCATTTTGATTTTCCAATCTCAAGTTATGGCCTTTGACTTAAAGTCCCTTTTTGTTGACTTTTGAAAATGACCTATAATGTTGAAATTGATAACTTTTTGTGAGAGCATTTCTTGGACTTGAAGTATGAAGATGAGTTGTAGGAAATGTCTTTCTCTTCAAAATGAGCTTTGGATGGGATTTTTCTGATAATCCATGTGAAAGTTATGCCCTGGTCAATTTCAGTTGACTTTTTCAGCTGTCCAAATATAGCAACTTTTGCATCTTTGATGATTTCTGAGCCAAATTTTGAGAATCATGATCAAGCATTGATCAAATGATGTTTGTGGCTTCAAAATGATATATTGACCAAAAATTTGAACTTTTGACTGCCAAATGACCATTTTGCCCCTACAGTTGACTGTAGTGCAATTTAGGGTTTTGACTGTGCAATCTTGAGCTGAATGCCTTGAAACTTGATATGAGGATGCTTGACCATGTTTGTAAGCATATGAGACTTGATTGGGCCTTTGAACACTTCCTTTTCTTGATCAAACTCAAAACCCTAATTTTGATTGTATGGGAGACTGTTGCACTGCACAACCCTTGGGGAATTTTATAGCTTAGCTTGGCAATTTCTTGAGGAATATGGGAGGGCAAATTTTGGGGTATAACAGTTGCCCCTGTTCAATCTTCTTAGACCTGAGGATGCAGATTGGCTGACGTGCCTTTCGTAATCCGAGGGTAAAAGATGATTGGACACTAGAGTGCCCGGAAATTTGCGCTCACATGTTAGCAATGAGGGTGGAATCTTATAGATGCCATTTGGAGATTGCTGGATTGGATGATGGGCTTATAGATGCCATCTGGATGTTGATCGCGTATGAGATTCCTTAGCGAGAACCTGCATACCTGCAAAACAGAAAAATGAGTACCTGACACGTTGCAGGAGCTGATGTTTAGATGTGTCCTGACTGGTTACAGGAGCTGAGTCTGGAGCTTCAAATGGCGATGAAAGAACCAGGGATGATTACTTCCTTAGCATGAATGATAAGAGAGCCTTGGGTGACTTTAACTTCAACAACGCTCGTTGAGAAAAATCTGGGGTGTCTTCTACTGGGATAAGTATCGGGGAGATCTTAAGGTCGATCTGACTGAACCAGAGAAGGCCTTTGACTGGATAAGCATCAGGAAAATCTTAGGATGATTTAACTGAACCGGTCTAGGTCTTGAAATGTCTTCAACTGGGATAAGCATCAGGGAGATCTTAAGGTCGATCTGACTGAACCAGAGAAGGCCTTTGACTGGATAAGCATCAGGAAAATCTTGGGACGATTTAACTGAACCGGTCTAGGTCTTGAAATGTCTTCAACTGGGATAAGCATCAGGGAGATCTTAAGGTCGATCTGACTGAACCAGAGAAGGCCTTTGACTGGATAAGCATCAGGAAAATCTTAGGATGATTTAACTGAACCGGTCTAGGTCTTGAAATGTCTTCAACTGGGATAAGCATCAGGGAGATCTTAAGGTCGATCTGACTGAACCAGAGAAGGCCTTTGACTGGATAAGCATCAGGAAAATCTTAGGATGATTTAACTGAACCGGTCTAGGTCTTGAAATGTCTTCAACTGGGATAAGCATCAGGGAGATCTTAAGGTCGATCTGACTGAACCAGAGAAGGCCTTTGACTGGATAAGCATCAGGAAAATCTCGGGACGATTTAACTGAACCGGTCTAGGTCTTGAAACGTCTTCAACTGGGGTAAGCATCAGGGAGATCTTAAGGTCGATCTGACTGAACCAGAGAAGGCCTTTGACTGGATAAGCATCAGGAAAATCTTGGGACGATTTAACTGAACCGGTCTAGGTCTTGAAATGTCTTCAACTGGGATAAGCATCAGGGAGATCTTAAGGTCGATCTGACTGAACCAGAGAAGGCCTTTGACTGGATAAGCATCAGGAAAATCTTGGGACGATTTAACTGAACCAGGCTAGGTCTTGAAATATGATTGAGAATTTAACTGAATCTTTCCTGCAATGCATGATATGGATCAAGCAATGATGTTCTCAACATAAATGAGATTTGTATGATGCAGTGTGTTATGCATGCTATAATGATGTATGTGATGTTTTATGTATGTTTTCGTCTAGGAAAGTAAATCCTTGACGGGTGCCGGGAAGTCGTATCCTAGGCTGATGTCGAAGAATAGATTTTGCTTCCGCTGGGGATGATAATTGCAAGGATACCGGTAGGAGAAGATGACTCCGTTGCGGAATAACTTGGCGAATGGAAGATTCTGCGGGGAGAAAATATACTCTAGCGATCATGCTAGAAAGCAATACTCTGTGGGAAGAGTGATGCCTTGCTGAATATTGATAGTAACTCTGTTGGGGATACCGTTGTTGTATTGGAAGTGTGAATAGACTTCGCTGGGGATAGGAAAGAACTACGTTGACGACGACCTTCCCTTGGCTTTTGGCTGAGGATAACCCAGTTATATCCTGTTAAGGAAATAACTCTTTAAATCAAGCCAGACGACGCGTTCGTGTCCTATGAAGGATAAGCTTCCAGAATTTACTGGGGATAAGCTTACTGCTTGGGGAGATGAATTCCATCTTTCCTGGGGAACTTGGATGGGACTCTCCTGGGGAAATTTTGATAGTTTTGATATGCTGGGGAGTGATTCCTCTGAATGTTGATGTATGCCGCCGGGGAACAATCTTTAGACCAAGACTGCCGGGGATGCTTGTTAAGAATATATGCTGCTGGGGGAATATTGGGATCTACTGGAGGATACCCAATTTCCTTGAGACTTGTTAACTTTGTTTGGGGAAGAATGCACTGACTTGCTGCCTCACTCTCTGGGGAATTTAAGATGCCTGGTTAGGTTCTTTAGCTGAACCTACCTTGGTACCTTGGAGGATAGAACAATTAGGCTGCTCAGACAACTCTTCATTGCCCCTGTTTCTAGTGTCACCTGCAATTAATTCTTTGTTTCGTATGCAAATATTTATGAGCTAGCAAATTATTGTCAATGCATATATCATAAATTGAACCTTGGACGTTCTTCGCAAAACAAAACAGAAAAAGAAAAATAGTTGGCACGTTTAACTGAAAATATATTTGTATTGATTTTGAATGGCCTGTGAATAGGCGTTTTGTGTACAAGAGGCTGACATCCTAGTAAGAGAAATGTCGCCGAGCAAAAGAGTTTATACAAGTTTTGTACAAAAGAAAATAAAACAGCTGTGTGAAAGATGAATGATCCACTGGGTTTCAACTCTGCTATCGCCTTTATAACTCCGTGCGTCTCATCACTTGATGACCTTGATTGAGGGTGAAGCCGACTGATCGATGCCGTCTGAACTTGATGTAGATACCGGATTCTGGATGCAAAGTGATCCAATGAGACATAGTATTACGCTTTTATCCCTAATTTTTGCCTGGACTGCCCTTTCGGGTTTTCAGTCCACCGGGATACCCATTTTTGCCCAAGCCGCCTTTTCAGGTTTTCGACTTGCCGGGTGTACAGATTTTTCATTTTCATCCCTTCATTTTTCCCGAACCCTTTTGGTTCGACGGGAAGCCCTAATTTTTTGCCTAGACATGTCAGCCTAGCGGGTCTTTTTTCATGCGTAGTATTTTTTAACTATGTCTGCATTAGCGGGGTGAGGAAGGTCGTCACCATCCATGTTGGTTAATATCATTGCTCCTCCTGAGAACACATGCTTAACCACAAATGGCCCTTCGTATGTAGGGGTCCATTTGCCCCTTGGATCACTCTGAGGAAGGATGATTCGCTTGATCACCAGATCCCCGACTTGATATTCCTGTGGTCTGACCTTTTTGTTAAATGCCCTGATCATTCGTTTCTGATACGTCTGACCATGGCAGATAGCAGCAAGTCTCTTTTCGTCAATAAGGTTGAGCTGATCAAGTCGTGTCTGGATCCAATCATCTTCATTCAGCTTTGCGTCCTTCATTATCCGGAGAGAAGGAATTTGTACTTCGATCGGCAAGACTGCCTCCATGCCATAAACCAGAGAGAAAGGAGTTGCCCCGGTTGACGTCCTAGCTGAAGTACGATACCCATGCAGAGCGAATGGTAACATCTCGTGCCAATCTTTATACGTTACTGTCATCTTCTGCACGATCTTCTTGATGTTTTTATTAGCTGCTTCTACAGCCCCATTCATCTTTGGTCTGTAAGGAGAAGAATTGTGGTGCTGTATCTTGAACTATTCGCAGAGCTCAGCGATCATCTTATTGTTCAGATTGGTACCGTTATCTGTAATAATCCGCTCAGGGACACCGTACCGACAGATCAAATTGTGCCGAATGAACCGTGCCACAACGGTCTTGGTTACCGTAGCATAGGATGTTGCCTCAACCCATTTCGTAAAATAATCAATTGCCACTAGGATGAAGCGATGTCCATTAGATGCCGTAGGTTTAATCTCACCGATCATGTCTATGCCCCACATTGCAAACGGCCAAGGCGCAGTCAGAACATTCAGGGGAACCGGAGGAACATGCACCTTGTCTGCGTAGATCTGGCATTTATGGCATGTCCTAGAATGGTGGTAGCAATCAGCTTCCATGGTGGACCAGTAATACCCTGCCCGTAGAATCTTCTTTGCCATGGTATGCCCACTGGAGTGTGTACCAAAGGTCCCTTCATGTAGCTCTTCCATGATTCTTTCTGCTTCAATCTTATCTACACAACGCAGTAGGGTTGAATCCTGGTTTCGCTTGTACAAGACGCCATTGCTAAGAAAGAACTTGGCTGCAAACCTCCTCAGGAATTTCTTATCATTGACAGATGCTCCTTCCGGGTATTCTTGAGCCTCCAGATATCTCTTCACTTCGTGGTACCAAGGCTTCTCAGTCACCAATTCGGTTTCGAGATCACAACAGTATGCCGGTTCGTCCAACTTCCAGATGATGATCCGTGGAGCTTCATTATCCCATTTAACCTTGAACATTGAAGACATTGTAGCTAACGCGTCCGCCAGCTGATTCTCTTCTCTTGGAAAGTGCTCAAATGTTATCTCTGTGAAGTGGGGGATCAGGGCCAACACACATTCTCTGTAAGGAATCAAGTTTGGGTGTTTCGTATCCCACTCTCCTTTGATCTGATTGATCACAAGAGCGGAATCCCCGAAGACACTCAGAAATTTGATCCTCAGGTCGATCGCAGCTTGAAGACCCATAATACACGCTTCATACTCCGCCATGTTGTTGGTACAGTTGAAACACAGCCGGGCGGTGAGTGGAGTATGAGTACCTTGTGGAGATACGATTATGGCGCCGATACCATTTCCCAAAGCATTGGAAGCTCCGTCAAAGTGCATAGACCATCGGGATCCTGGTTCAGGTCCTTCATCCGGTCCAGGTATTTCACAGTCAGTTACTATCATAATGCTTTCATCTGGAAACTCGAAGTTCATTGACTGGTAATCATCCACAGCTTGATGCGCTAGGTGGTCTGCCAATACACTTCCCTTGATAGCTTTTTGGGTCGTATACTGAATGTCGTATTCCGTCAAGATCATCTGCCATCTTGAAATTCTCCCAGATAGAGCAGGCTTTTCGAATATGTACTTTATAGGGTCCATTTTTGAGATCAACAAGGTAGTGTGAGTCAGCATATACTGTCTCAGCCGGCGAGCAGCCCATACCAAAGCGCAGCAAGTTTTCTCAAGCAGTGAGTATCGGGTCTCACAGTCGGTAAACTTTTTGCTAAGGTAATAAATGGCATGCTCTTTTCGGTCAGACTCGTCATGCTGCCCCAGCACACACCCCATTGCATTATCAAGTACTGTCAGGTAAAGTATCAAAGGTCTCCCTTCAACCGGTGGCATAAGGATGGGTGGTTCTTGGAGATATTCTTTGATTCTGTCAAAAGCAGCCTGACATTCATCATTCCAACGTACTACCTGATCTTTCTTCAGCAGCTTGAAGATTGGTTCACAGGTAGCAGTTAAGTGTGAGATGAACCGAGCAATGTAATTCAGACGTCCTAGAAAGCCTCTGACTTCCTTCTGTCTTAGGAACTGGCATCTCTTGAATGGCTTTGACCTTAGCAGGGTCCACTTGAATTCCCTTGTCACTCACCACGAAGCCTAGCAACTTCCCAGATCTTACCCCGAAGGTGCACTTGTTAGGGTTCAATCTTAGTTTGTACAATTTTAACCGGTCAAACAACTTCTGCAGATGATCTAGATGCTCTTCCTCAGTTTGGGACCTAGCGATCATGTCGTCCACATACACTTCGATCTCATGGTGGATCATATCATGAAATAAGGTGACCATGGCACGTTGGTAGGTTGCCCCAGCATTCTTTAACCCGAACGGCATGACCTTGTAACAGAAGGTGCCCCACTGAGTAACAAATGTAGTCTTTTCCATGTCTTCCGGAGCCATCTTGATCTGATTATAGCTTGAAAAACCATCCATGAAAGAGAACACCTTGTGTTGAGCTGTATTATCAACAAGGACATCAATGTGAGGTAAGGGGAAGTCATCTTTGGGGCTGGCCCTGTTCAGATCCCTATAGTCGACACACATCCTGACCTTGCCGTCCTTCTTAGGTACCGGCACCACATTAGCAACCCACTGAGGGTAAGAAGTCACTGCAAGAAACCCGGCATCAAATTGCTTCATAACCTCGGCTTTAATCTTCTCAGACATCTCTGGACGCATACGGCGGACCTTTTGCTTAACCGGAGGGAAATCTTCTTTAGTTGGTAAGTGATGGACCACAATGTCGGTATCTAATCCGGGCATATCTTCGTAGGACCAGGCAAAGATTTCTTTATAGTCATACAGCATCTGAGTCAACCGTTGCTTCACGCCGAGTTCTAGGTTGGCACCAATCTTCACCTCTTTCTTGTCTTCCTCAGTACCCAAGTTTATTATTTCCACTGGCTCTTCATGGGGTTGAATTGCCCTTTCTTTCTGTTGTAACAGTCTTGCAAGTTCACCAGGCACTTCGCAATCATCTTCACCTTCGTCTGCGGCTAAGTTGACCGGATTTTCGAAGTCATAACTGGCAGTAGCAGAGTCGTCACCAGTGAGATCCAGAGTGGATTGAAACCTGTATGAGTGAGTGTGTGTGTAAATACAGCTGTTTTGCAATATGTAAAGAAAGGAAAGAAAAGGAGCGCAAAATTTGAAATGTGAAAAACGTCCAATGCTTTTATTCATGATATATGACAGTGACAAACAAAAGCCCTCACAAATAAAACCACGGTGCCCCGGGTAAGACACCGGGCCATATAGTCTCAAATTATTGTTTATTACAAATCAAAAACAAAGAAATTCATTACTGAGGAACAAAAGTTATGGGTGTAAAATCTTTAGCAGTCCAATTGGTCAATCCACCGTCGGCCGTCGGGTAGATCCAGCTATCGAACTCTGACTCTTCTATTTCATCTTCCTCTCCAACAGCATTCACTTCTGAGTGGGTGATGAGCACAGGAGGTCTTCCAATTCTCGCCTTGCGCACTGCTTTCTGAGCTTCTATGGTGAAACCCAGCCCAAACTTGTTAGTCTTAGGAGTAAGATCAGGGAGCTTGCCCCAGTTTGCACGTTCACCTTTTTCGATCACAGCCCGGGCGTCTTTTAAGGAGGCCATCTTCATAGGAGAAACCTCTTCATCTGCTTCTGCTGCTGCCAAGGTTTGTGGTACTTCCTCAAAATGTTGAAAGGGGGTTTCAATGAACTCCCCATCCATTTCCACGTATCTGAAGGAGTTGAGGTGGCTAACCATGTATTCCTCTTCCCCTTGCACTGTTACGATCTTCCCCCTGACCGGGTACTTGAGCTTCTGATGCAATGTGGAGGTCACAGCTCCAGCCTTGTGGATCCATGGACGACCCAGCAAACAAGAATAGGACGGATGGATGTCCATCACATAGAATTTTGAATCGAATACCTGTGACCCAACCCTGATTGGGATGTCCACCTCACCATGTACCATTCTTTTGGACCCGTCAAAGGCCCGGACAACAATGTGAGTTGGTTTGAGCTCTAGACCTTCACAATCCAGCCTATCCAGAGCCTTCTTGGGCAGCACATTTAATGAAGAACCTGTGTCAACCAGCACATGAGCAAGAGTAGTGCCCCTGCATTCAATGGAGACATGCAGGGCATCATTATGGTTCTTCCCCTTTGCTGTCAGATCAGCATCAGAGAAACCCAGGCCGTTATCAGCAGTTAGGTTGGCCACACAGTCGGTGAACTGGTCAGCAGACGTCTCTTGGGGTACGTGGGCTGTCTTTAAGAAAGCAATCAGAGCCTTTGCATGGGCCTCTGAACACAGCAGCAGTGACAACATGGAGATTTTAGAGGGTGTGTGCCCCAGCTGTTCTACAACGTTGAAATCACTTTTCTTTATTATCTTGAGGATCTCTTCCATTTCCTGCTTGGAAGCCTCAACAATGGTCTTTGGTGCCTCCGTCCTGGCAGGCATATCAGCAGCAATCCCCTTGCCCCGAGTATCAGATGACTCAGTAGCAGGGGTGGATACTTGGTCAGGGGGAGAAACAGGCACCCTGGCAGGTGTGAAGATCAAAGGCCTAGGAATTGCCGGAGGAGCAATGTCTGGCGAGAACAGTCTTCCACTACGAGTGACCTTAGCAGGCCCGGTGATGTTGGAGACACCAGTATCAATGTTGCACTCTTGTTTCACACCCAGAACATAAACATCCGCCCCATAGTGCCATGGGACAGCCTTATCAGAGTTGTAGGGTATAGGCCCCGGAACAGTAATGGTGATGGGAGCACTCTTGTGAACTGACAAAATTTGTATAGGCTTCTTTGAAGGAGCCTTGGAATGGTTGTTGAAGATGGTAACGATCGACACTTCTTCAACAGGAGCAGCAGGAACAACAGTCTTTCTGAACAAAATCTCTCTACTATCTATCAGGTTTTGGATGCCTGACTTCAACAGAGAACAACCAGCAGGGGAAGCAACACATAGAGGGCAACTTTCGCTACATCCCGGAAATAAACCGGCTAGCAACAGATTCCTCTTGACCATCAGCAACGGAGTAGCAACATCATCCACCGAAGCTACATACAAATCCTCCTCAACAGCATTCACTCCATGCTGGGGCATGGGAGCAGTTACAACATTCGGCCTCTCGGGCGCCTCAAACTGTATCTCCTTTGCATCAATGAGGTCTTGAACCTTATTCTTTAGGGCCCAACAGTCATCTGTGTTATGCCCCGGGCTATCAGAGTGATAAGCGCAGCGAGCATTTGGATTGAACTTGGGGGATGCAGTATTGGGAAACTTTGGAGCCTCCCTGACAGTCACTAAATTGGTGGATAGCAACTGTGGCAGGATTTGTGATAAGGTCATGCTTAACCGGGTATACTCTCTCCGGGGTCTTTCAAACTTTTGAGGATTAGTTGGCCGAGGAGCGGCAGCAGGTTTGGCAATCATTACCGCACTGACAGATTGGCGGTGTTCAGGTCGCTCTGTTCTCCGGGAGCTATATACAGCACTAGCCTCCTTTTTGAAGGGTTTCTTCTCAGTACTGGAGGAGGCAACTTTCTGTATCTTCCCCGATTTTATACCGGCCTCGATCCTTTCACCAGTCAGGATCAGATCAGTAAACCCAGCAGAGGAATTACCAATGAGATGATTGAAAAATGGACCAGATAGGGTCCCCAAGAACATATCTACCAGCTCCCGATCCGTCAATGGTGGCTGCACCCTGCCAGCCAGGTCTCTCCATTTCTGAGCGTACTCCTTAAAACCTTCACCCGACCCTAGCGACATACCCTGGAGTTGGGTACGCGTAGGAGCGAGGTCGGCATTATACTGATACTGCTTGTAAAAAGCAGTGGCCAGATCCTCCCAGTTACGAATGCTGATTCCATCTAGCTGATAGAACCAATCGAGGTGAGTCCCTGAAAGACTCTCCTGGAAGAAGTGGATCCAAAGGTTCTTGTCTGCTGTGTAAGGCTGGATCTTCCTTACATAAGAACGGAGGTGCATCTTGGGACAGGAAGCCCCATCATACTTCACGAAGGCAGGTGTTTTGAACTTGTGGGGGATCACCACCCCAGTAGATAACCCCAAGTCTCCGAAATCCAATCCTAGCACCCGCTGAACTTCCATAGCCTTTAATCTGTCTTCCAGCTGTTTGTACCGGTCTTCAGCAGGAGGGTACTGTTCGTCGTTGAAGTCTGTTTCAGTATCAGAGCCCACAGGAGTAGTGACCTCTCTTTCTTGGTGACTACCTTCCGTCACAGATGGAGGAGTCCTTTCAGCTTCAACCAAAGTGTTCCCGAGTCTGCGCCCAGTGTTAAATAGCACAGTCCTCCTCTTCTTCTTAGTCTTCTTCAGAAGCATGGTCTTTAACTCTTGTTGACCCTGAGCCAAGCCCTTGATCAGCTCCTGAAATTGGGCGTTCTGCGCCTGAAATTGGACGTTCTGCGCCTGAAGAGCCTTGATAGACGCATCGGTTGATGATTCAGGATTCATGATGCTGAAATAAACAGCGAAGAACAGTAAACAACCTGAAAAGAAGAGTACCTATGATGCACATGATGGATGATATGTGTTTATGCGATGCATTCAAGGGTTCGAAAATTCAAATTTATTGTAGACCAAAAGGAACACACGTTATTATTAAGAAAATCATTGTTTAATACATCAAAGCCTCATGGGCAAAAGTACAAAAAGATCAAATCAATCCCAAAATATGTTGCGCATCTTCTTTGGAGCTATGTAAGTGTTGAGGTTCCTTTCCTCGTGCAACAGGCGGGTGAGCTCCAAAACCTTCTTTTCACTGGCATGCAAACTAGTCTCAAGAGAATTCCGCTCTTCCTTAAGCTGGATCCAGCTCTTCTGCATCTCTTCCCAGGATGTGGGCATATCAGGGTGCTGAATAACATGAGACACCTCTCCTTCCAAGGCAGGCTCTTTGATTACTGGAAGCATGTGAGGATAAGGCATTACTAACTTCTGAGAGCGGGCTCGTACCCACTTGAGGTAAGGCTCCAAAGGGATGGAGTTCCTGTGCCCCAGTGTCTTGCTGTCTATCCTACTAGGCATCCTCCAAGCTCTGATAAATCTCTGGCGAAGTCCTTGAGTATCGTTGTCGAAGTCAAAAACTATGTCAGGAATCAACATGTCATGAGGACCATCCCTCCGAGCATAACCAAATTGTCTCCAAGCTAGGCATGGACTATAAGTAATACCCCCTCTGATTCCAAGTAAGGGAACATTAGGATACTCCCCGCAACGATCAATGATAGTGACATCTTCTCTGGACCTAGGGCACCAATGTATATCTGCATGTGTAAGAGTCATCAACCGTTGTGACCATCTCAAACCCCGCTCGTTCTTCAGGACTGATTGTCGAATGTGCGAAATAAACCACTTTCCCAGGAGAGGAGTGCAACACATAAGGACACCTCTTTTTCTCATGGTTCGAGTGTAACATGAGTGAAGGAGGTCCCCCAGCAACGTAGGTATAGGATTCCTGGACATAAAGATCTGGACAGCATTGATGTCAATGAGCTGGTCTGGGTTAGGGAACAACACCAAACCATAAACAAGGAGGGCCACAACCTCTTCAAAAGCTTGCAAGTCAAGGGAATTCCAACATTCATAGGCCTTTTCAAACAGAAACCTGGCTAAGAACCCTTTAATACCACTTCTGATTTCCCAATGTCCCTTGAGGTCAGATGACTGTAGGTGCAAGGCTTTAGCAATCTCTTCAAGCTTAGGTTCCTTTTCTGTACCGTTGAAGGGTAGCTGATCAAGGATAGGGATCTTCAGGAGTCGGGAGAACTCCTCCAATGTAGGTACCAACTGATAGTCCAAGAAGGTGAAACAGTGATGCAGAGGGTCAAAGAATTGGAACAGGACTTTTATCATATCTTCCTCAATGTTGGTGTTGACCAAGCTGATGAGGCTTCCATGCCTTTCACTGAATGAAGAGTTCTCGGGAATCCTGGATATAAGCTCCTTAAGCTGAGGAGGGATCCTTACAAGACTGATTGGAATTGTCTTTCTACGAACAGTTTCCATGTCCTACAAAACAAGAACAAAGATGAAAATTCGAACCCCTGAAATGGTTAGTTAATGCACATGATGCTGGATGATGTCATGATGCTATGATTAAACACACCACAGATATTTACAAAGACAAACATGTAAGGCACACAAGGCACACAAGACAGGCCCTTAAGGTTTAAGGCCAGCATGGGGTCTTGGGTAGTACCCTCTTGAAGTTGGTGGGTTCAACCTGTCCTAATCAAAGTAACCGGGTTCTAAGGTTCCCAATATCACGGGATTGCTTTCATTGTTCATCGTTTCGATTTAGCCACTGAACTGGCGACCGAAATATTCCAGGAAAGCAACCCTCAATTGAGTGTAGCATCGAGTATCAACCAACCTCGGACTGCACCAAAGTCAGTTATCTCACTACCCTAAAGAGGCCAAGATGGTTCAATTAAGGTTCCTAAGGTCTGTTGATGCTTCATGACACCACATGGAGGCCCCGTACTCTCCTTGACTGAACTCAAGGGTTACCGGTACACACCAAAGTGCCACATCAACGTAGCAGACTGTTTCAACCATGTCGGTATACCCCGCACAGTTCCCTCACAGCCTTGTTGCTACTTTCTAAGAAGGTATCCCCCAGATCCGGGTTAGGATCTATAGAACTCCCAAGACAGTCCCACAATTTAAAGCAAACAAGGAAAGCAATTGAAAACACAGTTATGAACTAACCATAAGGTACACCTCACTTTAAATTGCTCCCCAGCAGAGTCGCCAGTTCTGTGATCGGTGGATCTGGAACTGACTGTTTAACGCTGGTTCGCGAAATGTCGCGGAAGCAAGAGTCGCCACCATCTTTTATTTTCTCCAAATGGAAAGGACAAAAGCACAGAAAAATTCCTTAAAGAGATTGCTCTCGGTTCGGGAGGTAGGTTATAGAAAGGGAAGGTGTTAGCACCCTTTCTATCCATGGTTATCCATGGGCTCTTAGATACTTGCTCACTTGTGTTTTCAAAAATGGTTTGTTTGCTTTTCAACTGTGGGTTTTAAAAAGTTTCTTTGAAAATTTCAGTTTGACTCTTGCATCGGTCCTCAAGAGTGTTTGAAAAATTGCTTTCGAAAGCTTTTTGAAAATGTGTCGGTGTGAAAAGTATTTTTGAATTTGTTTGAAATTTAGAGCAAGTATCTATGAGAACCTACCTACCCTAAGGAATTCGTCTGTGTAAATGTCCTTTAAAGTAGTGCCATCCCACCCTTGAGAGGTAGGTAGCACCACCGTTGGAGGTGTTCGGGTCAATTCGAGTTTTAGGGACGTGGTGATCACCAGAGCAATGGGAAGACACCTTAGAAGCTACCCTTATGCCATTGATCTTTTATTCCGAGGCAACTTATTCGAGGCAACTTTGTTTTAGGCAACTTTGTTTTAGGCAACTAGATCAATGGACACAAGGACTTACTAAAATATCCTCTACTCGATGATCACCTTTCGAAAGGCAACAGTGAGGCGTACCCTAGGGGTGGTGTGTGCGAATTGTGTGTCATTTTCAGTTTATTGTTTGTCTTGTCATGCATTGGTGATCTAACGATTCGATTTTATTTTTGGGCATTCATTCTTTCATGTTATTGTTTAACAGTTAAAAGTGCGGGAATTTAAAGTGCGGAAAAGATAAAAGTCCTACGCTATTACAAAGGGCGAGGGTCTACAACGCCAAATTATTCCAGACCCGTTTTAAAATAAATTGCAGAAAAGAAATGTCTAATAGCTATTACATGGCTTTGGTACAAGTACATTATATTCACAAAAGAAATAAATGAAACGCGCGAAAAAAGAAAATAATCAAATGCGAAGGCGTTGAACCCTTTAAAGGAATTAAAATAATTAAGTTATCTAAAATTAAAATTGAATGAAAAATGGTATTTTTGTGTTTTTTAGATTTAAAAGAAAAAAGAAAAATTAATTGAAATTAAATTAAATATTAGACCTAATTCTATTATTTTTTGAAGTTTATTATGAAAATTTTAACTTTTAACCTAATCTAATTCTAAATTAATTTATGTACATTTTTTTATTTATGAAAATAAATAAATAACATTATTATTCTGAAAAAAGGGAAAAAATAAAAAAAGAAAATAAAAGTCATTAAACCTAAATTCTAGTTTTTTTGGATTTTTATTAAAAAGAGATTAAAATTGTACCCTAATTAAACTAAATAATTTACATACAATTTATTTAGAAAATAATTAAATAAAAAATTATATTTTTTGGTCTTTTCTGATTTTTGAATGTTTTTATATTTTGATTAAAAATTAATTAATTAAATAAACATAACAATTAAAATAAATGAAGAATATAAAAAAAATAAATAAATTTGGCAAACCAGGGTGGGGTGTAGCCCCAGAATTGTGAGGTGCAGGCCTGGAAATTCTGGCCCATTTGATTTTGAATCCATTGACTTTTCCAATCAGGTGTGGCATGTTGACTGGCATCCACCATATGCCTTTGTTCTGAACCCCTTGATAGATCTCCTAGGACACGTGGGCAATGCATTTTGAGTGTGTATGGTGAGTCTTAATGTTAGCGTTGCATGGAAACTTGAAATGAAAAATAATATGAAATTGTGTAGACCTGGGACTTGAACCCAGGTCATGAAGGTCAACAGCGTATGTCCCTGCCAGCTGAGCTATTGAATGTTAGTTAACATATTATAGTAAACAAATAATAAAAAAACAAAACCAACGCATAGCCATTAAAACGCGCGCAATTCAAATTCCTCCAATCCACTTGTGCCACGCCATCATCTCTTTCGTTTTCCTGAAACACAAAGAAAGAAGGCAACGGTTTTTGAAACGTAGCATTAGGCTAGCTACCAGAAAATAGCGACTAGCGCTATGGCTTATATAAATTCATCGCGAGTAGGTCAATCCCTTCGTCTTGGTGTACTGAATCCAACCATGGTACTCCTAAGTCCTAATTTTTCCCTTATGCCAAAACCCCAATTCAAGAAAACTGTAACCCTAGAATTCTCGCATGGCAAGTTCTTATACATGGCACAAAAATGAAATCAAACGCAAGGGTTAGCTCAGAAACATCATCATGAGTATGAATACCTAAACAAAAATGCAAAAATATGCTTGAATCGTGTTATATGATTTCAGAATTTTGGAGGTACAGTTTTACTCATGGATACCAGTTCAAGGAGTTTTGATTGATGTTATGAATTGGGATGCGTTCAGAATTTGTTCAGGATGCTGTTGGAAAAAGAATTAAGGCCTAAAGTTCTCTCTAACCTTGATTTCAGATTTTGCTTATATGGCTAATTTTTCAAAGTTCCAATCAGCTTTTGAGCGAGCCTTTTGCTGTGTTATGGTTAGGGTTGGACTCAGTGATCATAATGGAATAGAATTGGCTTCCTAACTGACCTTAATTCATGCTTAGGAAAGAACAAGTCCTAGGGTTTTCACCCTTAACCATTTTTCCTCCTTTTTAGCCAAGACCTAGACCTAGTGTGAAACTTAACCCTAGCCTGAGTTTTTGAATTGGCCCATGATACATGGAAATTGTTCAAGTTCACATGACACTATTCCATTGGTTTTTGAATTTTATTTGAATTTTCAAAGATTTAAAATGAATTAAATTATTAAAAATTAAATAAAATGGAAAAATCAATATTTGGTCTTGAAACTAATCATGGGACACGTGTGTGGCATGACAAGGATGAACCAAGTGGAAAAAATGGGGCCCTTTTGTCAAAAATTGGATTTTCAAGGATAGTTGACTTTTGCCATTTCACAAAAATTTCCCAACTTCTACAAGGCATAACTTGCTCAATTTTTAAGCTTTTCACATGTTCTTGGACATTTTGGAAAGGTCTTTGAGTCCTTTAACCAATGCCTTTGGTCCCATGTCATTTTGATTTTCCAATCTCAAGTTATGGCCTTTGACTTAAAGTCCCTTTTTGTTGACTTTTGAAAATGACCTATAATGTTGAAATTGATAACTTTTTGTGAGAGCATTTCTTGGACTTGAAGTATGAAGATGAGTTGTAGGAAATGTCTTTCTCTTCAAAATGAGCTTTGGATGGGATTTTTCTGATAATCCATGTGAAAGTTATGCCCTGGTCAATTTCAGTTGACTTTTTCAGCTGTCCAAATATAGCAACTTTTGCATCTTTGATGATTTCTGAGCCAAATTTTGAGAATCATGATCAAGCATTGATCAAATGATGTTTGTGGCTTCAAAATGATATATTGACCAAAAATTTGAACTTTTGACTGCCAAATGACCATTTTGCCCCTACAGTTGACTGTAGTGCAATTTAGGGTTTTGACTGTGCAATCTTGAGCTGAATGCCTTGAAACTTGATATGAGGATGCTTGACCATGTTTGTAAGCATATGAGACTTGATTGGGCCTTTGAACACTTCCTTTTCTTGATCAAACTCAAAACCCTAATTTTGACTGTATGGGAGACTGTTGCACTGCACAACCCTTGGGGAATTTTATAGCTTAGCTTGGCAATTTCTTGAGGAATATGGGAGGGCAAATTTTGGGGTATAACACTCAATAACATGTTTCATTTGCTTTTTGTCAAGTATGTCATTCATTTAAAATTCTCAAAGCAACAATAAATGATCAATGATGTTTAAGTGATTCACTTTGACCAAAGCTTATGAAGATTCATTAGAGGATTGATAAGACCAAAGCCCCCTAACAATTAATCTCAAGGTTATTGGATCAAAGGATTCAAATTAACATACGCGGTCTTACAAATATGAGTTTGGGCCACAAATGATCATTTCTCGAATCAGGACAAAATTTAGTGTTATGTTAAGCAATCGTAAGTGGACTTATATAGAAGACGCACCTATTTTGAGGCCGGTCAATATCAATCTATGTACCATATGTTTATATAAATGATATGTAAATCATTATCCAATAACATTTAGTACAAGCAAGAATGGGATAAGATGAAGAGGGATCGGGTAAGAATCAAACCACATTTGAACCAAAAATTTAATCAAGCTATTATTAAAATCATTCATCCATTTTTTTTGGAGTTAAACTCAATACCATGGATCCAATGATGTTAATAAAGCTCATGATTAAAATCTCATAGTCCAAGATCAACCAGAATATATACAAAATAAAATTATATTTAAAAAATAAAGAAAAATGATTTTTAAAATGATTTTTTAAATGAAAATAAAAGGGTAAAATAACAACTATATTCAAAACATCCAACACAGATTCAATGAGACCATAGAAAAACCATAAATGAGCTCAAATATTTTTATAATTTTTTTGGTAATTTTTTTAAGTCAGAAACTATTTTTAAACTAATTAAAATTACTCAAATAAGTGAAAAAAGATTAAAAAAATAGTATAAGCCAGAATAAAATTAAAAAAAAAAAAGGTCAAAAATAAGAGAAATGATATTGATGAATTTTTTCAGAATTAAAAAATGTTCAAAAGTATTTTTAAACATTTAAAACAACTCAAATATAGTGAAAAATTATAAAAAAATATCAAAAAACAAAATGAAATTGTGAAAAAATAATAATCAGAAAGAGAAAAATCAAAAGTATTTTTATGAATTTTTCAGATTTTTTGAAGTTCAAATGAATTTTTTATGAATTTTTAAAGTTTAAAACAAATAAAATATAAAACCAGAAATAAAAAATAAGGTCAAAAAAATATAGACCAATGGATGAGAGTCAAAACGCGTTAGTAAGCAAATCCAATGGATCAGACACATTGTGTATATCATGGTCCTTAGTGAATAAAACACTGAATCCTTTATTAAATCAGATTTGAAACAAATTGTGTGGCACGCTATCATTGGTTGAGAGATGACACGTTGGTCATCTTCAACCTCCAGCCACGCGAATTGCAGGTCCCTGAAATGGTAAAATCAGAGCTCGAGACCGGTACCATTCGCTTTGTCTCTTCAAGACGATTCCAATTGTACCCTCGGGAAAAATTTATATAAGGTGTAGCTCAGTCATTTTGGAAGGAAAGATTTGAAAATGGATTTGAAAATTCATGGCCAAAACGCACTTCCAGTTGAAAATAAATGTTGCGACTAGAATCAAAATGGTGAGAGCTTCATAACAGTATCAAAGTTTGGGAGAATTTGTGAAGGAATCTACCTATTGAAGTTCAAATTCAGAGCTCTAAAACATGACTTAGCTATCACGATTTAGGAAGTCTTAGAGCTTGGTTCTTCTTATGTTAGCTTCAGTGAGGTTCAAGGATGATGAATTGACAAAGAAAATGGATTGAGGAAAGATGTAAAAGAAAATTCGAAGTTGCAGAAAAGTGGGTTCAAGAGGAAGTTTGACAAGGTGATCCTGGCTCTCTAAGCTTGAGAAAACAAATGAGGTATGACCCTCTATTTATATGGAAGCTAATGGAATCCATACGCGTGTGAAATGATGAAGTTTGGACGGAAATTGTGGGAAGTTGTAAACATGAAAAATGTGACTTCTATTTTGCTCAAAACTCAACCAAAGCTTGTGTTTCAATGTGCTAATCACTTCTGGAAGTTCATTAAACATGATTAGAAGTAAAAACGCGCATAAATTTTGTGTTTAGAAGCCAAATCAAGGATTTCAAATTCTGACTTTGGAGAAAACTTCAGTTTCAAGGTACCATATTCAAATCAACGGCGTGCACGATTTAGGAAACCTTGAGACTTGATTCTTGATACATTGGAAATATGAGATCACAAACTTTAAATGTGCAAAGAATGGTATCAAATGGATGCTTCAGCTGAAAGTTGTGATGATTCAAAGTTGAGAAAAAGAGGTTGACTTTTGTACTAAGAAAATTTCTAGTATTTTCTTCAAAAGTGACCTATAATGTCTTGCATCCAAACATGGCCTTCCATTTGAAATTTTCTCTTGACATAAAAATATGGAATGAAGTAGATCTCTTTAATGATATTTTGAGACTTGAACCATTTAAAATATTCAAAAAATGAGAAAGTTATGACTTGGTGAAGTTGGCAAAAATTCAAGAGATGACCTATAATTTTTTGCATCCTTAGGGCATCTTCCATCTATTTTCAAGCTTAGCACATAAAATAAAGGTTAAAGTTCAAATATTTAAGATAATTTTGGAAAAATAATGAGCTCAAGGAGATATAAATTGACCAAGTTATGATCTTTTGAAGTCACATAAGGGATTTTGATGGCCTATCTAGAGGACTTGGAATCTTTATTCATCATTAGGTGTCTTCCACACAAAATTTTCTTGAAACATTTTGAAGTGATTTGTTAATAACCCTTTGAAGAGAGGAATTTTTTTAATCACTTAAAAATACCAAAAGATGAGCAAGATATAGTCCTTTGAAGTTTAAAACCCTAGCTCCTAGAGCAACAAAATGCCTTGGAAAACCTTTTCAATTTTGATAAACGTCCTTGCACAAATACTTTTTTCATGTAAATAGAAGTTGTTGAGGATGATAATATGAAACCATAGCAACCATAACCACTTCCAAATATTGATAATTGAGGGAGATATGCACTTGTGATTAAGAAATCAAGGACTTATCCAATTAGGTCAAACTTTTTCCATCAACCCTTACATATTTGGACTATCTTTGACAACTTGAGGTATGATGGATCATAATATACTTTGTCAATGATATTACTTCAAAACATGTTCACTGATGAAGCTTGAATCTCAATGAAGCTTTATTGAAAAAAGCCTGGGAATAAACTCATGAACCTATAGATCAACTTGATGGAATGTGTTGTGCTTTCACCTATAATATCATCAATTATGGAAAACATTCATTGTATTTATTAGTTAAAAGTTAATCAATACAAATCATAGATGATCACAAAATACAAGTCAAGGTGCTTGGAGATTCCCCATGGAAAAACCTAAAGATAGGATGAAGTAGGAGAAGTACTCAAAACCCTAATGTGTGATCTTGTTGTATTATGAGAGTATGATATGATAGAGGAATCATAGGGGGAAAATTGGTGTACAACACTCGGTTTTAATCCAAAACCGAGGTGGTAGTTTAAGGGAGATGATAATTTACCTCGATTTTATAGTTAAGAAAAGGGGTATAATAATCATATTTTACTATAAAAACACTCGTTAAACAAATTTTACCCTGATCCTTAATAATATGAAGTTGCCCCAAAGAGACGAAATATTTACTACAATTACAACATATCCATGGGATGGTTTGCAAGTGTAGAAAATAAAAATACTCATTGTCCCTTGAAACACATCTCTAGCATCTTGCATGGGACCTCTAGCATCGAAATCTTGATATCATCGAAGATTTGTTGCATACAATGTATTTTCAATATTATGTGAAAACAATGTAATTAAAAATAAAATAAAACATGCATTCACGTTGGTGATTTTTCATGACCGAGGTGATAGTTAAGGGTTTTTTCTATACTATATACACCAACCTTAACAAATCTTTGTCGTCCATTTAATAATTATCAACACTCAAGACGCCACCATTAGTGATTCCGTTAAACCTAAGAGACATCCATTATAAAAGCATGTCGAATATTGAAAATCTAACCTAAATGAAACATATGAAGCGCTTGAAACCTAAGGATGCTTAAAAAGTTCTCTATGATGGATTGCAAGAAAATTAAATTTTATGGGTTCAAGGTTTGTTTTCTTAAATATTTATTCGAATAACAAATGATTTGATTTTTTATATTAATTATCTTACCCTTTTTTTTCATCAGAAACAATTGCATGTAAGATCCAACAAATGATATTACCCAAGATTAAATAATTTGAAGATCTAAAGTCTAAATCTTGAGGGAATTTGATTTTTATCTTGAACTCTAGGGAATTTGACTTTTATTTTGATTTTAATATTCTGGATAAACAATGTAATATTGGGAAAATAATGTAATATTCTGGATAAACAATATAATAAATTTAAATAAAAAATAATTAGTAGTTCCATGGTTTTGAGTTAGGCATAATTTTACTAAAACATGGTTCTAAACTAACGTTGATCAAGATGGTGCAAATCTTTTTTCAACTGTCATAACAATTTTACTATTATGAGATTTTTAGCCAGATGTCGAAGCACATGTCATGACATCTTGGTCTAGTATAGCAGGCATTGCTGTTTAAAATCTTGACAGATTTAATTTGATTCTGTTATATTTTATTTGCATACTTTTTAGATATTTTAGCAGGTCAAGAAGATTTATTTTGGAATAGGTTTTATATCTCCAATTGTACATTAGTTACTAAATTGGGCCTTGAGATAATTTAGGAAACTTTATATTGTTTGTTTCAAGATTGAAGGAGATTTTCTACACAATTGGTGTATCACTCATCTTGTAGATCAAGAAACTTTTGAACTCAGAATATCTAAACCCATGGACTGCAAAGTTGTATTTAAAGGAGAATCCTAACCTAATGTAATTAGTTCTTTCAAAAATTGTAAAAGTAGGGGAAGAAAAAATAGTCTTAGGATTTAAGAGTCTCTTGTGTATTGTGTGGTGTAAGTCACCCTTTTATCTTTTGATACTTGTGTTGACATTATGTTCTCAAAGAAGCCTTTAGGCAATGAGTTGGGTATTGTTCTTGGATGAGCTTTTAAGCCAATCCAAGTTTTTGTTCTTAGTCAAGAGTCTTGGCTAAGTATTGTAATGGCAGTATGATCTTCTAGTTGAGTTATTATCAATAGAGTCACTGGTATTGTGAC
This sequence comes from Vicia faba, assembly GCA_948472305.1. Taxonomy (NCBI): domain Eukaryota; kingdom Viridiplantae; phylum Streptophyta; class Magnoliopsida; order Fabales; family Fabaceae; genus Vicia; species Vicia faba. The sequence continues at coordinate 1,395,993,801 of OX451738.1, read as the reverse complement.
TGTTAGATATCACTGAGGTGATTTAGGAAGTTAGATAACAATTTCTCATATCTAGCAGGTGCCTAGGTAGAAGTTGCATTGGGTAGTGATTAGGAGAGAAGTTATAAAACAAGATTGTTTAGCTTTGAACTAATACTGCTGATAATGGACTTCTTTCCTGGTTTGGTAGCCTCCAGATATAGGTGATGTTGCACTGAACTGGGTTAACAACTCTCTGTTATTTATCATTCTGCAATTTAAGTTTCAGTGTCTATTATAACTTGATAAATCTGTCCAGTCTCTCAATAGACGTCGTAGCATCCGTAGTGAAATCTTTCTTATGTTCAGACATCAGTGTTAACATGTGTTGTCAGTACCAGTGAATTTTCAATAATAATAATAATCATACCCCTCGGTTTTTTGAATAAATAGAGATAAAAGATACACTAGTTTTGAAAATAATAAAAGTGCAGTTGTTAGGGCTCGAACACATGTGCATATAACTATACCCCCTCAGTTTTTTTTATCATTGAGGTGTTAAGTGGAAACTTTTCATAACGCCATTCGTTATCTCGCTACTTTAATCAGGGTAAAACTCATTTCTCGTCTGAGGTTAAAAGCGTCATTTGTTAAAGTGATTTTGAAATTGGGGATTTTACTTTCATTACTTTAGATATATTTTTCTAGGCATTACTCATTTTCACCTGACGAGACTTCATTTGTAATGAGTCAAAATTGTTACTTGAAGTAAAATACCAAATGTTTATCTAATTCCAAACACATGAAATTTATCCAACATATTTATTTTTTCCTTTTCTCATTCTTTTTCTATATTTTTTATCATGCATTAGAAAATACAGTGGGACCCTTTTCTCATTCTTTTTCTATATTTTTTTAACATGCATTAGAAAATACAGTATTCCCACATAGCTATCCCTTTTAAACTATTGTTTCCTTTCTTAAAATTAATCTTAAGCAAGGTTATTCCATAATCCAAGACAAATCAAACTAGTTAAAATTCTAAATACTTTTATGACTTCTTCCGGTTTAACAAGGGTCATCACTTATCAAACTAGGATTGTGCAAACATTTTCATTTTATTTTATAGCTTAGGAATTGTTTTCAACATTTTTCAATCGTCCAAATATTCTTCATTTTGATTATTTATGAAAGTCTGTTGATAGAAAGTTAAATTGGTTATTAATTTTATTTATCAAAGATTCACCACAGGGTGTTCCCAATCTTTGATAACTGCTTTCTAGGTTTGCTATCCATAGATTTTAGAAAACCCATCATACGTGCCTTCGAATAATCATAGTTGGTTCCATCCAAAATACGTAGTTTGTTAACAACTCCTCCTTCCATAGTGCCAAAAAATATCTTCCCTGGAGCTCACCCAATAGACAGAATAGGGTGCCTGCTCTGGTGCCAATTGAAATTATGGTACGGACAATATATCATAAGTTAAGACAAATGTATCAATAACACACAATATCACAATAGATGTTATGACATATGCTGACAGAACAACAATAAGATAACAACAAGGCAGAATTACAACTTGCAGAAGATAAAATAACACATAGAATTGTTAACTCAATTTGGTGCAACTCACCTACTCTAGGGGATACCAAGCTAGGAAGGAAATCCACTATCAATAATATCAATTTAGGGCTAAATAATCCTAATTTACACACCTCACTTAATCCCTACACAATGCAACTTCTACCTAGGAACCTCCTAGATATGAAAACCCCTCTCACTTCCAATCACTGCTGTGATAAAAGACATGTTCCAATCCTAGTGACAGTCTATAATCTTGTCACAATCATAGTGACTCGAAACCTACTCAAAACTGAAATTTTCACTTCAATCACAATACTCGAACTCTTGCTTAAAAGCTTTAGAGTGAGAATAATAACTTGATAATACAATCAAGTAACAATATAAACAAAGTCCAATTCTAATATCAAAGTGATAATAGAATGACTCACAATAAATACAGTCCAACTCTACTATAGAGTGTCTCACAAATAACAAAGAACAAACTAAACCCAAAAAAATTTCTTTCAATACATGGCTTAGCAACCAAATTGGGTTTAGAGACGTCCTTTAAATAGCTTTATGATATGCATGGGCTTGGGCTCTACATTTAAATAAAACGCATATCCAAAACAACAGTTGCAAATATTCTGCAAAACCTTCTGCACAAAAGTAGGAACAAATCTACAAAGTTTGCTAAAAAGTCTCCAAAGATCCTTTTTATGAAATCAATTAAATTTTCACTTTATTCCTAATAAATCTCCTTAAGTTGCACATAATGATGAGATATATCCAAAAGGACCTCATTGATTCAAATCAAATCAAATTAAATCAGTCAAGAGATATATAACAACAACACCTTCTGTACACACCAAGATGTCATGACATTGTCTTCAACATTTGGTTGAAAATCACATAACAGCAAACCTGTTAAGACAAACCATGTTTTGCCAAAATTTATCCAATCACAAAATCATGGTACTAACGAATGAGTAGGTGAAAATATTTACCATAGACTAATTTAATAGGAGGCATCCCTAATGGTGTTTTAAAATGAAGTTATAGAGGCCTATAAGGTGTCATCAAGGTGCTTTGACCAATCCTTCTTAGAAAGGTTTACCATTTTTCAAGGATTCTTTTAATTTCTCAAATAGAAAACTTAGCATGCCGAATACTTTTAGGATGGTAAGAGGGGACACCTTTGTGTTTGACTCAATATTTGGCCAATAACCTTTAAAAATAATTACATAAATGAATCATGTTGTCTCTAATGATAGCCCTGGGTGTGCCAAATCTTATGAAAATATTTTTGATTTAAAATTACGGTTACCACCATTGCATCATTTGTTGGGGTTTCCACTGCCTCCATAAATTTAGACACATAATCCAAAACCACAAGGAAATATAAATTTCCAAAATTTTGGGTAAACGGTCCCATGAAATCTATGCATCATACATCAAACTATTCAATTCCTAAAATACTTGCAAGTGGCATTTCTTGTTTCATGGAAATATTTCCTACTCTTTGGCATTTATCAAAATTTAAAACAAATTCGAGGGTATCTTTAAATAGTAAAGGCCAGAAATAACCTGATTGTAATACCTTAGTTATAATTCTAGTTCCTCAAAAGTGTCCTCCATATGGTGCATTGTGGCCAGATGATAAGATATTGTGTACCTCGGGCCCATCTACGTCCCTTATCAACAATTGGTCATAAAGTTTTTTGTACAAGACATGCTCATCACATAATAATACTTTGACAAATGATAAAATATATTCCTTATTAAGATTTTAATTTCGGGGGCACATATCTACTAACTGAATAGTTTAGTACGTCAGCATGCCAGGGAGTCATGACAATAAACATCATAAGTAACTTCTTATTAGCAAACTCCTCCCTAATGTATTATTTGACATGACTCTGAGCTTCATCACATGGGAGAACAAATGGTCTTCCATTAAGTTATCTACTCCCTTTTTGTGTTTTATCTCCACATAAAACTCTTTCTGCAATAATACCTATCTAAGGAAACTATATAGAGCCTTATATATAACCCACCACGACCAAGGAAACTTATGATTTCCTTGACATTTGTAGGTGGTGGCATCTTCTTAATGACCTCAATCTTAGCTTGATATGACCTTAATCTTATCTTGTAAGCCTGATTTTGAGATACAGTGACCAAGCATTATAACCTCTTGCACAATGAAGTAGTATTTCTCCCAGTTCAACGTAAAATTACTCTCTTCACATTTTCTTCATCAATTTCAAATTATCCCAAGAGTATTCAACAAGATCTGAAAATATTTCCATCATGTATCTTTGAAATGTTGTAGTAGAATTACATAGTCAAAATATCATCCTTTAAAGGTAAAGCTTTTGTAAGGACATGTAAAAGTTATCTTTTCTTAGTCTTTGGGTGCTATGGGAATTTAGTTTTATTCTGAATAGCCATCAAGGGAACAATAATACTCTTTACTATATAGCTTATCCGACATTTATCCAATGAAGGGTAGAGAAAGTGATCCTCACTACTACAAATAACACTTCTAGCATCGGACGCAAAATGTGTTTTACACCAGCATTATATACGAGGTGAAACAACCGGCCAAATTTTCATTAGATATAAAATAAATGAAGTCACCATCGAACGTCTTTTATCACGCTGAAGGGAAATTTAAACATCGAGAAAACCTGGAGAGGGAGAAATTGCGGTCTTGCGACCGTAGAGATCGGGTAAGGGAGTCTGTTACGCGAGCGGAAGTTATTAGCACCCCTCACATCCGTAGTACTCTACGGTATCCACTCTTGTTGTCTAATCTAATGGGTGTGGTCAAAATCTATATATAAGGCTTAAAGCTGAAAAGGGAATGCATGCAAAGAAAAGGAAAAGAAAGTGTGGGGAAAAGAAATAGATTTTTACAAAGATATGCTCGATTAGGCCCCACAAAAGCCTCCGCCTATGTATCCCCTTTTAAGGAATCAGAGCGGTCGTAGTTCGGCTCACATATTTTGGTTGGTTTTTTTTTTTTTAGTTAAAAAGACAAAAGCGATAATCAAGATGGCAAAACATCAGATAAAATGATGAAACATCCGCAATGATGATAAAACATCAAAACAAGGACGACAAGATTACACATGTAAACACAAACTCGGATAAGACGATAACACATCAACATGATAGCAAAATATCAAATAAGATGATAACACATAACACCTAACGATGATATTGAAAAATCAAAGTAGGATAACAAACATAAGCGATGGTGAAGCATCAACACAAAGATAGAAAAGTGTCATGGCAAGGATGGAGAAACATCAATTTAGAGGATAAAGCATCACACCTAACAATCATATTGAAAATCAAAGTAGGATAAGAAACATACGCGATGGCGAAACATCGACACAAATATAGCAAAGCGTCACGGCAAAGATGGAGAAACATCAATTTAGAGGATAAAACTTTTTACCTAACAATGATATTGAAAATCAAAGTAGGATAACAAACATAAGCGATGATAAAACATCGATACAATGATAGTAAAATAGCGTGACAAAGGCGGTAAGATGTCAAATTAATAAGGTTTAAACAAACCCAAAAGGCGCACAAACAATTAAGATTGGTTTGTATTTTTTACCTTGAAGAAGGATTTAAGTTCATTAGAGATGTTTTGTGATCTACTGAGAAAATAATTTTAGTTTTAAGGTGCAATATACAAAGAAAAGAAAACATCTAAGGGAGACTATCCTAACCTCTAGCCCTAATGTAACCATACAATGATAGACCTATGGTTGAGTTTTGAAAGGGGGGTATCTACCGAAGTGAACATGCATGGATTCATATCCTAATGTCTAGCTAGACAACTAGCCTCAACGAGGGATCCTAAGGGGGCATGGAAAAAAAAATGTCACAGATCATGTGACAAAAAATCAAACAAAAAGATGACAAAACATCTAGGTGAACAAAAGCTCGAGCATCACTCGAATATCAAACACCTACAAGGCGCAAGCCAAATAGTAAAAGCGGATGTTCCTCCATAGACAAGCAACCAAGCATCAGACCAAAGATCAAGCCATAGCCAAGGGGAGCGAATCACCCGAGTCAACCAAGCCATACAATTGTGGGAATATAAAAGGTCCTTAACCGTGGTATCAATTACTAGGGCAAGAAAGATCTGGGGGAAAAATAGTGTATGCATACACTAAGCATCAATGTTGGTCAACACGAGCTAAAGAAAGAGTGGGGATCCGATTGCAAAAACCCTTTTCACTTGCCTTTGAAGGTTTAAATTCACTCATATATTGGGAACATGTTCAGAGCATCTACTTGTAGAAAGTGAGCATAGGAACAACACATACTAGAATGCACGGGGGTTGATTACGAACCCTCTCTACTCACCTCCTTTAGAGGGCTTATCATCTGTAATATAATGCAGGCAAAATTATTAAACAAACAAAAACATGGCCTCCTAGTGAGGACTTCCAGAATTTCCTGCCAAGTGGCACGAACTCCCAATCCTAAGTAAGCAATAAAATGTGAGAGAAGAGTAAATCAGATGGGAAAGTACAGAACGAATATAATCCGCAAATAAGCAACTAAACAATAATGAAACCCAGAGATCTTTGAACGACCTAGCATTAACAAAGAAACAGGTCAGTAGTCGTGTCGTCAAACATAAGCATCAAGACTTCAATGTGAAAATAAATCACGAATGATGTGTAGCGGTCACCACCATACAACCACTCTGCAAGGTAACACAGACAGATAAAACGCACAAAAGTGCAATTATATATATATATATATATATATATATATATATATATATATATATATATATATATATATATATATATATATATATATATATATATATATATATATATATATATATATATATGAGAAACAAAATAGATCGCCTCAAAAGTGAAGTTGTATTCCACAAATAAAGTGGAACACAAGGTAAGGAAAGCGCATGAAGTACCTTGCACAACTCAACAAAGTGATTAGTATTAACAAGATAAGATAAAGTGTGAACGTAAACATGTCATACATTTATCATATATCATGGCTAAAAATGGGCCCAATTGGCCAAGTAATCATGGAGAAACAAGTCCAGTGAAAATGAGATCAGAAGTAAACACATAAGGCTAGTGTATCCTAAAATCTATAGAAGCCTCAACAAGAACCTACTAGAGTAATCTCAAGTACAATTATGAAACTAGGTCAAAAATCAACCTCGAACTACACCCTAAGAGTGAAAGAAATGTGAGGGAAGTGTAGATGAAGGATGAACATGATTAATGGAATATCCCATCATACAAGTCAGTAGCAAACCAAATATCTATAAATCAGATTCAAACATTATAAGTCATGCAAGAAAAATCACATATATATCATACAAAGGAGAAGTATTGAAAAGAAACAAACAAACAAGTTCAAATTGAGCAAGTATGTATTTAAACAAAGAGTGCGTGATTTGAGAATCATGGAATGTGTGACTTATATGATAGGTTATCTCAAGACGAGACTCAAGAGTAACCAAGTAGAAGTTGAGACTTCATACATAAACAAAGTCGCCTAATTGATGAGCAAAATCATCTAAAAGGAAAGTAAATGCATTTTATCCTCGATCAGAAGAAGTTTATAAAGATCGAACAAAAGTAATAAATAATCTTATTTGTCCTTGGGTGATGATAAAATCCTCATAAGATACTAATCATGAATTTGAAACCTTAAGATATGTTAACAAGGTAACACACTTAAGTGTCATGACATTGGAGAAATGTAGTCCCTTAAGCTATATAAGCAAAGTGATCAAAGTAATTTAAACTTAATGTCCTTGGAATTTATGGGTAACAACCAAAATCAAGGTACAAGGAAGGGACAAGTTTCACAATCATAAGAGGCAGACATCAACAACTGAAAATTCAAAACAATATGCAAGAGGTAAATATAGCTCCCATTGAGTCACCATGATGAATTAGCAAGTGAGCACTAACCAAGTGGATCATAGGAGAATAGAGAGTGGATATGAGAATATAAGTAAAATCAAAGTTTAAACATTTAAGCAATATGGTACTTAAAGTCCTTCCAAGTAAGCAAACACAAACTAGGTAAAAAACTAGTATATAGCTCCTATTGTGTCACCAAGATGAATTGATAATGAGATATCAACCAAGGAATCTAGGATAAAATTAAAGGAGGTATGAAGATCCTCAAAGTCATAAGTGAATTCATAATGCACTGTTCATGATGTATCAAAGGCATTTAGTAAAAGAGTGCATCAAAACTACTTCCAATTTTGACCATATTTTGTAAACTCAAACACACAAGCAATCACAAATTAGGAAAACTTAAATGGACCAATTAAATTGAACTCAATACATTAAAATTAATGAAAAAAGGGTACAAATGATAAGTCTTATCTCCTTAAATGTTGCATAAATGCATCTCAATACATCTCATTTCAAGCAAATAACATAAGCAAAAAAGATCAATTATGATGAGGCAAGAAGAATGTTCAAAAGAGATAAAATGTCTCTCAAACCTTGATTAAGGTTATTCTTGAGTTATCATATCTCAAAATCACTTTGAATCATAATCATTATGAAGACTTGATCAAGGATCTACCGAAAATTCCCCAAATTAGGGTTTTAAACTTGCTCAATTTAGGAGCTCCACAACAATGATCATCAAAGGCTATAATGGACCAAATAAAATTGTTCCAGCCTCATGAGATATCAATGGAATCCAGGGGCTACAATAAAGGTAAAGATCAACCTCAAAAAGTTCACCCAAAGAACTAATATAGATCATAGGACTCAAACAAATCACAAAGCACTGCAAATAAATAAAATTGCGTAAAAAATAGAGAGAGAAAAAAGCTTTCTAAAAACAAGAAAAATATTTCAAGGTTCATAAGACACTAAGAGGTCAGGAGCATCAAGCTCAAGATATTAGCAAGGTTCAAGTTGAAAATTTAATCACACAAGTTAGTTTAGCCTAGATAAAACTCTAATTGGGAACCCTAGCTTAATTAATTTTGGAAAATTATCATATCAACTCCTAAAATTAATAAAAATTAATTCTAAGGTCCCTAAATATCTTAATATCCTTACCTAAACAGAAGTTGACTGAAAAGTTAAGGGAGGTTAGTCAATGAACCCTAACTTGTGATCTAAGCAAACAAAAGTTAACAAAATCACACAATTAATGTCCAATCTTCAAAAGAAGTCAAGACCGCAAAATAAAACCAAAATAAAATTCCCAAGGCTATAAAATGACTTAAAGAAAACATAGAATATTTTCTATTTATTTTTAGAATAAAAATAAAACAGGAAATTAAATCAAAACATGACAATTTTCAATTAAAAACCTAGTTAATCTCTAAAATTTTTTATTAACCAAAAAATATTAAAAATGTGAAATGAAACTGAAAAATCAAATAAATGCCAATAAGATGACTCAAAGAATTTTTTGTGAATTTTTTTTAAAGGAAAATTCCTAAAATAATTGCGAAAATGCATAAAAGGTAATCAAATCTCACTAATTATTAAATCAACTAATAATGAGAAAAATCTAAAATAAAATTCAGAAACTCAAAATAGATCAATCAAAGTGTCTAAAATATTCTTGGTGCAATTTTTGTGTAAATAAAAAGTAAGAAACAAAAATTTAAAAAAATACTATGCAAAAAAACAATTAAACAAAATTAATTAATCTACAAATTTTTCTACCAAAGAAATGATTTTTAGAAATTCTAGAAAAATTATAATGAAATATTAGAGATTAAAATCCACTTATGGTATTTTTTTCACAATTTTTGGATAAGTTTTGAACAAGAAATAAAATCAGAGTAAACAATTAAAATCAAATAAAAAGAGTATGCATTAAAATTCAAACGGACGAATCATGCACTTCCACCTCACTTCATCCCTGTCCTCCAGCAAGCCCTAGGATGTTGTTGTACCCCAAAATTTTCCCTTTCTATTCTCAAGACATTTCTCACAAAAGATTCATTAAGATGCTCAAAAATATCAAACTTGATCATCAAGAATCAAGAAAGTTAAGAAAGTCAACAAAAAGTCAAAGTTTTCAATACTTGGAAATTTTCTAAGTGTTTTTACACTTGATAATTTCATTGCTTCATGACATTTTTTCACTAAGATGCAAGATGATTCAAACAAAACTTTCAACATGACAGTTGTAGATCTTGATGAATTCTACAAATTTATATTAGAGGGTTGATGTCCAAAAGATGCTAAGATTTGAAGATATAGACTCATGAAGTCATGACATTTTTGTATAAACACATAGAGAAATTTTCAACAAGTTTGGTCAGATTTTTGTCCCAACTAGCCAATTTTCATCAAGTTCTAATTTAATTTGGCCAAAGTGGTCAACATGACAGTTGTAGACAATGTTTCAAGCTTTCCAAAACATCCAAGAGAAAGAATTTATCATACTTGAGCTAGGAGATTCAAAGGCATGAAGTTAGGCATCCATTCTTGAATTTCAAGTCATTTTGGTGAAGAACACATAATTCAATCTGCATGAGATGCTACACAATCTTGCTTTGCAGACGTTCTAACTTGTAAATCTCACCATAACTTAATGCTTACAGAAACGTTTGAGCTATGGTCCATTTGATTTAAGCATTGTCCAAAGCATAATTCCATTAATGGCACAAAGTTAACACTTCTATTTTTGAAAAGCATGCTTTTGCAAAAGGTCAATGCATTGAGCTTTGTAATGGTTATATTTAATTACAAGCAAGCTCAAAATCATGGAGAAAACCCTCTGCATCTAACAACTTCAGAACATGCTTGTACTTGAAACATTAAAACTATGAAAATTCATCCAACTTGATTTTTCACTTTCAACCAAACTATGGAGGCTATCTTGCAAATCTGATTACTTCAATCTCCCAAACCTTTTTCCTAAAAATAGAAAGATCAATTGCAAGATAAAAGGGATGAACAAGCCCTAAAAACCCCTTTACTCTCAAAAAACCAGAATTGTCCACAAAATCTCCATTTTTGAGCTTTGAATCCAAATCTTTGAATCTCTCAAACCTTTCAAGTTTTGCCCAAACAAATCATCCAAATACTTCACATACATCATGTAGAAGTTATTTAAACACAATAATAACTTATGTAACATCATTATCACCATCTTCCAAACTCAAAAACAGTACCTTGCAACTTGATTTGGTTGGAGTGATTCAGCAACTTTCAGCATAAAGTGAGGATTGGCATATCTTCAAGAAGGTCCAAGGGAGCTTAATCAATCATAATATTGCACCTGAAATAACTAGAAGAGGCTTCAGACTTTTCTCCAAGAGAGGTAAGTTTCCTAAAACTTTGATATCTTTATCCATACATCATTTAATTTCGTTTTAAAGAGAATAAAGCAGGACAAATTAAGGCATAAGAGTGCAAATATCTAAAATTCAATGAAAATGCTTCAGGAGCCCTGACACGGGTAGCCGTGTCACCTAAAACGGGTTGTGTCAGGGAGAAAATATGCAAAAAAAGGCAGGGAAGATGTTGGCACGGGTGCTCGTGTCACGCGATAAGGCCCGTGTCAACTTCACTGGGATTGAAAACTTGGTAAAAAGGAAAGACAGAGGCAAACACGGGTTCCCATGTCACATGACACGACACGTGTCAATTCAGCTTGGACAAGGAAAATGCGCAAGGCCAGGAACAAATTCAGACACGGGTGCCCGTGTCCGGTGACACGATCCGTGTCAGCCTAGGCATTAGAAATCCTAATTTTTTAGACTTTTGCTATAATTTTGGATCATTAAGGGTACATCAGGCATTTTGCGTTAACATCCAAATTATTTTCTAAAACAATTAAAAACCATTAGACTTAGGTTTTTTTTACTTCCTTATATTCAATTAGTTAACTTTTTTAGGTTTTGTTTAAAATAATTAGTTAACTTTTTTAGTTAAAACTAATTAGCTTTCTTAGGTTAATGATCAAACTTTGTTTTCTATCAAAAAACTACCAAAAACAATTTCTTCTTCATCTCTACATTTTGTGCATAATTATTATTGTAATTCATATTCAATGGTTTGTAATAGTAACTAGGGTTTTATTTCTTTCTTCCCATATTCACAAACTTGTACCCCCATTCCCAAAGCATTGTAATAGCGTAGGACATTTAAATTCCGCAATTTATCGCTTTCCTTTTATTGCTAGTGTAATACGGTGGGAGAACTGACTTGAATATTTTGCATTTGATCGCAATTGTTGCGGATAGCAAGAGTCACCACCGAGTTTTCTTTTATCCAATAAAGAAAGGATGAAAAGAATAGGAAAGACCTTTGAGATATTTTCTTGAGTTTGGGGGGTAGGTTATGAAAAGGGAAGGTGTTAGAACCCTTTTCATCCATAGTTATCTATGGGATCTTAGTTGCTTGCTAGCTCACTTTTGAAATTGCTTTGTTTGAAATGTATTTTTGGTGGGTTTTGAAAGTATTTTTGAAAAGCGCCTACGTTTAGGAAAACTTTGTAATGATTCTTGTCTCTATAAGAATGCATACAAAGTGTTGAACTTTTGAAAATATTTCATGTTTTTGAAAGTGTTTGGTGTATTTGTAAATATGTTTTTAAAGATGGATTGTGAGCAAGCAACTAAGAACGTTCTACCTACTCAAAAATATTTTGTTCATTTCCCTCTTCCTTTAATATTGTTATCTCACCATTGATTAGTAAGTAACCCTATCTTTGGATGTGAAGGATCGAGCGTGGGTCATCGTATAGTCATGGATAACAATGTTGTGAGATATCTTAGCATTTCTCTTAAGGGGCTAAGATCATTTGTAAGTCAACATGCGTAGAGTCATCGAGGGACTATGGTCTTGTATTTTTTATTTGTTTTGGCTAAGATGTCTGACATGCATATATGACCATTTTTAAGGCAACAAAGTGGAGTAAACCCTAGAGGTGCAAGTGTGCAAGTGTTTTGTATTTCATGCTTGATTTATCTTAAATTAGGGTTTTCTAAGTATTGATTTTATCTTTCCATAAAAACCCTAATTACTAGCATTTATATGAAGGCGATAAATTGCGGAATGTAAATGTCCTACGCTATTACATCATTTTTGGGAATGGGGTATACAAATTTACAAATGGGTATTGCAAGAAATTAAGTCCTAATTATCTATTACAACCATATTGAATATTTACAAGAATTAAATGTACAAGAACGAATAAATGTGCAGGGATATAAATGGAAAAGAAATGTATTTTTGTTTGCATTTTGTTTTAGAGAATGGTTTTAACCTAATTAACTAAAAACATAATAACTAATTAAGACAATAAAATTAAAAATTAGATTAAGTAAAAAAAATAATTTATTAAAGAAAACAAGTTTTTGGGGTTTTGTATGAAAAATATTTTATATTAATTAAGTTAGTATGAAAATTAATTTTAAAGAGGAAACCATAAATTCTAAACTAATTTTAATTAAAAGATAAATTAATTAAATCTAAGTCTATTTGGACTATTAAAAAAGAAATTAAGTTTATGTAGAAAAATATTTTCTTTTTTTGCCTTTTTGTATTGAAAGAAAATAAAATATTTATATTAAAGTATAAATAATAAGTAAAATAATTTTGGGGTTTTTATTGATGATAATAATAAAATAAAACAAAATAAAATAAAATAAATTATTTATAAAAAAACAAGTCAGTGGGTGACTGTTGTACCCCAAAATTTACCCTCTTTATTTTGATCTTTTTGACTTACATTTCATTATTACATATATGCATATCATTGGTTTTATGGTTATGTAATCAATGTATATTTAGCAAGATTCGTCAGGTTACAAGTGACGTTTATTTTGTAAATGGATGTTATCAGAGTATTTCCCATGTTGAACATCGGTTCGCCGTTTCGCAATGATTCGGGATTCAAAGATTCACAAGTCCAACCCGGCGCGTCATATTCAGGTGTTATTTCGCCAATATATCTCTGATAACATATTCTCAAATTCAGGTTCGGCTCGAGAGCCAATTCTTTAAAGAGTGTCTCCGAATGTACAATTTTTCTTGAAGAAATGTGGTGATAAAGTGTGCTAAAAGTGCAGTTTTTACACACTAAAAAATTCATAACTTGAATATCGTGGCTCTTTTTTAACCCGTTCCATTGGCCAAAATTCCATCTTGATGTCATCTGTGTTTTCATCTGTCACGGATGGAAGCCAATTTCGATCAAAAGATCTTCAAAAATGCGGATTTATCAAGTATTTTCATACAGAAAATTTGTCACATAAGTTTATCTGCGTCATGTTCAGAAATCATAACTTGGTCAATTTTCATCGTATCGAGTTGGTTCTGGCGCCAAAATTTAACTAGTTGAGTTGTCTACATTTTCACAGGAGGTATCGAGTTTGAATGGTATCCAAAAGGCCTTCATTTTTTGCCTAGAGTGCGCGTGACGCGCCGAAAATCCTGAATGTTGAATATTATTTCATCTGGGTCGAAACTTCAAAAATTCATAACTCGGTCAATTTTTATTGGATCGAGCCCATCTTTTTACACAAAGTCACTGACTCAGAGATATACAACTTTTCTTCCAAAGTCGAGATCGGGTTCTGCTTCGATCAATACCAATTTTTTATTGAAGAACGTGTCAGAGTTGACACTGAAGTCTAAAATAAGTTTGTCTGAGGCGAAACTACAAAAATTGATAACTAATTAACCGTTTATCCGATTTAGCCTATTTTCAGACAGGAGTTTATTCTCGATGTCCGCTACATTGTGTTTTCACATTTCAACTTCAAAAATTGCACTTAAGTCCCTACGATATAGCCTGGAACGTGACAGACTCAACTGAATAAAAATATGCACTATTGTTTGTCGTTATTGGAGGCCCAATTGCACATTCAAAGCCCATATCTTTTCTCTAATTTCCATTATATAATCTCATTCTTTTCACACAAACAGGACACGAAAAAAAACCTTTACCACAATCCTGTCAAAATATCAAATTCTTTTAAGAACCCTAAAAATCTTGAAATCCTTGTTACAAACCCCCATCTCACTACAAACAAGTCATCCTTGTTACAAACCCCCGTCATACTACTTCTCCAGTAAGGGTAAGGCTGGTTTAATCTCTATGACCAAAAAGGTCTAGAATCATTTATACATGTCATATCGGTTTTAACATTACAAAATTTCATATATTTGCTTTCTTTGTATTTCATGATGTAGTAATTTATTTAATGTGTTCATGAGATTCAACACTGCAGATTTAGACATGGTCCCATGCAGAATTATTATAAAATACTGAGGCCGGATCATAACAACAACCAATACATGGCAAGGCAGACATCCTGAGGAAGTTAAGGATGTGGGTTCAACACCCACCCTTATTGGTTTTGGTTTTCTTCCTTTCTATTTATCCTTTTACCCATTTTCATTCTTTCTGTTTAAAACTTTTTTCATAAAACCTAACATTTTCACAAACCTTTGATTTTTCGTAATAAACTCGAATAATTAATTTTACGTTTTTTTAATTTAATTTTAGGTTTTAAATTAATTTTTGGTTCAACGCCCACCCCTGACATTTGCATTATTTGTATTTTCTACCCCTATTTTTCATTGATGCTTCTTCCTCTATATATTTTTTGGCAAACCTAATCCTTTTTAGTTAATCATTAATCATAAACTTTTTTTTAAAATTATTTTTTATTAATTAAAATTAACTACATTTTATGTTTTTTTTAATTATTTTTTTTTCAAAATTAACCTTTTTTTTAATTAAAATTAATTAGGTTTTAGGTTTTTTTTATTAACCTTTTTTTTTTTCAAAATTAACCTTTTTTATTATTAATTAAAACTAATTAGGATTTAGGTATTTTAATTAATTTTTTTCAAAATTAACATTTTTTTATAAATTAAAATTAATTAGGTTTTTTAGGTTTATTTGATTAATTATCATAAATCATTTTTTCATAAAAAATCACCAAAACATTTTCTTTGCTATTTTCATCTTATTTTTATTTTCCTAGATAAAATGTATAGGGCGCGTTCAGCTGTAATAACGTAGCTTTATTTTTCCCGCTTTTTTTCATCATTATCATGTAATTGCTTTCGGGATGTAATAGTTTTAGGATTTCTTTTCCGCACTCTTCACTATTATGTAACTTCCCCAAAGCTCTGTAATAGCTTAGGTTTACATTTCCGCCTTTACCTTCTGCTACTATATTTTATGCAATGCTTAGATTAATAAGATTGTATGGAAAGATAAGAATAAATTATAGAAAACCCTAATTGCAAGATAAATTACCGAACGAAATCATTTGCACACTCGCACCTCTAGGGTAACCTCAGTTGTTGCCTTCGGAAAAACAATGGTCATGTCCCTCGAACATATGGATACCCTTAGCAAAGACCCTCAGTTAAAGTCATCATAAAGATCATAGTCCCTCAATGTCCCTTGATTTTCCTACGAGAAATGATCTTGTCCCTCGATGTTTCCTACAAATATATGATGATAGTCCCTTCGAACTGCTAAGGTATCCATATATGTTGCCTTCTATGACCATAACAATGACCCGAACTTGTCCCTCATACATCCAACGATAGGGCTACCTACTCACTAATAGTAGGATAATATTGTCTAAAGGATAGGGAGAAAAGAACGACCTTTTCGAGTATAAGTAGATAAGTTCCTAGATGCTTGCTCAAAACATCTTTTTTCACCTACACCAAAATATTTTCAAAAACACTTTCAAAAACATTCTCCTTGTCAACACTCTTGAGGACTGATACAAGAGTTATCACAAAGCGAATCGCCGCACTAAGGTATTTTCAAAACAAATTTCAAAACACAAGCAATTTTCAAAAATGAGCAAGTACCTAAGAGCCTGTGGAAAACCACAGATGGAAAGGGTGCTAACACCTTCCCTTTCCATAATCTACCCCCCTTACTCAAAAAATCTCGAAAAAGGTCTTTTTCTGTTCTTTTCACCCTTTCCTTTGTTGGGTAAAAGAAAAGTTGTTGGCGACTCTTGCTTACCGCGACATTTGCAAACAAAAAATGAAAACCAGTATTAAACAGTCGGTTTTGCCACTGTATCACAGTGACAATTTAATTGGGGTGGTTTTGTAGTAAAAGTTGTTTTAAGCCTGGCGCAATAGGTTTTTGTAAACAGGAAATTAAAATAAAATAAAAATGAATTTGGGTTGCGCTGTCAAAAGGAAACAGGGGGGGTTAGAGAAATGAAAATGGCAAGGCCCAATGAATATGAGCCCAGGCGCGCTATGTGACAAAAAAGGACAAAAATGTTAGTAAATCAAAACAAAAGGCAGCGCTAGGGTTCGAACCCACGCCCTCTGCAATATACGCGTGCTGCCCTACCATTGGGGTGGCTATACATCCTTTAACTTAAACAAAACCATAAATATATATTGCAAATCCATTCCTAGGCTTGTACTTCATCTTCAACCTTGCGCTAGCCAGACCATCTATATCTCTTTCATTTCTCAACAAAAATGGAAAATGCAAATATGAAAGTTGTAGAAAATTCTAGCACGATTCCAGAAATATAAATCACTAAAATTATAAATCAAAGATGAATGAGAATTTTGCTGGCCCTAATCTAAACCCTAATTTTTCCAAAAATTTCAATCTCAAAATTCTCCAAGCCCGGGAAATATAAATGAAAACTATGGATATGGTTAGCTTCAGGGCAATGATGTCTACATTTTGTCTTTGAAAATACAAGCCTAACAATGCCTAAATGAAGAGATGAAAGTTCAGAAAAATACCTCAAAAATTGGAAATCGTGAAATGAGTTTGAGCTTGTTTCAAGTGATTGTGATGATCAGGTTAGCTTCCTCAAGTTCCCAGGAAGCTAATGCAACCCTTACTTGATGCTGGGAGTGCTTGAGTCGTGCTAGAGAAGTCAAGATGCAAGCTATGTTTTTTGGTTATAGAGGTTGAGGAAAATGGTGTTACAGAACTTTGAAAGGTGTTGGGATTGTTTGTATATGATGTTTAGAATCTTTTGAAAGCAAAAGGCCAAGAAACGCACGAGTGGATTGAGAGATGTGAGTTTTTGGTCATGTTCTACACAACAATGGAGTTTTGGGGTGCAATCTGTGTTTTGGAGAGTTTTAGTGAGTTTGTAGGCTTGAAAATTTGTGTCTTAGGTTTCAATATGTGTATGTATTTGTAGGCAAGATGTTTTATGTGTTACAACAACTCATGAATTTGAATTTATATGTTTTGGCAACTTTACTTGTTTTTGAAGCAAAGTGACAAACATCTTCCCAAAGCTTGTACCATGCTATTGTAGAGTGGTTGAACTTTAAACATGCTTGCTTATGATCTTGTATATGAAGTTTGTGCAGAAAGAACAGGTCCAATGCTCAAGGAGAGTGGACTTTGTGATTAAAGCCACTTTTCCAAAATGGAAGTGTGAACTTTCTTCCAAAATGGAATGATCAATTGGATAATGGTTCAAACACTTGGATAATAGCTCAATCAGTGGTGTAAGCATTCAATTATGGAGTGACAAACAAGTTAGAGGCCTGTAAAGAAAATATTATGCAGCATGGGCTTGAGATTTGAGTTCTTGTACATCACAAAAGACCCATAATTCAAGAATGAAACCCTGACTTCATCTCTTCGATTCTCTTAGATCAAGCATGATCTCAATGAGTTCTTGGATATTTTGGAAATCTTATAACATCCTCTACAACCTTCATGTTGGACATTTTTGAAGAATCACTTTAGAACCATGTAAAACTTTGCCAAGAAGTTAGGTCAATAATCTGCCTTACTAGGGCAAAATTTCACTAAGTGTTTTTGTTTCATTGACATGTCTTTATGAATTTATAACTTAAAATCCAAGCATTTATAGAAAACGTTTTGTCCTACAATGTTTTATATCTCATTGAGATCTACAACTTTCATGTTGGAAGTTTTCCTTGAATCATCTTGCATCATGGTGAAAATTTGGCACAAAGTCATGAAAAAAGGTTAACTTTTCAACATTAGAAAAATTTCCAAGTCTTAAAATTTTGACTTTTCAAAGATAATTTTGACTTTTTTATTTCTTGATGAACAATCTTCACATTTTGACATGTGTGATCGGTGGAAAGAGAACTGACTGTTTTGGAATGCTGGTTCGCGAAATGTCGCGGCAAGCAAGAGTCGCCACCGTCTTTTATTTTATCCAACAAGGAAAGGAAAAAAGCACAAAAAAAATTCCTTTTCGAGATATTTCTCGGGTTCGGGAGGTAGATTATAGAAAGGGAAGGTGTTAGCACCCTTTCTATCTGTGGTTATCCACGGGCTCTTAGGTACTTGCTCACTATGTTTTCAAAAATTTGCTTTTCTTTGTGATTGTGGGTTTTGAAAAGAGTTTTGTTTGAAAACTTCGATTTAACTCTTGTATCTGTCCTCAAGAGTGTATGAAGTGTTGTTTGAAAACTTTTGTCAGAAAAGTGTAGGTGCGAAAAGTATTTTTGTTTTGAAAGAGCAAGTACCTGAGAACCTCTACCTACTCAAAAGAAATTAAGCTGTGTAAATGTCCTTTAGACAGTACTATCCCACTATTGAGAAGTAGGTAGCACCGTCGTTGGAGTTTGTCGGGTCAATTCGATTATAGGGACATGTGGTCACCAAAGAAATAGTAGGACGCCTTAGCGGTAACCCTAATGTCCTAGATCCTTTTTTATCCGAGGCAACCGTTTCGAGGCAACTTGGATCTTTAGACATGAGGGCGACCTCTAAAACACCCTATACTCAATGACCACGTCGAGGCAACCAAGTGAGGCGTACCCTAAGAGTGGCATGTGCGAGTGTGTCAGGATTCAGTTAAATTATCTTTGAACATGTTATGGTGAGCTACGTTTTGATTTTAATTTCAGAGATAAGTCTTGCCATGCATAGCCTATTTAACATAAATCTAACAGTTTAAATATTTGCGGAAAGTAAATCTACGCTATTACAAGGCGTCGGGTATTTACATTGCCAAAACAAACCCTTGGAAAAAGTAAATTACGGAAAGTAAATGAAAGCGATAAAAAGTCCTAATTAACGCTATTACATCCTCGGAGCAATTACATAAATATGATCAAAAATAATATGAACAAACATACGCGCGAGAAAAAATTGAATCAGAGAAGTCCTTAGGGTTTTGACCCTTTTTTGAGAAAGAAAGAAGTTTTTTGTCCTTTTTGCATTTAATTAAATTAATCCTAAAACTAATTAATTAATAAAATAAAAAAAGATATTTTTGAGGTTTTTTATGTTTTTAAGAAAAGAAAAAAAAAAAGATGGTCAAAAGTTAACAAAACCTAATTCTATATTAATTTTAAATTATTGTGAAAATATTAAAATTAACCTAATTAACTAAATTAATTACATTAGTATTTATTTGCAAAAAATAATAAATTAAAGGTGAAATTAATAAATGATAATAATAATAAAAAATATTATATTTTAGTTTTCTGATTTTTATTATGAAAATAATTAATCATGTTAATTAAATAATAATAATAATAATTAATAAAAGAAATAAAAAAAGAAAGAAAAAAAAAGAAAAGAAGTAAACTTGTGGGGGTGATGACCCAAATCAGAAGGTGTGTTAGAAATTTTGTGGCCCAATTGCTCAAGCCTATTTGACTTTCTGGCTCCTCCATGCGCATGGTTGACTGGGAGTATGATGATCATCATCTCATGGCCATTAGATTTGTGCCTGTAGACATCTGGCTCCTGGGATGTGAGGTGCATAGTGGATCACGTGTTGGAGAACTGTATGTGATTATGCAAAGAAAAATAGAAACAAATATTTTGGGGAACCTGGGATTCGAACCCAGGTCCCAATGCTTCCAAGCCAGCACGCTAACCACTCCACCATCACGCTTCAATCATTATTAGAATAACAAACAATTATTATATTAAGAAATTATTCAATATGCCGTAACACAAAAAAAACACGCGCGCTGATTTAAACTATCCAATGATGTATCAACACATCATCATCTTCCTCGATGTACCTGCAAAAAACAATATTAGATAGCGGAGGTTTTTAACCCCCACAAACTACAGTGGCGAAAAATAGCGAATAGAACTGTGGTTCACATAAATATTTCGCGAGGGTTCAATATTGTTCGTCTTGGTTCAACGAATTCAGTCATGGGTCTCACAAGTCTCAATTTTTCCTGGTTTAGGAATCCCCAATTTCAAAGCCTAAGAACCCTAGAAATCGTCCATGGCATCTTGTCATTCTGTGCATTATAATTCAATTAACTTATGTCATTAGCTTCATATGATTACTAGCAATGCAAAATAATCAAAAAATCATGTTAAATGCTCATGAATTAAGAGTTACGATTATGGATAAAATGTGCAAACCGTGGTTCTGTTCTCAGTGATTTCTTAAGCTTTGAAGCTGGAATTTGATTGTAACACGTCCTGGGAACCTCCTGCAGTGTATTAGAATCAACAAAAGTCTTTAAATTGCCCTAGAATGCAAAAGTCAGTTTCAACTTTTCTTGAATTTTTCCAATATGTTATGGCCTCTTTTCTGCAGCTTTCTCACGTGTTTTCCATCAGGGTAGCTTGCATATATATAGAGGAATGGAATTAGGTCAAAATCTTGAGCAAAAATCCATTGAATTGATGATTGAATATTTGATTGAAAATCAAATCTTTTTGCATTTTCATGATTGAATAAAGTTGCCAATTTTGGAGATTTTTGCATCTTTGATTTGTACACGAAATTGCCAGCATATCTTGACCATATTTGCTTCACAAAAAGATTAAAAGACCAAATCTTGTATTTTCCTACAATTTAAATTAATTAAATGAATTAATATTGATTAAAAATCCAATTAATTAATAAAAAATAAGAAAATAAATTCAATTAAGCTTGATGGGTCGTGCATAGGCCATGGATGAAGTTTCAAGAAGAGATTTGAGGCCCATTAGCAAAAATAAGGTGTTTTGAGCAAAGTTGACTTTTGCAAATTCATGAAAATTTCCCAACTTCTCCAATGCATATCTTGCTTAATTTTGATCATATGAACATGTTCTTGGACATTTTGGAAAGGTCTTGAAGTCCTCTAACCAATGCCTTTGGTCCCATGTCATTTGGATTTACCAATCTCAAGTTATGGCCTTTGACTCAAAGTGCATTTTTGTTGACTTTTGAATTTGACCTATAATGTAGAAATTGATAACTTCTTGTGAGAGAATTTCTTGGACTTGGAGTGTGAAGATGGATTGTAGGAGATTTCATTCCCTTCAAAATGAGGATTGGATGGAATTTTTCTGATGAACCATGAAAAAGTTATGCCCTAGTCAAGATACAGTTGACTTTTCCACTGTCCAAAATAGTAACTTTTTGCATCTTGATGATATTTGAGCTATCCTTGTGGAATCATGATCAAGACTTGATCAAATGGTGATTGTGTACTCAAAATAAGATGTTGACCAAAAGTTCTGACTTTTGACTGCAAAATGACCATTTTGCCCTTGTAGTTGACTGTGGGTCAAATGAGGCTTTTGACTGTGCAAATTGACACTGTGAGTCTTGCAACTTGGCATGTAGCTGCTTGAAGATGTATATAGGCCTATGATACTTGATTGAACCATTGAAAACCTCAAATTCTTTGAAAGAACCAAAACCCTAATTTCAGCTGGCTTAGGAGGTGTTTGACTGTCTAATCCTTGAGCCATCTTGAACCATTTGAAGATGATTCCTGACAAATATTGAGGAATATGGGAGGGAAAATTTTGGGGTACAACAGTTGCCCATGTTCAATCTTCTTAAACCTGAGGATGTAGATTGGCTTTCGGGCCTTTCGTGATCCGAAGGTGGAAGATGATTGAACACTAAAGTGCCCATAAATTTGCACTCGCATGGTGTAGTATCAGCAATGTGATGTCGGGAATGGGCTTACAGATGCCATTTGAAGATATGATGGATAGGAGGATGGGCTTATAGATGCCATCTGGAGATGTGACAGAATCTTGTCGGGGATGGGCTTAAAGATGCCATCTGGGAACGTGTGTTGAATTGTAACTTGGTAAGTTGAAAGAAGGAACCTGTGTAGGGTTGCCTGATGATGAGTCCGTGTAAAACTACATCTTGGAAGAGAAGGAACCGGTGTAGGGTTGCTTCATGATGGTTAAGTAGATAGTTGTCCTGTCTGGCTTCAGGTATTAATCTACAATCCGTCGTCCACACATATTTCCTGGCTAGTTACAGGTGTTGATCTGGAACTTAAGAAGGTTGGCCGATGAGATAGTTTTCCTGTCTGGTTTCAGGTGTTAATCTCTGACTTGAGAAAGAAAGATATTTTTCCTGTCTGGTTTCAGGTATCTTCAATCTCTTCAATGTAGATAACTTTCCTGTCTGGTTTCAGGTATAGATCTACAATCAGTTCATATAGGTGGTTTTCCTGTCTGGTTTCAGGTGTTAACCTATAATCCGTCGTCCACAGATATTTCCTGGCTAGTTACAGGTGTTGATCTGGAACTTAAAAAAGGTTGGTCGATGAGATAGTTGTCCTGTCTGGTTTCAGGTATTAAACTCTGACCTGAGAAAGAAAGATGGTTTTCCTGTCTGGTTTCAGGTATTAATCTTCAAACTCTTCAATGTAGATAACTTTCCTGTCTGGTTTCAGGTATTAATCTTCAAACTCTTCAATGTAGATAACTTTCCTGTCTGGTTTCAGGTATAGATCTACAATCAGTTCATATAGGTGGTTTTCCTGTCTGGTTTCAGGTATTAATCTATGACTTGAGAAAGAAAGATAGTTTTCCTGTCTGGTTTCAAGTATTAATCTTCAATCTCTTCAATGTAGATAACTTTCCTGTCTGGTTTCAGGTATAGATCTACAATCAGTTCATATAGGTGGTTTTCCTGTCTGGTTTCAGGTGTTAACCTATAATCCTTCGTCCACAGATATTTCCTGGCTAGTTACAGGTGTTGATCTGGAACTTAAAAAAGGTTGGTCGATGAGATAGTTGTCATGTCTGGTTTCAGGTATTAATCTCTGACCTGAGAAAGAAAGATGGTTTTCCTGTCTGGTTTCAGGTATTAATCTTCAAACTCTTCAATGTAGATAACTTTCCTGTCTGGTTTCAGGTATAGATCTACAATCAGTTCATATAGGTGGTTTTCCTGTCTGGTTTCTGGTGTTAACCTATAATCCTTCGTCCACAGATATTTCCTGGCTAGTTACAGGTGTTGATCTGGAACTGCAAAAGTTGATAGTAATCATCTTTTGATTGACCTTTTCCTGAAAAGACAAAACATTAGTAGTATGCAATGTCATGATGTATGAAATGCATGATGTTCTCAAAATGAGATCGTATGATATGATGCGTATATGCATGTATAAAAATTTGATGTGTTAGCTGGGGAAAATAAATCCCGGATAGCTGCTGGAGAATGATGTTGAATTCTTCGTTTCCGTTGGGGATGATGAACGAAGATGATTGCACGAATAAACCTTTAGGAGAAGATGACTCCATTGGGGAATAAACATGGCGAAGAGATTACTCTACAGGGAATTACTCTATGGGAAGAGATGCTTCGCTGAGATTTTAACGATAACTCCGTTGGGCACCCCGTTGATAACCCTGTTGGGGATTTTGATGATGAACTCCGCTGGGGGATAGAAAGAACTTCGCTGGGGACGATCTTTCTGTTGTAACAACTTGCTGAGGATAACCCAGTTAGACTCTGGTGGGGATAACCTCTGAATATGGCTAGGGAGAGATATTTGTACTCTGCAGGGAATAAGCTTCCAAAATCTACTGGGGAGATGATTCAACTCTGGTGGGGAAGCTTTTTTAGACTGCACGGGGAAATGGCTCCACTGGGGGTATCTTGGATTCCGCCGGGGAACAATCTTATATTTTTGTCGAGGAATATTAAGACTGTCTGGGATGCTTGCTGAGGAATATCTTTATACTCTGCTGGAGAATATTAAGATCTTCTAGGGATACCCAACTTTTTCAGGACTGATGGTAGACCAACTCTGCTTGGGGGAGAGTATTGCTGACTTGCTGGGGATGTTGTGCCCTTTTTAGGGCTGATGGGAGACCAACTCTGCTTGGGGAGAGTATTGCTGAATCTTGCCTTACTCTGTGGGGAGTGAAGGTATCTTGGTCATATTCTTGAGCTGAACTTACCTTGGTACCTTAGTGGACAGAGCAACTAGATCGCTTAGACAATTCTTATTGCCCCTACTTCCGATGTCACCCATAATTAGTCCTTTGTTTCGCATGCAAATATTTATGATTAGCAATTAACGTCAAATGCATATATCAAAAATGAACATTGGACGTTCTTTGCAAAACAAAACAGATAAAGGAAAAACAATTTGTAATTTGTGTGATAAATGAACTTGTATTGATTTTGGAATTTGCCTGTAAATAGGCGTTGTGTACAAGAGGCTGACGTCCTAATAAGAGAACGCCGCCGAACAAAATAGAGTTTATACAATTTGTGAAAAGGAAAACAAAACAGCTATGTGAAAGATCCCACTGGGTTCCAACTCTGCTATCGCCTTTATGTCTTCAAGCATCTCATCATTTTGCTGCCTAGTTGAGGATGAATTTGATTGATTGGTGTCGTCTGAGCCTGATAGTCGATACCTTAGTCTGGATGCAGGGTGATCCAATGAGACATAGTATTACGCTTATCCCTAACTTTTGCCTGGACCGCCCTTTCGGGTTTTCAGTCCACCGGGATACCCATTTTTGCCCAAGCCGCCTTTTCAGGTTTTCGACTTGCCGGGTGTACAAATTTTTTTTTTCATCCCTTATTTTTGCCCGAACCCTTTTGGTTCGCTGGGAAGCCCTTATTTTTGCCTAGGCCAGTCGACCTAGCGGGTCTTTGATTATGGGTAGTATTTTTTTACTATGTCTGCATTGGCGGGGTGAGGAAGGTCGTCACCATCCATGGTAGTTAGAATCATCGCTCCTCCTTAGAAGATATTCTTAACCACAAATGGCCCTTCGTACGTAGGGGTCCATTTGCCCCTGGGATCACCTTGAGGTAGAATGATGCGCTTGATTACCAGGTCCCCAACTTGATACTCTTGTCGTCTGACTTTCTTATTAAATGCCTTGATCATCCGTTGTTGGTATGTCTGACCATGACAAATAGCAGTGAGTCTCTTTTCGTCGATTAGGTTTAATTGATCAAACTGAGTCTGGATCCAGTCATCTCCACTCAAACCTGCATCCTTCATGATCCGGAAAGAGGGTATCTGAACTTCAATAGGCAGGACTGCCTCCATGCCATAGACCAAGGAAAAGGGTGTTGCCCCTGTTGACGTCCGTGCTGAGGTATGGTACCCATGAAGAGCAAATGGTAACATCCCGTGCCAATCTTTGTAGGTCACTGTCATCTTCTGCACAATCTTCTTGATGTTCTTATTAGCTGCTTCTACAGCCCCATTCATCTTCGGCCGGTAAGGAGAAGAGTTGTGGTGCTGTATCTTGAATTGCTCACAGAGCTCAGTGATCATCTTGTTGTTAAGATTGGTACCATTATCTGTAATGATCCTTTCTGGTACACCATATCGATTGATCAGGTTATGCCGAATGAACCGTGCCACTACGTTCTTGGTTACGGTAGCAAAGGAAGCTGCTTCAACCCACTTTGTAAAGTAATCAATTGCTACCAGGATGAAGCGATGCCAGTTGGATGCTGTAGGTGTGATCTCTCTGATCATATCAATGCCCCACATTGCAAAAGGCCAAGGTGTTGTCAAGACGTTCAAAGGAACTAGAGGAATGTGCACCTTATCAGCATAGATCTGGCACTTGTGACACGTCCGAGAATGTTGATAACAATCGGCTTCCATTGTGGACCAGTAATATCCTACCCGAAGGATTTTCTTTGCCATGGTGTGTCCACTAGAGTGTGTTCCGAAGGTACCTTCATGCAGCTCTGCCATGATTCTTTCTGCTTCAGTCTTATCCACACAATGCAGTAAGGTTGAATCATGGTTTCGTTTGTAAAGAATGTCATTGCTGAGGAAGAACTTTGCCGCGAACCTTCTCAGAAACTTCTTGTCATTAATGGATGCACCCTCGGGGAATTCTTGAGCTTCAAGATACCTCTTCACTTCATGATACCAAGGCTTTTCTGTTACCTCTTCGGTCTCAAGATCGCAGCAATGTGCAGGTTCATCCAATTTCCAAATAATGATCCGGGGAGCCTCGTTGTCCCATTTGACTTTGAACATAGAAGACATCGTAGCCAGCGCGTCCGCCAACTGATTCTCCTCTCTTGGGAAGTGTTCAGAGGTTATCTCCTCGAAATGGGGAATTAACGTCAATACATACTCCTTGTAAGGAATAAGATTTGGGTGTTTCGTATCCCACTCGCCTTTGATCTGACTGATCACGAGAGCGGAATCTCCGAAGACACTCATAAACTTGATCCTTAGGTCAATTGCAGCTCGGAGACCCATGATGCATGCTTCATACTCTGCCATGTTGTTGGTGCAGTTGAAACATAGTCGGGCGGTAAGTGGAGTATGAGAGCCTTTTGGAGATATGATCACAGCGCCAATACCGTTACCCAAAGCGTTTGAGTCTCCATCAAAGTGCATAGACCATCAGGATCCTTCCTCAGGTCCTTCATCCGGTCCAGGTATTTCACAATCAGTCACTACCATGATATTCTCGTCTAGAAATTCAAAGTTCATAGATTGGTAGTCATCCACTGCCTGATGTGCCAAATGGTCTGCCAACACACTTCCCTTGATTGCTTTCTGAGTCGTGTACTGGATGTCATATTCAGTCAAGATCATCTTCCATCTTGCTATTCTTCCGGACAAGGCAGGCTTTTCGAAGATGTACTTGATCGGATCCATTTTTGAAATCAACAGAGTAGTGTGAGTCAACATATACTGTCTCAGCCGGCGAGCAGCCCATACCAAAGCGCAGCAAGTTTTCTCGAGCAGTGAGTATCGGGTCTCACAGTCGGTAAACTTTTTGCTAAGGTAATAAATAGCATGCTCTTTTCGGCTAGACTCGTCATGCTGCCCCAGCACACATGCCATTGAACTATCAAGTACTGTCAGGTATAAGATTAGAGGTCTCCCTTCAACCAGTGGCATAAGAATGGGTGGCTCTTGGAGATACTCCTTGATTCTTTCGAAAGCGGCCTAACATTCATCGTTCCAATGTACTACTTGATCTTTCTTCAGTAGCTTGAAGATTGGTTCACAGGTAGCAATTAGGTGTGAGATGAATCGGGCAATGTAATTCAGACGTCCTAGAAAGCCTATGACTTCTTTCTCTGTCTTGGGAACTGGCATCTCTTGTATGGCTTTCACTTTGGCAGGGTCCACTTGGATACCTTTGTCGCTCACGACGAAACCTAGCAGTTTTCCAGATCTCACCCCGAAGGTGCACTTGTTCGGGTTCAACCTCAGCTTGTACAACTTCAAACGGTCAAACAGCTTTTGTAGATGGTCAAGGTGTTCCTCCTCAGTTTGGGACCTTGCAATCATATCATCGATGTATACTTCAATCTCATGATGGATCATGTCATGAAACAAAGCAACCATGGCATGTTGGTAGGTTGCCCCAGCATTTTTCAACCCAAAAGGCATGACCTTGTAACAGAAGGTGCCCCACTGAGTAACAAAAGTGGTCTTCTCCATGTCTTCAGGAGCCATCTTGATCTGATTATAACCGGAGAACCCGTCCATGAAGGAGAATACCTTATGCTGAGCAGTGTTGTCAACCAGAACGTCGATGTGAGGCAGAGGGAAATCATCCTTAGGGCTCGCCCTGTTCAAATTCCTGCAGTCAACACACATTTGGACCTTACCATCTTTCTTCGGCACTGGAACCACATTGGCGACCCATTGAGGGTAAGAAGTTACTGCTAGAAAACCGGTGTCAAATTGTTTCATAACCTCAGCTTTGATTTTCTCGGACATCTCTGGACGCATACGGCGAACCTTCTATTTTACCGGAGGGCATTCTTCCTTAGTAGGAAGGTGATGAACTACAATGTCGGTATCCAACCCAGGCATATCTTCGTAAGACCAGGCAAAGATTTCCATGTATTCATGCAGCATCTGAATTAACCGTTGTTTCACACTAGACTCCAGATTGGCACCAATCTTGACTTCCTTTCTGTCTGTCTCAGTACCCATATTTACCGTTTCCACTGGCTCTTCATGTGGTTGAATGGCCCTCTCTTCCTGGAGTAGCAGTCTTACAAGCTCACCAGGCACTTCGCAATCATCTTCACCTTCGTCTTCGGCTAAGTTGATCGGATTTTCGAAGTCATAACTGGCAGTAGCAGAGTCGTTACCAGTGAGATCCAGAGTGGATTGGGACCTTTATATGTGAGTGTGTGTAAATATAGCTGTTTTTGCAATATATAATAAAGAAAGACAAGGAGCGCAAGATTTGAAATGCAAAAAACGTCCAATGCTTTTATTGATGATATATGAAAATGACACACAAAAAGCCCTCACAAATGAAGCCACGGTGCCCCGGGTAGGACACTGGGCCATAAAGTTTCACAATATTCTTTGTTACAAATTCAAAACAAAGGATTTCATTACCGAGTCACAAAAGTAATAGGTACGAAGTCTTTCGCAGTCCAGTTGTTCGGTCCACTGTTGGTTGTAGAGTAGATCCAGCTGTCGAATTCAGATTCCTCTACGTCATCTTCAATGGCATTTACTCCCGGGTTGCTGATGAACACAAGAGGTATTCCAATCTTTGCCTTACGAATAGCCCTTTGAGCTTCTGCAGTGAAACCCAAACCAAACTTGTAAGTCTTCGGAGTGAAATCAGGAAGTCGGCCCCAGTCTGCGCACTCACCCTTCTCAATAACAGCTCGGGCATCCTTTAAGGAAGCCATCTTCAAAGGAGAATCTTCAACCACAGTTTCAGCTGATGCCAGTGTCTGAGGAACCTCTTCAAAGTGCTGGAATGGAGTCTCAATGAACTCCCCGTCCATTTCTATGTACCGGAACGAGTTGAGGTGGCTGACCATATACTCTTCCTCCCCCTAAACTATCACAATCTTCCCTCTGACCGGGTACTTCAGCTTCTGATGGAGTGTGGAGGTCACAGCTCCAGCCTTGTGGATCCATGGACGACCCAGCAAACAAGAATAGGACGGCCGAATGTCCATTACATAGAATGTAGAATCGAATACCTGAGAACCAACTCTGATTGGAATGTCAACCTCACCATGCACCATCCTTTTAGACCCGTCAAAGGCCTGGATAACAATGTTACTTGGCTTTAGCTCCAACCCTTCGCAATCCAACCTGTCTAGAGCTTTCTTGGGTAATACGTTCAACGAGGAACCAGTGTCAACCAGCACACGGGAAAGAGTGGTGCCCCTGCATTCAATGGAGACATGCATAGCATCGTTATGGTTCTTCCCTTTAGTAGTCAGATCGGCGTCGGAGAAACCCAAACCATTATCAGTAGTTAAGTTGGCCACACAATCGGTAAATTGATCAGTTGATGTTTCTTGTGGCACGTGGGCGGTCTTCAGGAAGGTAATCAAAGCCTTGGCATAGGCCTCTGAACACAACAACAGTGATAGCATAGAAATTTTAGATGGGGTGTGCCCCAGCTGCTCCACTATGTTAAAATCACTCTTCTTAATGATCTTCAGAATCTCTTCCATCTCCTGTTTGGAAGCTTCACCAGTGGTTGTCTTTGGTGCCTCCGTCTGGGCAGGCATATCAGTAGTGATCCCTTTGCCCCGAGCATCAGATGACTTGGCAACAGGGGTAGAAATAGGAACTTGATCAGGAGGGGAAGCAGGCACACTTGCAGGTGTGATGACAATAGGTCTCTGGATAGTTGGAGGCGCAATATCTGGTGAGAAAAGCCTACCACTACGGGTGACTTTGGCAGGCCCGGTGATGTTGCTGACGCCGGTACTAGTATCAAACTCTTGTTTAACTCCAAGCACATAAACATCTGCCCCATAGTGCCAAGGGACAGCTTTGTCGGATGTATAGGGGATAGGCCCCGGAACAGTGATGATTATAGGTGCAATCTTCTGAACAGGCGTAATTTTGACAAGCTTCCTCGGGGGAGCCTTGGGAGAATTGTTGAAAATGGTGACAATGGAAACTTCTTCAGTAGGGGTAGCAGGAACAACAATCTTTTCAAACAGGATTTCTTTATTATCCATCAGGTTTTGGATGCCTGACTTCAAAAAAGGACAACCAGTAGGTGAAACGGAACACAGATGGCAACCTTTACTACATCCCGGAAATAAACCGGCTAGCAACAGGTTCCTCTTGACAGTCAACAGTGGAGTAACAATATCATCCACAGAGGCTACATACAGGTCTTCCTCTACAACATTCACTCCATGCTTGGGCATGGGAGCAGTCACAACATTGGGCCTTTCGGGTGCCTCGAACTCTATCTCTTTAGCATCAATAAGGTCCTGAACCTTATTCTTCAGAGCCCAAAAATCATCTGTAGTATGCCCCGGGCTGTCAGAGTGATAAGCGCAGCGGGCGTTAGGATTGTACTTTGGGGACATTGTGTTTACAACCTTCGGAGCTTCTTTTATAGTCACCAGATTGGTTGTCAGTAACTGCGGCAATATCAGGGACAAGGTCATGCTGAGCCGAGTGAACTGCCTTCTAGGTCTCTCACCCCTTTGCTGGTTGTGATGCTGAGGAGCAGCAGCAGGCTTTGAAATAACCACTGCGTTGACAGCTTGGCGGTGTTCCGGTTTATTCTGTCTCCTTGAACCATAGACAACACTAGATTCTTTCTTGAAGGGCTTCTTTTCAGTGTTCGAGGAAGCACCTTTCTGTATCTTCCCAAACTTGATACCAGCTTCTATCCTCTCACCAGTCAAGATAAGGTCTATAAACCCGACTGAAGAATTTCCAATCAAATGGTTGAAGAATGGACCAGACAAGGTCCCCAAGAACATATCCACAAGTTCACGGTCAGTCAAAGGTGGCTGCACCCTTCCAGTCAGATCTCTCCACTTTTGAGCATACTCCTTAAATCATTCACCCGTCCCTAGTGACATACCCTGGAGTTGGGTACGCGTAGGAGCGAGGTCGGAATTATAGTGATACTGCTTATAGAACGCAGTAGCCAAATCCTCCCAGTTACGAATACTGGCTCCATCCAGCTGATAGAACCATTCGAGTTAAGTCCCTGAAAGACTATCCTGGAAGAAATGGATCCATAAATTCTTGTCAGCTGTATAAGGTTGGATCTTCCTTACATACGACCGGAGGTGCAGCTTAGGACAGGAAGCTCCGTCGTATTTGGCAAAAGAAGGCGCCTTGAACTTATGGGGAATCACCACCCCAGAGGATAAGCCTAGGTCTCCAAAGTCCAACCCGGGCACATTCTGAATCTCCATAGCACTTAAACGGTCCTCCAATTGTTTGTACCTATCCTCAGCAGGAGGATACTGTTCATCATTATAATCCGTCTCGTTATCGGAGACCACGGGACTAGGAACCCTTCTCTCTTGGGGACTGTCTTTCCCTACAGAGGAAGTAGTCAGATCCACCTCATTTTGTAGTCCATTCCCAAATCTGCGTCCAGTGTTGAACAAGACGGTCCTCTTCTTCTTCTTCTTCAGAATCAGAGTCTTCAACTCCTGTTGACCCTGGGCTAGGCTCATAACCAACTCCTGGAACTGGGCATTCTGGGCCTGGAGGGCCTTGATAGCTTGTTCAGTAGTAGGTTCAGAAGACATGATGATTGCTGAAATAAACAGCGAAGAAGATAAGTGACCTGTAAAAAGGGGTACCTGTTATGCATTTGATGGAATGAAATGCGTATGATTTATGTTTTCAAAGACAATCGGGATTCAACTTTGTAGACAAAAAGGAAACACACTTTATTAGATTTAACTTTGGAATTTAAATTGTTCAACAAATTGCCCTTAGGCGTTACAAGAATGAAAAGTGAAAAGTAAATAAAAGCTGTAAAAGAACATCCAAGGTCCATCAATGCTCCCATGGCCTCTTCTTCTCAGTACGGATATAGTCATTCAGGATCCGCTCGTTCTCCAATTGCTTCGTCAGCTTCTGGATCTTCTGTTCTTGTTCATTGAACCTTTCCCAATAAGAATCCCGTTCTTCCAGTAGTTGCGCCCAAGATCTCTTTAGTGTATCAATATCAGTGGGTACCTGAGGATGGAGGACAGTTGGAGGAACCCCGTCTTTATCAGGAACTTCAAGAGTAATAGGCCGGACAACTTCGTATGGCATACCTAACTTTTGAGCACGGATGCGGACCCATCTGAAGTAGGATTCCAATGGTAGAGAACTCTTCGGTCCCAACTCATGTGGGTCAGCCTTGTGAATTATGTTCCAAGCCCGGATGAATCTACGACGCAGCTCGTCACTATCTACCTGAAACTCAAAACTGATGTGAGGTATCAACATCTCATGAGGCCCTGCTCTTCTGGCTCTTCCAAACTGACGGAGAGCTAAACATGGGTTATAAGAGATTCCTCCCTGGGTACCGATCAATGGAACATTAGGGTACTCTCCGCAACGATCAATAACGGCCACCTCATCTAAACCTCTGAGAGTCCAAATGATGTCATTATCAGTGAGAGACATTATCCTATGAGCCCAGCTCCTTCCTTCTTTGTTCTTTAGTACGAACTTAGGGAGGTGCGAAATAAACCACCTCACTAATAAAGGAGCACAACACCACAAAGTTCCCCGTCTTCGGGCCGTACGAGCATAGAGCTGTTGCAGGATATCACCCAAGAGAGTGGGTACAGGGTTCCGAGAGATGAAGATCCTTATGGCGTTGACATTAACAAAGGTGTCAGGATTTGGAAACAATATTAGACCATAGATTAAGAGAGCCAGAATGTCTTCGTATGCTCTGAAGTCTAAGTCAGTCCAGAAACCATTAGCTTTGTCAATCAGAAACTTAGCCAAAAAGCCCTTAACTCCGTTTCTAGTCTCCCAGTTAGCCATTACCTCTTCTTTGGTCAAGGGAAGGGTTGCAGCAATCTCTTCAGGCCTAAGAATCTTTTCCCAACCAGCGAATGGAGTCTGTTCCAAAACAGGGATACCAAGCAAATCAGAGAATTCTTCCAGGGTAGGGACCAGCTAGAAGTCTTGAAAGGTGAAGCAATGGTATAACAGATCATAAAACTGGGCCAGGACACTCATCAATTGTTGGTCCCACTTTGAAGTGACTAAACCGAGAAGAGAACCATGCCTCTTGATGAAGGAAGTAGTGTTTGGAATCCTATCAACCAATTCTTTAAGCAAATCAGGTGGTTGAACAAAGTTGAGCCGGATAGTATTCCTTCGCATAGGCATCATGATGTCCTACAAAACAGAGCAAAGATGAAACCCTCTTGTCTTTGAAATGGGTTAGTCCTTATGCAGGATGCATGCAATGTTATGATGGTATGATGTCATGATAAAGGCACACCACAAGTATTCACAAAAGGCAAACATGGTAAGGCACACAAGACAACCCTTAGAGTTTAGGCCAGCATGAAGTTTAGGTACTACCCTCTTTCAGTTTCAGTTGGTTTAAACTTGTCCAAAAAATGGTAACCGGGTTCTAGAGGATCTCAATATCACTGACTACCCTCAATCGGTCATAACTCCAGCTTATCAATATTTTCTTGCAGCAGGAACCATCGCGAGAGTGTAGCATACTGCTACTGTTCTATGGCCAAGTTGGTCAATTTAAGGTGCTAAGGTCAGTTGGTGCTTAACGACTCCTCAGAAGACACATATTCTCCTCGTTCCAACACAAGGGATATCGGTACAGACCAAGGTGTCACACCAACGTAGCTACTGCTTCACCCGTGTCGGTCTACGCCGGACAGGTCCCTCATAGTTTATTGCTACTTACCTAAAGGGTATTCCCCAGATCCGGGTTAGGATCTATAAAACTCCGATGCGAACCCACAAAATTAAAGCAAACAAGGCATACAATTGAAAACATAAGTTTTCTTATCCTAAGGTACACCTCACTTAATATCCCCAGCAGAGTCGCCAGTTCTGTGATCGGTGGAAATAGAACTGACTGTTTTGGAATGCTGGCTCGCGAAATGTCGTGGTAAGCAAGAGTCGCCACCGTCTTTTATTTTATCCAACAAGGAAAGGACAAAAGGACAGAAAAATTCCTTTTCGAGATATTTCTCGGGTTCGGGAGGTAGATTATAGAAAGGGAAGGTGTTAGCACCCTTTCTTGTTAGAACAAAGTTTGAATCTACTACCCTAAGTTTAAGTTTTGATGATAACAAAATGAAAGGATATATTAATTATGTGATTCATATAAGAACTATTTGCTACCTAAAATATTACCTTCTGTTTTACAGAAACTCTGTTAGGTATCAGCAAGAGCACACCTAATCAGCATCAGAATATTGGTTATAAACATCAGCATCAGAAGTTGCTATATCAGAATACCAGAATTAGAAGAACAATTCACGCGTATGCTGAAGCTTGATGAACAGAACTGCGCTCAACACTCTGATAAAGACAACAACAGTTCATCAACACTTAAGCAGAGTCAGAATGAGCCCAAGCCAGAACACGCTTTAAGTAGCAATGGTATTGTGCATTCAAAGCGAATTATTACCAACGACATCATTCCAGACAAGATCTGCTTAATAAGGAAAGTTTGTTATTGGCATTGAATCAAGATTATTGCTCCAACATTCAACAAATTCAGTGCTATATAAACAAGATAATGAAGATTGAATTGGCTAATGCTCTACATCATATTACACGCCTAAAAGATAATCATCATCTTCCTTCTCTCAGTTTGCTAAACGCTTCATATCTCCTTACTCAGTATTTTAGCAATCTAGTTTCAATAAGCTTAAATTGTGTAATATCACAGTTGTGATAAACAGTTTTGTAGAAAACATTCACACACCTAGATTTCTCTTCTTTGTAAGAAAGTGTTTCCTTGACAAACCGGTTTGTGGTTTGCATCAAGAAGGATTTAGCAGTTGTTAAAGAAGATTGTAATATTCAGTTGAATATAGTGGATTAAGACCTCGTTGGAGAGAGACGAAATCACCTTGACGGGTGGACTGGAGTAGTTTGAGATCAAACGAACCAGGATAAAAATATCTTGTTCATTGCATTGATTTTCAGTTTTACAATTCAACCCCCCCTTCTTGTGTTTTTCACTTCTTCAATTGGCATCAGAGCGCCTGGTTCTGAGCTAAAATACTTAACCGTGTCAGTACAAGATCCAGCGTCATAAAAACACAATGGCAGGAAATTATTCTCACACCAGCAATGACAACCATGAGGTCAGAGACAGATTCAGCGGGAAACCTCAAGTCTTTGATGGAGAAAACTTTAATTACTGGAAAGACAGAATTGAAAGCTTCTTTCTGGCACATGATGTTGATCTGTAGGATATGGTGACAGATGGATACACGCACCCTGTGAATGCAAGCAGTCAGAAGATTGATAGGAAAACAATGTCTGACCAACATAAGCGTGACTTCAAGA
Source organism: Vicia faba (assembly GCA_948472305.1). Taxonomy (NCBI): domain Eukaryota; kingdom Viridiplantae; phylum Streptophyta; class Magnoliopsida; order Fabales; family Fabaceae; genus Vicia; species Vicia faba. The sequence goes on along the minus strand of OX451738.1, from coordinate 1,395,957,775 downwards.
ATCACCACAAGGCCATAACCATCCTACTCAGCGCCATCTCGTATGCTGAATATGAAAAGATCTCCAACAGAGACACAGCAAAGAACATATGTTGTACCCCAAAATTTGCCCTCCCATATTCTTCAAAATTTGCCAAGTCAAAGCTTCAAACATCTCCTCAAGGGTTGCACAGTTCAAGGGCCTCCTAAACAGTCAAAGATTAGGGTTTTGGTGCTGACAAAGTAAATGAAGTTTCCAAGGGTCAAATCAAGTCCCATATGCTTATAAACATGGTCAAACATCCTCATACCAAGTTTCAAGACTTACAACACAAAATTGCACAGTCAAAAACCCTAATTGCACTACAGTCAACTGTAGGGGCAAAATGGTCATTTGACAGTCAAAAGTTCAAATTTTTGGTCAAAATCTCATTTTGAAGCCACAAACATCATTTGATCAATGCTTGATCATGATTCTCAAAGCTTGGCTCAAAAATCATCAAGATGCAAAAGTTTCTATATTTGGACAGCTGAAAAAGTCAACTGTAAATTGACCAGGGCATAACTTTCACATGGATTATCAGAAAAATTCCATCCAAAGCTCATTTTGAAGAGAAAGACATTTTCTACAACTCCTCTTCATACTTCAAGTCCAAGAAATGCTCTCACAAAAAGTTATCAATTTCAACATTATAGGTCATTTTCAAAAGTCAACAAAAAAGGACTTTAAGTCAAAGGCCATAACTTTAGATTGGTAAGTCCAAATGACATGGGACCAAAGACATTGGTTAGAGGACTCAAAGACCTTTCCATAATGTCCAAGAACATGAGGCAAAGCTTAAAAATTGAGCAAGTTATGTCTTGTGGAAGTTGGGAAATTTTTGGATATTTTGAAAAGTCAACATTGCTTCAAATGACCTAAAATTGCTAATGGGCCTCTTTTTCTTCCACAATTCATCATCCAAGGCATGCGCACGACCATTTGGCCCAAAGGGAAGTTTTTTATCATTTTTATTTATTTATTTGGATTTTTAATCATTAATAATTCATTTAATTAAAATAAATAGGTGAAAAATGCTAAACCTAATCTTTTGAATCTTTTTGTGCATAAAATAATCTCAATATTTCGTGCAAATCAGGTTAGGAAAGAATCAAAGGTGATTGGATATGATTGAGGCCAAAATAGCATGAAAAAGATTTGAAAATTATGGCATGAAAAATCAAATATTGTTTCATCAATTCCTTGATTCTTTGGCTCAAATTCTTTGACCTAATCACTCACATACATATACACATGCTAACCCTCGTGCCCATAACCTGAAAGCTGCGCCATACATAGAAAACCACACTTGAGTTTTTTTTGCTTAAAAATTGAAAACTGAAAACAGGGATACAAGGCGATTCAAGGCAAAATATCCATTCCATTGGCTTGCTGAGGCTTCAAGGAAGGAGATTGAATCAATAGCATAGCCTGAAACCTTGAGAATTGGTAGATACAAGTCAAACTGTATCATTCTTTTGGCATAATCGTGTTTTAAAATTCAAGCACATTCATTGCATTTTTTTCATGGATTCTTGTTAATTAGATGATTCTGGAACTAACCACATAATTTAATTGTGTTTTTGTGCACTATACGCGATTCCACCATTGTTATCTTTTAGGTTTTTTCAAGCTTTGAATTGGGTACTTTTACATGCTGTAAAATTGGAAGTTCTCAGTACCATGACCAAACTCAGCATGATTGGACGAAGACAAATCAATCCTCGCGCCTAATTTATGTGTTACCATGGCTTAATCGTTATTATTGGATATGGCGTATTTTGAGGGGGTTCAAAACCCCCGTTAACTATCTTTGATTTTCAGGAAATAAACAAGCGAGGAAGAAGACGCTTAGGTGGCCATCACTGATTGGTTCGTTTAAAAGTTCGCGCGAAAAGGAGCATTAACATTGGTTTTATTTTATATTGTTTGTTGTGTATATAATATACAAATAGACAAAGCAGCATGGTTGGCAAGCGTGTACGCTGGTAATCTCCAGGACCTGGGTTCGAGCCCCAGGTCCCCACCCCCTTTCATATTATTTTTCACTTAATGTTTGTGTACAATTTCAATGCTAGGGCGCATCATACAACTCACCATCCAGTCTGCCACGCATATGCCAAGATCAATCAGAGGGCCACAGTTTGAGGAGCATGGTAAACTGCAGTCAACACCTCCACACGCTGGCACAAAAGTCAACTGGGCCATGAGTTTGATGGGCCTCAAATACTAACAAGCCCTCCACTTGGGGACAACACCCCCTAGAGTTTGTTTCCTTTACTCTTTTTATATTTTTTCTTTTCTTTATTCTAATTAATTTCTTTTAATTCTTTATAATTATTATTTTCATAATATATAAAAAAACACAAAAAAATCAGAAATGCCATAAAAACAAAAAATATATTTTATTTTAATATTTTGTAAATAAAACCTTTATTAATTAATTAGTTCTAATCTAGGGTTAACTTTAATATTTTTTTTCTCAATAAAACCTAAAATTGGTAGAATTAGGGTTTGTAATAATTTTTACCCCTTTTTTCTTTTTCTTCACCAATAATTAATTATTAAATATTATTTTTGTAATTAAATTGCATATAAATAATTAGATTAAGTTTAGATTAAAATTTAATACTTTCTTAATAAATAAAAAATTAGAATTAGGGTTAGCATTTTAATTTCAATTAATCTTCCTCATTAAAACCATAAATACAAAAATACCAAAAAATAATTTCTTTTTTCTTTAATTTAATTAATTTGCTAATAATTTAATTTCATTAAAAAGGGTCCAACGCCCTCGTTTCTAATTTTAATTTAATTCGCGTATTTATTTCTTTTTCTTTTAATTATTTATGTACCTCTCCCAAAGCCATGTAAATATTTATCTTTCGCACTTTTACTTTAATTCTTTATTTTTCTGTCAAATCGGGTCCTGGAAATTTTGGCGATGTGGACCCGCGCCTTTTGTAATAGTTTAGAACTTTACCTTTCCGCAACTTTTTTAAACTGTTAAATAAATGCATGCAAGAATGGATGACAAAAATAAAAACAAACGCGTAGCTCACTCATAACATGACAAGATAAAATATCTGAAAACGACACACAAATCACACACCACCCCTAGGGTACGCCTCACGGTTGCCTTGCCTCGAAAGGTGATCGTCGAGTAGAGGATGTCTTAGTAAGTCCTCATGATCCGGGAACCTGGCATGAGGGTAGCTTCTAAGGTATCTTCCCATTGCTCTGGTGATCACCATGTCCCAAACCTCGAATTGACCCGAACACCTCCAACGGTGGTGCTACCTACCTCTCAATGGTGGGATGACACTACTTTAAAGGACATTTACACAGACGAATTCCTTAGGGTAGGTAGACGACTCGTGGATACTTGCTCTAATTCAAAACAAAACAAATCAAAAATACATTTCACACCAACACATTTTCAAAAAGCTTTCGAAAGCATTTTTCAAACACTCTTGAGGACTGATACAAGAGTCGAACTGAAATTTTCAAAGAAACTTTTTTAAAACCCACAGTTGAAAAGCAAACAAACCATTTTGATAACACAAGTGAGTAAGTATCTAAGAGCCCATGGATAACCATGGATAGAAAGGGTGCTAACACCTTCCCTTTCTATAACCTACCTCCCGAACCGAGAGCAATCTCTTTAAGGAATTTTTCTGTGCTTTTGTCCTTTCCATTTGGAGAAAATAAAAGACGGTGGCGACTCTTGCTTCCACGACATTTCGCGAACCAGCGTTAAACGGTCAGTTCCAGATCCACCGATCACAGAACTGGCGACTCTGCTGGGGACCTAAACTTAAAGTGAGGTGTACCTTAGGGTTAGTTCATAATTGTGTTTTCAATTGCTTTCTTTGCTTGCTTTAAATTGTGGGACTGTCTTGGGAGTTCTATAGATCCTAACCCGGATCTGGGGGATACCTTCTTAGAAAGTAGCAACAAGGCTGTGAGGGAACTGTGCGGGGTATACCGACATGGTTGAAACAGTCTGCTACGTTGATGTGGCACTTTGGTGTGTACCGGTAACCCTTGATTTCAGTCAAGGAGAGTACAGGGCCTCCGCGTGGTGTCATGAAGCATCAACAAACCTTAGGAACCTTAATTGAACTATCTTGGCCTCTTTAGGGTAGTGAGATAACTGACTTTGGTGCAGTCCGAGGTTGGTTGATACTCGATACTACACTCGATTGAGGGTTGCTTTCCTGGAATATTTCGGTCGCCAGTTCAGTGGCTAAATCGAAACGATGAACAATGAAAGCAATCCCGTGATATTGGGACCCTTAGAACCTAGTTACTTCTAATAGCACAGGTTGAGCCCACCAACTTCAAGAGGGTACTACCCAGACCCCATGCTGGCCTTAAACCCTAAGGGCTTGTCTTGTGTGCCTTGTGTGCCTTACATGTTTGTCTTTGTAAATATCTGTGGTGTGTTTATTCATAGCATCATGACATCATCCAGCATCATATGCATTGACTAACCGTTTCAGGGGTTCGAATCTTCATCTTTGTTCTTGTTTTGTAGGACATGGAAACTGTTCGTAGAAAGACAATTCAAATCAGTCTTGTAAGGATCCCTCCTCAGCTTAAGGAGCTTATATCCAGGATTCCCGAGAGCTCTTCATTCAGTGAAAGACATGGAAGTCTCATCAGCTTGGTCAATACCAACATTGAGGAAGATATGATCAAGGTCCTGTTCCAATTCTTTGACCCTCTGCATCACTGTTTCACCTTCTTGGATTATCAGCTGGTACCTACATTGGAGGAGTTCTCCCGGCTCCTGAAGATCCCTATCCTTGATCAACTACCCTACAACGGTACAGAAAAGGAACCCAAGCTTGAAGAGATTGCTAAAGCCTTGCACCTACAGTCATCTGACCTCAAGGGACATTGGGAAGTTAGAAGTGGTATCAAAGGGTTCTTAGCCAGGTTTCTGTTTGAAAAGGCCCATGAATGTTGGAACTCCCTTAATTTGCAAGCTTTTGAAGAAGTGGTGGCCCTCCTTGTCTATGGTTTGGTGTTGTTCCCTAACCCAGATCAGCTTATTGATATCAGTGCTGTCCAGATCTTCATGTCCAGGAATCCTATACCTACGTTGTTAGGGGACATCCTCCACTCATGTTACACTCGAACCATGAGAAAAAGAGGTGTCCTTATGTGTTGCACTCCTCTCCTGGGAAGGTGGTTTATTTCGCACCTTCCACAATCAGTTTTGAAGAATGAGCGGGGTCTGAGATGGTCACAACGGTTGATGACTCTTACACATGCAGATATACATTGGTGCCCTCGGTCCGGAGAGGATGTCACTATCATTGATCGTTGCGGGGAGTACCCTAATGTTCCTTTACTGGGAATCAGAGGAGGTATTACTTACAACCCATGCCTGGCTTGGAGACAGTTTGGTTATGCTCGGAGGGATGGTCCTCATGACATGTTAATTCCTGACATAGTTTTTGACTTCGACAATGATACTCAAGGACTGCGCCAGAGATTTATCAGAGCCTGGAGGAGGCCAAGTAGGATAGACAGTAAGACACTGGGGCACAGGAACTCCATCCCGTTGGAACCTTATCTCAAGTGGGTACGAGCCCGCTCCCAGAAGTTAGTAATGCCTTATCCCCATGTGCTCCCTGTGATCAAAGAGCCAGTCTTGGAAGGAGAAGTGTCCTACACTATTCAGCACCCTGATATGCCTACATCCTGGGAAGAGATGCAGAAGAGCTGGATCCAGCTTAAGGAAGAACGGAATTCCCTTGAGACCAGTCTACATGCTAGTGAAAAGAAGGTCTTGGAGCTCACCCGCCTGTTGCATGAGGAGAGGAATCTCAACACTTACATAGCTCCAAAGAGGATGCGCAGTGTATTTTGGGATTGATTTGCTTTTGTATTATTTTGCCCATGAGGCTTTGATGTACTGAACAATTATTTCCTTAATGATAATGTGTGTTCCTTTTTGTCTACAACAAATTTGAACTTTCGAACCCTTGAATGCATTGCATAAACACATATCATTCATCATGTGCATAGCAGGTTTTTCCTCTTTTCAGGTTGCTTACCGTTCTTCGCTGTTTATTTCAGCATCATGAACCCCGACTCGTCATCAACTGAGATGTCCATCAAAGCTCTTCAGGCACAGAATGCGCAATTTCAGGAACTAATCATGGGTTTGGCTCAGGGCCAAGAAGAGCTGGAGGCTCTGCTCCTGAAGAAGGAAAAGAAGAAGAAGAGAAGGACTGTTCTTTTCAACTCGGGCCGAAGGTTTGGTAACACTCTGCAAAATGAAGAGGCTGGTTCTTCCATTGGCAAGGGTACTCCTCAAGCGGAAAAAGGTCCTAGTCCGGTAGTCTCTGACAACGAGACTGATTTTGATGAAGAGCAGTATCCTTCTGCAGAAGACAGATACAAGCAGTTGGAGGACAGGCTGAATGCTATGGAAATCCAACAAGTGCCTGGGCTGGATTTTGGAGATTTGGGTTTGTCTACTGGTGTGATCATTCCTCGTAAATTCAAAGCACCATCTTTCACTAAATATGACGGGGCGTCTTGTCCCAAGCTACATCTCAGGTCCTATGTTCGGAAGATTCAACCGTACTCAGTGGATAAGAATTTGTGGATCCACTTCTTCCAGGAGAGTCTTTCAGGGACTCATCTCGAATGGTTCTATCAGCTGGATGGGACCAAGGTTCGTAACTGGGAGGAGTTGGCTACTGCTTTCTATAAGCAGTATCAGTATAATGCCGACCTTGCCCCTACACGTACCCAACTCCAGGGTATGTCGTTAGGTTCAAGTGAAGGTTTTAAAGAGTACGCTCAGAAGTGGAGGGATCTGGCTGGCAGAGTGCAGCCTCCGTTGACTGATCGGGAGTTGGTAGACATGTTCTTGGGGACCCTATCTGGGCCATTTTTCAACCATCTTATCGGTAATTCTTCTGCTGGATTCACTGATCTTATTCTGACTGGAGAGAGAATTGAGGCTGGGTTGAAGTCTGGTAAGATTCTGAAGGGTGCATCGTCTAGTTCTGAGAAGAAACCCTTCAATAAGGAGGCTAGTGTTGTATATGGCTCTAGAAGACAAGAGAAATCCGAGCGCCGCCAATCTGTCAGTGCGGTGATGATTGCTAAGCCTGCTACCGCTCCTCGGCCAACCAATCCTCAAAGGGCTGAAAGACCCCAGAGAGAGTTTACCCGTTTGAGCATGACCTTATCGCAGATCTTGCCACAGTTGCTGTCCACCAATCTAGTGACTGTCAGAGAGGCCCCAAAAGGTGTAAACACTGCCTCCCCCAAATACAACCCAAATGCTCGTTGTGCTTATCATTCTGATAGCCCGGGGCATTCCACTGATGACTGTTGGGCATTAAGGAATAAGCTGCAGGACCTTATTGACGCCAAGGAGGTACAATTTGAGGCATCTGAGAAGCCTAATGTAGTGACAGCTCCCCTTCCTGCTCATGGAGTGAATGCTATTAGGGACGAGGATGAAGTGGATGAAGCTGAGTTTGATAGCTGGATCTACCCGGCGACCGACAGTGGACTTAACAATTGGAGTGTAAAGGACAATCTACCTGTTTCTCTTGTTACTGAGTAATGAATTCCTATGTTTTGGTTATCTGTAATAAACAATAAATAAACTCTATGGCCCGGTGTCTTACCCGAGGCACCGCGGTTTCATTTGTGAGGGCATATAAATTGTCATTTCATATATCATAAATGAAAATCTTGGACGTTTTCTCGCATTTCAAATCTTATGCTCCCTTTTCTGTCTTTCCTTCCTTTACATATTTTTCAAAACAACTGTATTTACACACACTCACTCATACAGGTTTCAATCCACTCTGGATCTCACTGATAACGACCCTGCTACTGCCAATTATGACTTCGAAAATCCGATCAACTTAGCCGAAGACGAAGGTGAAGATGATTGCGAAGTGCCTGGCGAGCTTGCAAGACTGTTACTTCATGAAGAGAGGGCAATTCAACCACATGAAGAGCCAGTGGAAATAATAAACTTGGGTACTGAGGCAGACATGAAAGAGGTAAAGATTGGTGCCAACCTAGAGCTCAGTGTGAAGAAACGGTTGACTAAGATGCTACATGATTATATGGAGATCTTTGCCTGGTCCTACGAAGACATGCCCGGGTTGGATACCGATATTGTGGTCCATCATTTGCCTACTAAGGAAGACTGCCCTCCGGTTAAGCAAAAGGTCCGCCGTATGCGTCCAGAGATGTCTGAGAAGATTAAAGCCGAGGTTATGAAACAGTTTGATGTTGGGTTTCTCGCAGTGACTTCTTATCCTCAGTGGGTTGCTAATGTGGTGCCGGTACCAAAGAAGGATGGAAAGGTCAGAATGTGTGTCGACTACAGGGATCTGAACAGGGCCAACCCCAAAGATGACTTCCCTTTACCTCACATTGATGTCCTTGTTGACAATACAGCTCAGCATAAGGTGTTCTCTTTCATGGATGGCTTTTCAGGTTACAATCAGATCAAGATGGCACCTGAAGACATGGAGAAGACTACCTTTGTTACTCAGTGGGGCACCTTCTGCTACAAGGTCATGCCTTTTGGACTAAAGAACGCTGGGGCAACCTACCAACGTGCCATGGTTGCTTTATTTCATGATATGATCCATCATGAGATAGAAGTGTATGTTGACGACATGATCGCAAGGTCCCAGACTGAGGAAGAACACCTAGATCACCTGCAGAAATTGTTTGACCGGTTGAAATTATACAAGCTGAGATTGAACCCGAACAAGTGCACCTTCGGGGTAAGATCTGGAAGGTTGCTATGCTTCGTGGTAAGTGATAAGGGCATTCAAGTGGACCATGCCAAGGTCAAAGCTATTCAAGAGATGCCAGTTCCTAAGACAGAGAAAGAAGTCAGAGGCTTTTTAGGACGCCTGAATTACATTGCTCGGTTCATCTCACACCTAACTGCTACTTGTGAACCAATCTTCAAGCTGCTGAAGAAAGATCAGGTAGTACGTTGGAACGATGAATGTCAGGCTGCTTTTGACAGAATCAAGGAGTATCTCCAAGAACCACCCATCCTTATGCCACCGGTTGAAAGGAGACCTCTGATACTATACCTGACAGTGCTTGACAACTCAATGGGGTGTGTGCTGGGGCAGCATGACGAGTCTGGCCGAAAAGAGCATGCCATTTATTACCTTAGCAAAAAGTTTACCGACTGTGAGACCCCATACTCACTGCTTGAGAAAACTTGCTGCGCTTTGGTATGGGCTGCTCGCCGGCTGAGACAGTATATGCTGACTCATACCACCTTGTTGATCTCAAAGATGGATCCTATAAAGTACATATTCGAAAAGCCTGCTCTGTCTGGGAGAATTGAAAGATGGCAAATGATCTTGACGGAATACAACATTCAGTACACAACCCAGAAAGCCATCAAGGGAAGTGTATTGGCAGACCACTTGGCACATCAGGCCGTAGATGACTATCAGTCAATGAACTTCGAGTTTCCGGACGAGAGCATCATGATTGTGACTGATTGTGAAATACCTGGATCGGATGAAGGACCTGAGGAAGGATCCCGATGGTCTATGCACTTTGACGGAGCCTCCAATGCTTTGGGTAACGGCATCGGCGCTGTAATCATATCCCCTCAAGGCACTCATACTCCGCTCACCGCCCGGCTATGTTTCAACTGTACCAACAACATGGCGGAGTACGAGGCGTGCATCATGGGTCTTCAAGCTGCGATCGATCTAAGGATCAAGTTTCTGAGTGTCTTCGGAGATTCCGCTCTTGTGATCAATCAGATCAAAGGAGAGTGGGATACGAAACATCCGAATCTTATTCCTTACAGAGAATGTGTGTTGACCTTGATCCCCCACTTCACGAAGATAACCTTTGAACACTTTCCGAGAGAAGAGAATCAGCTGGCTGACGCGTTAGCTACAATGTCTTCTATGTTCAAGGTCAAATGGGACGATGAGGCTCCCCGGATCATCATCTGGAAACTGGACGAACCGGCATACTGTTGTGATCTCGAGACTGAGTTGGTGACTGAGAAGCCTTGGTACCATGAGGTGAAGAGATACTTGGAAGCTCAGGAATACCCTGAAGGTGCCTCAGTCAACGACAAGAAGTTTCTGAGAAGGTTCGCAGCAAAGTTCTTCCTTAGCAACGGCATCTTGTACAAGCGAAACCATGATTCAACCTTACTGCGTTGTGTGGATAAGACTGAAGCAGAAAGGATCATGGAAGAGCTACATGAAGGGACCTTTGGTACACATTCCAGTGGACATAATATGGCAAAGAAGATCCTTCGGGCAGGGTATTACTGGTCCACAATGGAAGCTGACTGCTACCAACATTCCAGGACATGCCATAAGTGCCAGATTTATGCAGACAAGGTGCATGTTCCTCCGGTTCCTCTGAATGTTCTGACTGCGCCTTGGCCGTTTGCAATGTGGGGCATAGACATGATCGGTGAGATTAAACCTACGGAATCTAATGGGCATCGCTTCATCCTAGTGGCGATTGATTATTTTACAAAGTGGGTTGAAGCAGCTTCCTACGCTACGGTAACCAAGACTGTTGTGGCACGGTTCATTCGGCACAACCTGATCTGTCGATACGGCGTCCCAGAAAGAATTATTACAGACAACGGTACCAATCTCAATAACAAGATGATCACTGAGCTCTGCGAGCAGTTCAAAATACAGCACCACAATTCTTCTCCTTACAGACCAAAGATAAATGGGGTTGTAGAAGCAGCAAATAAGAACATTAAGAAAATTGTGCAGAAGATGACAGTGACTTATAAAGATTGGCACGAGATGTTACCGTTCGCTCTACATGGGTACCGTACCTCAGCCAGGACGTCAACCGGGGCAACTCCTTTCTCCTTGGTTTATGGTATGGAGGCAGTCTTACCGATCGAAGTGCAAATACCCTCTCTCCGGATAATGAAGGATGCAAATCTGAGCGAAGATGATTGGATCCAGACACGACTTGATCAGCTAAACTTAATTGATGAAAAGAGACTTGCTGCTATCTATCATGGTCAGACGTATCAGAAACGGATGATCAGGGCATTTAACAAAAAGGTCAGACCACAAGAATATCAAGTTGGGGATCTGGTAATCAAGCGAATCATCCTTCCTCAGAGCGATCCAAGGGGCAAATGGACCCCTACGTACGAAGGGCCATTTGTGGTTAAACATGTGTTCTCAGGAGGAGCCATGATTCTAACTAACATGGATGGTGACGACCTTCCTCACCCCGCCAATGCAGACATAGTAAAAAGATACTACGCATGAAAAAAGACCCGCTAGGCTGACATGCCTAGGCAAAAATTAGGGCCTCCCGGCGAACCAAAAGGGTTCGGGCAAAATGAAGGGATGAAATGAAAAAAATCTGTACACCCGGCAAGTCGAAAACCTGAAAAGGCGGCTTGGGCAAAAATGGGTATCCCGGTGGACTGAAAACCCGAAAGGGCGGTCCAGGAAAAAATTAGGGATAAAGCGTAATACTATGTCTCATTGGATCACTTTGCATCCAGAATCCGGTATCTACATCAAGTTCAGACGGCACTGATCAGTCAGCTTCATCTTCGTTTAGGTCATCAAGTGATGAGACGCTCGGGGATATAAAGGCGATAACAGAGTTGAAACCCAGTGGGATCATTCATTTCACACAGCTGTTTTATCTTCTCTTGTACAAAATTTGTATAAACTCTTTTGCTCGGCGGCGTTCTCTTACTAGGACGTCAGCGTCTTGTACACAAAACGCCTATTTACAGGCCATTCAAAAATCAATACAAAAATATCTTTCAGTTAAAAGTGCCAATTGTTTTTCCTTTTTTGTTTTGTTTTGCGAAGAACGTCCAAGGTTCAATTTGTGATATATGCATTGACAATAAATTGCTAACTCATGAATATTTGCATACGAAACAAAGGATTAATTAACAAGTAACATTAGAAACAGGGGCAATAAAGAGTTGTCTAAGCAATCTAATAGTTCGGTCCTCCAAGGTACCAAGGTAGGTTCAGCTAAAGAACATAACCAGGCATCTTAATTCCCCAGAGAGTGAGCCAGCAAGCAATACACTCTCTCCAAGCAAAGTTATCAACCTTAAGGAAGTTGGGTATCCTCCAGCAGATCTCAACATTCCCCGGCAGCACATATATTCTTAACAAGCATCCCCGGCGGTACACCAACATTCAGGGGAGTCATCTTCCCGACACAGTTCAAAACTTCCCCAGGAGAGTCCAATCCAGCTTCCCCAGGAAAGTTGGAATCCATCTCCCCAAGCAGTAAGCTTATCCCCAGTAGATTCTGGAAGCTTATCCGCGCAGAGCACGAACGTGTCGCCCGGCTTTATTCTAAGAGTTATTTCCTTACCAGGATATAACTGGGTTATCCTCAGCCAAAAGCCACGGAAAGGTCGTCGTCAACACAGTTCTTTCTTATCCCCAGCGAAGTCTATTAGCACTTCCAACACAACAAGGGTATCCCCAGCAAATTATTATCAACAACTCAGCAAAGTATCTCTCTCCCCACAGAGCATTGCTTCCCAGCAAGATCGCTAGAGTATTTTTCTCCCCGCTGAGTAATCCATTTGCCAAGCTTATTCCCCAACGGAGTTATCTTCTCCTACTGGTATTCTTGCAACTATCATCCCCAGCGGAAGCAAAGATCTACTTGCCAACATCAGCCCAGGAGTGACTTCCCGGCACCCGTCAAGGATTTACTTTCCTAGACGAAAACATACATTCCTAAACATCACATACATCATTATAGCATGCATATACGCATCATATCTTACAAATCTCATTTATGTTGAGAACATCATTGCTTGATCCATATCATGCATTGCATATGACTGACCTTTACCTTTCAGGAAAGATCCAGTTAAGCTCTCAGCTATATCCAAGACCTAGACCGGTTCAGTTAAATCGACTCCAAAGATTTCTTATCCAGTCAAAGGCCTTCTCTGGTTCAGTCAGATCGATCCCAAGATCTCCCTGTTTCTTATCCAGTTAAAGACATTTCAAGACCTAGATCGGTTCAGTTAAATCGACTCCAAAGATTTCTTATCCAGTCCAAGGCCTTCTCTAGTGCAGTTAAATCGACCCCAAACAGATTTTCCTGATAAATCCTCAGTAGAAGTTATCCAAGATTCTCTCAATGTTTGCTGTTGAGGTTGTAGTCGCCTATGGTTCTCTCCCCGATACTACGGAGGTGGTAATCCCAGATTTCGCTCTACGATTGCTGTTGAAGTGAAGTTATCCAAGATTCTCTCAATGATTTCTATTGAGGTTGTAGTCGCCTATGGTTCTCTCCCCGATACTGCGGAGGTGGTAATCCCAGATTTCGCTCAATGATTGCTGTTGAAGTGAAGTTATCCAAGATTCTCTCAATGTTTGCTGTTGAGGTTGTAGTCGCCTATGGTTCTCTCCCCGATACTGCGGAGGTGGTAATCCCAGATTTCGCTCAATGATTGCTGTTGAAGTGAAGTTATCCAAGATTCTCTCAATGATTGCTATTGAGGTTGTAGTCGCCTATGGTTCTCTCCCCGATACTGCGGAGGTGGTAATCCCAGATTTCGCTCAATGATTGCTGTTGAAGTGAAGTTATCCAAGATTCTCTCAATGATTGCTGTTGAGGTTGTAGTCGCCTATGGTTCTCTCCCCGATCCTGCGGAGGTAGTAATCATCCCAAGATTTTCTCAACGATTGCTGTTGAGGTTAAAGTCACCCAAGGTTCTCTCACCGTTCCTGTTGAGGTAGTAACCATCCTTGGTTCATTCATCATCGTTTGAAGCTCCAGATTCAGCTCCTGTAACCAGTCAGGACACATCTATACAAAGAATTTGAAGACCAGCTCCCGTAACAGGTCAGATAATCATTTTTATTTTTTGCAGGTATGCAGGTTCTCGCTAAGAAATCTCTTACGCGATCAACATCTAGATGGCATCTATAAGCCCATCCACCTTCCATCATCTCTTAGCATGGCATCTATAAGCCCATCATCCTATTTCATCAATCTCCAAATGGCATCTATAAGCCCATTCCACCATCACACTGCTACTATGTGAGCACAAATTTCTGGGCACTCTAGTGTTCAATCATCTTCCACCTTCGGATTACGAAAGGCACGTCAGCCAATCTGCATCCTCAGGTCTAAGAAGATTGAACAGGGGCAACTGTTGTACCCCAAAATTTTTCCTCCCATATTCTTCAAAATTTGCCAAGTCAAAGCTTCAAACATCTCCTCAAGGGTTGCACAGTTCAAGGGCCTCCTAAACAGTCAAAGATTAGGGTTTTGGTGCTGACAATGTAAATGAAGTTTCCAGGGGTCCAATCAAGTCCCATATGCTTATAAACATGGTCAAACATCCTCATACCAAGTTTCAAGACTTACAGCACAAAATTGCACAATCAAAAACCCTAATTATACTACAGTCAACTGTAGGGGCAAAATGGTCATTTGACAGTCAAAAGTTCAAATTTTTGGTCAACATCTAATTTTGAAGCCACAAACATCATTTGATCAATGCTTGATCATGATTCTCAAAGCTTGGCTCAAAAATCATCAAGATGCAAAAGTTTCCATATTTGGACAGTTGAAAAAGTCAACTGTAAATTGACCAGGGCATAACTTTCACATGGATTATCAGAAAAATTCCATCCAAAGCTCATTTTGAAGAGAAAGACATTTACTACAACTCCTCTTCATACTTCAAGTCCAAGAAATGCTCTCACAAAAAGTTATCAATTTCAACATTATAGGTCATTTTCAAAAGTCAACAAAAAAGGACTTTAAGTCAAAGGCCATAACTTGAGATTGGTAAATCAAAATGACATGGGACCAAATACATTGGTTAGAGGACTCAAAGACCTTTCCAAAATGTCCAAGAACATGAGCAAAGCTTAAAAATTGAGAAAGTTATGTCTTGTGGAAGTTGGGAAATTTTTGGATATTTTGAAAAGTCAACATTGCTTCAAATGACCTAAAATTGCTAATGGGCCTCTTTTTCTTCCACAATTCATCATCCAAGGCATGCGCACGACCATTTTGCCCAAAGGGAAGTTTTTTATCATTTTTATTTATTTATTTGGATTTTTAATCATTAATAATTCATTTAATTAAAATAAATAGGTGAAAAATGCTAAACCTAATCTTTTGAATCTTTTTGTGCATAAAATAATCTCAATATTTCATGCAAATCAGGTTAGGAAAGAATCAAAGGTGATTGGATATGATTGAGGCCAAAATAGCATGAAAAAGATTTGAAAATTATGGCATGAAAAATCAAATATTGTTTCATCAATTCCTTGATTCTTTGGCTCAAATTCTTTGACCTAATCACTCACATACATATACACATGCTAACCCTCGTGCCCATAACCTGAAAGCTGCGCCATACATAGAAAACCACACTTGAGTTTTTTTGCTTAAAAATTGAAAACTGAAAACAGGGATACAAGGCGATTCAAGGCAAAATATCCATTCCATTGGCTTGCTGAGGCTTCAAGGAAGGAGATTGAATCAATAGCATAGCCTGAAACCTTGAGAATTGGTAGATACAAGTCAAACTGTATCATTCTTTTGGCATAATCGTGTTTTAAAATTCAAGCACATTCATTGCATTTTTTTCATGGATTCTTGTTAATTAGATGATTCTGGAACTAACCACATAATTTAATTGTGTTTTTGTGCACTATACGCAATTCCACCATTGTTATCTTTTAGGTTTTTTCAAGCTTTGAATTGGGTACTTTTACATGCTGTAAAATTGGAAGTTCTCAGTACCATGACCAAACTCAGCATGATTGGACGAAGACAAATCAATCCTCGCGCCTAATTTATGTGTTACCATGGCTTAATCGTTATTATTGGATATGGCGTATTTTGAGGGGGTTCAAAACCCCCGTTAACTATCTTTGATTTTCAGGAAATAAACAAGCGAGGAAGAAGACGCTTAGGTGGCCATCACTGATTGGTTCGTTTAAAAGTTCGCGCGAAAAGGAGCATTAACATTGGTTTTATTTTATATTGTTTGTTGTGTATATAATATACAAATAGACAAAGCAGCATGGTTGGCAAGCGTGTACGCTGGTAATCTCCAGGACCTGGGTTCGAGCCCCAGGTCCCCACCCCCTTTCATATTATTTTTCACTTAATGTTTGTGTACAATTTCAATGCTAGGGCGCATCATACAACTCACCATCCAGTCTGCCACGCATATGCCAAGATCAATCAGAGGGCCACAGTTTGAGGAGCATGGTAAACTGCAGTCAACACCTCCACACGCTGGCACAAAAGTCAACTGGGCCATGAGTTTGATGGGCCTCAAATACTAACAAGCCCTCCACTTGGGGACAGCACCCCCTAGAGTTTGTTTCCTTTACTCTTTTTATATTTTTTCTTTTCTTTATTCTAATTAATTTCTTTTAATTCTTTATAATTATTATTTTCATAATATATAAAAAAACACAAAAAAATCAGAAATGCCATAAAAACAAAAAATATATTTTATTTTAATATTTTGTAAATAAAACCTTTATTAATTAATTAGTTCTAATCTAGGGTTAACTTTAATATTTTTTTCTCAATAAAACCTAAAATTGGTAGAATTAGGGTTTGTAATAATTTTTACCCCTTTTTTCTTTTTCTTCACCAATAATTAATTATTAAATATTATTTTTGTAATTAAATTGCATATAAATAATTAGATTAAGTTTAGATTAAAATTTAATACTTTCTTAATAAATAAAAAATTAGAATTAGGGTTAGCATTTTAATTTCAATTAATCTTCCTCATTAAAACCATAAATACAAAAATACCAAAAAATAATTTCTTTTTTCTTTAATTTAATTAATTTGCTAATAATTTAATTTCATTAAAAAGGGTCCAACGCCCTCGTTTCTAATTTTAATTTAATTCGCGTATTTATTTCTTTTTCTTTTAATTATTTATGTACCTCTCCCAAAGCCATGTAAATATTTATCTTTCGCACTTTTACTTTAATTCTTTATTTTTCTGTCAAATCGGGTCCTGGAAATTTTGGCGATGTGGACCCGCGCCTTTTGTAATAGTTTAGAACTTTACCTTTCCGCAACTTTTTTAAACTGTTAAATAAATGCATGCAAGAATGGATGACAAAAATAAAAACAAACGCGTAGCTCACTCATAACATGACAAGATAAAATATCTGAAAACGACACACAAACCACACACCACCCCTAGGGTACGCCTCACTGTTGCCTTGCCTCGAAAGGTGATCGTCGAGTAGAGGATGTCTTAGTAAGTCCTCATGATCCGGGAACCTGGCATGAGGGTAGCTTCTAAGGTATCTTCCCATTGCTCTGGTGATCACCATGTCCCGAACCTCGAATTGACCCGAACACCTCCAACGGTGGTGCTACCTACCTCTCAATGGTGGGATGGCACTACTTTAAAGGACATTTACACAGACGAATTCCTTAGGGTAGGTAGACGACTCGTGGATACTTGCTCTAATTCAAAACAAAACAAATCAAAAATACTTTTCACACCAACACATTTTCAAAAAGCTTTCGAAAGCATTTTTCAAACACTCTTGAGGACTGATACAAGAGTCGAACTGAAATTTTCAAAGAAACTTTTTTAAAACCCACAGTTGAAAAGCAAACAAACCATTTTGAAAACACAAGTGAGCAAGTATCTAAGAGCCCATGGATAACCATGGATAGAAAGGGTGCTAACACCTTCCCTTTCTATAACCTACCTCCCGAACCGAGAGCAGTCTCTTTAAGGAATTTTTCAGTGCTTTTGTCCTTTCCATTTGGAGAAAATAAAAGACGGTGGCGACTCTTGCTTCCGCGACATTTCGCGAACCAGCGTTAAACAGTCAGTTCCAGATCCACCGATCACAACATGTTTGACTCACTCAGAATGACGCATGAGGGCAACGTTCAGGTCAAAGAAACTAAAGCTCTGGCGCTCATTCAGAAGTATGAGGCGTTCAAAATGGAAGAAAGTGAATCCATTGAAACAATGTTCTCAAGATTCCAGATTCTGGTAGCTGGTCTCAAGGTTCTGGACAAAGGTTACTCTATTGCTGATCACGTCAAGAAAATCATCAGAAGCTTACCCAAGCAGTGGAGGCCAATGGTTACAGCTCTGAAGCTAGCAAAAGATCTCAACAAAATTTTTCTGGAGGAACTTATTAGCTCCCTCAGAAGTCATGAGATAGAGCTAGAAGCTGATGAACCCCAGAAGCAAGGTAAGCCTTTAGCATTAAAATCTAACAAAAAATCTGAGTCTAAAGTTTTGCAGGTAGTTAAAGAAACATCTGATGGATCCTCATCAGAAGAAGACGAACTCTCCCTCCTCTCCAGAAGAGTGAATCAATTGTGGAAGCAGAGGCAAAGGAAGTTCAGGAATCCCAGAAGATCTGATCAGAACGAGTCTTCTTCCAGATACAGAAGGACAGATTCTTCCTCTGGATACAGAAGATCTGAAGGCTCCTCAGGAAGCAGAAAGCCAAACACCAAGGACATCATCTGCTATGAGTGCAATGAGCAAGGACACTACAAGAGTGACTTCCCAAAGCTTCAGAGGGAAAAGCCCAAAAAGAAGTTTGGAAGAGAAAAGAAGAAAAGTCTCATGGCTACATGGGATGACTCTGACTCGTCTGAAGCTGACTCAGAATCAGATGATGAGAGAGCAAACATAGCTCTCATGGCCAACATTTCAGAAGATAGTGAAGCTTCTGAATCAGACTCAGAATCAGATACTGAAGAGGTATTTCCTGACTTTTCTGTTAATTTTACCAAGGCTGAACTTGCTGAAAGCCTTAATGAAATTCTGGAAAGGTATCAGCAGATTAGAGTTAAATTCAGAGACCTGAAAAGGAATCTTGAATCTGACTCTAATAAGACTGAGAATCTCAAATTGGAGAATTCTGAGCTGAGAAATAAAATTTCAAAATTAGAAAATACTTTACAAAACTCTCAGAAGGAACCAATCTCTGAAACTCCCAGCAACGCTGATGAGATCATCAAGGGGTATGATCACAGTTTCCAGAAGTTCCTTGCTAAAAGCATAGATAGAAGCAAAATGGCTTCAATGATCTATGGAGTTAGCAGAAATGGCAGGAAGGGAATAGGATACCAAGGTAAGGTTCCTACACCAAATAATGTCATGGATTTAACCATTAAACACACTCCTCTGAATTCACATTTTGTGTATGGTCACACACATGATATTAAATACACTAGCAGTAAGTACTCTGTGAAACCAAAATTCAACCAGAGTTTTGGTAAATCTAACAAATCAGGACCCAAGAAAATCTGGGTACCTAAGGATAAAATAATACATGTTACAGATATCTTTAGCAGCAAATCAGAAACACCAGTCATGGTACCTGGACTCTGGCTGCTCGCGACACATGACGGGAAGAAGGCATATGTTCCAAAGCCTGGAACTTAAGCCTGGAGGCCACGTTGGCTTTGGAGGCAATCAGAGGGGAAAGATAATTGGCTCTGGAACTGTAGGTAATGGAAATCTTCCGTCTATTAATAATGTTCTGCTAGTAGATGGATTAATGCATAATCTGTTATCCATAAGTCAATTAAGTGATAACGATTATGATATAATCTTTAATCAAAAATCATGTAAAGCTGTTAGTCATAAAGATGGGACTATCCTGTTTAATGGAAAGAGGAAAAACAACATTTACAAAATCAAACTTTCTGAACTGAAAAGTCAGAATGTAAAGTGTCTTCTGTCTATTAACAACGAGCAGTGGATCTGGCACAGAAGGTTGGGGCATGTTAGTATGAGAAGAATATCTCAGATTAACAAACTCAATCTGGTCAGAGGACTTCCTAATTTGAAGTTCAATTCATATGCTCTGTGTGAAGCATGTCAGAAAGGCAAGTTTTCAAAACCTTCTTTTAAATCTAAAAATGTTGTTTCTACCTCTAAGCCATTAGAACTTCTGCACATTGACTTATTTGGACCAGTCAAAACTGCTTCAGTCAGTGGCAAGAAGTATGGGTTAGTAATCATAGATGACTATAGCAGATGGACATGGGTAAAGTTCTTAAGACACAAGGACGAGTCACACTCTGTGTTTGTTACCTTCTGTAACCAAGTTCAGAATGAAAAAGATCTTAGAATCGTTAAAGTCAGAAGTGATCATGGTGGAGAGTTTGAAAACAAAGATTTTGAGTCATTCTTTAATGACAGAGGCATTCTGCATGATTTCTCTTGTCCTAGAACTCCCCAACAAAATGGAGTTGTAGAACGAAAGAACAGAACATTGCAAGAAATGGCCAGAACCATGATCAATGAGACAAACGTTGCTAAGATCTTCTGGGCAGAGGCAATAAACACAGCGTGCTACATTCAGAATAGAATCTCAATAAGACCTATTCTGGAAAAGACTTCATATGAATTGTGGAAGAACAGAAAGCCCAACATTTCATATTTTCATCCATTTGGATGTACCTGTTTTATGTTAAATACAAAGAATTATTTGAACAAGTTTGACTCTAAAGCACAGAAGTGTATCATGTTAGGATACTCTGAACGCTCAAGAGGGTACAAAGTATGCAATACAGAAACACAGATTGTGGAAGAATCAATCAGTGTTCGTTTTGATGATAAGCTTGACTCTGAAAAGTCAAAGCAGAATGAAGTTTTTGCAGGTATGGAAATTGAATTTACAGGTTCTGAAGACAAGTCATCAGAAGCTCTCAACACAGACACTCCTTCAACGTCTGAAAGAAGCATTGCTAGCAATCCTACAACAACTGCTGATCAACCTCAGAAGAGATTACCTAGAAGCAGCTTGGATCACCCAGAAGAGACTATCTTAGGAAGAAAGGAAGATCCAATCAGAACAAGAGAAAGCTTCAGAAACTCTGAAGAAACCCTCATGGGACTTGTGTCTCTGATTGAACCTTCTTCTATTGATGAATCACTTCTGGATAATGACTGGATTCTGGCAATGCAAGAAGAGCTGAATCAATTCACCAGAAATGACATATGGGATCTTGTTCCCAGACCAAAAGGATTCAACGTCATTGGAACAAGATGGGTGTTCAGAAACAAGCTAAATGAACAAGGTGAAGTCATCAGAAACAAAGCACGACTGGTTGCACAAGGTTATAGTCAGCAAGAGGGGATAGACTATACAGAAACCTTTGCCCCAGTCGCCAGGTTAGAATCTATCAGACTTTTAATTTCATTTGCTGTTAATAGAGGCATCACTCTGTATCAGATGGATGTCAAGAGTGCATTCTTAAATGGTTATATAGAAGAAGAGGTTTATGTGCACCAACCCCCTGGTTTTGAAAATACAAAACATCCAGAACATGTTTTCAAACTAAAGAAGTCACTATATGGTCTGAAACAAGCTCCCAGAGCTTGGTATGAAAGACTAAGTAACTTTCTGTTAGAAAATGAATTCACCAGAGGGAAGGTGGACACTACCTTATTCTGTAAATCAGTTAAGAATGACATCTTAGTCTGTCAAATTTATGTTGATGATATTATTTTTGGTTCTACTAATCCTTCTCTTGGAAGAAAATTTGCTAAGTGTATGCAGGCAGAATTTGAGATGAGCCTCATGGGGGAACTGAAATTCTTTCTAGGAATTCAGATCAATCAAACTCCAGAGGGAACTTACATTCATCAGAGCAAATACATCAGAGATCTTTTGAAGAAATTTGACCTCTCAGAATGTAAGCCATCAAAGATTCCAATGCATCCCACATGCATTCTGGAAAGAGAAGAGGTAAGCAAAAAGGTAGAATAGAAAGTCTACAGAGGTATGATTGGTTCTCTCCTTTATCTGACAGCTTCAAGACCTGATATATTATTCAGCGTATGTATTTGTGCTAGATTCCAATCAGATCCTAGAGAATCTCACTTAACAACTGTTAAGCGAATTTTCAAGTATCTGAAAGGTACTACTAATCTGGGTTTGTTTTATAGAAAATCCAGTGATTTCAGTTTAGTAGGCTACTGCGATGCTGACTTTGCTGGAGACAGAGTAGAGCGTAAAAGTACTTCTGGAAGCTGCCAGTTTCTGGGAGAAAATCTGATCTCTTGGTCCAACAAAAGGCAATCCACAATTGCGCTATCAACAGCAGAAGCTGAGTACATAGCAGCAGCAGGATGTAGCACACAAATGCTCTGGATGAAAAGTCAGCTTGAAGACTTCCAGATTTTTGAGAGTAACATCCCTATACTCTGTGACAATACTTCTCCCATTTGCTTAAGTAAGAATCCCATTTTACATTCTAGAGCTAAGCATATAGAAATAAAACATCATTTCATTAGGGACTATATTCAGAAAGGAATTTTGAACTTAAAATTTATAGATACAGACCATCAATGGGCTGATATCTTCACTAAACCCCTTTCTGAAGATAGGTTCAATTTCATTCTGAAACATCTCAGCATGAAAATCTGCCCAGAGTGAAAATGTTTTAATTCCATATATTTATCTTCAGAATGTATTTGTTTTACTGTGAACTTCTGATCAATCTCTTTTCAGAAAGATAGAACATGCAGATTGTATCAGATGCTAGTCTTAAAGATCTGAGCGTTTCAGCTCAAGGATAGACGTGTTGATCACTAAATCAAACAAGTGTCATCTAATCATCAGCAAATCTCTGAAGCAGAACGCGTGCACGCTTCTGAGAAGGCAAAACGCTGATTGGGTGCATTGAGACACATGTCTGGTAACCGTTTTAAGTATCTTTCTCAAATCCCCCAAAATCAGCAAGCATTAAATGAAAGTAATCATGTTTTTAAAACGTAATCATGATTTTATTTCTCTTTCTTGAAAATGTTTACACTTTCAAAATACTCTGAAATCTATTTAAGAACGTTAATTTCTCACATTAATCTTTTACAGTTTCTCTTTATCTCTCAAATATTTTCTGCATTTTCTCTGTGTTCATCTCTTTCAACCTTAAACCCTTTTTCTCAGTTTTCTCAGAAAAACCCTAAGTGTGAACATGGCAACCTCCAGCAGTGCTTCTGCAGGTTCTCAGAAGAAAGCCTCCTCTGAACAGTACCAAGTTCCATTCAGAACACTCCTCACTCCAGTGAAGAATCTTGAAGTGTTATCTGAACTGATTATTAATTTTGGCAGTCTGAAAGAGAATGGCTTTGACTTGACAGAAGAAGTTAGGGCACAGAAATGGGAAAGGTATTTTGACAGGTTGGTTGGACCAACATTCCCAATGTTAGTCAAGGAGTTCTAGATTCATGCAACTGCTTCAACGCATCAAATCACCTCCTGCATAATGGGAAAGAAGATTGTGATCACTGAGGATCACATAGCAAAGTTGATTGGTTACAGTGGCGGTGGCGTCCGCTGTATTGATATGGCTGAAAGATGCTCTGACATTGGTGTCATAGCATAACAGATTTTCACCCTTGGGGTGCCCAGCAGCAAAATCAGAGACCTCAAGGATCACCACAGAGTTTGGGCGAAGATAATTCTGGGGTGTTTTAATCATAGGAAGCCAACTAGTTCCCCTGATTACATAAATATAGATCAACAGTTTCTGATCTATTTTATCAATCAGAAGGTAAAAATCAACTTGGCTCATCTTCTGTTTAATCACCTCAGAACAAGCGTGAAGGAGACCAGGGAAGAAGAAAGAACAAAGAGGGATTGGATACCCTTTGGAAGGTTAATATCAGATATTCTGACTGAGAATAGGCTGATAGAGCACCTGATAGAAGCTCAAGAGTTAAGCACCATTGAACCAACTGTTGGCAAGCCTCTGAACACGAAGAATCTGAAGAAAATGAAGTTAATAGAGAATATCAGAAAGGAACCCAACGTTACTCCTACTGCTGACATCACCAGCAGAAGAGTCCCACTGAGTGACTTTCCCTTATTTTCTGAGATAGAATCTAAACCAGTGTTGGTTCTCAGATATTTGGACGCGTGCAAGGCTGATGGTACAGATCCCAAGCTGAATATCAAAGATCTACACCAACCTCAACCAGAAGTTACACTGTAGAAGACAAAGAAAAGGAAGGCCCTTTCAGAAGGAACATCCCAGCAGACACCCAAGAAAAGAGGTAATTTATCTGCTGCTTCTGTTTTAAGTTCTTCTGCTATTCCAACATCAATTCCCACTCCAGCTTCTCATAGAATCCAAATCCCCATCCCAACAATAGATGAAACCAAACCAGAAGATGACCCTTCTGAGGCACTACAACTCAGAAGACCCCGCACCAAACATCCCAAACCAACAACTTCAACAACATCAGCACTTGACAAAGTTCTGTCTGACATTGATCAACGTGCTTTTGATCACCTTCCCAATAATCCAATCACTGAACCAAAAATTGTCCACTCTCCTCAACCAGAACAACCTCTCTCATCCATTCCAGAAGAACCAAATATTCCTGAACAACCAGAAATTCCTCCTCCTTCTCCACAACCAGCAATTCCTTCTCCCTCTCCTCAACCAGAAATTCATCCACCATCACCTCAACCATCACCTCAACCTGAGTTTCATCATTCTGAAACTCCATCTCCTCCACCTTCTGAACCTCATTCTCCTCAATCTTCTGAGCCACAACCTCTGGCAATCCAGCTGCCATGTGGAACAACAGTAACAATGGCCCAGCTGCCATCCTCGCCAAAACCACTCCTCCAAATACTCCAAAAACTCCCCCCAGTCCAATTATTATTTCTGATTCTCCCACTCCATCTCCCAAATAAACAGCTCCCAAACAAACCACAGAAGACCCCAGCAGGACCTTCATAGATTTAACAATCCTTGACCGTCTTGCTGATCTGAAAAATAAAATAGCCATTCCAAAACCAAAACAGCCGGATGTTGGCTCTGGCATTATGAATTTTGAAACAGGTTTGCAGCAGTGTATTGCTTCTCTGAAGCAAGTCTGTCCTGGAATGATTGATCCAGCTGCCTCTGACTAGCTCTGGTCACAATTCAGAATTTGGGTACGTGCTGAAGCTCTAAAATTGCAAGACATCAACTATGAGCAAGCACAGCAGAATTTTAGCAAGCTTCTGAATGAAGTTGGAAGTCAGCTGCTGAAAGAAAACGTGCTCCTTCTGGATAGTGAGCCATGGTCTGAGAAGCGTCCAGCGCCAATCGTGAAGCCAGAAGAAGATCAGACTATTCAAGCTGAAGCCAGTCAAGCTGAAGATGTTGCAGAAAGCTCTCAGAAGCTCCCTGCTTATGATGTTTCTCAAGCTTCCTTGGACAGGCAGACTCTGGAAGAGCTGAAGCTGAATGATATTCGTCTGCAGCAAAGGATGGATGAAAATGACTAGAAGATGAAAGAAAGGATGGATGTGCAGGATAGCAAGATAGATACAGTAGTCAGCATGGTGCATAAGCAGAATGAGACTGCTGATCAGATTAAAGCAATGCTGGAGACTCTGTTCACACGCCTTCCTCCCCAACCTTAGATTTTCATTCATGCTATTTTCATGTTTTCTTTGCATATCTTATGTACTGTTTTGTCTGGCTCTGAACATTTTAATATGACAAGTTTTTCTGCTCTAATTGTTTTTGCACTTCACTTACACTTTTTGATTGCTGACAAAAAGGGGGAGAATAAGAAAGATATTTTTTCAATAACGGATTACTGAGACAGAAAATCTCAGACATTCTAACTCTGATATACTTGAATATGTTTTCTTTTTTTTGCTTAAGTCTACAGGTACAAGATTGATCTCTAAATTCACTAAAGACTAAAGCTCTAATACTCTGACCCAAAGCAAAGCTCTGATACTCTGATCTGAAGCTCTGCTCTGACATTCTGATCTAAAGCCTCTGATAGTCAAAACTCTGATATTCTGATGTTCAAAGAAAGGCAATAAAGATCTGATCCTGAAGAACTCTTGGAATTAAAAAGGGAAGTAATAAATTCAGGGGGAGTATCTCTCAACTCAGATATCTCTTTATCCCTTATCTTTGATAACCTCTTACTCTGATACATCTTATCATTTAGTTATCTCTGATACTTTTCACGTTATTTTCAATTAAAAATATCTAGTTTTTGTCATCATCAAAAAGGGGGAGATTGTTAGAACAAAGTTTGAATCTACTACCCTAAGTTTAAGTTTTGATGATAACAAAATGAAAGGATATATTAATTATGTGATTCATATAAGAACTATTTGCTACCTAAAATATTACCTTCTGTTTTGCAGAAACTCTGATAGGTATCAGCAAGAGCACACCTAATCAGCATCAGAATATTGGTTATAAACATCAGCATCAGAAGTTGCTATATCAGAATACCAGAATCAGAAGAACAATTCACGCGTATGCTGAAGCTTGATGAACAGAACTGCGCCCAACACTCTGATAAAGACAACAACAGTTCATCAGCACTTAAGCAGAGTCAGAATGAGCCCAAGCCAGAACACGCTTTAAGTAGCAACGGTACTGTGCATTCAAAGTGAATTATTACCAACGGCATCATTCCAGACAAGATCTTCTTAATAAGGAAAGTTTGTTATTGGCATTGAATCAAGATTATTGCTCCAACGTTCAACAAATTTAGTGCTATATAAACAAGACAATGAAGATTGAATTGGCTAATGCTCTACATCATATTACACGCCTAAAAGCTAATCATCATCTTCCTTCTCTCAGTTTGCTAAACGCTTCATATCTCCTTACTCAGTATTTTAGCAATCTAGTTTCAATAGGCTTAAATTGTGTAATATCACAATTGTGATAAACAGTTTTGTAGAAAACATTCACACACCTAGATTTCTCTTCTTTGTAAGAAAGTGTTTCCTTGACAAACCGGTTTGTGGTTTACATCAAGAAGGCTTTAGCAGTTGTTAAAGCAGATTGTAATATTCAGTTGAATATAGTGGATTAAGACCTCGTTGGAGAGAGGCGAAATCACCTTGACGGGTGGACTGGAGTAGTTTGAGATCAAACGAACCAGGATAAAAATATCTTGTTCATTGCATTGATTTTCAGTTTTACAATTCAACCCCCCCTTCTTGTGTTTTTCACTTCTTCATTTCTATCCGTGGTTATCCACGGGCTCTTAGGTACTTGCTCACTATGTTTTCAAAAATTTGCTTTTCTTTGTGATTGTGGGTTTTGAAAAGAGTTTTGTTTGAAAACTTTGATTTAACTCTTGTATCTGTCCTCAAGAGTGTATGAAGTGTTGTTTGAAAACTTTTGTCAGAAAAGTGTAGGTGCGAAAAGTATTTTTGTTTTGAAAGAGCAAGTACCTGAGAACCTCTACCTACTCAAAAGAAATTAAGATGTGTAAATGTCCTTTAGACAGTATTATCCCACTATTGAGAAGCAGGTAGCACCGTCGTTGGAGTTTGTCGGGTCAATTCGATTATAGGGACATGTGGTCACCAAAGCAATAGTAGGACGTCTTAGCGGTAACCCTAATGTCCTAGATCCTTTTTTATCCGAGGCAACCGTTTCGAGGCAACTTGGATCTTTAGACAGGAGGGCGACCTCTAAAACACCCTATACTCAATGACCACGTCGAGGCAACCAAGTGAGGCGTACCCTAAGAGTTGCATGTGCGAGTGTGTCAGGATTCAGTTAAATTATCTTTGAACATGTTATGGTGAGCTACGTTTTGATTTTAATTTCAGAGATAAGTCTTGTCATGCATAGCCTAGTTAACATACATCTAACAGTTTAAATATTTGCGGAAAGTAAATCTACGCTATTACAAGGCGTCGGGTATTTACATCGCCAAAACAAACCCTTGGAAAAAGTAAATTGCGGAAAGTAAATGAAAGCGATAAAAAGTCCTAATTAACGCTATTACATCCTCGGAGCAATTACATAAATATGATAAAAAATAATATGAACAAACATACGCGCGAGAAAAAATTGAATCGGAGAAGTCCTTAGGGTTTTGACCCTTTTTTGAGAAAGAAAGAAGTTTTTTGTCCTTTTTGCATTTAATTAAATTAATCCTAAAACTAATTAATTAATAAAATAAAAAAAGATATTTTTGAGGTTTTTTATGTTTTTAAGAAGAAAAAAAATGGTCAAAAGTTATTAAAACCTAATTCTATATTAATTTTAAATTATTGTGAAAATATTAAAATTAACCTAATTAACTAAATTAATAACATTAGTATTTATTTGCAAAAAATAATAAATTAAAGGTGAAATTAATAAATGATAATAATAATAAAAAATATTATATTTTAGTTTTCTGATTTTTATTATGAAAATAATTAATTATGTTAATTAAATAATAATAATAATAATCAATAAAAGAAATAAAAAAAGAAAGAAAAAAAAGAAAAGAAGTAAACTTGTGGGGGTGATGACCCAAATCAGGAGGTGTATTAGAAATTTTGTGGCCCAATTGCTCAAGCCTATTTGACTTTCTGGCTCCTCCGTGCGCATGGTTGACTGGGAGTATGATGATCATCATCTCATGGCCATTAGATTTGTGCCTGTAGACATCAGGCGCCTTGGGATGTGAGGTGCATAGTGGATCACGTGTTGGAGACATGTATGTGATTATGCAACGAAAAATAGAAACAAATATTTTAGGGGACCTGGGATTCGAACCCAGGTCTCAATGCTTCCAAGCCAGCACGCTAACCACTCCACCATCACGCTTCAATCATTATTAGAATAACAAACAATTATTATATTAAGAAATTATTCAATATGCCGTAACAAAAAAAAAACACGCGCGCTGATTTAAACTATCCAATGATGTATCAACACATCATCATCTTCCTCGATGTACCTGCCAAAAACAATATTAGATAGCGGGGGTTTTTAACCCCCACAAACTACAGTGGCGAAAATAGCGAATAGAATTGTGGTTCACATAAATATTTCGCGAGGGTTCAATCTTGTTCGTCTTGGTTCAACGAATTCAGTCATGGGTCTCACAAGTCTCAATTTTTCCTGGTTTAGGAATCCCCAATTTCAAAGCTTAAGAACCCTAGAAATCGTCCATGGCATCTTGTGATTCTGTGCATTATAATTCAATTAACTTATGCCATTAGCTTCATATGATTACTAGCAATGCAAAACAATCAAAAAATCATGTTAAATGCTCATGAATTAAGAGTTACGATTATGGATAAAATGTGCAAACCGTGGTTCTGTTCTCAGTGATTTCTTGAGCTTTGAAGCTGGAATTTGATTGTAACACGTCCTGGGAACCTCCTGCAGTGTATTAGAATCAACAAAAGTCTTTAAATTGCCCTAGAATGCAAAAGTCAGTTTCAACTTTTCTTGAATTTTTCCAATATGTTATGGCCTCTTTTCTTCAGCTTTCTCACGTGTTTTCCATCAGGGTAGCTTGCATATATATAGAGGAATGGAATTAGGTCAAAATCTTGAGCAAATATCCATTGAATTGATGATTGAATATTTGATTGAAAATCAAATCTTTTTGCATTTTCATGATTGAATAAAGTTGCCAATTTTGGAGATTTTTGCATCTTTGATTTGTACACGAAATTGCCAGCATATCTTGACCATATTTGCTTCACAAAAAGATTGAAAAACCAAATCTTGTATTTTCCTACAATTTAAATTAATTAAATGAATTAATATTTATTAAAAATCCAATTAATTAATAAAAAATAAGAAAATAAATTCAATTGAGCTTGATGGGTCGTGCATAGTCCATTTATGAAGTTTCAAGAAGAGATTTGAGGCCCATTAGCAAAAATAAGGTGTTTTGAGCAAAGTTGACTTTTGCAAATTCATGAAAATTTCCCAACTTCTCCAATGCATATCTTGCTCAATTTTGATCATATGAACATGTTCTTGGACATTTTGGAAAGGTATTGAAGTCCTCTAACCAATGCCTTTGGTCCCATGTCATTTGGATTTACCAATCTCAAGTTATGGTCTTTGACTCCAAGTGCATTTTTGTTGACTTTTGAATTTGACCTATAATGTAGAAATTGATAACTTCTTGTGAGAGAATTTCTTGGACTTGGAGTGTGAAGATGGATTGTAGGAGATTGCATTCCCTTCAAAATGAGCATTGGATGGAATTTTTCTGATGAACCATGAAAAAGTTATGCCCTAGTCAAGATACAGTTGACTTTTCCACTATCCAAAAATAGTAACTTTTTGCATCTTGATGATTTTTGAGCTATCCTTGTGGAATCATGATTAAGACTTGATCAAATGATGATTGTGTACTCAAAATAAGATGTTGACCAAAAGTTCTGACTTTTGACTGCAAAATGACCATTTTGCCCTTGTTGTTGACTGTGGGTCAAATGAGGCTTTTGACTGTGCAAATTAACACTGTGAGTCTTGCAACTTGGCATGTAGGTGCTTGAAGATGTATATAGGCCTATGAGACTTGATTGAACCATTGAAAACCTCAAATTCTTTGAAAGAACCAAAACCCTAATTTCAGCTGGCTTAAGAGGTGTTTGACTGTCTAATCCTTGAGCCATCTTGAACCATTTGAAGATGATTCCTGACAAATCTTGAGGAATATGGGAGGGAAAATTTTTGGGTACAACAGTTGCCCCATTTCAATCTTCTTAAACCTGAGGATGTAGATTGGCTTTCGGGCCTTTCGTGATCCGAAGGTGGAAGATGATTGAACACTAAAGTGCCCAGAAATTTGCACTCGCATGGTGTAGTATCAGCAATGTGATATCGGGAATGGGCTTACAGATGCCATTTGGAGATATGATGGATAGGAGGATGGGCTTATAGATGCCATCTGGAGATGTGACAGAATCTTGTCGGGGATGGGCTTAAAGATGCCATCTGGGAACGTGTGTTGAATTGTAACTTGGTAAGTTGAAAGAAGGAACCTGTGTAGGGTTGCCTGATGATTAGTCCGTGTAAAACCGCATCTTGGAAGAGAAGGAACCGGTGTAGGGTTGCTTCATGATGGTTAAGTAGATAGGCTTCCTGTCTGGCTTCAGGTATTAATCTACAATCCGTCGTCCACAGATATTTCCTGGCTAGTTACAGGTGTTGATCTGGAACTTAAGAAGGTTGGCCGATGAGATAGTTTTCCTGTCTGGTTTCAGGTATTAATCTCTGACTTGAGAAAGAAAGATAGTTTTCCTGTCTGGTTTCAGGTATTAATCTTCAATCTCTTCAATGTAGATAACTTTCCTGTCTAGTTTCAGGTATAGATCTACAATCAGTTCATATAGGTGGTTTTCCTGTCGGGTTTCAGGTGTTAACCTATAATCCGTCGTCCACAGATATTTCTTGGCTAGTTACAGGTGTTGATCTGGAACTTAAAAAAGGTTGGTCGATGAGATATTTGTCCTGTCTGGTTTCAAGTATTAATCTCTGACCTAAGAAAGAAAGATGGTTTTCCTGTCTGGTTTCAGGTATTAATCTTCAAACTCTTCATTGTAGATAACTTTCCTGTCTGGTTTCAGGTATAGATCTACAATCAGTTCATATATGTGGTTTTCCTGTCTGGTTTCAGGTATTAATCTATGACTCTGGTTTCAGGTATTAATCTTCAAACTCTTCATTGTAGATAACTTTCCTGTCTGGTTTCAGGTATAGATCTACAATCAGTTCATATATGTGGTTTTCCTGTCTGGTTTCAGGTATTAATCTATGACTTGAGAAAGAAAGATAGTTTTCCTGTCTGGTTTCCGGTATTAATCTTCAATCTCTTCAATGTAGATAACTTTCCTGTCTGGTTTCAGGTATAGATCTACAATCAGTTCATATAGGTGGTTTTCCTGTCTGGTTTCAGGTGTTAACCTATAATCCTTCGTCCACAGATATTTCCTGGCTAGTTACAGGTGTTGATCTGTAACTTAAAAAAGGTTGGTCGATGAGATAGTTGTCATGTCTGGTTTCAGGTATTAATCTCTGACCTGAGAAAGAAAGATGGTTTTCCTGTCTGGTTTCAGGTATTAATCTTCAAACTCTTCAATGTAGATAACTTTCCTGTCTGGTTTCAGGTATAAATCTACAATCAGTTCATATAGGTGGTTTTCCTGTCTGGTTTCAGGTGTTAACCTATAATCCGTCGTCCACAGATATTTCCTGGCTAGGTACAGGTGTTGATCTGGAACTGCAAAAGTTGATAGTAATCATCTTTTGATTGACCTTTTCCTGAAAAGGCAAAACATTAGTAGTATGCAATGTCATGATGTATGAAATGCATGATGTTCTCAAAATGAGATCGTATGATATGATGCGTATATGCATGTATAAAAATGTGATGTGTTAGCTGGGGAAAATAAATCCCGGATAGCTGCTGGAGAATGATGTTGAATTCTTCGTTTCCATTGGGGATGATGAACGAAGATGATTGCACGAATAAACCTGTAGGAGAAGATGACTCAGTTGGGGAATAAACATGGCGAAGAGATTACTCTGCAGGGAATTACTCTGTGGGAAGAGATGCTTCACTAGGATTTTAACGATAACTCCACTGGGGACCCCGTTGATAACCCTGTTGGGGATTTTGATGATGAACTCCGCTGGGGGATAGAAAGAACTTCGCTGGGGACGATCTTTCCGTTGTAACAACTTTCTGAGGATAACCCAGTTAGACTCTGGTGGGGATAACCTCTGAATATGGCTAGGGAGAGATATTTGTACTCTGCAGGGAATAAGCTTCCAGAATCTACTGGGGAGATGATTCAACTCTGGTGGGGAAGCTTTTTTAGACTGCACGGGGAAATGGCTCCACTGGGGGTATCTTGGATTCCGCCGGGGAACAATCTTATATTTCTGTCGAGGAATATAAAGATTGTCGGGGATGCTTGCTAAGGAATATCTTGATACTCTGCTGGAGAATATTAAGATCTTCTGGGGATACCCAACTTTTTCAGGACTGATGGTAGACCAACTCTGCTTGGGCGAGAGTATTGCTGACTTGCTGGGGATGTTGTGCCCTTTTTAGGGCTGATGGGAGACCAACTCTGCTTGGGGAGAGTATTGTTGAATCTTGCCTTACTCTGTGGGGAGTGAAGGTATCTTGGTCATATTCTTGAGCTGAACTTACCTTGGTACCTTAGTGGACAGAGCAACTAGATCGCTTAGACAATTCTTATTGCCCCTACTTCCGATGTCACCCGTAATTAGTCCTTTGTTTCGCATGCAAATATTTATGATTAGCAATTAACGTCAAATGAATATATCAAAAATGAACATTGGAAGTTCTTTGCAAAACAAAACAGATAAAGGAAAAACAATTTGTAATTTGTGTGACAAATGAACTTGTATTGATTTTTGAATTTGCCTGTAAATAGGCGTTGTGTACAAGAGGCTGACGTCCTAATAAGAGAACGCCGCCGAACAAAATAGAGTTTATACAATTTGTGAAAAGGAAAACAAAACAGCTATGTGAAAGATCCCACTGGGTTCCAACTCTGCTATCGCCTTTATGTCTTCAAGCATCTCATCATTTTGCTGCTTAGTTGAGGATGAATTTGATTGATTGGTGCCGTCTGAGCCTGATAGTCGATACCTTAGTCTGGATGCAGGGTGATCCAATGAGACATAGTATTACGCTTATCCCTAACTTTTGCCTGGACCGCCCTTTCGGGTTTTCAGTCCACCGGGATACCCATTTTTGCCCAAGCCGCCTTTTCAGGTTTTCGACTTGTCGGGTGTACAGATTTTTTTTATTTTCATCCCTTATTTTTGCCCGAACCCTTTTGGTTCGCTGGGAAGCCCTTATTTTTGCCTAGGCCAGTCGACCTAGCGGGTCTTTGATTATGCATAGTATTTTTTTACTATGTCTGCATTGGCGGGGTGAGGAAGGTCGTCACCATCCATGGTAGTTAGAATCATCGCTCCTCCTGAGAAGATATTCTTAACCACAAATGGCCCTTCGTACGTAGGGGTCCATTTGCCCCTGGGATCACCTTGAGGTAGAATGATGCGCTTGATTACCAGGTCCCCAACTTGATACTCTTGTCGTCTGACTTTCTTGTTAAATGCCTTGATCATCCGTTTTTGGTATGTCTGACCATGACAAATAGCAGTGAGTCTCTTTTCGTCGATTAGGTTTAATTGATCAAACTGAGTCTGGATCCAGTCATCTTCGCTCAAGCCTGCATCCTTCATGATCCGGAAAGAGGGTATCTGAACTTCAATAGGCAGGACTGCCTCCATGCCATAGACCAAGGAAAAGGGTGTTTCCCCTGTTGACGTTCGTGCTGAGGTACGGTACCCATGAAGAGCAAATGGTAACATCTCGTGCCCATCTTTGTAGGTCACTGTCATCTTCTGCACAATCTTCTTGATGTTCTTATTAGCTGCTTCTACAGCCCCATTCATCTTCGGCCGGTAAGGAGAAGAGTTATGGTGCTGTATCTTGAATTGCTCACAGAGCTCAGTGATCATCTTGTTGTTAAGATTGGTACCATTATCTGTAATGATCCTTTCTAGTACACCATATCAATAGATCAGGTTATGCCAAATGAACCGTGCCACTATGTTCTTGGTTACGGTAGCAAAGGAAGCTGCTTCAACCCTCTTTGTAAAGTAATCAATTGCTACCAGGATGAAGCGATGCCCGTTGGATGTTGTAGGTCTGATCTCTCCGATCATATCAATGCCCCACATTGCAAAAGGCCAAGGTGTTGTCAAGATGTTCAAAGGAACTGGAGGAATGTGCACCTTATCAGCATAAATCTGGCACTTGTGACACGTCCGAGAATGTTGATAACAGTCGGCTTCCATTGTGGACCAGTAATATCCTGCACGAAGGATTTTCTTTGCCATGGTGTGTCCACTGGAGTGTGTTCCGAAGGTACCTTCATGCAGCTCTGCCATGATTCTTTCTGCTTCAGTCTTATCCACACAATACAGTAAGGTTGAATCATGGTTTCGTTTGTAAAGAATGTCATTGCTGATGAAGAACTTTGCCGCGAACCTTCTCAGAAACTTCTTATCATTAATGGATGCACCCTCGGGGTATTCTTGAGCTTCAAGATACCTCTTCACTTCATGATACCAAGGATTTTCTGTTACCTCTTCGGTCTCAAGATCGCAGCAATGTGCAGGTTCATCCAATTTCCAAATAATGATCCGGGGAGCCTTGTTGTCCCATTTGACTTTGAACATAGAAGACATCGTAGCCAGCGCGTCCGCCAACTGATTCTCGTCTCTTGGGAAGTGTACAAAGGTTATCTCCTCGAAATGGGGAATTAACGTCAATACATACTCCTTGTAAGGAATAAGATTTGGGTGTTTCGTATCCCACTCGCCTTTGATCTGACTGATCACGAGAGCAAAATCTCCGAAGAAACTCAGAAACTTGATCCTTAGGTCAATTGCAGCTCGGAGACCCATGATGCATGCTTCATACTCTGCCATGTTGTTGGTGCAGTTGAAACATAGTCGGGCGGTAAGTGGAGTATGAGAGCCTTTTGGAGATATGATCACAGCGCCAATACCGTTACCCAAAGCGTTTAAGGCTCCATCAAAGTGCATAGACCATCGGGATCCTTCCTCAGGTCCTTCATCCGGTCCAGGTATTTCACAATCAGTCACTACCATGATATTCTCGTCTGGAAATTCAAAGTTCATAGATTGGTAGTCATCCACTGCCTGATGTGCCAAATGGTCTGCCAACACACTTCCCTTGATTGCTTTCTGAGTCGTGTACTGGATGTCATATTCAGTCAAGACCATCTGCCATCTTGCTATTCTTCTGGACAAGGCAGGCTTTTCGAAGATGTACTTGATCGGATCCATTTTTGAAATCAACAGAGTAGTGTGAGTCAACATATACTGTCTCAGCCGGCGAGCAGCCCATACCAAAGCGCATCAAGTTTTCTCTAGAAGTGAGTATCGGGTCTCACAGTCGGTAAACTTTTTTCTAAGGTAATAAATAGCATGCTCTTTTCGGCCAGACTCGTCATGCTGCCCCAGCACACATCCCATTGAACTGTCAAGTACTGTCAGGTATAAGATTAGAGGTCTCCCTTCAACCGGTGGCATAAGAATGGGTGGCTCTTGGAGATACTCCTTGATTCTTTCGAAAGCGGCCTGACATTCATCGTTCCAACGTACTACTTGATCTTTCTTCAGTAGCTTGAAGATTGGTTCACAGGTAGCAGTTAGGTGTGAGATGAATCGGGCAATGTAATTCAGACGTCCTAGAAAGCCTATGACTTCTTTCTCTGTCTTGGGAACTGGCATCTCTTGTATGGCTTTCACTTTGGCAGGGTCCACTTGGATACCTTTGTCGCTCACGAAGAAACCTAGCAGTTTTCCAGATCTCACCCCGAAGGTGCACTTGTTCGGGTTCAACCTCAGCTTGTACAACTTCAAACGGTCAAACAGCTTTTATAGATGGTCAAGGTGTTCCTCCTCAGTTTGGGACCTTGAAATCATATCATCGACGTATACTTCAATCTCATGATGGATCATGTCATGAAACAAAGCAACCATGGCACGTTGGTAGGTTGCCCAAGCATTTTTCAACCCAAAAGGCATGACCTTGTAACAGAAGGTGCCCCACTGAGTAACAAAAGTGGTCTTCTCCATGTCTTCAGGAGCCATCTTGATCTGATTATAACCGGAGAACCCGTCCATGAAGGAGAATACCTTATGCTGAGCAGTGTTTTCAACCAGAACGTCGATGTGAGGCAGAGGGAAGTCATCCTTAGGGCTCGCCCTGTTCAAATCCCTGTAGTCAACACACATTCGGACCTTACCATCTTTCTTCGGCACCGGAACCACGTTGGCGACCCACTGTGGGTAAGAAGTTACTGCTAGAAAACCGGCGTCAAATTGTTTCATAACCTCAGCTTTGATTTTCTCGGACATCTCTGGACGCATACGACGAACCTTCTGTTTTACCGGAGGGCATTCTTCCTTAGTAGGCAGGTGATGAACCACAATGTCGGTATCCAACCCAGGCATATCTTCGTAAGACCAGGCAAAGATTTCCATGTAGTCATGCAGCATCTGAATTAACCGTTGTTTCACACTAGACTCCAGATTGGCACCAATCTTGACTTCCTTTATGTCTGTCTCAGTACCCATATTTACCGTTTCCACTGTCTCTTCATGTGGATGAATGGCCCTCTCTTCTTGGAGTATCAGTCTTGCAAGCTCACCAGGCACTTCGCAATCATCTTCACCTTCGTCTTCGGCTAAGTTGATCGGATTTTCGAAGTCATAACTAGCAGTAGCAAATTCGTTACCAGTGAGATCCAGAGTGGATTGGGACCTGTATATGTGAGTGTGTGTAAATATAGCTGTTTTTGTAATATATAATAAAGAAAGACAAGGAGCGCAAGATTTGAAATGCAAAAAATGTCCAATGCTTTTATTGATGATATATGAAAATGACACATAAAAAGCCCTCACAAATGAAGCCACGGTGCCCCGGGTAGGACACCGGGCCATAAAGTTTCACAATATTGTTTGTTACAAATTCAAAACAAAGGAGTTCATTACTGAGTCACAAAAGTAATAGGTACGAAGTCTTTCACAGTCCAGTTGTTCGGTCCACCGTTAGTTGTAGAGTAGATCCAACTGTCGAATTCAGATTCCTCTACGTCATCTTCAATGGCATTTACTCCCGGGTTGCTGATGAACACAGGAGGTCTTCCAATCTTTGCCTTACGAACAGCCCTTTGAGCTTCTGCAGTGAAACCCAAACCAAACTTGTCAGCCTTCGGAGTGAAATCAGGAAGTCGGCCCCAGTCTGCGCACTCACCCTTCTCAATAACAGCCCGGGCATCCTTTAAGGAAGCCATCTTCAAAGGAGAATCTTCAACCACAGTTTCAGCTAATGCCAGTGTCTGAGGAACCTCTTCAAAGTGCTGGAATAGAGTCTCAATGAACTCCCCATCCATTTCTATGTACCGGAACGAGTTGAGGTGGCTGACCATATACTCTTCCTCCCCCTGAACTGTCACAATCTTCCCTCTGACCGGGTACTTCAGCTTCTGATGGAGTGTGGAGGTCACAGCTCCAGCCTTGTGGATCCATGGACGACCCAGCAAACAAGAATAGGACGGCCGAATGTCCATTACGTAGAATGTAGAATCGAATACCTGAGAACCAACTCTGATTGGAATATCAACCTCACCATGCACCATCCTTTTAAACCCGTCAAAGGCCTGGACAACAATGCTACTTGGATTTAGCTCCAACCCTTCGCAATCCAACTTGTCTAGAGCTTTCTTGGGTAATATGTTCAACGAGGAACCAGTGTCAACCAGCACATGGGCAAGAGTAGTGCCCCTGCATTCAATGGAGACATGCAGAGCATCATTATGGTTCTTCCCTTTAGTAGTCAGATCAGCGTCGGAGAAACCCAAACCATTATCAGCAGTTAAGTTGGCCACACAATCGGTAAATTGATCAGTTGATGTTTCTTGTGGCACGTGGGTGGTCTTCCGGAAGGTAATCAAAGCCTTGGCATGGGCCTCTGAACACAACAACAGTGATATCATAGAAATTTTAGATGGGGTGTGCCCCAGCTGCTCCACTACGTTAAAATCACTCTTCTTAATGATCTTCAGAATCTCTTCCATCTCCTGTTTGGAAGCTTCAACAGTGGTTGTCTTTGGTGCCTCCGTCTGGGCAGGCATATCAGTAGTGATCCCTTTGCCTCGAGCATCAGATGACTCAGCAACAGGGGTAGAAATAGGAACTTGATCAGGAGGGGAAGCACGAACACTTGCAGGTGTGATGACAATAGGTCTCTGGATAGTTGGAGGCGCAATATCTGGTGAGAAAAGCCTACCACTGCGGGTGACTTTGGCAGGCCCGGTGATGTTGCTGACGCCGGTACTAGTATCAAACTCTTGTTTAACTCCAAGCATATAAACATCTGCCCCATAGTGCCAAGGGACAGCTTTGTCGGATGTATAGGGGATAGGCCCCGGAACAGTGATGATTATAGGTGCAATCTTCTGAACAGGCGTAATTTTGACAGGCTTCCTCGGGGGAGCCTTGGGAGAATTGTTGAAAATGGTGACAATGGAAACTTCTTCAGTAGGGGTAGCAGGAACAACAATCTTTTCAAACAGGATTTCTTTATTATCCATCAGGTTTTAGATGCCTGACTTCAAAAAAAGACAACCAGTAGGTGAAACGGAACACAGATGGCAACCTTTACTACATCCCAGAAATAAACCGGCTAGCAACAGGTTCCTCTTGACAGTCAACAGCGGAGTAACAATATCATCCACAGAGGCTACATACAAGTCTTCCTCTACAACATTCACTCCATGCTTGGGCATGAGAGCAGTCACAACATTAGGCCTTTCGGGTGCCTCGAACTCTATCTCTTTAGCATCAATAAGGTCCTGAACCTTATTCTTCAGAGCCCAACAATCATCCGTAGTATGCCCCGGGCTGTCAGAGTGATAAGCACAGCGGGCGTTAGGATTGTACTTTGGGGACGTTGTGTTTACAACCTTCGGAGCTTCTTTTAGAGTCACCAGATTGGTTGTCAGTAACTGCGGCAATATCTGGGACAAGGTCATGCTGAGCCGAGTGAACTGCCTTCTAGGTCTCTCACCCCTTTGCTGGTTGTGATGGTGAGGAGCAGCAACAGGCTTTGAAATAACCACTACGTTGACAGCTTGGCGGCGTTCCGGTTTATTCTGTCTCCTTGAACCATAGACAGCACTAGATTCTTTCTTGAAGGGCTTCTTTTCAGTGTTCGAGGAAGCACCTTTCTCTATCTTTCCAGACTTGATACCAGCTTCTATCCTCTCACCAGTCAAGATAAGGTCTGTAAACCCTACAGAAGAATTTCCAATCAAATGGTTGAAGAATGGACCAGACAAGGTCCCCAAGAACATATCCACAAGTTCACGGTCAGTCAAAGGTGGCTGCACCCTTCCAGCCAGGTCTCTCCACTTTTGAGCATACTCCTTAAATCCTTCACCCGTCCCTAGTGACATACCCTGGAGTTGGGTACGCGTAGGAGCGAGGTCGGAATTATATTGATACTGCTTATAGAACACAGTAGCCAAATCCTCCCAGTTACGAATACTGGCTCCATCTAGATGATAGAACCATTTGAGTTGAGTCCCTGAAAGACTATCCTGGAAGAAATGGATCCATAAATTCTTGTCAGCTGTATAAGGTTGGATCTTCCTTACATACGACCGGAGGTGCAGCTTAGGACAGGAAGCTCCGTCGTATTTGGCAAAAGCAGGCGCCTTTAACTTATGGGGAATCACCACCCCAGAGGATAAGCCTAGGTCTCCAAAGTCCAACCTGGGCACATTCTGAATCTCCATAGCACTTAAACGGTCCTCCAATTGTTTGTACCTATCCTCAGCAGGAGGATATTGTTCATCATTATAATCCGTCTCGTTGTCGGAGACCATGGGACTAGGAACCCTTCTCTCTTTGAGACTGTCTTTCCCTACAGAGGAAGTAGTCAGATCCACCTCATTTTGTAGTCCATTCCCAAATCTGCGTCCAGTGTTGAACAAGACGGTCCTCTTCTTCTTCTTCTTCAGAATCAGAGTCTTCAACTCCTGTTGACCCTGGGCTAGGCTCATAACCAACTCCTGGAACTGAGCATTCTGGGCCTGGAGGGCCTTGATAGCTTGTTCAGTAGTAGGTTCAGAAGACATGATGATTGCTGAAATAAACAGCGAAGAAGATAAGTGACCTGTAAAAAGGGGTACCTGTTATGCATATGATGGAATGAAATGCGTATGATTTATGTTTTCGAAGACAATCGGGATTCAACTTTGTAGACAAAAAGGAAACACACTTTATTAGATTTAACTTTGGAATTTAAATTGTTGAACAAATTTCCCTTAGGCGTTAAAAGAATGAAAACTGAAAAGTAAATAAAAGCTGTAAAAGAACATCCAAGGTCCATCAATGCTCCCATGGCCTCTTCTTCTCAGTACGGATATAGTCATTCAGGATCCGCTCGTCCTCCAATTGCTTCGTCAGCTTCTGGATCTTCTGTTCTTGTTCATTGAACCTTTCCCAATAAGAATCCCGTTCTTCCAGTGGTTGCGCCCAAGATCTCTTTAGTGTATCAATATCAGTGGGTACCTGAGGATGGAGGACAGTTGGAGGAACCCCGTCTTTATCAGGAACTTCAAGAGTAATAGGCCGGACAGCTTCGTATGGCATACCTAAGTTCTGAGCACGGATGTGGACCCATCTGAAGTAGGATTCCATTGGTAGAGAAGTCTTCAGTCCCAACTCATGTGGGTCAGCCTTGTGAATTATGTCCCAAGCCCGGATGAATCTACGATGCAGCTCGTCACTATCTACCTGAAACTCAAAACTGATGTGAGGTATCAACATCTCATGAGGCCCTGCTCTTCTGGCTCTTCCAAACTGACGGAGAGCTAAACATGGGTTATAAGAGATTCCTCCCTGGGTACCTATTAATGGAACATTAGGGTACTATCCGCAACGATCAATAACGGCCACCTCATCTAAACCTCTGAGAGTCCAAATGATGTCATTATCAGTGAGAGACATTATCCTATGAGCCCAACCCCTTCCTTCTTTGTTCTTTAGTACGAACTTAGGGAGGTGCAAAATAAACCACCTCACTAATAAAGGAGCACAACACCACAAAGTTCCCCGTCTTCGGGCCGTACGAGCATAGAGCTGTTGCAGGATATCACCCAAGAGAGTGGGTACAGGGTTCCGAGAGATGAAGATCCTTATGGCGTTGACATTAACAAAGGTGTCAGGATTTGGAAACAATACTAGACCATAGATTAAGAGAGCCAGAATGTCTTCGTACGCTCTGAAGTCTAAGTCATTCCAGAAACCATTAGCTTTGCCAATCAGAAACTTAGCCAAAAAGCCATTAACTCTGCTTCTAGTCTCCCAGTTAGCCATTACCTCTTCTTTGGTCAAGGGAAGGGCTGCAGCAATCTCTTCAGGCCTAAGAAACTTTTCCCAACCAGTGAATGGAGTCTGTTCCAAAACAGGGATACCAAGCAAATCATAGAATTCTTCCAGGGTAGGGACCAGCTGGAAGTCTTGAAAGGTGAAGCAATGGTATAGCGGATCATAAAACTGGGCCAGGACACTCATCAATTGTTGGTCCCACTTTGAAGTGACTAAACCGAGAAGAGAACCATGCCTTTTGATGAAGGAATTAGTGTTTGGAATCCTATCAACCAATTCTTTAAGCAAATCAGGTGGTTGAACAAAGTTGAGCCGGATAGTATTCCTTCGCATAGGCATCATGATATCCTACAAAACAGAGCAAAGATGAAATCCTCTTGTCTTTGAAATGGGTTAGTCCTTATGCAGGATGCATGCAATGTTATGATGGTATGATGTCATGCTAAAGGCACACCACAAGTATTCACAAAAGGCAAACATGGTAAGGCACACAAGTCACACAAGACAACCCTTAGAGTTTAGGCCAGCATGAAGTTTAGGTACTACCCTCTTTCAGTTTCAGTTGGTTTAAACCTGTCCAAAAAATGGTAACCGGGTTCTAGAGGATCTCAATATCACTGACTACCCTCAATCGGTCATAACTCCAGCTTATCAATCTTTTCTTGCGGCAGGAACCATCGCGAGAGTTTAGCCTCAATGAGTGTAGCATACTGCTACTGTTCTATGGCCAAGTTGGTCAATTTAAGGTGCTAAGGTCAGTTGGTGCTTAACGACTCCTCAGAAGACCCATATTCTCCTCGTTCCAACACAAGGGATATCGGCACAGACCAAGGTGTCACACCAACGTAGCTATTGCTTCACCCGTGTCGGTCTACGCCGGACAGGTCCCTCACAGTTTATTGCTACTTACCTAAAGGGTATTCCCCAGATCCGGGTTAGGATCTTTAAAACTCCGATGCGAACCCACAAAATTAAAGCAAACAAGGCATACAATTGAAAACATAAGTTTTCTTATCCTAAGGTACACCTCACTTAATATCCCCAGCAGAGTCGCCAGTTCTGTGATCGGTGGAAATAGAACTGACTGTTTTGGAATGCTGGTTCGCGAAATGTCGCGGTAAGCAAGAGTCGCCACCGTCTTTTATTTTATCCAACAAGGAAAGGACAAAAGCACAGAAAAATTCCTTTTCGAGATATTTCTTGGGTTCGGGAGGTAGATTATAGAAAGGGAAGGTGTTAGCACCCTTTCTATTCGTGGTTATCCACGGGCTCTTAGGTACTTGCTCACTATGTTTTCAAAAAATTGCTTTTCTTTGTGATTGTGGGTTTTGAAAAGACTTTTGTCTGAAAACTTCGATTTAACTCTTGTATCTGTCCTCAAGAGTGTATGAAGTGTTGTTTGAAAACTTTTGTCAGAAAAGTGTAGGTGCAAAAAGTATTTTTGTTTTGAAAGAGCAAGTACCTGAGAACCTCTACCTACTCAAAAGAAATTAAGTTGTATAAATGTCCTTTAGACAGTACTATCCCACTATTGAGAAGTAGGTAGCACCATCGTTGGAGTTTGTCGGGTCAATTCGATTATAGGGATATGTGGTCACCAAAGCAATAGTAGGACGCCTTAGCGGTAACCCTAATGTCCTAGATCCTTTTTTATCCGAGGCAACCGTTTCGAGGCAACTTGGATCTTTAGACAAGAGGGAGACCTCTAAAACACCCTATACTCAATGACCACGTCGAGGCAACCAAGTGAGGCATACCCTAAGAGTGGCATGTGCGAGTGTGTCAGGATTCAGTTAAATTATCTTTGAACATGTTATGGTGAGCTACGTTTTGATTTTAATTTCAGAGATAAGTCTTGTCATGCATAGCCTAGTTAACATACATCTAACAGTTT
The DNA here is from genome assembly GCA_948472305.1 of Vicia faba. Lineage (NCBI taxonomy): Eukaryota > Viridiplantae > Streptophyta > Magnoliopsida > Fabales > Fabaceae > Vicia > Vicia faba. The sequence goes on along the minus strand of OX451738.1, from coordinate 1,395,914,049 downwards.
AAATATTTGCGGAAAGTAAATCTACGCTATTACAAGGCGTCGGGTATTTACATCGCCAAAACAAACCCTTGGAAAAAGTAAATTGCGGAAAGAAAATGAAAGCGATAAAAATTCCTAATTAACGCTATTACATCCTCGGAACAATTACATAAATATGATCAAAAATAATATGAACAAACATACGCGCGAGAAAAAATTGAATCGGAGAAGTCCTTAGGGTTTTGACCCTTTTTTGAGAAAGAAAGAAGTTTTTTGTCCTTTTTGCATTTAATTAAATTAATCCTAAAACTAATTAATTAATAAAATAAAAAAAGATATTTTTGAGGTTTTTTATGTTTTTAAGAAGAAAAAAAATGGTCAAAAGTTATTAAAACCTAATTCTATATTAATTTTAAACTATTGTGAAAATATTAAAATTAACCTAATTAACTAAATTAATAACATTAGTATTTATTTGCAAAAAATAATAAATTAAAGGTGAAATTAATAAATGATAATAATAATAAAAAATATTATATTTTAGTTTTCTGATTTTTATTATGAAAATAATTAATTATGTTAATTGAATAATAATAATAATAATTAATAAAAGAAATAAAAAAAGAAAGAAAAAAAAGAAAAGAAGTAAACTTGTGGGGGTGATGACCCAAATCAGGAGGTGTGTTAGAAATTTTGTGGCCCAATTGCTCAAGCCTATTTGACTTTCTGGCTCCTCCATGCGCATGGTTGACTGGGAGTATGATGATCATCATCTCATGGCCATTAGATTTGTGCCTGTAGACATCTGGCGCCTGGGATGTGAGGTGCATAGTGGATCACGTGTTGGAGACCTGTATGTGATTATGCAAAGAAAAATAGAAACAAATATTTTGGGGGACCTGGGATTCGAACCCAGGTCCCAATGCTTCCAAGCCAGCACGCTAACCACTCCACCATCACGCTTCAATCATTATTAGAATAACAAACAATTATTATATTAAGAAATTATTCAATATGTCGTAACACAAAAAAAACACGCGCGCTGATTTAAACTATCCAATGATGTATCAACACATCATCATCTTCCTCGATGTACCTGCAAAAAACAATATTAGATAGCGGGGGTTTTTAACCCCCACAAACTACAGTGGCGAAAAATAGCGAATAGAACTGTGGTTCACATAAATATTTCGCGAGGGTTCAATCTTGTTCGTCTTGGTTCAACGAATTCAGTCATGGGTCTCACAAGTCTCAATTTTTCCTGGTTTAGGAATCCCCAATTTCAAAGCTTAAGAACCCTAGAAATCGTCCATGGCATCTTGTGATTCTGTGCATTATAATTCAATTAACTTATGCCACTAGCTTCATATGATTACTAGCAATGCAAAACAATCAAAAAATCGTGTTAAATGCTCATGAATTAAGAGTTACGATTATGGATAAAATGTGCAAACCGTTGTTCTCTTCTCAGTGATTTCTTGAGCTTTAAAGTTGGAATTTGATTGTAACACGTCCTGGGAACCTCCTATAGTGTATTAGAATCAACAAAAGTCTTTAAATTGCCCTAGAATGCAAAAGTCAGTTTCAACTTTTCTTGAATTTTTCCAATATGTTATGGCCTCTTTTCTGCAGCTTTCTCACGTGTTTTCCATCAGGGTAGCTTGCATATATATAGAGGAATGGAATTAGGTCAAAATCTTGAGCAAAAATCCATTGAATTGATGATTGAATATTTGATTGAAAATCAAATCTTTTTGCATTTTCATGATTGAATAAAGTTGCCAATTTTGGAGATTTTTGCATCTTTGATTTGTATACGAAATTGCCAGCATATCTTGACCATATTTGCTTCACAAAAAGATTGAAAAACCAAATCTTGTATTTTCCTACAATTTAAATTAATTAAATGAATTAATATTGATTAAAAATCCAATTAATTAATAAAAAATAAGAAAATAAATTCAATTAAGCTTGATGGGTCGTACATAGGCCATGGATGAAGTTTCAAGAAGAGATTTGAGGCCCATTAGCAAAAATAAGGTGTTTTGAGCAAAGTTGACTTTTGCAAATTCATGAAAATTTCCCAACTTCTCCAATGCATATCTTGCTCAATTTTGATCATATGAACATGTTCTTGGACATTTTGGAAAGGTATTGAAGTCCTCTAACCAATGCCTTTGGTCCCATGTCATTTGGATTTACCAATCTCAAGTTATGGTCTTTGAATCAAAGTGCATTTTTGTTGACTTTTGAATTTGACCTATAATGTAGAAATTGATAACTTCTTGTGAGAGCATTTCTTGGACTTGGAGTGTGAAGATGGATTGTAGGAGATTGCATTACCTTCAAAATTAGCATTGGATGGAATTTTTCTGATGAACCATGAAAAAGTTATGCCCTAGTCAAGATACAGTTGACTTGTCCACTGTCCAAAAATAGTAACTTTTTGCATCTTGATGATTTTTAAGCTATCCTTGTGGAATCATGATCAAGACTTGATCAAATGATGATTGTGTACTCAAAATAAGATGTTGACCAAAAGTTCTGACTTTTGACTGCAAAATGACCATTTTGCCCTTGTAGTTAACTGTGGGTCAATGAGGCTTTTGACTGTGCAAATTAACACTGTGAGTCTTGCAACTTCCCATGTAGGTGCTTGAAGATGTATATAGGCCTATGAGACTTGATTGAACCATTGAAAACCTCATATTCTATGAAAGAACCAAAACCCTAATTTCAGGTGGCTTAGGAGGTGTTTGAGTGTCTAATCCTTGAGCCATCTTGAACCATTTGAAGATGATTCCTGACAAATCTTGAGGAATATGGGAGGGAAAATTTTGGGGTACAACAGTTGCCCCTGTTCAATATTCTTAAACCTGAGGATGTAGATTGGCTTTCGGGCCTTTCGTGATCCGAAGGTGTAAGATGATTGAACACTAAAGTGCCCAGAAATTTGCACTCGCATGGTGTAGTATCAGCAATGTGATATCGGGAATGGGCTTACAGATTCCATTTGGAGATATGATGGATAGAAGGATGGGCTTATAGATGCCATCTAGAGATGTGACATAATCTTGTCGGGGATGGGCTTAAAGATGCCATCTGGGAACGTGTGTTGAATTGTAACTTGGTAAGTTGAAAGAAGGAACTTGTGTAGGGTTGCCTGATGATGAGTCCGTGTAAAACTGCATCTTGGAAGAGAAGGAACCGGTGTAGGGTTGCTTCATGATGGTTAAGTAGATAGTTCTCCTGTCTGGCTTCAGGTATTAATCTACAATCCGTCGTCCACAGATATTTCCTGGCTAGTTACAGGTGTTGATCTGGAACTTAAGAAGGCTGGCCGATGAGATAGTTTTCCTGTCTGGTTTCAGGTATTAATCTCTGACTTGAGAAAGAAAGATAGTTTTCCTGTCTGGTTTCAGGTATTAATCTTCAATCTCTTCAATATAGATAACTTTCCTGTCTGGTTTCAGGTATAGATCTACAATCAGTTCATATAGGTGGTTTTCCTGTCTGGTTTCAGGTGTTAACCTATAATCCGTTGTCCACAGATATTTCCTGGCTAGTTACAGGTGTTGATCTGGAACTTAAAAAAGGTTGGTCGATGAGATATTTGTCCTGTCTGGTTTCAGGTATTAATCTCTGACCTGAGAAAGAAAGATGGTTTTCCTGTCTGGTTTCCGGTATTTATCTTCAAACTCTTCAATGTAGATAACTTTCCTGTCTGGTTTCAGGTATAGATCTACAATCAGTTCATATAGGTGGTTTTCCTGTCTGGTTTCAGGTATTAATTTATGACTTGAGAAAGAAAGATAGTTTTCCTGTCTGGTTTCAGGTATTAATCTTCAATCTCTTCAATGTAGATAACTTTCCTGTCTGGTTTCAGGTATAGATCTACAATCAGTTCATATAGGTGGTTTTCCTGTCTGGTTTCAGGTGTTAACCTATAATACGTCGTCCACGTATATTTCCTGGCTTGTTACAGGTGTTGATCTGGAACTTAAAAAAGGTTGGTCGATGAGATAGTTGTCATGTCTGGTTTCAGGTATTAATCTCTGACCTGAGAAAGAAAGATGGTTTTCCTGTCTAGTTTCAGGTATTAATCTTCAAACTCTTCAATGTAGATAACTTTCCTGTCTGGTTTCAGGTATAGATCTATAATTAGTTCATATAGGTGGTTTTCCTGTCTGGTTTCAGGTGTTAACCTATAATCCGTCGTCCACAGATATTTCCTGGCTAGTTACAGGTGTTGATCTGGAACTGCAAAAGTTGATAGTAATCATCTTTTGATTGACCTTTTCCTGAAAAGGCAAAACATTAGTAGTATGCAATGTCATGATGTATGAAATGCATGATGTTCTCAAAATGAGATCGTATGATATGATGCGTATATGCATGTATAAAAATGTGATGTGTTAGCTGGGGAAAATAAATCCCGGATAGCTGCTGGAGAATGATGTTGAATTCTTCGTTTCCGCTGGGGATGATGAACGAAGATGATTGCACAAATAAACCTGTAGGAGAAGATGACTCCGTTGGGGAATAAACATGGTGAAGAGATTACTCTGCGGGGAATTACTCTGTGGGAAGAGATGCTTCACTGAGATTTTAACGATAACTCCGCTGGGGACCACGTTGATAACCCTATTGGGGATTTTGATGATGAACTCCGCTGGCGGATAGAAAGAACTTTGCTGGGGACGATCTTTCCGTTGTAACAACTTGCTGAGGATAACCCAGTTAGACTCTGGTGGGGATAACCTCTGAATATGGCTAGGGAGAGATATTTGTACTCTGCAGGGAATAAGCTTCCAGAATCTACTAGGGAGATGATTCAACTCTGGTGGGGAAGCTTTTTTAGACTGCGCGGGGAAATGGCTCCACTGGGGGTATCTTGGATTCCGCCGGGGAACAATCTTATATTTCTGTCGAGGAATATTAAGACTGTCGGGGATGCTTGCTGAGGAATATCTTTATACTCTGTTGGAGAATATTAAGATCTTCTGGGGATACCCAACTTTTTCAGGACTGATGGTAGACCAACTCTGCTTGGGGGAGAGTATTGCTGACTTGCTGGGGATGTTGTGCCCTTTTTAGGGCTGATGGGAGACCAACTCTGCTTGGGGAGAGTATTGCGGAATCTTGCCTTACTCTGCGGGGAGTGAAGGTATCTTGGTCATATTCTTGAGCTGAACTTACCTTGGTACCTTAGTGGACAGAGCAACTAGATCGCTTAGACAATTCTTATTGCCCCTACTTCTGATGTCACCCGTAATTAGTCCTTTGTTTCGCATGCAAATATTTATGATTAGCAATTAACGTCAAATGCATATATCAAAAATGAACATTGGACGTTCTTTGCAAAACAAAACAGATAAAGGAAAAACAATTTGTAATTTGTGTGACAAATGAACTTGTATTGATTTTGGAATTTTCCTGTAAATAGGCGTTGTGTACAAGAGGTTGACGTCCTAATAAGAGAACGCCGCCGAACAAAATAGAGTTTATACAATTTGTGAAAAGGAAAACAAAACAGCTATGTGAAAGATCCCACTGGGTTCCAACTCTGCTATCGCCTTTATGTCTTCAAGCATCTCATCATTTTGCTACTTAGTTGAGGATGAATTTGATTGATTGGTGTCGTCTGAGCCTAATAGTCGATACCTTAGTCTGGATGCAGGGTGATCTAATGAGACATAGTATTACGCTTATCCCTAACTTTTGCCTGGACCGCCCTTTCGGGTTTTCAGTCCACCGGGATACCCATTTTTGCCCAAGCCACCTTTTCAGGTTTTCGACTTGCCGGGTGTACAGATTTTTTATTTATTTTCATCCCTTATTTTTGCCCAAACCCTTTTGGTTCGCTGGGAAGCCCTTATTTTTTCCTAGGCCAGTCGACCTAGCGGGTCTTTGATTATGCGTAGTATTTTTTTACTATGTCTGCATTGGCGGGGTGAGGAAGGTCGTCACCATCCATGGTAGTTAGAATCATCGCTCCTCCTGAGAAGATATTCTTAACCACAAATGGCCCTTCGTACGTAGGGGTCCATTTTCCCCTGGGATCACCTTGAGGTAGAATGATGCGCTTGATTACTAGGTCCCCAACTTGATACTCTTATCGTCTGACTTTCTTGTTAAATGCCTTGATCATCCGTTTTTGGTATGTCTGACCATGACAAATAGCAGTGAGTCTCTTTTCGTCGATTAGGTTTAATTGATCAAACTGAGTCTGGATCCAGTCATCTTCGCTCAAACCTGCATCCTTCATGATCCGGAAAGAGGGTATCTGAAGTTCAATAGGCAGGATTGCCTCCATTCCATAGACCAAGGAAAAGGGTGTTGCCCCTGTTGATGTCCGTGCTGAGGTACGGTACCCATGAAGAGCAAATGGTAACATCCCGTGCCAAACTTTGTAGGTCACTGTCATCTTCTGCACAATCTTCTTGATGTTCTTATTAGCTGCTTCTACAGCCCCATTCATCTTCGGCCGGTAAGGAGAAGAGTTGTGGTGCTGTATCTTGAATTGCTCACAGAGCTCAGTGATCATCTTGTTGTTAAGATTGGTACCATTATCTGTAATGATCCTTTCTGGTACACCATATCGACAGATCAGGTTATGCCGAATGAACCGTGCCACTACGTTCTTGGTTACGGTAGCAAAGGAAGCTGCTTCAACCCACTTTGTAAAGTAATCAATTGCTACCAGGATGAAGCGATGCCCGTTGGATGCTGTAGGTGTGATCTCGCCGATCATATCAATGCCCCACATTGCAAAAGGCCAAGGTGTTGTCAAGACGTTCAAAGGAACTGGAGGAATGTGCACCTTATCAGCATAGATCTGGCACTTGTGACACGTCCGAGAATGTTGATAACAGTCGGCTTCCATTGTGGACCAGTAATATCCTGCCCGAAGGATTTTCTTTGCCATGGTGTGTCCACTGGAGTGTGTTCCGAAGGTACCTTCATGCAGCTCTGCCATGATTCTTTCTGCTTCAGTCTTATCCACACAACGTAGTAAGGTTGAATCATGGTTTCGTTTGCAAAGAATGTCATTGCTGAGGAAGAACTTTGCCGCGAACCTTCTCAAAAACTTCTTGTCATTAATGGATGCACCCTCGGGGAATTCTTGAGCTTCAAGATACCTCTTCACTTCATGATACCAAGGCTTTTCTGTTACCTCTTCGGTCTCAAGATCGCAGCAATGTGCAGGTTCATCCAATTTCCAAATAATGATCCGGGGAGCCTCGTTGTCCCATTTGAATTTGAACATAGAAGACATTGTAGCCAGCGTATCCGCCAACTGATTCTCCTCTCTTGGGAAGTGTTCAAAGGTTATCTCCTTGAAATGGGGAATTAACGTCAATACATACTCCTTGTAAGGAATAAGATTTGGGTGTTTCGTATCCCACTCGTCTTTGATCTGACTGAATACGAGAGCGGAATCTCTGAAGACACTCAGAAACTTGATCCTTAGGTCAATTGCAGCTCGGAGGCCCATGATGCATGCTTCATACTCTGCCATGTTGTTGGTGCAGTTGAAACATAGTCGGGCGATAAGTGGAGTATGAGAGCCTTTTGGAGATATGATCACAGTGCCAATACCGTTACCCAAAGCGTTTGAGGCTCCATCAAAGTGCATAGACCATCGGGATCCTTCCTCAGGTCCTTCACCCGGTCCAGGTATTTCACAATCAGTCACTACCATGATATTCTCGTCTGGAAATTCAAAGTTCATAGATTGGTAGTCATCCACTGCCTGATGTGCCAAATGGTCTGCCAACACACTTCCCTTGATTGCTTTCTGAGTCGTGTACTGGATGTCATATTCAGTCAAGATCATCTGCCATCTTGCTATTCTTCCGGAAAAGGCAGGCTTTTCGAAGATGTACTTGATCGGATCCATTTTTGAAATCAACAGAGTAGTGTGAGTCAACATATACTGTCTCAGCCGGCGAGCAGCCCATACCAAAGCGCAGCAAGTTTTCTCGAGCAGTGAGTATCGGGTCTCACAGTCGGTAAACGTTTTGCTAAAGTAATAAATAGCATGCTCTTTTCGGCCAGACTCGTCATGCTGCCCTAGCACACATCCCATTGAACTGTCAAGTACTGTCAGGTATAAGATTAGAGGTCTCCCTTCAACCGGTGGCATAAGAATGGGTGGCTCTTGGAGATACTCCTTAATTCTTTCGAAAGCGGCCTGACATTCATAGTTCTAACGTACTACTTGATCTTTCTTCGGTAGCTTGAAGATTGGTTCACAGGTAGCAGTTAGGTGTGAGATGAATCGGGCAATGTAATTCAGACGTCCTAGAAAGCCTATGACTTCTTTCTATGTCTTGGGAACTGGAATCTCTTGTATGGATTTCACTTTGGCATGGTCCACTTGGATACCTTTGTCGCTCATGAAGAAACCTAACAGTTTTCCAGATCTCACCCCGAAGGTGCACTTGTTCGGGTTCAACCTCAGCTTGTACAACTTCAAACGGTCAAACAGCTTTTGTAGATGGTCAATGTGTTCCTCCTCAGTTTGGGACCTTGCAATCATATCATCAACGTATACTTCAATCTCATGATGGATCATGTCATGAAACAAAGCAACCATGGCACGTTGGTAGGTTACCCCAGCATTTTTCAACCCAAAAGGCATGACCTTGTAACAGAAGGTGCGCCACTGAGTAACAAAAGTGGTCTTCTCCATGTCTTCAAGAGCCATCTTGATCTGATTATAACCGGAGAACCCGTCCATGAAGGAGAATACCTTATGCTGAGCAGTGTTGTCAACCAGAACGTCGATGTGAGGCAGAGGGAAGTCATCCTTAGGGCTCGCCCTATTCAAATCCCTGTAGTCAAAACATATTCGGACCTTACCATCTTTCTTCGGCACTGGAACCACGTTGGCGACCCATTGAGGGTAAGAATTTACTGCTAGAAAACTGGCGTCAAATTGTTTCATAACCTCAGCTTTGATTTTCTCGGACATCTCTGGACGCATACGGCGAACCTTCTGTTTTACCGGAGGGAATTCTTCCTTAGTAGGCAGGTGATGAACCACAATGTCGGTATCCAACCCAGGCATATCTTCGTAAGACCAGGAAAAGATTTCCATGTAGTCATGCAGCATCTGAATTAACCGTTGTTTCACACTAGACTCCAGATTGGCACCAATCTTGACTTCCTTGCTGTCTGTCTCAGTACCCAGATTTACCGTTTCCACTGGCTCTTGATGTGGCTGAATGGCCCTCTCTTCCTGGAGTAGCAGTCTTGCAAGCTCACCAGGAACTTCGCAATCATCTTCACCTTCGTCTTCGGCTAAGTTGATCATATTTTCAAAGTCATAACTGGCAGTAGCAGAGTCGTTACCAGTGAGATCCAGAGTGGATTGGGACCTGTATATGTGAGTGTGTAAATATAGCTGTTTTTGCAATATATAATAAAGAAAGTCAAGGAGCGCAAGATTTGAAATGCAAAAAATGTCCGATGCTTTTATTGATGATATATGAAAATGATACACAAAAAGCCCTCACAAATGAAGCCACGGTGCCCCGGGTAGGACACCGGGACATAAAGTTTCACAATATTGTTTGTTACAAATTCAAAATAAAGGAGTTCATTACTGAATCACAAAAGCAATAGGTACGAATTCTTTCACAGTCCAGTTGTTCGGTCCACCGTTGGTTGTAGAGTAGATCCAGCTGTTGAATTCAGATTCCTCTATGTCATCTTCAATGGCATTTACTCCCGGGTTGCTGATGAACACAAGAGGTCTTCCAATCTTTGCCTTACGAACAGCCCTTTGAGCTTCTGCAGTGAAACCAAAACCAAACTTGTCAGTCTTCGGAGTGAAATCAGGAAGTTGGCCCCAGTCCGCGCACTCACCCTTCTCAATAACAGCCCGGGCATCCTTTAAGGAAGCCATCTTCAAAGGAGAATCTTCAACCACAGTTTCAGCTGATGCCAGTGTCTGAGGAACCTCTTCAAAGTGCTGGAATGGAGTCTCAATGAACTCCCCGTCCATTTCTATGTACCGGAACGAGTTGAGGTGGCTGACCATATACTCTTCCTCCCCCTGAACTGTCACAATCTTCCCTCTGACCGGGTACTTCAGCTTCTGATGGAGTGTGGAGGTCACATCTCCAGTCTTGTGGATCCATGGACGACCCAACAAACAAGAATAGGACGGTCGAATGTCCATTACGTAGAATGTAGAATCGAATACCTGAGAACCAACTCTGATTGGAATATCAACCTCACCATGCATCATCCTTTTAGACCCGTCAAAGGCCTGGACAACAATGTTACTTGGCTGTAGCTCCAACCCTTCGCAATCCAACCTGTCTAGAGCTTTCTTGGGTAATACTTTCAACGAGGAACCAGTGTCAACCAGCACATGGGAAAGAGTAGTGCCCCTGCATTCAATGGATACATGCAGAGCATCGTTATGGTTCTTCCCTTTAGTAGTCAGATCGGTGTCGGAGAAACCCAAACCATTATCAGCAGTTAATTTGGCCACACAATCGGTAAATTGATCAGTTGATGTTTCTTGTGGCACGTGGGTGGTCTTCAGGAAGGTAATCAAAGCCTTGGCATGGGCCTCTGAACACAACAACATTGATAGCATAGAAATTTTAGATGGGGTGTGCCCCAGCTGCTCCACTACGTTAAAATCACTCTTCTTAATGATCTTCAGAATCTCTTCCATCTCTTGTTTGGAAGCTTCAACAGTGGTTGTCTTTGGTGCCTCCGTCTGGGCAGGCATATCAGTAGTGATCCCTTTGCCCCGAGCATCAGATGACTCGGCAACAGGGGTAGAAATAGGAACTTGATCAGGAGGGGAAGCAGGCACACTTGCAGGTGTGATGACAATAGGTCTCTGGATAGTTGGAGGCGCAATATCTGGTGAGAAAAGCCTACCACTGCGGGTGACTTTGGCAGGCCCGGTGATGTTGTTGACGTCGGTACTAGTATCAAACTCTTGTTTAACTCCAAGCACATAAACATCTGCCCCATAGTGCCAAGGGACAGCTTTGTCGGATGTATAGGGGATAGGCCCCGGAACAGTGATGATTATAGGTGCAATCTTCTGAAAAGGCGTAATTTTGACAGGCTTCCTCGGGGGAGCCTTGGGAGAATTGTTGAAAATGGTGACAATGGAAACTTCTTCAGTAGGGGTAGCAGGAACATCAATCTTTTCAAACAGGATTTCTTTATTATCCATCAGGTTTTGGATGCATGACTTCAAAAAAGGACAACCAGTAGGTGAAACGGAACACAGATGGCAACCTTTACTACATCCCGGAAATAAACCGGCTAGCAACAGGTTCCTCTTGACAGTCAACAGCGGAGTAACAATATCATCCATAGAGGCTACATACAGGTCTTCCTCTACAACATTCACTCCATGCTTGGGCATGGGAGAAGTTACAACATTGGGCCTTTCGGGTGCCTTGAACTCTATCTCTTTAGCATCAATAAGTTCCTGAACCTTATTCTTCAGAGCCTAACAATCATCCGTAGTATGCCCCGGGCTGTCAGAGTGATAAGCGCAGCGGGCGTTAGGATTGTACATTGGGGACGTTGTGTTTACAACCTTCGGAGCTTCTTTTATAGTCACCAGATTGGTTGTCAGTAACTGCAGCAATATCTGGGACAAGGTCATGTTGAGCCGAGTGAACTGCCTTCTAGGTCTCTCACCCCTTTGCTGGTTGTGATGCTGAGGAGCAGCAGCAGGCTTTGAAATAACCACTGTGTTGATAGCTTGGCGGCGTTCCGGTTTATTCTGTCTCCTTGAACCATAGACAACACTAGATTCTTTCTTGAAGGGCTTCTTTTTAGTGTTCGAGGAAGCACCTTTCTGTATCTTCCCAGACTTGATACCAGCTTCTATCCTCTCACCAGTCAAGATAAGGTCTATAAACCCGACAGAAGAATTTCCAATCAAATGGTTGAAGAATGGACCAGACAGGGTCCCCAAGAACATATCCACAAGTTCACGGTCAGTCAAAGGTGGCTGCACCCTTCCAGCCAGGTCTCTCCACTTTTGAGCATACTCCTTAAATCCTTCACCCGTCCCTAGTGACATACCCTGGAGTTGGGTACGCGTAGGAGCGAGGTCGGAATTATACTGATACTGCTTATAGAACGCAGTAGCCAAATCCTCCCAGTTACGAATACTGGCTCCATCCAGCTGATAGAACCATTCGAGTTGAGTCCCTGAAAGACTATCCTGGAAGAAATGGATCCATAAATTCTTGTCATCTGTATAAGGTTGGATCTTCCTTACATACGACCGGAGGTGCAACTTAGGACAGGAAGCTCTGTCGTATTTGGAAAAAGCAGGCGCCTTGAACTTATGGGGAATCACCACCCCAGAGGATAAGCCTAGGTCTCCAAACTCCAACCCGGGCACATTTTGAATCTCCATAGCACTTAAACGATCCTTCAATTGTTTGTAACTATCCTCAGCAGGAGGATACTGTTCATCATCATAATTCGTCTTGTTATCGGAGACCACGGGACTAGGAACCCTTCTCTCTTGGGGACTGTCTTTCCCTACAGAGGAAGTAGTCAGATCCACCTCATTTTGTAGTCCATTCCCAAATCTGCGTCCAGTGTTGAACAAGACGGTCCTCTTCTTCTTCTTCTTCAGAATCAGAGTCTTCAACTCCTGTTGACCGTGGGCTAGGCTCATAACCAACTCCTGGAACTGGGCATTCTGGGCCTGGAGGGCCTTGATAGCTTGTTCAGTAGTAGGTTCAGAAGACATGATGATTGCTGAAATAAACAGCGAAGAAGATAAGTGACCTGTAAAAAGGGGTACCTGTTATGCATATGATGGAATGAAATGCGTATGATTTATGTTTTCAAAGACAATCGGGATTCAACTTTGTAGACAAAAAGGAAACACACTTTATTAAATTTAACTTTGGAATTTAAATTGTTCAACAAATTGCCCTTAGGCGTTACAAGAATGAAAACTGAAAAGTAAATAAAAGTTGTAAAAGAACATCCAAGGTCCATCAATGCTCCCATGGCCTCTTCTTCTCAGTACGGATATAGTCATTCAGGATCCGCTCGTTCTCCAATTGCTTCGTCAGCTTCTGGATCTTTTGTTCTTGTTCATTGAACCTTTCCCGATAAGAATCCCTTTCTTCCAGTAGTTGCGCCCAAGATCTCTTTAGTGTATGAATATCAGTGGGTACCTGAGGATGGAGGACAGTTGGAGGAACCCCGTATTTATCAGGAACTTCAAGAGTAATAGGCCGGACAGCTTCGTATGGCATACCTAACTTCTGAGCACGGATGCGGACCCATCTGAAGTAGGATTCCATTGGTAGATAAGTCTTTGGTCCCAACTCATGTGGGTCAGCCTTGTGAATTATGTCCCAAGCCCGGATGAATCTACGACGCAACTCGTCACTATCTACCTGAAACTCAAAACTGATGTGAGGTATCAACATCTTATGAGGCCCTGCTCTTATGGCTCTTCCAAACTGATAGAGAGCTAAACATGGGTTATAAGAGATTCCTCCCTGGGTACCGATCAATGGAACATTAGGGTACTCTCCGCAACGATCAATAACGGCCACCTCATCTAAACCTCTGAGAGTCCAAATGATGTCATTATCAGTGAGAGACATTATCCTATGAGCCCAGCCCCTTCCTTCTTTGTTCTTCAGTACGAACTTAGGGAGGTGCGAAATAAACCACCTCACTAATAAAGGAGCACAACACCATAAAGTTCCCCGTCTTCGGGCCGTACGAGCATAGAGCTGTTGCAGGATATCACCCAAGAGAGTGGGTACAGGGTTCTGAGAGATGAAGATCCTTATGGCGTTGACATTCACAAAGGTGTCGGGATTTGGAAACAATACTAGACCATAGATTAAGAGAGCCAGAATGTCTTCGTACGCTCTGAAGTCTAAGTCATTCCAGAAACCATTAGCTTTGCCAATCAGAAACTTAGCCAAAAAGCCCTTAACTCTGCTTCTAGTCTCCCAGTTAGCCATTACCTCTTCTTTGGTCAAGGGAAGGGCTGCAGCAATCTCTTCAGGCCTAAGAATCTTTTCCCAAACAGTGAATGGAGTCTGTTCCAAAACAGGGATACCAAGCAAATCAGAGAATTCTTCCAGGGTAGGGACCAGCTGGAAGTCTTGAAAGGTGAAGCAATGATATATCGGATCATAAACCTGGGCCAGGACACTCATCAATTGTTGGTCCCACTTTGAAGTGACTAAACCGAGAAGAGAACCATGCCTCTTGATGAAGGAAGTAGTGTTTGGAATCCTATCAACCAATTCTTTAAGCAAATCAGGTGGTTAAACAAAGTTGAGCCGGATAGTATTCCTTCACATAGGCATCATGATGTCCTACAAAACAGAGCAAAGATGAAACCCTCTTGTCTTTGAAATGGGTTAGTCCTTATGCAGGATGCATGCAATGTTATGATGGTATGATGTCATGATAAAGGCACACCACAAGTATTCACAAAAGGAAAACATGGTAAGGCCCACAAGTCACACATGACAACCCTTAGAGTTTAGGCCAGCATGAAGTTTAGGTACTACCCTCTTTCAGTTTCAGTTGGTTTAAACCTGTCCAAAAAATGGTAACCGGGTTCTAGAGGATCTCAATATCACTGACTACCCTCAATCGGTCATAACTCCAGCTTAGCAATCTTTTCTTGCGGCAGGAACCATCGCGAGAGTTTAGCCTCAATGAGTGTAGCATACTGCTACTGTTTTATGGCCAAGTTGGTCAATTTAAGGTGCTAAGGTCAGTTGGTGCTTAACGACTCCTCAGAAGACCCATATTCTCCTCGTTCCAACACAAGGGATATCGGTGCAGACCAAGGTGTCACACCAACGTAGCTACTGCTTCACCCGTGTCGGTCTATGTCGGACAAGTCCCTCACAGTTTATTGCTACTTACCTAAAATCCCCAGATCCGGGTTAGGATCTATAAAACTCCGATGCGAACCCACAAAATTACAGCAAACAAGGCATACAATTGAAAACAAAAGTTTTCTTATCCTAAGGTACACCTCACTTAAGCAAGAGTCGCCACCGTCTTTTATTTTATCCAACAAGGAAAAGAAAAAAGCACAGAAAAATTCCTTTTCGAGATATTTCTCGGGTTCGGGAGGTAGATTATAGAAAGGGAAGGTGTTAGCACCCTTTCTATTCGTGGTTATCCACGGGCTCTTAGGTACTTGCTCACTATGTTTTCAAAAATTTGCTTTTCTTTGTGATTGTGGGTTTTGAAAAGAGTTTTGTTTGAAAACTTCGATTTAACTCTTGTATCTGTCCTCAAGAGTTTATGAAGTGTTGTTTGAAAACTTTTGTCAGAAAAGTGTAGGTGCGAAAAGTGTTTTTGTTTTGAAAGAGCAAGTACCTGAGAACCTCTACCTACTCAAAAGAAATTAAGCTGTGTAAATGTCCTTTAGACAGTACTATCCCACTATTGAGAAGTAGGTAGCACCGTCGTTGGAGTTTGTCGGGTCAATTCGATTATAGGGACATGTGGTCACCAAAGCAATAGTAGGACGCCTTAGCGGTAACCCTAATGTCCTAGATCCGTTTTTATCCGAGGCAACCGTTTCGAGGCAACTTAGATCTTTAGACAGGAGGGCGACCTCTAAAACACCCTATACTCAATGACCACGTCGAGGCAACCAAGTGAGGCGTACCCTAAGAGTGGCATGTGCGAGTGTGTCAGGATTCAGTTAAATTATCTTTGAACATGTTATGGTGAGCTACGTTTTGGTTATAATTTCAGAGATAAGTCTTGTCATGCATAGCCTAGTTAACATACATCTAACAGTTTAAATATTTGCGGAAAGTAAATCTACACTATTACAAGGCGTCGGGTATTTACATCGCCAAAACAAACCCTTGGAAAAAGTAAATTGCAGAAAGTAAATGAAAGCGATAAAAAGTCCTAATTAACGCTATTACATCCTCGGAGCAATTACATAAATATGATCAAAAATAATATGAACAAACATACGCGCGAGAAAAAATTGAATCGGAGAAGTCCTTAGGGTTTTGACCCTTTTTTGAGAAAGAAAGAAGTTTTTTGTCCTTTTTGCATTTAATTAAATTAATCCTAAAACTAATTAATTAATAAAAAAAAAAGATATTTTTGAGGTTTTTTATGTTTTTAAGAAAAAAAATGGTCAAAAGTTATTAAAACCTAATTCTATATTAATTTTAAATTATTGTGAAAATATTAAAATTAACCTAATTAACTAAATTAATTACATTAGTATTTATTTGCAAAAAATAATAAATTAAAGGTGAAATTAATAAATGATAATAATAATAAAAAATATTATATTTTAGTTTTCTGATTTTTATTATGAAAATAATTAATTATGTTAATTAAATAATAATAATAATAATTAATAAAAGAAATAAAAAAAGAAAGAAAAAAAAGAAAAGAAGTAAACTTGTGGGGGTGATGACCCAAATCAGGAGGTGTGTTAGAAATTTTGTGGCCCAATTGCTCAAGCCTATTTGACTTTCTGGCTCCTCCATGCGCATGGTTGACTGGGAGTATGATGATCATCATCTCATGGCCATTAGATTTGTGCCTGTAGACATCTGGCGCCTGGGATGTGAGGTGCATAGTGGATCACGTGTTGGAGACCTGTATGTGATTATGCAAAGAAAAATAGAAACAAATATTTTGGGGGACCTGGGATTGGAACCCAGGTCCCAATGCTTCTAAGCCAGCACGCTAACCACTCCACTATCACGCTTCAATCATTATTAGAATAACAAACAATTATTATATTAAGAAATTATTCAATATGCCGTAACACAAAAAAAACACGCGCGCTGATTTAAACTATCCAATGATGTATCAACACATCATCATCTTCCTCGATGTACCTGCAAAAAAACAATATTATATAGCGGGGGTTTTTAACCCCCACAAACTACAGTGGCGAAAAATAGCGAATAGAACTGTGGTTCACATAAATATTTCGCGAGGGTTCAATCTTGTTCGTCTTGGTTCAACGAATTCAGTCATGGGTCTCACAAGTCTCAATTTTTCCTGGTTTAGGAATCCCCAATTTCAAAGCTTAAGAACCCTAGAAATCGTCCATGGCATCTTGTGATTCTGTGCATTATAATTCAATTAACTTATGCCATTAGCTTCATATGATTACTAGCAATGCAAAATAATCAAAAAATCATGTTAAATGCTCATGAATTAAGAGTTACGGTTATGGATAAAATGTGCAAACCGTGGTTCTGTTCTCAGTGATTTCTTGAGCTTTGAAGCTGGAATTTGATTGTAACACGTCCTGGGAACCTCCTGCAGTGTATTAGAATCAACAAAAGTCTTTAAATTGCCCTAGAATGCAAAAGTCAGTTTCAACTTTTCTTGAATTTTTTAAATATGTTATGGCCTCTTTTCTGCAGCTTTCTCACGTGTTTTCCATCAGGGTAGCTTGCATATATATAGAGGAATGGAATTAGGTCAAAATCTTGAGCAAAAATCCATTGAATTGATGATTGAATATTTGATTGAAAATCAAATCTTTTTGCATTTTCATGATTGAATAAAGTTGCCAATTTTGGAGATTTTTGCATCTTTGATTTGTACACGAAATTGCCAGCATATCTTGACCATATTTGCTTCACAAAAAGATTGAAAAACCAAATCTTGTATTTTCCTACAATTTAAATTAATTAAATGAATTAATATTGATTAAAAATCCAATTAATTAATAAAAAATAATAAAATAAATTCAATTAAGCTTGATGGGTCGTGCATAGGCCATGGATGAAGTTTCAAGAAGAGATTTGAGCCCATTAGCAAAAATAAGGTGTTTTGAGCAAAGTTGACTTTTGCAAATTCATGAAAATTTCCCAACTTCTCCAATGCATATCTTGCTCAATTTTGATCATATGAATATGTTCTTGGACATTTTGGAAAGGTCTTGAAGTCCTCTAACCAATTCCTTTGGTCCCATGTCATTTGGATTTACCAATCTCAAGTTATGGTCTTTGACTCAAAGTGCATTTTTGTTGACTTTTGAATTTGACCTATAATGCAGAAATTGATAACTTCTTGTGAGAGCATTTCTTGGACTTGAAGTGTGAAGATGGATTGTAGGAGATTGCATTCCCTTCAAAATGAGCATTGGATGGAGTTTTTTTGATGAACCATGAAAAAGTTATTCCCTAGTCAAGATACAGTTGACTTTTCTACTGTCCAAAAATAGTAACTTTTTGCATCTTGATGATTTTTGAGCTATCCTTGTGGAATCATGATCAAGACTTGATCAAATGATGATTGTGTACTCAAAATAAGATGTTGACCAAAAGTTCTGACTTTTGACTGCAAAATGACCATTTTGCCCTTGTAGTTGACTGTGGGTCAAATGAGGCTTTTGACTGTGCAAATTGACACTGTGAGTCTTGCAACTTGCCATGTAGGTGCTTGAAGATGTATATAGGCCTATGAGACTTGATTGAACCATTGAAAACCTCAAATTCTTTGAAAGAACCAAAACCATAATTTCAGCTGGCTTAGGAGGTGTTTGACTGTCTAATCCTTGAGCCATCTTGAACCATTTGAAGATGATTCCTGAAAAATCTTGAGGAATATGGGAGGGAAAATTTTGGGGTACAACAACATGTCTTGATAAAATATGATTTTTGAAACTTGATTTTGATCAAAAAGTCAAAGTTTGACTTTTGAGTGTAAAATTGACTTTTTCATTAGTTGACCAAATTTCCACTATCAATCAATTGATCATGAGAAATGTTTTGAACCATGCCATTAGGTCAAAATGATTCATTTGAATCCTTGATATCATATCTCAAACCAATAAGTCGTGTATTTGGTCAAAAGACAATATTTGAGCGTTCTCAATTAAAACCCTAATTTTGACCATTTTCTCTTTTGGTGATCTGATCAAATTTCTTGAGGAATTGTGTTCAAAACTTGACCAATTGACATATAGGAGTTAAAAATGTTGATATGGATCAACAATTATGAAGTTTGACTGTAAAGTCACCACATTTGACTTTTTGCTCAATATAGTTGATTTTAGGTCAACTGATTAATTGATTGAGCAAAAATGTAATCCAACGCTTGAAACTTGACATGAGCAATATTGAGAGTCCAAAATGATCCATGAAAGTCATATTGGGCATTAAAAGTCCATTTTTCCTTGTGCAAACTCAAACCCTAATTTGAGTCATCAGTATTGAGGAAGTGTCTTGAGCTGGTCAATCCTTGTGCAATTGAAAATCTTGTGAAATATTTCTAGAGAAATAAGAGGGAAAACTTTGGGGTACAACAGTTGCCTCTGTTCAATCTTCTTAAGCCTGAAGAGTTAGATTGGCAGATCCGCCATTCGTGACTTGAAGGCGAAAGATGATTGAACACTAGAGTGCCCAGAAATTTGCACTCGATAATGCGGTTGATTGTATCGGGAACGGGCTTAATGATGATGTTGTACCCAAAAAATTTCCTCTCATTTCTCAAGAAATATCTCATAAGATTTCCATTGATTCAAGATTGCACAAGGTTTAATCAACTCAAGACATTTCCTCATCACTGGTGACTCAAATTAGGGTTTAAGTTTGCACCAGGAAAAATGGACTTTTAATACCCATATGAAGTTTATGGATCATTAGGAACCCTCAAGATTGCTCAGGTCAAGTTTCAAGTCTTGGATCACATTTTTGCTCAGTTAATTGATCAGTTGACCTAAAATCCGTTGTATTGGGGAAAAAGTCAAATATGGTCAATTTTCAGTCAAACTTCATAATTTTTTATCCATATCAACATAATGAACTAATATATGTCAATTTATCAAGTTTGGATCACAATTCCTCAAGAAATTTGATCAGATCATCAAAAGGGCAAAATGGTCAAAATTAGGGTTTTGACTGAGGAGGTTCAATTTTTGAGTTTTAACCTAAAAAATGACTTTTTGGTTTAAGACATGATATCAAGGATAAAAATACATCATTTTGACCTAATGGCATGGCTCAGAACATTTCTCAATTCCAATTGATTGATAGTTGAATTTCAATCAACTGGTGAAAAGTCAACTGTACACTGAAAAGTCAAACTTTGACTTTTTGATCAAAATCAAGTTTCAAATATTACAATTCATAAAGACATATCAAAACATGAAACTTGTTCATCAATAAATTGGAAATTCAAAATTCATTCTTGAAAAGTCAAAATTTCCAAGACTTATAATTTTTCTAAGTGTTGAAAAATCAATGTTTTTTCACAACTTTATACCAAATTTCCAACATGGTGCAAGATGATTCAAAGAAAACTTTCAACATGAAATTTGTAGATCTCAATGAGATATAAAACATTATAGGGAAGAACTTTTCCTAGAAATGCTTGAATTTCAAGTTATGAATTTGTGAAGACATGCTCATGAAACTAAAAGACTTAGTGAAATTTTGCCCTAAGTTAGGCAGACTTTTGATCTAACTTCATGACAATTTTTCACCTAGTTCCAAGATTAATTTTCAAAAATTTCCAACATTAAGGTTGTAGGGGATGTTACAAGATTTCCAAAATGTTCAACAACTCATTGAGATCATACTTGAGCTAAGAGAATCGAAGACATGAAGTTAGGGTTTCAAACTTGAATTACAAGCAATTTTCTTGATGAACACATAATCCAATCTCAATGTTAGGCTGCATAATATTGATTTGTAGGTCTTCTAAATTGTGTTTATATCCATAATTAATGGATCACATAAACGTTTGAGCTATAATCCAAGTGGTTTAAACATTGTCCAAGTCAATTTGCCATTTTGGTAAGAAAGTTAACATTGCCATTTTTGAAATGCAAGCTTTATGCACAAATTCAATTCTTCAGCCTCTCACTCATTCCCTCTGATCATACTCCATCTACAAAGTCAGAAGCAAGCTTGTTTAAAGTGTAACCACTCTACAATATCAAGTACAAAGGCACAGAAACTTATTTTGTCAAGAAAATCACATGTTGAGCTTAAACATGTGAATTTGAATTCTGATCAACTACAAGTATCAAAACTCTTTACTTATAAATAGAGGCACTATTTGTGAGCTAAGACACGAGAAAAAGCACCCTAAAACTCTCTTAAACACTTTCAAGCCAGAAATTCCCAAAAACACCATTGATGCACAGTTTTTGACTTTGAACTTGTAACTCACATTTCCCTCGTGCGTTTTCATTCCTAATCAATCACAAAGCTTCTATACCTCAAATATAGTCCATCCATGTCCTTGTTTCAGAACTATAACACCATTTTCATCAACCTCCATAACCAAAAAACAGAGTCTGCAAGTTGACTTCTCCAGGCCATTCCAGCCATCCATTGCTCAAGCTAAGCATTACATTAGCTTCTTGGGAACTTGAGGAAGCTAACCTGATCATCATAACTCCTTGAAAGTTTCTCAAACTCATTTCACGATTTCCAGTTTTGTGGTATCTTTTCTGAACTTCTATCTTTTCATTTAGGCATTATTAAGCTTGCATTTGTGGAGATAAAATCTAGATATCATTGCCCTGAAACTGTACATGTCCATAGATTTCATTTATATTGATTGAGCTTAGAGAATTTTAGGTTTGAATATCTGAAAAAAGTTAGGTCAGAATTTGGTACCATTCAAAATTCATGCTCATCTTTGATTTATAGTTTTAGTAATTTACATTTATGGAATTGTTGTGAAATTTGGAACAAGTTTGATGTTTACATTTTTGCAAATGGATGAGAAATGATCAAGTTGCAGATATTTAGGCTGGAGGTTGAAGATGAAGTTATAATATGGACTTAGTTTATTTTAAGTTTATTGTTTGTTGTATGACTAACGGATGAAACAGGCCACCCCATTGGTGCAAGAAGCGCACGCATATTAGGAGGTCATGGGTTCGAACCCCAACGAGACCTTTTGCCTTTTTTACATTTTTTCCATTTTTTTTGTTTGAATCAAACAGCGCTTGGGCCTCCTTGGTTGGGCCTAACAGGTTTACTCCATTCCCACCCCCATGTTCACTTTCACACACCTGACCCAAATATTTTTATTATTTTAATTTAATTTATTTTATTTTTCTTATTTTATTTTATTTTATTTTTATTTTTTTGTACTATTATTATTATTATTATTTTATTAATAAAAATTTTAAAATATTTTTATTTATTATTTACACACTTATTTTTATTTTCTTTATAAAACAAAAAAAGACCAAAACATTTTCTTAACAAATTTAATTCTTTTCAATAAATAATAATTAGATTTAGGTTTAGTTATTTTCTTTTTCTTAATTAAAATTAATTTAGAACTTAGGTTTCTTTTAATTGATTAATTACCATATTATTTTCATTAAGTTTAAACCTTTTCATAAAAAAACCCTAAAAATGCTTCAAACTTAATTTCCTTTCTTAATTAGTTTAAGTTTAATTTTATATAATTTTAATTAGTCATTTTTCTTAATTAGTTCAAAACTAATCTCTTTCATTAAAATCAAACAAAAATCATTTCCTTTCCATTTATTTTCTTGCACAATTATTCAATTCTTGTTCATTATTCAATATGGTTGTAATAGTTAATTAGGACTTTAATATCTTGCAATCCCCATTTGTAAATTTGTATACCCCATCCCCTAATGATGTAATAGCGTAGTAATTTTACTTTCCGTAATTTATCGCTTTCATATAAATGCTAGTAATTAGGTTTGGCATGGAAAGATAAAATCCACAAGTAGCAAACCCTAATTCAAGATAAACAATGCATGCCAAACAAACACAATTCACACATGCACCCTTAGGGTAATTCCACTTTTGCCTTACAAAATGGTCATGTTATGCATGTGGGATGTCTTAGCAAAAACAAATAAAAAATACAAGATCATAGTCCCTTGACGATCCTTCAAAAGTTGCCTTTCAAATGATCTTAGTCCCTCAAAGAGAAATGCTAAGATATCTAACGACATTGCTATCATGACTATACGATGACCCACGCCCTTCCCTTTACATCTAAAGATAAGGCTTCCTACCAATCAATGGTAAGATAGCAATATCAAAGTAAAGGAAGAAATGAACAAAGAATTTTTGAGTAGGTAGAAACGTTCTTAGTTGCTTGCTCACTTTCAAGACAAACATCCTTGCTAACTTTCAAAACAAATACTTTCAAAACAAACACTTTCAAAACAAACATGAAATATTTTCAAAAGTCCAACACTTTGTATACGTTTTTACGAACAAGAACTATAACAAAGTTTGCCTAAACGAAGGCACCTTTTCAAAATACTTCCAAAACCACCACAAAGCACATTTTCAAACAAAAATAACTGATCTAGAAAGAAACTAAGAGCCCTTAGATAACTATCGATGAAAATGGTGCTAACAGCTTCCCTTTTCATAATCTACCCCCCAAACTCAAGAAATAATATCAAAGGTCTTTCCTGTTCTTTTCCACCTTTCCTTTTGGATAAAAGAAAAGTCAGTGGCGACTCTTGCTAACCGCAACATTTGCAATCAAACGCAAAACATACCAAGTCAGTTCTCCCACCGTATTATAGATGCCATTTGGGATGTTTGTTGATGGAGACTGGAAGAAGCGTTGGAATAAATCTTTGGTTGACTTATATTGGGACTGCATATGTCTTTTTCCTATTTTTATTTAGGAGAGATAAATCTGATATAGAAAGAGGACTTGACTGATGATTGATTTCTTCCTACAAGGGAGGGGAGTTAGCTATATGCAGATGTATGCATGGCTTAATGATGTTCTCAAAATAAATGAGAGTATTCTATATTCATTTTTTATGTATGTTACATGATATATGAGTGTGAAACGTTAAAGTGACTTTGTCTGGAAAATAAATCCTTGACAAATTGCTCGGGAGTTTTGGGAAATTAAATCACAGATTGCTGCTAGAGATGAAGGGTGTGTGTATCTTCAAACTTTGTTAAAAATGCTTCTGCTGGGGATTCATGCTTTGTTGAGAAGAACTCTACTAGGGAATAATGACTTTACCTGAGAAGATTCTTGGGAGAGTGTTAATTTCTGATTGGTCAGCAGAATTCAGGAGTTTTATCTATCCGTTGCTCCGGTGGGGAATTATCTCTTGAAATTTAGATGTTATCTGGTCGGATTCCAGGCTTCACAATAACTTGCTGGGGATAAAGAAGTTAACTGTTATCTGGCGGATTCTAGGCTTTGCAGCAACTCAATGGGGGAAAGTGGCAAACTCTACTAGGAAGGAGGATTTTTATTAGTGATTTTAGGAATTAAACTGTTATCTGGTCGGGTCTAGGCTTCAGCAATTGAAGAAACTAAACTATTATCTAGTTGGGTCCAGGCTTTAGTAAATTGGAACTGAGATTAACTGTTGATCCTTTACACCATTGCTTCACTTTTCCTGATTATCAGCTTGTACCTACTCTGGAAGAATTATCTCAACTCTTGATGATTCCCATTCTCAATCAACTACCTTTCAACGGTATGGAAAGAGATCCAAGACCTGAAGATATTGCCCGAGCACTACACTTGCAACAATCTGATGTCACGACTAATTGGGAAACAAGGAGTGGTGTCAAAGGTTTCTTAGCTAAGTTCTTGTTTGAGAAAGCTCAAGATTTTTGGAATTCTTTGGACTTACAAGCTTTTGAATAAATCTTGGCCCTTCTCATCTATGGGATGGTTTTGTTTCCAAATACTGACCAACTTATAGATGTAAATGCTGTCAAAATCTTCATGTCTTACAATCCGGTGCCTACTTTGTTGGGAGATATCCTATATTCTATCCACACTCACACTATGAGGAAGAGAGGGGCCCTCATGTGTTGCACTCCTCTAGCCAGATGGTTCATTTCACATCTTGTCCGGTCTGTGTTGAAGAACGAGCAAGGTTTGAGGTGGTCCCATAGGTTGATGATGCTCAGACATTCAGATATTCATTAGTGTTCTCGATCCTTGGATAATGTTACTATCATCGACTATTGTGGGTAATTTCCTAATTTCCCTTTACTTGGCATTATGGGAGGTATCACTTACAACCCTTGCTTAGCCTTACGACAGTTTGGGTACACCCGAAGAGATGGTCTGCATGATATGCTCATCCAAGAAGTGGTTTTCGACTACGAGAGCGACGATCAAGGTTACCGCCAGAGGTTTATACGAGATTGGAGGATGGTAAACAAATTGGATAGCAAGACGCTAGGACACAAGAATTCTATTCCCCTTGAGCCTTACCTTAGGTGGGTACGAGCTCGTGCTCAGAAGCTCGTGATGCCTTATCCCCCCATCTTACCATTTATCATGGAGCCTGTGGTTAAAGGAGATGTCCCTTTGTTTCCAGTGATTTCTGGTAAACAACCGCTAGTCTTCCAAACTATCGAATAATCTTTCTGACTGTTATTCAATTCCTCTGGTAACTCACAGGATCGACTAGATTGATCCTAGGACTCCTTGGATATTAAGGTTACTCTCACGATCGAACAAATATTCATGGTTGATATTGTATATGTGTTTGGCTTATTTCGATTTCTCTCTCTCTAAAAGTCTAAAGATGTAATCAAAATGTGTGTGTGAAAACTAAGTTACACGAATAAATGCTAATTGTAAAGACATGTAAAATTGCATAAAAGTGAAGTAAATGGTTTCGACTTACAAAACAGTTAGTATAAAGGATTTCTGGAACATAAAAGGTTTGAAATATGAAGAAAGCGTTTAATGCAAGAAATCTTTAAATGACTTTAAGTAAAAATATGCGTTCGAAGGATAAGACTTGAAGGTAAAGGTATGGAAAATATGACAGATTTCTGAGATATAAAGTGCTTGAAATATAAAGAAAACATTAAAATGTAAAACTTTGAAGAAGAGATTTCGAAGTGAAAAGACTGTAAATGCTAAAACTTGTAAATGTTATTTGACAAAAGGATAAAGGAAAGTGCTGGAAATGGTAAAAGGTTTTCATTAAATCAGAAATACATGGTGCTATCATACATACATTTCTCTTGCATTTGTTTCCCTTGCCATGTGGTAGTTTGAATGTTACTGAGTATTTTGTATAATAGATATGACACACAAAAATCCTAATACTAAGACTTCTACTTATACTAATTCGACCATAACGGTCTTGCTATAGGATCATGCCACGTTTAGAACATGTAGGACAATGCCTCTTTCGCCTTTCCACGTGTCCCCAAATGCTCCATCACATAACTTTCGAACTTCGAAAGTCCCGCTTCCATTTGAATTTCAAATGCTTTGATACTTCTCCGTTTCGAACGCTCTTCCCAGACACAGCCTTGTTGTTATTTCGAGACTTCTTTAGATATGTTCCCATAATTGCCACTCGAAGCTCCAAGCTTTGACATACTTATTCGAAACACTGCTTCTGCTACTTCGAAACATGACGCTTTACCTCATTTCGATCAAAACGTTTAATTCATTTGGCTACTAATAACATTATCAAAATCTTCAGCCAACAAATTGCCCCTTTAAAATATGTATTTCGATTCCTCTGAGAAATACCTATTTTAAACACCTACACAAGATTTTGATGGGACTTTCGAATCATCGTAACATTTAATGCATTTGACTCCATTCACGTCAATCATAGCACCTTTTGGATTCCTTAACCGCCTGGAGCCACTTCACAGCATGGTGCAGTTACAAATAATGATTATCTTTAAATCACGCCTATTACCCAAGTTAACTATACGCCACCTCTTCATCACACCAACCCATGATCTCCACGTATCACACCTTTATTCAGTGGATGCTTAAACTTCCCCATTATAAAACATCACCAACTTAATCTTTTTCTTCTCTTTTCACACTCTAAATCTTTTACCCTCCTTCTCTCGTAAGAAAAAATCCAAGCTTTCAACATCTTTCAAAAATGTCTTCTTCTACTTCATCCCAACTCAAGAAAGTCTCCAAGAAGAAAGGAAAAATTGCAGGAGCTGCCATGGAAAGTAAAATCATCACTCACCAAGGTCAATCTGTTATTGCCCCTCAGATGATTTCAAAAGAAAAAGAAATGATGTATGCGTCACAGGTACTCATTCCTACCAATGTTGCTGGTAAGAGGTTAGCTTTAAATGGCCCTCTTACGGTTTTTGAAATATTAAAAGACACCAGGACGATTTTCCCAGTTTGTTATAGCTTCAAACCCTTATTTAACAAAATGGACGCCCCTAAGGCAGTAGAATCTCCTAGTTCAAATACCATAGAAACCTCAATTGTTCCTCCTAAGGACCCCTTTGTTTTGGATTATGTAAAAAGTAATTTTAAGCCATTTCGATCTTGCCCCACCTCTGATATTGCTTACCAAAATTGGTTCACGAAAGTAGAAGCTAAGAAATCCCAGCAATGGGAAGAATTAGGCATCTATAACCTGATTTCACCTACAGCCACCCTCTGCTATTCGCGTCCCTTTATTTCTGGGATAGTACCTATAACACTTTCCATCTCCCAGGTGGAATGATCACCCCAACCTTCTTCGACATAGCGGCCATCACTGGGCTATCGCCAGTGGGAGAAACTTATATACCCGACAATGAAGAACACTCAAGCATAATTGACTTCGAAGTCAAGCTAGCCAGTTTTTCCAAATTTATCAGTCATTATCATGCTGAGGGGGACAATGTGTCTGACGTAGAGCACATTGCTTTCTTAACCCTGTGGCTGTCAAGATACGTTTTCTGTAGTAGATCCCTACAGGTAGCTAGTAGGTTCATTCCTCTAGCTAGGGACTTGCATGAAAATCGAAAAGTGTGCCTAAGTGAACAGCTCTTAGTTGACCTCTATGAAAGCTTGAGGTCAGCTGTTTCGAGCCTCAAATCCCACACCACCAAAAATATTCTATTGGATGGCCCTTTTTGGTTACTCCAACTATGGCTAAATGCCATGTTCGAACCCTCCTTATCAACCGCCAACACCATTGATGAGCAAGATTCTGAGATAAATGATAGGATAGTCGAAGGAACTAGGCTTCGAAGATTAACTCCCAATGACGACAAAGATGACTTCAAAGTTCA
This sequence comes from Vicia faba, assembly GCA_948472305.1. Lineage (NCBI taxonomy): Eukaryota > Viridiplantae > Streptophyta > Magnoliopsida > Fabales > Fabaceae > Vicia > Vicia faba. The sequence goes on along the minus strand of OX451738.1, from coordinate 1,395,886,042 downwards.
ATTCTCGAAGTACATCATGATATTCTCCAAAAGGCACAAGTTTGAAGAGAGCATGGCGCCTTTTGCTTCGAGGGCTCATGGACCTTCTTGGTTCACCATGGCTCTCTCAGAAGCTATCAAGAGCAAGGAGATTCAGGATGTATGGAGAGCTTTTTTGCTGCCTAGACTCATTTCTTCAAGAATAACCCCAGCCAAGAACCAAATTCTCCACTTTGCCTACCAACCAAACTTCGTTTCGAGGCAGTTTGGCTTATGCCAACTGATTCCTGAACCTTTATTTCATACTGAGAGCGCCATCACTTCTGGACGAACTTTCAAGGCACGGGAAGCCAAAATACAGCAAGAACAATATCAAGGCTTCGCCCAATTTGAGCTGATAACCTTCGAACCTACCCATCTCACGGCTAAAGGATTTCTGGAATGGTGGACCAAGTTTTATCAAACTTATATGTTCGATACACTTACAATTCAACAGAAACTAATTGATGCCTTCGATGTGCAGGTACCAACAAAGAAAGGTATGTTTACTCATGCCAAAGAGATTAAAGCTTTCCAAAATTATTTTGAAACTACTTATGACCCCACGCGCTTGGACTCCACTGTGCATCAAGCAGCTAAGACCTTGAAGGAAAAATTTAAACAAAAAGTTTCTAAGTTAAAACTTCCTTCAGGGCTGTCACCTGAGGATAGGTATAGGTTGGCATTCGAAATGCATCCACCTAAATTTCCCAGATTACCTACCTCAGAACTGGCTCTGGCTTGGTTTCCCCCATATCCATGGTGGTTTACTTGCAAAGAGATGTTCAAATATCTTCAAAGGAAACCAAAGCCATCTGAGACTGTGACATGGGCTCGATACTGGCTTCATGATTTCCCAGGACACCTTCGATACGACCTTTCTGCCATGTCAATTAAATCTGATCAAGGCACAGGTGCGAATGCTTGGGAAAATCCCAAATGTCTTTTATTTTCCATATCTTTAACCTTTGCTTTAATTGTTTCGATTTTCAGCCATCAGGATAAAGACAGCTGCCTCGAAGTCGAAGGAAGGGAGTGCCTCTCAAGCCTCCATCGAAACTACTGACAAAGTGACTCCTCCCGAAACAACTACTATTGCTGCAACCATAACAACAACAATAATACCAACAACAACCAGTGTTCCAATTCCAACGGTAATCACTTAGCCTTGATGTTTCGAATTCACTCATGCTTTATGGTTTACATCTAACTCTTCGTTCAAAAACTTTTCAGACCGATAAGCTTCCTCCTCCTACTCCCAAGAAGCGAAAATCAAGCACCACTGGGGAAGATCCCAAGGCTGGAGGAAACTTAAATACTGTTTCGAAGAAGAAACCAAGGAAAGATATTTCAAAAAGTACCATTCCACCTAGTGTCTCTGGACTTGATTCCAGGGATGCTGCTCCCTCTCCCAAATCCAAAAATCCACCTTCGACCTCCAACCCACCGTTGGAACGTATAGCTAGTAACCTCTCCTCCGAGAGTCCACAGGTAAATTGAACCTTTAAACTTTGTACAATACTAACTTCTTATTAGGGACGTCCCACTTGCTAGGGCTGGAACAAGTTCGACCAGCTATCCTCTCCCCACAGACGAAAGAATTGTTCTTCTTAATAAAATTAGGAAAACCATTCTCAATGTGAATATATTCGACGTGCTTAAGCAAGATAGTACTGCTTGCTATACTATGAAGGAGCTGCTCACAAAGGTCAATCTTTCCACCTGCTCCTTGCCAGTTAGTACTCTCTTGTTCGATCTTTAGAATTTGCTGGACAACGTAACTGGTTACCTTCTCCAAGACGAATCTGCTGCCAAGAAGGTTCAAGAGAAATGCATTGCCACGGATGCCGCTTATGAACAAGCTTCGAAACTCTCTCAAGAAGCTGAGGATCAAGCTATGCATCTGAAGCAGGCGAAAACTGATTATGAGGCTCGAGCTGAGTCCATACTTCTTTGGGAAAGGCAGATTCTGGAACTTCAACAGAAGGTTAAGGAGGCTAAAGAACAACAACTAGCCTTCGAAACCAATTCTGCTGGTAACCAATTCAAAGAGCTTCTCAACCAGGGGCTTGCGGAAATGGAGACTGCAGAACAAATTAAAGGAGAAGTGGCAACCTTGGAAGGAGCCAGGCGGTTCGCTCAGCAGAAACTTGAATCATTTCGAAGCACTTTCAATCGATTGAAAAACAATTCTTATTTCTAGATTTTGGCGTTTATTTTGGCTTTTATTTTGGTTTCTTACATGTAATATTCGAACAACGCCATTTTGGCATTTTATCTTGCCATCTTGGATTTTTATAACATCTTGCTTACGTTGTTACTATTCGAATCTCCTGCAGGCTTGGCTTATATTTCTTTAAATATTTCCCATTAACCTTTAGGACACGTTTATCATCCGTGAGTTCTTCGATTTCGTATGCATTGTTTGAGAATACTTTTAATATTCGAAAAGGTCCTTCCCAATGAGGTGACCATTTACCTAACGCTTTATTCTTCTTGTCCATAGGCAATATGACTCTCCAAACCAAGTCATTAATAATGAATACTTTTTTCTTCACCCTTTTATTGTATGTTCTGGCCACTCTTTCTTTTTGCCTCATCAAAATTTCCAATGCATGTAATCTAATTTCGTCCAACTCAACTAATTCATTCATCATCATTTCCCAATATAATGTAGCTGGGATTTCGTTTTGTCTCTGAATTCGAACTGATTGTAGATGAATTTCTACTGGCAACACTGCATCATGACCAAATGTGAGTTGGAAAGGCGTAGTGTTAGTAGCTTCCTTAGGAGATGTTCTACAAGCCCATAATATTTGGTCCAAATTTTTGTGCCAGTTTCTTGGCTTCTTGCCAATATGCTTCTTGATTAATCCTATTATTACTTTATTTGCTGCTTCGACTTGTCTGTTTGCTTGAGCATAATATGGCGTTGATGTTAGCAATCTAAACCCCATTTCTTGGGAAAATCCTTGCATCTTTCTACCAGTAAACACAGAGCCTTGGTCTGTAGTTATGCTCTCTGGAAATCCGAACCTATAGATAATGTGCTTTTGTATAAATTCAATAATAGCCTCTTGATCAGCAACTATCAGTGGTATAGCTTCGATCCATTTGGTAAAATAATCTATTCCCACCAAGATGTATTTCTGTCCTTTGGACGAAGCAGGATTTATTTCTCCTATCAAATCCAATGCCCATCCTCTAAATGTCCATGGTTTGATGATCGAATGCAACTCACTTGCAGGGGCATGTTGAATTCCTGCATGTTTTTGACATTCCTCACATCCTTTAGCAAAGTCTATGCAATCTTTGAGCATGCTAGGCCAATACAAGCCGTATCGAAATAACAACCATTTCATTTTATGGCCTGCTTGATGTGCCCCACATGCCCCATTATGGACTTCAGACAATGCTAAGTATGCCTCACTTTCTCCTAGGCATTTCAATAATACACCCTCTTGGGTCTTTTTAAACAATTCGTTCCCCATGAGGAGATATGACAATGCTCTATATTTTGTTTTTCTATCCACCTTTAGAGTTGGGTCTGCTAAATAACTCTTCAATGGACTTCGCCAATCTGCATCTGACAAAGTATTTATGGCTAATATTTCGAATCCTTGTTTCTCAGCATATCCTAATCTCATACTTTCCAGATCTGATGGTGTGAATCTAGTAGCCATAACTCTTCCCCTTAATTCGACCAAATCCTTGAAGTTCTTGGTAGACACTTTATAACCTGAAGCCAACTGCGCTAAGTCATTTGCTTCTTGGTTCTCTATTCTTGGTATGTGTTGAATATCCATGTATTCAAATTTCCTCAATAGCCTATTGACTATGACGAAGTATACCATTAAATTTTCCTTTATGCACTTGTATTCCTTTGTGATTTGTTTGACCACTAATTCAGAGTCTCCTTTAATTTTGACTCTGGTTGCCCCCAATTCCAACAAAGCTTCAAGTCCAACAATGAGCGCTTCATACTCAGCTTCGTTGTTAGAACAACGAGGACCATCTAATTTATACTTGAATTTTGTTGGAATTCCTTCAGGAGAAATCAGAAGGACTCCAACACCACTTCCATTCCTGTGGGTTGAACCATCAAAGTACAATTTCCATGGTTGCATTTCGACGTAACTCATGACCGTCTGCTCAACCAAAGAATGGTCCACAATGAAGTCAGGAATCACTTGACCTTTCATAGCTTTTAAAGGCATGAAAGTCAACGAATATTCTGTTAAGGCTAAAGCCCACTTGCCAACTCTGCTATGCATTATTGGTTTTGAAAGCATATGTTTAATGACATCGAAATGAGATGAAACATAAACATCAACAGGTTTTATATAATACTTGAGTTTCATACAAGAGAAATACAAACAGAGACATAGCTTTTCTAAATTGCTATATCTGGTCTCTGCATCATTTAACACTCTACTTAAATAGTATATGGCTCTTTCAACGCCATTGTTATCTTCTTGTGCTAGCATACTACCTATACTAACTTCAGAGGCAGATATGTACAATCTCATGGGCTTCCCCCATGAAGGTGGAGACAAAATAGGAGGCTGAGAAATGTATTCTTTTATTCTGTCAAACGCCTCCTGGTGAGCTTCGTTCCATTCGAAGGCTTGACCTTGCTTTAGATGAAGTAACAGAGAGAAAGCTTGGGTTCTTCCACTTAGGTTCGAGATGAATCTTCTGAGGAAGTTAATTTTCCCTAGCAGAGATTGCAACTCCCTTTTTGACGCAGGTGCTTTCGTCTCCATTATAGCTTTGGTTTTGTTCTGGTTGATTTCGATTCCTTTCTTGTGAACAACAAAACCAAGAAAATCTCCAGCCTGCACAAAAAATGCACATTTAAGGGGATTCATCTTTAAGTCATGTTTTCTCATTCGCTCGAATGATTGGCTTAAATGATGCAAATGTGTTTCTGCAGATATAGATTTGATGACTATATCGTCAATATACACCTGCATGAAGGTTTCAATGAAATCATGAAAAATTGAATTCATTGCCCTTTGATAAGTTGCCCCAGCATTCTTTAAACCAAAAGGCATCACCACCCATTCGTAGGTGCCTAAGGCTCCTGGGCAACGAAATGCTGTCTTTGCAACATCTTCTTCAGCAACGAAAATCTGGTTATACCCAGAGTATCCATCTAACATACTCAAGTATTCGAACCCTGCAGCAGAATCTACTAGCATTTCTGCCACAGGCATGGAATATTCATCTTTAGGGGTTGCAGTGTTTAAATCCCTAAAATCTATGCAAATTCTTAAAGAACCATTTTTCGTAATAACAGGTACTATGTTTGCTAACCATTCGACGTACCTTGTTGTTCTGATGAATTTGCAACGCAGCAACCTTTCAATCTCAGCTTTAATTTTTGTGAGAACCGCTGGTGCGAATCTTCTGGGAGTTTGCTTGATGGGCCTCTTGCCATCTTTGATTGGCAGTCTGTGTTCGACCAACTCCCTCTTTAAACCAGGCATCTCGTCATAATCCCATGCGAAGCAATCTTTGTTTTCCTTAAGGACTTCGATCACTTCCTTCTTGAGGCCTGGGCTAAGTTTAGCACTTATGTAGGTTACTCTTTTTGTTTTTTCATCCCCTAAGTTGACTTCTTCGAGTGGATCCTGTGCCAACATTTTGGCACCTGAGTTTATGGGGTCCCTTTCGAAGCCTAAGGGTTCTTTATCATAGATGGCATCCAACCTTTGATCCATCTCAAACTTTTTGAAGGGTGAGCATTTCGAACCATCCCCACTTACTTCGTTCGTCTTTAGAGTTGATTTATTTATTTCAGCCTCTAAGGCCGCTTTTGATTCGTTCTCAGCCATATAGGTCGAAATCCTTTCGAAAAAGGTAGACTCAGTCATGGCTAAGGTTGTCGAAGTCCCAGCCTGCTGGCCGTTTTTGTATAGTGCTTTCGACTCCCTCTTCTTCACTGATTATTGTTCTATCCCAGTAAAGGCCATCATGACGAAGGGTCATGTAGTAGTGGGCGTTTCTAGTTTCATTAATCTCATCGTTTGGAACACACGGAGCAATCTTTGCCAGATTTTTATCATAATCCCTCTTGTCAACTAAATTGACAGTTGACATAAAGTAACTCTGGTCTGCTTCGATGTTTTCCACGATTCCATCATCTCTCCACAGAACTAGTCGCTGATGCATTGACGAAGGAACTGCCCCCACGCCATGGATCCACTCTCTTCCCAGCAGTAAGTTATAGTTGGCCTTGGCTTCGATCACCATAAACATGGTGGGCCTACAGCTTGACCCTATTGTCAATTCCAACTGGATCACTCCCAGTGTTTTGCCCACTTTTCCCTCATAATTGGACAGAACCATATTATGGGGCTTGATGTCTCCTTCGCGGATCTCTAATCTTTTTAGCATGAAATGGAGTATCAAATTGACTGCAGCACCCCCATCCACTAGAACTTTGTTCACACCATGGACACCAACTTTCGCCCGAATGAAAAGTGGCTTGAGATGGTTCTTCATTGCAGGTTCTGGACGTTCGAAGAACGCATTTTGTTCCTCAACAGCCCCATTGTCCATCACATAGTAGCACACGGGCCTATGTTTCATCAAATTTGTGGTGTCTTCCTCTTCATATTCATTGATTTCGGTTTCCTGCCCAAATTCGCAGGGAAGCACAGACACCACGTTATAGTTCAAGTTAAATGAAGACTCCCCCTCCGATTCGAAGTTATCTGTTATCATATCTTCATCCTCTTCCGGGCCTGGAGTGTATTCCTTTGGTTCCTCGCGTTGTTCTTCAGAGAAAAGCCTCCTACTGACTGGAGGTTTGTCTTCAGTTTGATTTTTTGGTTTGTTGGTGCTAGATTCACCTTGGTTTTTCGTTGAAGTAACCCCTTTGTTTGCCACAGCCTCTCTCTCAGCCTTTCGAATCCTTTGCTGTCTGCGCCACTGGGATCTTGACATGGGGTTCCTTCCTTTGTAATTTTCTAATCTCACCTTCTCCCTTTTTGCTGTGTTGAATTGACTTCTGTATGTCACAGCATGGCGTGCATTTCGTTCAGCATTTCTCCATCTATCTTTGCCTTTGTCATTTCTGACCTGTAACCATCTATCGGTTGGCACTTCAGCAGGGAGTTTGAAAGTCACTCTTCGAGCAGCCTTGGGGTGAGGGCTATAAGGCCTTCGCTGTTTGTGTCTGCTGTCGAAACGTGGGCCCATCTGGGCAGTTTCTTGGTGGTTCCAGCAAGGGGCGAAGGGAATCGTTTCGAAGGCCTTGGCCATGCTTTGGTCATACACAACAGAACACCTTGGGCAAATCAAGCACTTGGTTGCCCCTTTGTAGCAGCGAAACACAAATTCCAACAAACTTTCTCCAGCCTTGGGATAACACCTAAAAAGCTGGTTATCCTGGCGCCAATTGTTGCCAGTTCGAGTCCTCTGTACCCTTTCGAAATTCGCAGCGATTCTTTGATTGCAGAGGATGCTGCACCTAGGGCACAATATCATGCCTGAATCTCCTTTGTGGCATGTCATGAGATAATCCTTGAGACTAGCATCTCCAGTGTGATTATCCCCCATTCTATACTTTTCTTTTTCTAAGTATTTTTCCACTTCCTCCATCTCAGAGCGAGGTCTTTCCATATCCACCATATTTATTTCAACATCTCCCCCTTTAGCTTCATCATCACCCCATCCTGTGGGCTTTATATCCTCAATCTGAACCTTCGAACTCTCTGGGGCAGAATATTTGACCAAATAGTCAAATTTTCCACTGGGCTCCCCTAGAGTGTCCCATATTTCCTTCTGAAGGGAAATTGGCTGAGTGATTTGGACTTTCTCCAATTCCAGCCTCAAGCCTTCAATGACTTGTGTTAATTCTTGGTTTTGATTTCCATGGCCTTCAGTTGCCTGGGTTTCTCTTGCAACAGCTATAGGTGCGGCAATCGGAGTCTCTGGTGTATTCTGGATGTCTTCAGTGACCTCCTTGTTGACTTCGACCATCACCCAGTTTTCAACTCCAGTACCCTTCTCTCCTGTTAGGGCGTCGCTTTGATCAGTTTCCACCATGTTGACCTCTCCAATGCATGTAGGCTCGGAGTAGTTGGTGTCTGCGACGTCCAAGGGATCTTCGTCCACTTTCATCTTCACCTTATCAGCAAACTTTAGTCTGCCATCTTTGATCGCGTTTTGAATCAGGTCCCTGAAAAGAAAACATTGTGAGGTTTGTGGCCTAGGAAACTATGATATTTGCAAAATCCTCTCTTCTTTCTCTGATCCAAAGGAGGTATTTTGACATTTGATGGCACAATTAGTTGGCCATCTTTGACAAGTAAGTCAAAAATCTCGTCACATTTAGTGACATCGAAGGTATAAACCTTCTTTGGAAATTTGTCACTTTTTTCATTTTCAACAATGTCTTTCCCTTTTGTGGGAACTAACAATTTGCAAGAATAAGGCGGGGCCTGTTTTAATTCAGCGAGGTCGATTTCGACCTCTTCGAATTCGAATTCAGGATATTCTTCCGCTTCCTCAGTCCCAACATAGGAAATCATTTCTTTCTTGCTATTCTTAAAGACTCTGGCTTTTTCGGCCTTTAGTCTTTCGACCTGTCGAACCCTATCGGCTAACTGAGCCATATCCCTCAAATACTGAGTGTCTAGTTTCTTTCGAATAGAATAATCCAAGCCACCAGCGGCCATTTCGACTAACTCATGTTCAGGCACTACTGTGTAACATCTGGATTTCAAAAGCCTAAATCTATTCAAATAATCATCTATGGGTTCGGTGAACTTTCTCTTAACACTGGCCAATTCCTTCAAACTTATTTTCGACTGTCCCATGTAAAATTGTTCATGGAATAATCTCTCTAAGAGAGCCCAAGTGTCAATGGACCCAGGAGGCAAAGTGGTAAACCATGTGAAGGCATTTTTTGTCAAGGAACTTGGGAAGTATTTAATCCTGAGATCTTCATTATTGGCTATATCTCCCGCTTCGGTTAGATATCTCGCTATGTGTTCGACTGTTGACTCATTGGTATCCCCAGCGAACTTTGTAAATTTAGGGACTTTATATCCCCTTGGTAAGTCAGTATGCATTATGCAATCCAATATAGGAGAAGCGTAATTTGGCCTTCTCATTCCTGTGTTGAGGCCATTCTGGGCCATGACTCTCTCTATCATGGTGGTTAGGTTGTTTTCTGCCAAGATGTTATCGTTTAGAATTCTATGAACGACAGCGTCGGCATCTTGATTTCGACCAACCAAAACAACTCCCCTAGGTTGTTCTTCTCGAAACTCTGGGGCTTCTAGCCTTTCGACCCTTGCCCCTGGTTCCATAACTTCCCTTTGTGGGCCCGGGATTACTGGGGCTTCTAACCTTGGTGCCCTGGCCCCTAAGTTAACTTCTTCTCTGGGTGGTCTATAAATTGGGTCGTTAGCGATTTGTTCTATAACAGGCATGTTTGCTCGAAATCCCGCCTGATTCTGCCTACGCCTTTCTGGGGGATTAAAGAAATCTGCTATTCGACTCATATTGTCAGCGTTTTCTCTGTTTGTCACAGTCACATTTTGCACTATTGGGGTAAATATCTCCTGCATGGTTTGTGCTAACACCCCTATCATATTATGGTTACTGTCATCCATCAATTGCCTAAAAGCCAACTGGTTGTCTGTGGTTAAGATAGGCATTGTGCTATAACCCACAGACCCTTGGTTATTTGTCATAAACTGATTCGCCCCAGACCCAGACCCTAGTTGTGGAGATGAATTCGATGTGGAATTGTGTAAACCTGCCATAAAAGATGTTGGCATTCCATAATAGGAATTTCTGGTTCTATTCCCATCGAAACCGGGTGGTCTAGTTAATGGAGTGGCGAAATGGGATTGTGTCCCTGATGGTGGAACGAATCCCCCAGGGTATCCAATGGTTCCAGTATTTCCTAAGATCGAACTATTAGTTGATATGCCACTTACTCCATTGGTGGCTATGTTACTGGTCGAAGATACAACAGACTGTGCATTCGAAGGGATTACATTAGATGTTCCGATCGAAGTGGACGCATTAGTGCCTGTTGTATGTGGGCCATTTTGGTCCCCTTGTTGATTGTCTGAATTAGACATTTTGTCCAAACGTTTTCTTCTGGATAAAGGTTGGTTGCTGTTGGTTATCTTACCACTTCTCAGGTTCATAAAACAGCAAACTTCTTAGGTTTCAACGTTTTTGTAATGGTTATGTCTCAACAATCCTTATTTCTAATATCCAATTATTGGTCCCACCGGGTGTGCCAATTTGTTTCCAGTGATTTCTGGTAAACAACCGCTAGTCTTCCAAACTATCGAATAATCTTTCTGACTGTTATTCAATTCCTCTGGTAACTCATAGGATCGACTAGATTGATCCTAGGACTCCTTGGATATTAAGGTTACTCTCACGATCGAACAGATATTCATGGTTGATATTGTATATGTGTTTGGCTTATTTCGATTTCTCTCTCTCTAAAAGTCTAAAGATGTAATCAAAATGTGTGTGTGAAAACTAATTTACACGAATAAATGCTAATTGTAAAGACATGTAAAATTGCATAAAAGTGAAGTAAATGGTTTCGACTTACAAAACAGTTTGTATAAAGGATTTCTGGAACGTAAAAGGTTTGAAATATGAAGAAAGCGTTTAATGCAAGAAATCTTTAAATGACTTTAAGTAAAAATATGCGTTCGAAGGATAAGACTTGAAGGTAAAGGTATGGAAAATATGACAGATTTCTGAGATATAAAGTGCTTGAAATATAAAGAAAACATTAAAATGTAAAACTTTGAAGAAGAGATTTCGAAGTGAAAAGACTGTAAATGCTAAAACTTGTAAATGTTATTTGACAAAAGGATAAAGGAAAGTGCTGGAAATGGTAAAAGGTTTTCATTAAATCAGAAATACATGGTGCTATCATACATACATTTCTCTTGCATTCGTTTCCCTTGCCATGTGGTAGTTTGAATGTTACTGAGTATTTTGTATAATAGATATGACACACAAAAATCCTAATACTAAGACTTCTACTTATACTAATTCGACCATAACGGTCTTGCTATAGGATCATGCCACGTTTAGAACATGCAGGACAATGCCTCTTTCGCCTTTCCACGTGTCCCCAAATGCTCCAGCACATAACTTTCGAACTTCGAAAGTCCCGCTTCCATTTGAATTTCAAATGCTTTGATACTTCTCCGTTTCGAACGCTCTTCCCAGACACAACCTTGTTGTTATTTCGAGACTTCTTTAGATATGTTCCCATAATTGCCACTCGAAGCTCCAAGCTTTGACATACTTATTCGAAACACTGCTTCTGCTACTTCGAAACATGACGCTTTACCTCATTTCGATCAAAACGTTTAATTCATTTGGCTTCTAATAACATTATCAAAATCTTCAGCCAACACCCTTATACTGTCCTCCATCCCGACATGCCTACTTCTCTTGAAGACTTGCAAAAGGGTTGGGCTCAGCTAAAGGAGGAACGAGATGCCTTTGAAGCTCAATTCTACGCTAGTGAGAAATGGGTATTGGAGCTTACAAAGCAGCTACATGAAGAGCAAAGTGTGAACGCCTACCTTGCAACGAAGAGGATGCGTTCGACCTTTTTATCCTAGAGATTTACTTTGTAAGCCCAAGAGGCATGTTGTAGTCATTTTGAACTAATTAATGAAATTTGACGTTTGTTCATCTTTTTTGTCTATACAAATTTAAATTTCAAAATCCTTGAAATCATTTGCATATACATCCTCCATGCATCATAACATAACATGTTTTCCATGACAGTTTCCTTATCTTTCTGTCGTTTATTTCAGCAAGATGGATATCGAGAAAACAGTGAAAGACCTACAAACATAAAACTATCAGTTTCAAGAGACTCTGTTAACCCTGGCCAAGGGGAAACAAGAGTTGATGACGTTGCTGGAAGCCAAAAATAAGCCAAAGAGGAAAGCTTTAGTCAACATGGGTAGAAGATTCAGAGAGCCGGTCTGTCAAATGCCGCTAGTGGAAGACTCGTCTGAGGAAGACGAGAATCAGATTGGAGAAGCAAAGAGTACCCAGGCTGGGTGTATCAATGATCATGCGTCTGATGATGAAGATTATTTTGAGGAGCGGTATCCTCCTGCCGATGTCAAGTACAATCAGCTAGAAGACAGATTGAAGACCGTTGAGATTCAAGCCGTCCCCGGTTGGAATTTTGATGGTTTGGGTTTAATCTCTGGGGTTTCCATTCCCCACGAATTCAAGATACCAGTCTTTTCAAAATATGATGGGGTTTCATGTCCAAAACTTCACCTGAAGTCTTATGTGCGCAAGATTCAACTGCACACCTCTGACAAGAAACTTTGGGTTCACTTTTTTCAAGAAAGCTTGGCTGGGACGCAACTAGAGTTGTTTTACCAATTGGAGGGTTCCCGTATCCATACATGGGAAGACTTAGCCACAACTTTATACCACTAATACAAGTATAATACTGACTTGGCCCCGACAAGAGTTCAACTGCAAGACATGATAATGGGTAAGAATGAAGGATTTAAAGAGTACGCTCAAAAGTGGAGAGACCTTTCCAGTAGGGTTCAACCACCTTTGATTGATATGGAGCACATTGATATGTTTATGGGAACTTCATCTGGTCCATTCTTCAACTTGTTGGTTGGTTGTTCTTCTTCCGGTTTCACCGAGCTGATCTTAACCGATGAAAGAGTTGAAAGCGGCATCAAAAGGTGGAAGATTCCCATAGCATCTGCCTCCACCTCCAATATTGCAAAGAGACCTTTTGTTGGGAAGAAAGAAACCAATTTTGTGTATGGGGAAAGGTCCCATACCAAGAAGGATGACCATTCGTCCGTTAATGTTGTTCGGATTTCCAACCCAACTCCTGTTGAAAGACCATCTGCCAATCATCAATGGTTTGAGACTCCGCGAAGACAATTCACAAGGATAGACATGTCGCAATCTCAAGCCTTACAACACCTGCTAAAGGCTAATTTGGTGACATTTCGTGATCCTCCAACTAATCCGGATAACTCTTCACCCAAATACAATATGAATACTAAGTGTGCTTATCACTTAAATAGTCTCGAGCATGAGACTGACCAATACTGGGCACTGAAGAATAAAATTCAAGACTTAATAGACAATAAGACCATTGAGTTTGATCCTCTTCCAACTCTGAATGTGTTGTACCCTAAAATTTTCCCTCTCATTTATCAATAATTTTCTCACAAGATCTCCTTGGGCTCAAGACTGCACTAGGGTTTGATCAGCTCAAGACACCTCCTCAAGCACTGATGACCAAAATTAGGGTTTGAGTTGGCACAAGTACATTTTAACTTTCAATGACTCATATGACTTACATGGATCATTATGGACCCCCAAGATTAATCATGCCAAGTTTCAAGCCTTGAATCACATTTTTGCTCAATCAATTGAGCAGTTGACCTAAAAATCAACTGTATTGGGGAAAAAGTCAACCATGGCCAATTTACAGTCAAAATCTATAATTTTTTATCCATACCAACATTTAAACTTATATGTATCATTTGATCAAATTTGGACTACAATTCCTGAAGAAATTTGATCAAATCTCCAAAAGGGGCAAAATGGTCAAAATTAGGATTTTGAATGGGAAAGGACAATTTATGATTTTTGACCTGGAAAATGATCAATTGGTTTAAGGCATGATATCAAGAGTCCAATTTAATAATTTTGACTTAATGGCATGGTTCAAAACATTTGCAAGTCCATTGGATTGACAGATGAATTTTTCAGTCAACTGATCAAAAGTCAACTGTATACTGAAAAGTCAAACTTTGACTTTTTGGTCAAATTCAAGTGTCAAGGATCACAATTATTTAAAACATGTCAAAATATGAAACTTATTCATCAAGAAATCAAAAAGTCAAGATTTCATTTTGAAAAGTCAAAATTTCTAAACTTAGAAATTTTTCTGTGTTGGAAATTTCATATTTTTTCATAACTTTGAGCCAAATTTTCACCATGATGCAAGATGATTCAAGAAAACTTCCAACATGAAATTTGTATATATCCATGAAATCTATAACTTTTCTTTACACAACTCCTTCCAAAAATGCTTGAATCTCAAGTTATATTTTTATGAACATAGGGTCATGAAACTAAACACTTAGTGAAATTTTGCCCTAATTTGGTCAGGATTTTGACCCAACTTCATGGCACCTTTTCATATATCTCAAAGGGGAATCTTCAAAATAAATTCAAATATGGGTTTTAGATCACATTTCAAGATTTCTAAAATGTCAAAGAACTCCTTGAGATTATTCTTGAGGAGGGAGAATCGAAGAGATGAAGTTAAGGTTTTGTCACTTGAATTACAAGTCATTTTTTATGAACACTTGAACCAAATCCATTCTAGGCTGCATAATCTTTGCTTTGCAGGCCTCAAACTTGTTTGTCACTCCATAACTAGATGATTACACAGCTGTTAGGGCTTTGATCCAAGCAATTAAGCTATTGTCCAAGTTGCATTTCCATTTATGGCACAAAGTTAACAATGCCATTCTTGTAAAGAAAGCTTTTTGCATAAAGTTCACATTGAGCCTCTAACTTGTTCCCTCTGATCACACTCCATCCACAAAGTTAGAAGAAAGCTTATTTAAAGCATAACCACTCTATCTTAGCAATTACAAGGCATGGAAACTTGTTTTGTCAAAAAAGTCACATGTTTAACTTAAACATGTAAATTTTGAATTCTGATCAACTAGAGCATTCCAAACTTGTTGCTTATAAATAGAGTCACTATTTGTGAGCTAGAGGACGGGCTTGAACACCTTGAAATACACCAAAACTCTCTCAGATCAAAAATTTCCCAAAAAGTCCATTATTGCACAGTTTCTGACCTTAGACATCAAACTCCCATTTCCCTCGTGTGTTTCTTGGCCTTTTAGTTTCTAAAGCTTCCTTACATCAAATACAACTCATCCCTATCCTTATTACAAAATTGTAACACCATTTACCATAACTCCCATAACCAAAAAAACATAGTCTGCAACTTGACATCTCCAAGTCATTTCAGCCACTCTCAACTTGAGCAAACCATTGCATTAGCTTCCTAGGACCTCAAGGAAGCTAACTCAATCATCACTATCACTTGAAACAAGCTCAAACTCCGAAAACGATTTCCAGTTTTGAGGTAAGTTTTCTCAACTTGAAACTCTTCATACAGGCATCATCAATAGTTTATTTGTGAATAAAACATGTAGATATTATTTCCCTGAAGCTAACCATGTCCTTAGTTTCCATTAATTTTGCTTGAGCTTAGAGAATTTTCAAACTGAAATTTCTGAAATTTTTAGGATTCAGATTATGGCCATTAAAACTCTTACTTATCTTTGATATATAGTTTTAATACTTTACATTTCTGGAATCGTGAGAAAATTTGCTACAAGTTTCATGTTTACAGTTTTCATTTTTTATGAGAAATGAGAAAGTTACAGATGGTCTGATTGGAGGTTGAAGATGAAGTCTTCAGAACATGTTTTGCCTTACATAGTTATTGTTTCATTTGTATTAACAGATGTATAGCCACCCCAGTGGTAGAAGCGCGCGCCTGTAACCTATGAGACCTAGGTTCGAGCCCTAGTGGTACCCTTTTCATTTTTTTCTTCATATTTTTACAATTCTGACTTTTTTTTGTTTGGCAGGCGTGGGCCCTTTGGGCCTGGTTTATTTTTGTCTTTGCTAACTGACCTCCATATTGACTCTTGGCACCCCTTGGCCCAAGTTATTTATTTATTTATTTATTTATTTCATTTATCTTTTCTTAAATATATTTTTTCTAAATACAAAAAATCATAAAATACAAAAAAATGATATATTTATATTTTTGACTTATTTTATTTTATTTTTCTCATTAAAAATATTTTTATTTATTATACTTTATTTATTTTTATTAAATAATCTTGTAAAATTAATTAATATTATGTTTTTACACCATTTAAAATACATTATTTTTAATATAAAAAGGACTAAAAATAATTTATAATGCCATAAATATTTTTCAAGATAAAAAATACCAAAAAAAAATACTTTTCTTAAACTTATTTTCTTTTGATTAATTAATAGAATTAGGGTTTTCATTTAAAATCTTTTCTTAATAAATTCAAACTTAATTAACTATTTTCTTTATTTAATTAGGTTAAGACAAAATGTTTTTTTCCATGAAAACTAAAATTCATTTTCTCTACATTTTGCATCCTTGTACATTTGTGCATTTTTATACTTTGTATTTATTCAATTCCTTGTATATTCATATGAATTCAATATGGTTGTAATAGACTAATTAGGTTTAAATTCTTGTAATCCCCATTTACAAATTGTACACCCCCCCCCCCCCCCCCCCCCCACAAATATCGTAATAGCGTAGTAACTTTAAATTTTGCAATTTATCGCTTTTATATAACATGCTAGTAATTAGGGTTTGTATGGAAAGACTAAAAGCAATGCTTAGAAAACCATGATTCAAGACAAAAACAAGCATGAAAATGATGCACTTTCACACAAACTCCCCTAGGGTTATTCCACTTGGTTGCTGTTGTACCCCAAAATTTTCCCTCTCATTTATCAAGATTATTCTCACAAGATTTCTTTGACTCAAGACTAGATTAGGGTTTGACCAGCTCAAGACCTCTCATCAGGCACTGATCACCCAAAATTAGGGTTTGAGTTTGCCCAAGGATTTTTGGGCTATAAATGCTTCATATGACTTTCAAACATAATTATGGACCCCTAATATTACTCATGACAAGTTTCAAGCTTTGAACCACATTTTTGATCAGTCAATTGGACAGTTAACCTAAAAATCAACTATATTGGGAAAAAAGTCAACTATGGCCAATTTACAGTCAAACTTCATAATTTTTAATCACATCAACATTCTAGACTCTATGTATCATTTGATCAAGTTTGGACCACAATTCCTCAAGAAATTTGATTAAATCATCAAAAGGGCAAAATGGTCAAAATTAGGGTTTTGACTAAGAAAGGGCAATTTCTGATTTTTGACCTAGCAAATGACTAATTGGTTTAAAGCATGATCCCAAGAGCTCAATTGCATAATCTTGACCTAATGACATGGTTCAAAACATTGAATTTCCATTAGATTGATAGATGAAATTTACAGTCAACTGATCAAAAGTCAATTGTATATTGAAAAGTCAAACTTTGACTTTTTGGTCAAAATCAAGTGCCCAGGATCACAATTCATCAAAACATGTCAAAATGTGAAAATTGTTCATCAAGAAACCAAAGATTGAAGATTTGATTTTGAAATTTGAATTTTTCTTAACTTAGAAATTTTTCTAAGTATAGAAAATTTCTTATTTTTTTCTCAACTTTAGGCCAATTTTCCACCATGATACAAGATGATTCAAAGAAAGTTCCCAACATGAAAGTTGTAGACCTCCATGAAATATACAACTTTTCTTCACACATTTTTCCCTAAAGATGCTTGTATCTCAAGATATAATTTTGTGAATACATGCCCATGAACTAAAGTAAATTAGTGAAATTTTGCCCTAATTTAGGCAGGTTTTTGACCCAACTTCATAGAAATTTTTCACCTAGTTACAAGAGGAATATTGAAATGAATTTAAAAGATGAGTTATAGAGCACATTTCAAGCTTTCCAAAATGTCCAAGAACTCCATGAGATTATTCTTGAGTAGGGAGAATCGAAGAGATGAGGTTGGAAATTTCTCACTTGGATCTCAAGCCAATTCATGAAGAAGAAAATTCAAATCCTCAAGCATGCTGTACAATCTTCACTTTTCAGGCCTCATACTCATTTGTGACTCCAACATTAATGGACTGCACAAGATTTCATTCCCTAAAGCCAAGCATTCAATGCATTGTACAAGAAAATAACCATTTATGGAAGAAAGGCAACATTGCCATTTTGGAAAAGCATGCTTTATGCATTTTTTTCATTTATTGAGCCTTGGACTTGTTATTTCTGCACAAACCAAGCCTTTAAGCCTGAACAAAACATGTTTAAAGCTTCACACTACCCTACAAGATCAGAACCATGCATTAAGAAGTCATTTCTCACACTTGCTTCAAAAACAAGAAATGTAGCAAGACATGTGATCTTGTACTTCTGAGCAAGCACAAGTCCTCCAATCTTTTGCTCTATATAAAGATATCACTTTGCAACTAAAAGCACGAATGCCCAAGCCTTGAAACACCCTAGAATCAGAAATTGCATACCAAGCCTCCAAACTTACCATTTCTGACTTATGAATTGAATCTTCCATTCCACTCGTGCGTTTTCAGGCCTTTTGCTTCCCTAAGCTTCCTTACCTTACAAGAAAACCATCCCACGCCCTAAAACATCACTGTAACTCCATCTTCCCCATTGTTGAACTTCAAAAACAGAGTAACACAGGTGGACTTCTCCAGATCATTTCAGCCACCCTCAAGAAAAGCTAGGCATTGCATTAGCTTCCTAGAGGTTCAAGGAAGCTAACCTGATCATCACAGCATCCTAAAGCAAGCTCATTTCCAAAACACGACTTCCATTTTCAAGGTGAGTTTTCTGTTTTTCCAACTTTTGATACAGGCATAGTTAGCTTTCCATTTGTGAATATATAATGTAGACATCATTGCTATAAAGCTGTACATATCCATAACTTGCATATATTTGGCCTGAGTTGAGAGAATTTTGAGTTTGAAGTTTCTGAAAAAATTAGGTTAAGAATTAGGGCCACTAAAATTCTCTTTGATCTTGGACTTATAGTTTTAGTTATGCACATGGTTAGAATCGTGAGATAAAATGTTATAACATTCATGTTATCAATTTCCATTTTTGTTGAGAGATGAAAGTGTTACAGGGGGTCCGGTTGGCTAGAGGTTGAATATGAATTACAGGGAAAAAAAAGCTTTTTGTGTTATGTTTTTCTTGTTTCACATAAACTAATGGATGTACAGCCACCCCAGTGGCAAGGCAGCGCGTTGAGAATGCCAAGGTCATGGGTTCGAGCCTTGGTGCCTGCCTTTTTGCATTTTTTTCACATTTTTCTCATCTTTTTTGATTGTTTGCAGCGTGGTCTTAGGAGCATTGGGCCCTATGTTTTTGCTAATCTCTCACCCACTATTTACTTGCAGCACCCATGGCCCAAATGTTTATTTAATATTTTTATTTTCATTATTATTTTTTTATCAAATATTTTTCTTGATAATATAAAATCATAAAAAATATAAAAAATAATAAATATTATATTTTGTTTATTTTATTTTATTTTCTCATAAAAAATATTTTCTTATTTAGTTATATATTACCTGTTTTAGTCAAATAAACTTGTAAATTAAAATAGAATTAGGTTAAATATTTATTCTTTTTCTCACACTTATAAATATTTATTTTAACATTTAAAAGGACCAAAATACTTCACAAATACTATTTATTATTTTCAAGACAAATACACAAAAAAATACTTAAAGAAATTTATTTTCTTTTAACAAATTAAAATTAGGGTTAATCAAAATCTTTTCTGAAAAATAATTTTTCTTTCTTAATTAATTTAAGTTCAATTTTGGTTTATTTATTAGGCTTAGATTAAAACTTCTTTTCACATAAAAAACAAAACAAAAATCCTTTTCTTGCATTTATATATCCTTGCATATTTAAATTGTCTTGTACATTAATTATTCCAATATTTGTAAAAATTAGATTTGGTTGTAATAGCTTAATCATATTTACATTATTGCAAATCCCCATTCACAATTTTTATTCCCACCTCCCCACAAAATGTTGTAATAGCGTAGTAATCTTTAAATCACGCAATTCACCGCTTTTACATACCATGCTAGTAATTAGGGTTTGAATGACAGGATAAAAACAAATCAAATAGAAAATCTTAAATGCAAGACAAAATTAAGCTTGAAAATGACACACTTGCACACAAAACACCCCTAGGGTTATCCCACTTGGTTGTCTTATACAAAAATGGCCATATTACGCATGCAAAGTATCTTAGCAAAACAAACAAGTATAAGATCATAGTCCCTCGATGACACTATTCTAAGTTGCCTTACAAAATGATCTTGGTCCCTCAAAAAATGCTAAGATACTTTGCAATATTGCTAATCATGGTTATACGACGATCCACGCCCGTCCCGTTTACATCCAAAGATAGGGTTGCTTACCAAATCAATGGTAAGACAACAATATCAAAGGAATAGAAAATGAACAAGAAATACATTTGAGTAGGTAGATTACTTCTAGTTACTTGCTCTATTTTCAAACAACTATCCTTGCTATTTTCAAAAACAAACACACACACATTTCCAAAAACATTTTACAAACATTGAAAACATTTTTAAAAAGACTAACATCTTTGTATACATTCTTACGAACGAGAATCATTACAAAGATTTCCTAAACAAATGGCATCTTTACAAAATACTTTCAAAACCACACCAAATACAATTTCAAACAACAAAAACAAGTGATCTAGCAAGTAACTAAGTGCCCATGGAAAACCATGGATGAAAAGGGTGTTAATACCTTCTTTTTTCATAATCTACCCCCCGAACTCAAGAAACAATCTCAAAGGTCTTTCCTGTGCTTTTTCACCTTTCCTTTTGGATAAAAGAAAAGTCGGTGGCGACTCTTGATAACCGCAACATTTGCGATAAAACGCAAAAACCTCAAGTCAGTTCTCCCATCGCATCGCCAGAACTGGCGACTCTGCTGGGGATAAATTATAAAAGTGGGGTTACCTTAGGGCTAGATCACATTTTATTTGCTTATATTGTTTGACTTGTTTGCTTTGCATTATGGTTCTTTGTTTGGGTTTAAAATCCTCTACCCAGATTTAGGATACATTATAGGTAAATAGAAATACATTGTGGAAACTGTGAGTGGTATACCGACATGGTCTAAGCAATAGCTATGTTAGTGTGACATATTTGTGGGTACCGGTAGCCTTTGAGTCAATCAAAGAGAATACGGGGCCGCTGAGTGATGTCATGAAACACTAATGAACTTCTAGAACCCTTTACTTGACCAACTTGGCCTTTAGGATGTAGTGAGATGACCGGCTTTGGTGCAGTCCGAAGTTGGTAGATACTTGATACTACACTCATTGAGGGTTGGTTTATTTGGATATTTCGGTCGCTATTAAAGAGGCTTGAGCTGAAACAATGACCAAGGAAACAATTCGGTGATATTGAGCTCCTTAGAACCCGGTTACTATTACTAGGACAGGTTTAAGCCAACTAAACTTCAAGAGGGTACTTACCTATAAAACCCCATGCAAGCTTAAACTAAGAACTTGTTTGCTTTGCTTGTATATGCATACTTGTACATAACATCATGGACATCATGAGCATTATATACATCACTAACCATTTCAAGGATTTTGGAGATTCATCTTTGTTCTTGTTTTGTAGGATATGGATTCACTTCGCAGGAAAACTATTCAAGTCAACCTTGTAAGAATTCCTCCACAAATCAAGGAGATAACTTCAAGGATCCCTGAGAACTCTCCATTCACCGAGAGGCATGGTCGTCTACTCAACTTGGTCACCTCCAACACATATGAGGATATGATGAAGGTGCTCTTCCAGTTCTTTGATCCTTTGCACCATAGCTTCACATTTCCCGATTATCAGCTTGTGCCTACTTTGGAAGAATTTTCCCAACTATTGAGGATTCCCATTCTCAATCAACTACCTTTAAACGGTACGGAAAGAGATCCAAATCCCGAAGAGATTGCTCAAGCTCTACACTTGCACTTATCTGATGTCACAACCCATTGGGAAACAAGGAGTGGCGTCAAAGGTTTTCTAGCAAAGTTTCTGTTTGAGAAAGCCCAAAGCTGTTCGAATTCCCTAGACTTGTAAGCCTTTTAGGAAATTGTGGCTCTCCTCATCTATGGGATGGTTTTGTTTCCAAACCCTGACCAAATCATAGATGTGAACGCTGTCAAAATCTTCATATCACATAACCCAGTGCCTACATTGCTAGGGGATATCCTACACTCTTTTCAGAGTTGCACAATGAGGAAAAGAGGTGTCCTCATGTGTTGCACTCCTCTCTTGGCAAGATGGTTTATTTCTCATACTCCTCAATCAGTCTTAAGGAATGAGCAAGGTTCAAGGAGGTCACAAAGGTTAACGACGCTCAAACATACATATATTCATTGGTGCTCCCGGACCAAAGAGAATGTTATCATTGTTGACCGTTGCGGGGAATTCCCTAATGTCCCTCTACTTGGCATTAGGGGAGGCATCGCCTACAACCCATGCTTAGCTCTAAGAAGTTTGGTTATGCCTGAAGGGATGGCCCGCATGAGATGCTGATTCAAGGCTTGGTATTCGACTACGACAACAACGATCAAGGTCTTCGCCAGAGATTCATCCGAGCTTGAAGGATGCTAAAAAAGATGGATAGTAAGACTTTGGGACATAAGAATTCCATCCCTCTTGAGCCTTACCTCAAGTGGGTACGAACCCGCGCTCAAAGTCTTATGATGCCTTATCCTTCCATCCTTCTGGTGATCATTGAGCCTGTTAAGGAAGGAGAAGTTCCATACACTATCCTACATCCTGACATGCCCACATCTCTTAAAGATCTACAAAGGGATTGGATACAGATCAAAGGAGAGCGAGATACTTTCGAAGCCCAATTCTACGCAAGCGAGAAGAAGGTTTTGTAACTCACTAGGCTACTTCATGAGGAGCAGACTCTAAATGCCTACATAGCACCAAAGAGGATGCGCACTACTTTTTTATCTTATAGTGTTGTATTATTTTTCCGAAGGGGCATTGATGTACTCAAACTCTATCTTATTAATATAACGTGTGTTTCTTTTTGTCTAAAATGAACTTGAATCTTTAAAACTCCTTGAAAACATTACATATGCATATATCATTCATCATAACATAAATAGGTCTTTTGCAACAAGTTTCCTCATCTCTCTACTGTTTATTTCAGTAATATAGATCTCGAACAGATAGTCAGAGATCTCCAAACTCAAAACACGCAATTTCAATAGTTACTCATGACCCTAGCAAAGGGGCAAGAAGAGTTGAAGACTCTGTTAGCTGAAGAAAGAAAAAAGAAAACAAAGAAATCCACTGGCGTTTTAAACATGGGGAGAAGGTTTCAGGCACAGACTAGAAGAACCTTGAATTTCGCAACAACATCCGGCGAAGGAGAGGGGAAAGGAAAGGAAACAGCGGTTTCGTCAGAATCTGAAGAGGAGGAAGAAGAGGAAGACTACTCTAAGGAACAATATCCTCCAACTGATGATAAGTACAAACATCTTGAAGAGCGTTTGAGCGCTATGGAAATACAAAAGGTGCCAGGTCTAGACTTTGAAGAATTGGGACTAGTATCGGGGATTGTAATTCCTCCAAAATTCAAAGTGCCTTTTGTCGTACCCCAAATTTGCCCTATCTCTTTATTTTTGGTCTAGCTTTGAACTTTTCATTCCATTTGCATCATTTTATTATGCAGTCATTTGCATATCCGACATCTCATGGAATCAGGCACTTTGGTTTAAAGTTTTAGGCTTGCGCCATCTTTATGTCTAGTCTTGTTTTGAGGTTTTCTTATCAGGTAAAAAGGAAGCACGTCTGGTTCTCGATTAGCGGATCATGGAATGAATTGTATCGTCAGGTTACAAGGTTGGTTCTCGCTCAAATTTATCAAAGCTTGGATTAGGTTTTATTTCCCTATGTGTGCCGGTCAAGATGCTAGGGATTTGGGTCTTTGGTTTTTGGGAAGATGTCTCTCTCGCCTGCCCCGAAGAGGGCTCAGAGCTCAGTGCTTTAGGTCTAGAATTTCACCTCCTCGCATTTCAAGTTTCTTCTTTAGGTCTCTAATCCATTGAGTCGAGAATTTGGAGGTGGAATTGGCAAATGTGGAGTTCGAGCACTTTAGAAAATGAGGTTAAAGGTTCATGATAATCAGTACTTGTTTTTGTTGCTTAAGTTTCAAGTTATTGTAGGTTGAATGTCAAAGTCAGAGTTCTGTTCGAGAAGTGCGAGTGTGGTTCAGGCATGATTTGAAGATCAAGGTTCAAGTGACCGGTGTTTTGGGGTTTGAATTAATCAGTAGAGTTAAATTCTTAAGCATTCATTTTGTTTTGTTTGAGAGTTTGATTATAAGGCGTGTGATGTGTTTGGAATACAAGTTATAACCATTATTCATGATTTCTTGAGATTTAAGTTACAAATTTGAGATGTGCATTTGAATCATTCAAGAGAGAATTTCAGAATTTAAACAAGATCGAGAGTTGTTTGATTTCCATACAAGAGAATTCATTCAAAAAAATATATCATTCAAGCTTTTGTGTTCATTACATTTTTTGGACAGATTACAAAGCGTATGAAAAATAAATTACAATTATTGGAATACAAATCACATTGGTTTGTTTACAAAAAAAAAGGAAAGAGAAATAATTTGTGTTTCTTCAAGTCTTCATCTTCAATTCATTCGTCCTCGCCTTGGTATTTTCATCGTTCAATATCGCTTTGGATCGTCCAATAATCGTGCTCATGAAACAAGAAAAAAGAAAAGTTAGTGATCAAACACATGGAAAAAATTCAAACAAAAATTATTTGATTAATGTCATCATAAGGGTTTGCGTTTGGAATCAGTCAGGGAGTTATTTTTCATCATGATTTATTTTCTCCCAATTGCAAATCACAAAAAGATTTTTTCTCTTTGGTTCACAAAAAGGAAAAAAAAGAAAAAGATTGCAAATGTTTCCTGTTGCTAAAGATAAAAATAGCATCAGCCAAAACTAAAACAATTTGTCAAAATAAGAAACAAGCATAGCGCGCAGGCAAAACATGCAGCAGGCCAAAACAAGCAACAAGCATAGCACGCAGGAAAAACATGCAGCAGGCCAAAGCAAGCAACAAGCATAGCGTGCAGGCAAAACATGCAGCAGGCCAAGGCATAACAAGCATAGCGCGCAGGAAAAACATGAAGCAGGCCAAGGAATAACAAGCATAGCAGGCTAGCCAAATGTACAGCAACATAGTAGGCTAGCGGAATAGCATAGCAGGCTAGCAAACAATGTAACAGCAGCCCCAGGCAACCGTCAACAAGTCGCAAGCTAAAACAAAAAAGCAACTCAACTATAACAAAACAAGTGCAGCATCATATTAAACAAAACATTAGTGCAAGCAGCCAAATTCCTTATGTCATCATTTTCCAAATGTGCAAACCCTTCAGAACTTTAAGGAAAAAAAGAAGTAAGTTTTGCATCACAGAAAGGTAAAAGAAGAAAGAAAAACCTGCACAGTATTGTCCAACAAAACTGTCAAAACCTATTCAAAAGTTGCACCAAATAGGCAAGTTAAAAAACCTGCATTCTAAAGCAACAAGACAGCATTCCAACATTGTTCAAACATCATCCATATTCCCCTCACATTTTCACTTTTTTACCATTATAAGAAGAAGCCTCAATATCAAACAGCAGGGGGGGATTTTTCTAAAACAAAAAAAAAACGCAAAAAACAAACAGAAGCCAAAACAAACCATCAGTCTAAAAAACCATAAAAAACTGCATCAGCATCAAACCATCAATCTAGAAAACCAGAAAAAATCAACACTTCAAGGCTTCTAAAAAACCCATTCACAACTGCAACAAGAAAAAAGATGACAAAACTCTCAAAAGCATCAACAATACAAACTTCTCAGCATACATAAACCAGTGGAAGATATAGAAGATACAATAACAAAACCATACAAAATAGTTAGCAAAGGCAAGATTAAAAATAGAAAAGAGCCTTAGTTCCAAAAAAAAATTCTTCAGCAAGAGCAAGATCGAAAATAGAAAAGGGGTTTCCTTTTCCAAAAATTTTTCAGCAAGAGAAACAGATCAAAGAAAAACATACCAGGTTTTTTTTTGCTATAACTCATGCTATTTCATTACTATTCATTTTCATATCTGTATCCAATTTCGATTTCCATTTGTGTGTTGTTATCACTAAGAAAATCTCAAAATCTGTTAACCAGCTTATCCATGTCAAAACACTTACCCTGTCAAAAACATAACAACCTGTTAAAATACTAAAGCCTGATAACAACAAACCTGCCGTCAAAACAACAAACCTGCTGTCAAAACATTAGAACCTGTTAATCAATAACAGAATCCATTAAAAATCTTAACCACCGAAACCCTAGAACTTGTTACCAATTTCAAAATCTTAACATGTAAAAACCTCAAGTTGTACAAAGCTTAGAAACTGTTCCAAAATCTTAGAACTTGTACAAATCTTAGAAACAGTTATAAATCATAGAACCTAAACATGAACCTGTTAAGAACACCAACATCACTCGCCCTTTACCAAACTGCAAACACCGTTTCTGCATAGCTTTCCTCGACTAGAAATCTCACCAAACTCTCTTCAATACCCCTGCGTAGCTCAACCAATAATACTGGAAAAAACTTCGTGCATATATTAAAACTCAACGCCAATGTTAACCTTAGAAACTCTCTAGTATAACAACCAAATCAATTTCATAGTAGGAAAATAAAGAGAGAATCAAAGAACGATTAGGAGCATCAGCGCGCTACCTGTTGAATCCCGAGAAATCTCGTTTCTGCCGTCGATCTGAGAGTTTGTTTCGGTCGAGAAAGTGAGCTTTGTCATAGTTGTTGGAAAGATCGATGTGAATCAGAACTTAATGGGAGACTTCATGTGTTGTGTTGCCGTTATCGCGAGAGAAGAGAATAAGATGAATTCAGTATTGTTGTTTTCGGTTTGGTACCCAGATCGCGAGAGAGTGGGTTGAGCGATTGAGATGGAGAGAAATAAAATTGAAGCAAAGGAAGTATAGTGATTGAAGAAGGAAAAGAAGATGGCGAGGATATGTAGAGAGGGAGAGAGAGCGGCTTCGTTCTATGACTAGGGTTTCTTTTTCCCTTTCTCAAACGACTTTGGCTCAAGTAAATAACTGGGTCCGGAGCCTACTGACCCGGTCCGGCATAATGGTTTTGTTTTATTCATTTTTATTTTATTGATTTTGTACATGATTTAGGCCCAGCATTCCAACCGCAAGCCCAACAATATTCCATTTCCCTCACCCCTCTGTTTTCTATTTACATTCGTTATTTAGTCTTGTTAATTTTCGTAGATTTTCTTTAATTTAAGATTCGATTAATAACAACATAGGCTTTTCTTAATAATTTCTTATTAATTAGTTTAGATTCAATTTTAGAATTAAGAGTCCATTTCCTTTGAACTTCTAAATTTTTTTACATAAAAAAATGTATAATAGATTAATATTTCGTTTTTCTTAGCATAATAAAAGTATCCAAAAATAATTTAGAATTAGGTTAATATTTATTTTCTCATAAAGTCACAAGAATTTTATAATACTATCTTCTTTTATTAAAACCTTAAAAACATTCAGAGTTTTGGTTTCTTTATTTGTTCGTTCAAACCCCGATGCCATACTCCCTCAGTTAGCTCCATGAGGAGATTAAAACCCGTTCGATCGCCTTATGTCGAAATAGACTTTTAGCTCATTTGTACATAGAAAACAATTAGGTTTCTAGTCTTCCTCTTAACCTCTTCTTCTTTTGTAATTAAAAACTTAACATTCACAAATCAAAAATCCAAAACATTTAATCATTACTTTAATTTATTTTAAAACTCGCAAAAGAACTCAACCAATCATAACTCCCCCAAGGGCATGTTATCTTCGTTCTACCGCGATACTGGCTGTGCCTATCGCTAGAATGTGTACGTTAACGTCACCCACTAAAAAACGCCAACAAACAAACCCATCATTTTTCTAGAGGAACTACGGTGTTCTGATCCCTTCATTGGATACGTAGGAAAAGGGTCGCGAGACCCTCACGAACGCAATAATTAAAAACCATCCATTTCCCTTTTAGCAAGCATAGTTGTAGATAAACACACCCTTTAAGATAAAAAAATATAACGGATCCCGTTGAGTACAACGGATGTGAGGGGTGCTAATACCTTCCCCTCGCATAACCGACTCCCTTACCCTTTCTCTTGGTCGCAAGACCATCTTATCCATTCCCTTGTGGTTTTATCGATATTTCCCCTTCCTTCGGGATAAATAAAGTTCGGTGGCGGATCTGTGTTTTCTGCCGGTGGCTTCAGCTGGCGACTCTGCTGGGGACCTTTAGCGAGTCTCTCCTAGTTTTGTTTATTTGTCTTTTTGGGTGTTTATTTATTTGCTTTATCTTGCTTTACTGTTTTATTCCTTTATTAATTTTATTCTTTTGTATATATTGCATATATTGTTGCTACTCACATATTTTGGATACCTTGTGATGTTGGGTTTGGTGATTACTTTTGATAAGTCCTATACCCGTACTTGGGCTACACATAGGATTAGGACGGGCGGTATAGTCGTGTTAACTTTGAGGGAGTAATCCCGAAGAAGGAGGCATAAAATTCCCCCACTCAGTGGAGGTCCCCTTGAAAGTAGTGATGTTTACCGAGTAATCAGGAAGACGTCGTTGCTTTTGACCTGGGAGCTCGAGAAGCTGAGAGTCGTAGAACCATTAACCTATCTTGTCCTTTTAGGTGTGTTGTACCCCAAAATTTGCCCTCCCATATTATTCAAGATTTGTCAAGAATCATCTTCAAATGGCTCAAGATTGCTCAAGGGTTGCACAGTCCAAATGCCTCCTAAGCCAGCTGAAATTAGGGTTTTGGTTCCTTCAATTAATTTGGGGTTTTCAATGGCTCAATCAAGTCTCATAGGTCTATATTCATGCTCAAGCACCTACATGTCAAGTCTCAAGACTCACAGTGCCAATTTGCACAGTCAAAAGCTTCATTTGATCCACAGTCAACTGCAAGGGCAAAATGATCATTTTGTAGTCAAAAGTCAGCATTTTTGGTCAACATCTTATTTTGAGTCCACAATCATCATTTGATCAAGTCTTTATCATGATTCCACAAGCATGGCTCAAAAATCATCAAAGGTGGAAAGGTTACTATTTTTGGACAGCAGAAAAGTCAACTGTATCTTGACCAAGGCATAACATTTTCATGGTTCATCAGAAAAATCCCATCCAATGCTCATTTTGAAGGGGATGTGATTTCCTACAATCCATCTTCACATTCCAAGTCCAATAAATGCTCTCACAAAAAGTTATCAATTTCTACATTATAGGTCAATTTCAAAAGTCAACAAAAATGCACTTTAAGTCAAAGACCATAACTTGAGATTGGTAAATCCAAATGACATGGGACAAAAGGCATTGGTTAGAGGACTTCAATACCTTTCCAAAATGTCCAAGAACATGTTCATATGATCAAAATTGAGCAAGATATGCATTGGAGAAGTTGGGAAATTTTTATGAATTTGCAAAAGTCAACTTTGCCCAAAACACCTTGTTTTTGCTAATGGGCCTCAAATTCCTTCTTGAAACTTTATTCAAAGCTTATGCACGACCCATTGAGATTATTTGAATTTATTTTCTTATTTTTATTAATTAATTGGATTTTTAATTTATTTTAATTCATTTAATTAATTTAAAATGTAGGAAATACAAAGATTTGATTTTTTTCAATCTTTTTGTGAAGCAAACAAGCTCAAGATATGCTGGCAATTCGTGTGCAAATCAAAGGGACAAGAATCTCCAAGTTTGGCAAGTTTTTCCAATAAAAAAGATTCAAAAATATTTGATTTTTAATCAAATATACAAACATCAATTCCATGGATTTCTTGGCAAAGATTTGACCTAATTCTATTCTACTATATATACACAATCAAACCCTACTCATGCACACGTGAATTTGCTGCAGAAAAAGCCATAACCACTTTGAAAAAAAACTCAAGAAATTTGAAAACTGATTTCCATATTCTAACGTGATTCAAAGGCTTTTATTGTTTCTAATACATTGTAGGGGTTCCCAGAGACATATTGCAATCAGAACCAAGTGCTAAAGCTCAAGGAATACTCAAGAACAGAACCACGGTTTACTTGATTTTTTCAGAATCGTAACTCATATTTCATGCATAATTAACATGTTCTAATCATTGTTTTGTATTGTTAGAACTCATATAAAGCTAATGGTATTAGTTAATTGCATTATAATGCCCAGAATCGCAAGTTACCATTGAAGAAATCTAGGGTTCTTGAGCTTCCAAATTGGGGCTTTATTATCCAGGAAAAATTAGCACCTCTAAGGCACATGGTTAGATTCGTGAGAACCCGACGAATCAAAAGCCATATTCGCGAAATATTTATGTTAAGCGTAGGGCTAATCGTTATTATTGGTCATCATGTTTTCTGGGGGTTAAAAACCCCCGCTATCTAATTCTGTTTTTACAGGCAAATGAGGAAGACGAAGGACGTGGTGATATGCTATTGGACAATTCAAATGGCGCGCGTTTTCGTTTGTTTTACAGCACATGCATTGATTTTGTAATATTATATTTCCTTATTATCATAATAACAAATGCAGGCACATGGTGTGGTGGTAGATGCGCTGGCTGGTGACCATTGGGACCTGGATTCGATTCCCCGGTCCCCCAAAACTCTTATAATATTTTTCATAACGTGATCATGTGCAGGTTTCCAACAAGATGTACATCATATACCTCGCGCTTCAGCATGCCAAGTGGCTGGCAAAGCAAATCCAGTGGCCAAAAGATGATGAGTACCATGTTTCCAGTCAATGCGTATCTGGACAATCAAAGAAAGTCAAACAAGGCTTGAGACTAATGGGCCATAAATTGCTTCTTCACCTCCTTGATGGGCCAACACCCCCCTGGGTTCTTTTTCTTTCTTTCTTTATATTATTTTTATTTAGTTTATTATTATTAATTATTATTATTATTATTTAATTAACTTAACTAATTATTTTCATAATAAATTCAGAAAACTAAAATATTATTATTATTATTATTTAATTAATTTCACTATTAATTCATTATTTTTGTAAATAAATTCTAACATAAATTAATTTAGTTAATTAGGTTAACTTTGACTTTTTTTCACAATAAATAAAATCAATTTAGTATTAGGGTTTTTCTTTTGACAATTTTAATCCTTTTTATTTTATTTTCATTAAAACATAAAAAACATAAAAAATACTTTTTTCTTTTAATTATTTAATTAGAATTAGGTTTAATTAATTGCAAAAAGGACCAAAATTCATTCTTTTCTCAAAAAGGGTCAAAACCCTAAGGACTTCTCTGATTTAATTTCTTCGAGCGCGTATTATTTCTTGATCATATTTATGTATCTGCTCCGAGGATGTAATGGATAATTAGGACCTCTTTTACCGCTTTCTTTATTTTCTCGCATTTATTTTTCAAGGGTTATGTTTTTGGCGATGTAAATACCCGACGCCTTGTAATAGCGTAGATTCACTTTCCGCAATTTACTTTCCGCAAACTAATAACTGTTAACTATGCATGACAAGACTTGCTTGAAAATTAAAATCAACCCGTAGCTCACAATAAACATGTGCAAAGATAATTTAAACATGAAACTGGACACACTCGCACATGCCACTCCTAGGGTACACCTCACTCGGTTGCCTCGACGTGGTCATTGAGTATAGGGTGTTTTAGAGGCCGCCCTCCTGTCTAAAGATCAAGTTGCCTCGAAACGGTTGCCTCGATAAAAAATGATCTAAGACATTAGGGTTACCGCTAAGGCGTCCTACTATTGCTTTGGTGACCACACATGTCCCTATAATTGAATTGACCCGAATAACTCCAACGACAGTGCTACCTACTTCTCAATAGTGGGATAGTACTGTCTAAAGGACATTTACACAGCTTAATTCCTTAGAGTAGGTAGATTTCTCCTGGGTACTTACTCTTTCAAAAACAAAACAAACTTTTCGCACCTACACTTTCAAAAAGTTTTCAAACAAACACTCCATACACTCTTGAGAACAGATACAAGAGTTACCTAGAAGTTTTCAAAACAAACGTTTTCAAAACCCACAAACACAAGAAAAGCAAACATTTTTGAAAACATAGTGAGCAAGTACCTAAGAGCCCGTGGATAACCACGGATAGAAAGGGTGCTAACACCTTCCCTTTCTATAATCTACCTCCCGAACCGAGGAATATCTCGAAAAGGAATTTTGTTGTGCTTTTGTCCTTCCTTGTTGGAGAAAATAAAAGACGGTGGCGACTCTTGCTTACCGTGACATTTCGCGAACCAGCATTTCAAAACAGTCAGTTCTATTTCCACCGATCACAAGGTGCAATGTGGAGACTGTAATGGAGTAATCCGGAAGTAGTTGTGACGCGATATTGCACTCGGACGAGTTTTTCCTGCGAATATTATTGATTACCAAGTAATTGGGACGTCGGTCATATCCAAAGGAAGAGCGTAGACTTTGAGAACTCTTTAGAACCTTGTTCCGCAGGTGATAAATCCCTAGTACATACCTCGTGGGTGGTTACTTTGACTTCATGCCTGTGACGTCAAACTTTTGATCCTGTTACTTTCAGCCTGTGCAATAGACTACATAATGGTTATCCAAAATATGTGGAGCTGAGACTTCATGCCATAGCATACCATGACATCATATCATCATGTATATATATATATATCTCATATCTTGAGAAATCCAAAGACAAGTCTTGTTGATATAGCTTTTCAAAAAGGAAATTTTAAAAAGATAGATGAGTCTTTGGGTCTCATTAGAAATGAAGATAAAGCATTCATTCATATTACCATGCATTCATTTTTTCACAACAAAAACTCATTGGGTTCCCCTTTCTCAGAATCCAGTAAATAGAAAAGACGACTCATCCACATCCTTACCTTACCAGAGGCAACCAGCAAAGGCTAATGGATCTTTTTGAAGAAAATCAGAATGCACTCCGTCGGGATATGGACACTATGGGTACTCGCATGGATCAACTCATGGAAACTCTCCATGTCGTGATTAAGGTTCAAGAAGAAATACACCAGAGTGTTGCCAAGCTTACTACTGCTTCTCCTTCCACTTCTGCTAATGGGAGAAATGACAATGCAAATGTTGAGACTCCTACCAGTGCTCCTAGGAATGATGTCGATGATCATCATGATGTTATTGATCTCGATGAACCCCAAGTGAATCTTGCTGTCAGGGTTACCGAAACTGCAAAAATGTATCTTGCTCTCGAAGAGCGACTTAGATCCATGGAAGGTATCAAGGCTTTCGGATTCAATATTGCTGCAATGTGCCTCGTGCCTGGGGTAGTTATTCCCCCCAAGTTTAAAGTCATAGAGTTTGACAAATACAAAGGCACTTCTTTCCCATAGACACATCTCTGTTCCTATTGTCGCAAAATGGCGGCCTATGCTGGAAATGAACCTATGGTCATGCATTTCTTTTAGCATAGTTTGACCGAGGCATCATTAGATTGGTATATGCAATTGGAAAGATCTCATGTCAGTACTTGGGGAGAGCTTGCCGATGCTTTTTTGAAACATTACCATTACAATACTGCCATGGCTCCTAGCCTTACTCAGCTCCTAGGAATGGTGCAAAAGTCCGAAGAGTCTTTCAAAGAATACGCTCAGAGGTGGCGTGAGCTAGCTGCAAGGGTCCAACCTCCTCTCTTGGATCGTGAGTTGATTGATCTGTTTATGGGTACTCTACGAGGCCCTTATCTCTAGCATATGCTCAGTAGAACTTCTACTTATTTCTCGAATATGGTCATCATTGGTGAACGTGTTGAGACGTGTGTTAAGGCTGGAACGATTCAAGGTGTTCCTAACAATGTTAACAACAATGCATGCATTAATAGGAAACCATTTTCCGGTTTTGTTAAGAAGAAAGAGGGCGAGACCAGTGCCATCACCGTCAACCAAGGAAGAGCTCCCACATTTCCTCAAGTCTGATTCCCTTATTTTCCTACACCTGCCGCTGTTCCCAACCAATGTTTTTCGCAAGTATACGCTGCTACAACTCCAGCACCCTGGATGGCCCAACAACGGCCTTTCTCTCCGCAACCACATTATGTTCTGCAACAACAGTTTTCACCTCCTACAACTTATCAACAGCCGAATCAACATCTCCAAGGCCCAAGAGCTCCTCAAAGACAGAGAGCCCCTGAAAGAATATTTGATTTCATTCCCATGTCCTATGCTCAGCTTCTCCCACAGTTACTTGCTAGTCAAATGGTTCAATTGCGCGGAACCGGTCCATCGCCAAATCCTCTCCCTAGGGGATATGATATTAATTCTCATTGTGAATTCCATTCTGGTGCCCCAGGCCATACAATTGAAAATTGCAGAGCTTTCAAGTGCAAAGTCCAAGATCTCATCGATGCAAAAGCCATCAACTTCAACCCTGTTGGTTCGAATATTAAAAATAATCCCATGCCTCCTCATCAAGGGGGAACAGTCCATGCTATTGAAGAGGTTAATGAACGGGTTTTGGTATCAAAGGATGATGAATTAAGATACCTTTGGAAACTGTCATAGAACATTTGTTGAAGCATGAAGTGCTACAAGAATTCCATGACTTCTGCTTAACCTGTTCTTCCAAACCAGAAGAGTGTGCTAAGTTGAAGACGAGCATCCAATAGTTGATCGATGAAGGTGTCTTATAGATAGAGAAGGTTTTCCGAGAAGAAGAGATTGATGTTATGGAAATTCCCTACTATCCGAGAAGCTTTTCAGCCACCCCTAGTATTCTGTTAACAATTCAGGTTCCTATTACCCCCACAATGATTCAAGCTCCTATTCCTCCTACAAGCAACGACTCGAAGGCAGTTCCATGGGAGTATAATGTAGTATATATTCAT
Organism: Vicia faba; assembly: GCA_948472305.1. Taxonomy (NCBI): domain Eukaryota; kingdom Viridiplantae; phylum Streptophyta; class Magnoliopsida; order Fabales; family Fabaceae; genus Vicia; species Vicia faba. The sequence goes on along the minus strand of OX451738.1, from coordinate 1,395,851,248 downwards.
GGAAAAAGGTATGAGTGCCCTCCGGTTGGTGACAAGAATTTTACCAACATTGCGGGAACAAGCAACATGACTCGCAGTGGTCGGATCTTTTCTCCTCCACTACCACCTCCTAAGGAAAATAACAGTGAAGCTCTAGCTAAGGCTAGGGGAAAGAAAGCAATGGATAATCAACCCGAACTTTCTAAAGGACAAGAAGCGGAGCAACTTTTGAGAATTCTTAAGCGGAGTGATTACAAAGTAGTGGACCAGCTCAACCAGACACCATCCAAGATTTCCATATTATCTCTCCTTTTGTGTTCAGAGGCCCACCGCAACGCCTTATTGAAGACCTTATGTTCTACTCATGTTACCCAAGACATCTCTGTGGCCCAGTTTGAAGGAATAGTCACCAATATTGTTATGGGGAATTGTTTGGGTTTATGCGATGATGAACTCCCAATTGAAGGCAGAGCCCGCAATAAAGCACTGCATGTTTCTATGAAGTGTTTGGACACTGTTTTATCTCGATTTTTAGTGGATACAAGTTCTTCACTCAATGTGATGTCTAAGGTTACTTTGTTTAAGTTGAATATGGACGGAGTAATGATGAGGCCCTCCACTCTAAATGTTCGGGCGTTTGATGGTTCGAGAAGATCGGTGGATGGAGAAGTTGATTTGCCCGTCAAGATTGGTCCCCACACTTTCTATTTGTCATTCTATGTTATGGACATCCGTCCTTCCTATACTTGCCTTTTGGGTCATCCATGGATTCATATAGCAGGAGCTGTGACATCTACTCTTCATCAACGCCTGAAGTTCATTGTGAATGACCAAGTTGTCTTCGTTTGCAGGGAAGAAGACATAGTGATTAATAATCTGACTACCTACCGTTACGTGGAAATGGAAGGCGAGGTACAAGAGTTACCCTTTCAAGCTCTGGAGATTGTTACTGTTCACAAAGTCCCCGTCATGGAGTGTAAGAAGTCTGAGATACCCCTGGCCTCTTTGAAGGATGCCAAAGCCCTCATAGAAGCTAGACCTCCCCATGACAGTTGGGGCAAATTGATTGAAGTTCCAGAGCAGAAAGATCATTTTGGTCTTGGGTATCAGCCATCATCCTCCGTGCAAGTTTGTTGGGTTCTTATCAAAGGACAACAGGTTCCCCTAATTTCTGAAGTGTTCGTCAGTGTTGGTGTAAGCAAAGAAGGACAAGTACTCTCCACAGATGCTGAAGGTGACGATGAAGATATTTCAAGATTTTCTATCAAGTTGCGCCATACCAGGAGCTCAGCAATTGGACTGCCTTGGACATCCCTAAAGTTGTTTTCCTTGATGTGTAATTTTCTGTTTATATTTTAAGTCATATGTCCTACCCAAGGCATACTGACAGCTTATAGAAGGGGCCCCTTATGTTTCAATCTTCGTTTAACATTGAATGAAAAAATCGCACTTTCACATACAATTTTGTTCTCTTTCTTTTCTTTTACTTTTACTTTTTCAAAATAAAAATGGCAATACTTTTCTTTTCATATTCTAAATATTCTTTTGCACTTTCTAAAAATAAAAACATAAAATCATTGATCATGCAGATCCGTCTCGGACTCCGTTGGAAATGATAATGCTATGGCTCCTTATATCCTTGAGAATTCAGTTGATCATGCTAACGAAGATAATGAGGAAGATTGTGAAGTCCTTGAAGAACTAGCCAGACTCTTGAGACAGGAAGAAAAGGTCATCCAGTCGTATCAAGAGGAAACAGAAGTCGTCAATCTCAGTACTGAAGAGGTAAAAAGAGAAGTCAAGATAGGGGCCGCCTTGCAAAGTGAAGAAAAGAAGGGGTTGATTGAATTTCTTCAAGAGTATGCTGACATCTTCACTTGGTCGTATGAAGACATGCCCGGTTTAGACACTGATATAGTAATGCACAGATTGCCACTCAAGCCAGAATGTCCTCCTGTAAAGCAAAAACTAAGAAGGACTAGACCCGACATGGACTTAAAGATTAAAGAAGAGGTTCAGAAACAGCTCGAAGCGGGTTTCCTATCTGTGATAAATTACCCACCTTAGATTGCTAACATTATACCCATACCTAAGAAGGATGGTAAGGTACGTATGTGTTTTGACTACCGAGACTTGAATAGAGCAAGACCGAAGGATGATTTCCCGTTGCGTTATATTGATGTATTGGTTGATAACACTGCTCAGTCTTCAGTATTCTCCTTTATGGATGGATTCTCTGGCTACAATTAGATAAAGATGGCTCCGAAGACATGGATAAAACAACTTTCATAACTCCTTGGGGTACCTTTTTCTATAGAGTCATGCCTTTTGGTCTTAAAAATGCCGGTGCGACATATCAGCGATCTATGGTGACTCTCTTTCACGACATGTACATAAAGAAGTCGAGGTGTATGTGGACGACATCATTGTGAAGTCACAGACGGAGGAAGAGCATTTGGTTCATTTGAAGAAGTTGTTTGTTCGTTTGCGAAAGTTCAGGTTAAGGCTTAATCCCAACAAATGCACCTTTGGGGTTCGGTCGGGAAAGTTACTTGGTTTTATCGTGAGTCAACAAGGAATTGAAGTAGATCCAGACAAAGTAAAAGCAATACAAGATATGTCGGCGCCGAAAAATGAGAAGGAAGTACGAGGTTTCCTTGGAAGGTTGAATTACATAGCTCGGTTTATTTCCCATCTTACTGCTACCTGTGAACCTATCTTTAAATTTTTACGCAAGAATCAGGATGTCTGTTGGGATGAGAATTGTCAAGAAGCTTTCGAGAAGATTAAGCAGTATCTTCAAGAACCACCGATACTCATACCACCAGTTCCAGGGAAACCTCTCATTATGTATTTGACTGTGCTTGAAGGTTATATGGGTTGTGTGCTCGGACAACATGATGATACTAGACGAAAAGAACACGCCATTTACTATTTGAGCAAGAAGTTTACCGATTGATAATCGAGGTATTCCTTACTTGAGAAGACTTGTTGTGCTTTTAACTGGGCAGCCCGATGTTTGAGGCAGTATATGTTGACACATTCTACACTTATGATATCTAAGATGGACCCGATAAAGTACATCTTTGAGAAACCGGCACTTACAGGCAGATTGGCTCGGTGGCAAATGCTTTTTTCTGAGTATGACATCCAGTATGTCACACAAAAGGCCATCAAAGTTAGCATTCTTGTTGATCATCTTGCTCACCAACCATTGGAAGAATATCAGCCCATGAAGTTCGACTTTCCAAATAAGGATATTATGAAACTTGATGACAATGAAGGACCTGAGCCAGGGGAGCGATGGACTCTCACGTTCGATGGTGCGTCAAATGCTATGGGTCACGGTATTGGGGCAGTTCTGACCTCTCCACGCAACACTTACATACCTTTTACTGCCAAATTATGTTTTGATTGCACGAATAATGTCGCTGAATATGAAGCTTGTGTGATGGGCCTTGAGGCAGCCATTGATTTGAAGATCAAGATTCTTGAAGTTTATGGGGACTCTGCTTTAGTGATACATCAAGTACGGGGTGATTGGGATACACGGCACCCTAATTTAGTTCCACACGGGGATTACATAATTGAGTTGTTGCCTGCTTTCGATGAGGTCACCTTTGAGCACATTCCTAGAGAAGGGAATCAACTGGCAGACGCTCTGGCCACTTTAGCAGCAATGTTCAAAGTCAATTACCCGAATCATGCACCCAGTATAAGGATCTATCGTTACAAGGATCCAGCACATATTTTCCCTGCTCATTGTCTCACAACTGAAGATGTATTAGACAAAAGGCCGTGGTATTTCGACATCAAAAGATATCTTGAGAAGCAAGAGTACCCCGAAGGTGCTACGATTTGTGATAAGCGGACTCTCAGAAGGTTGGCATCTAAGTTTTTACTGTCAGGAGACGTTTTGTACAAGAGAAACTTTGATTCGGTTCTGCTCAGATGCGTGGATAGACACGAAGCAGAATCCATTATACGAGAAATACACGAGGGCTCTTTTGGGACTCATGCCAGTGGGCATTCCATGGCCAAGAAAATCCTACGAGCAGGTTTTTTTTGATGACGATGGAAAGTGACTGTTGTGTATATGCCAAAATGTGCCATAAATGTCAGGTTTACGTAGACAGGATACATGTTCCTACAACTCCTTTGAATGTGATGACTTCGCCATGGCCCTTTGCAATGTGGGGCATCGATATGATTGGACGCATCGAGCCGAGCGCTTCAAATGGACACAGGTTTATCCTCGTTGCTATTGACTACTTCACCAAGTGGGTGGAAGCGGCATCGTACAAGAATGTGACCAAGCAAGTTGTCACTCGTTTCATCAAAAGAGAAATCATATGCCGGTATGGAACTCCCAACAAGATCATTACTGATAACGGGTCAAATCTCAACAACAAGATGATGAAGGAAACGTGTGAAGAGTTCAAGATCAAGCACCATAATTCATCACCTTATCGGCCAAAGATGAATGGGCAGTCGAAGCTGTTAACAAGAACATGAAGAAAATCGTCTAGAAAATGGTGAGAACATACAAAGATTGGCATGAGATGTTGCCTTTTGCCCTACATGGCTATCGAACTTCGGTGCGCACTTCCACTGGGGCAACTCTGTTTTCACTAGTCTATGGTATGGATGCGGTACTCCTGGTCGAAGTAGAGATCCCTTCCTTAAGGGTTCTGATGGATACTAAACTTGATGAAGCAAAATGGATTCAAACTAGACTCGACCAACTCAATCTCATCAAAGAAAAGCGCCTGGCAGCCATTTGTCACAGTCAGTTATACCAACAGCGTCTCAAGAGGGCATTTGACAAGAAGATTCGACCTCGAGAGTTCCACTCGGGTGATCTGGTCTTAAGAAAGATTCTCCCAATCCATGTTGATCCAAGAGGCAAGTGGACTCCCAACTATGAGGGACCTTACATCATGAAGAAAGCTTTCTCAAGAGGTGCTCTAATCCTGACCAACATGGATGGGGAAGATGTTCCGCTTCCAGTTAATTCAGATTTAGTCAAAAAATACTATGCATGAAAGGACCCGCTAAGTCGAAAACCCGAAAGGGCAGCTTAGGAAAAAGTTAGGGCTAAAAAAAGAAAGAAAAAAAAAGAGAATAACCCGCTAAGTCGAAAACCCGAAAGGGCGGCTTAGGAAAAAATGGGTGTCCCGGTGGATTGAAAACCCGAAAGGGCGATCCAGGAAAAAATTAGGGACAGAAAGCGAGAGACTGCAGTCTGAAGACTCTTCACGTACACCCTCATAATGTGGGATGGATCGATCTGACTATTATCCTTTGGAAGCACGGCACTAGGACGACCTGGGATGCGAGAACTGTAGCAATATCAGTTTTAACAAAAATTCAAGATTTTCTTGTTGCCATTTTACTCGTTGTATTTCTTTTCTTTTCCGCAACTTCCTCATTTAGGAGTTGTTTCTGTGTATGAATGCCCATTCACGGGCCAAACTCATTAATAAAAATTTGCCCTTCCATTGAAATTTTGCGTTATGTTCTTTTACTTTATTTTTCGTATGCGAATCGTGATTTAAATTCCTTGCTAAGCATTGCATTGAAAATGACAAGTCAATAATAATCACGAGCTAAGATGTGAAACACTACATTATATGGATGTGAAGGCATCCCAAGGGAATGTTGTGGCGTTCAAGTGTTCGTTCTTTTGTGCAGGTAGCAAGTCATAACGGTCACCTTGACCAAGATTTCATCCTCGTCGCCTCCTTACAATTGACCGAGCGCCCGATTCTCCCCCGTGGAGAGACTTGGGGAATTGTTTGGGATCAATGTCTCTTTTCGGTTATTCACAAGAATCCAACACATGAAGGAAGTCAGATCAAGTCTTTTCTCCTCAGCAAGATTTATTCCCCAGTGAACTCGGTAAGGCTAACTCTTCTCTCTCAAATTTCAAGCACCAGTTCATATTGGTACCTCAAGATGATGAGCAACAGATCCCAATGAGTTTTTGACATTTTTCACACAATAATCATCACGACATACTGCATTGCTTCCTCAAACTCATAGCATATCCATAAATCATCATGTCACACCTTAAATGCATATGAAGCATGAGCTAGATCAATCCCAAATCAATCTCAAATCAACAAAACATCCTCATAAAAATTTCATCTTCAGAATTCCAAGTTAACATTTGTTACTAAACTACCAACTAAAATAAACAAGGGTTTTAGTACGTCATGCTCCCCAACTCTCAATACTCACTTTATCTTCCTATGGTCGTAGGTCGTCCGTAGACTTTACCCTCTCATCCTCTTAAATTCGTAGATCTTACCGTCGCTTTATCTTTCTAAGGTCGTAGATCATTCGTAGATCTTACCATCACATCATCTTTTAGGGTCGTAGATCGTCCGTAGATCTTACCATAGTGTTATCTTTCTAGGGTCGTAGATCGTCTGTAGATCTTACCTTCGCCTTATCTTCCTAGGGTCGTAGTTTTTCCGTAGACTTTACCCTCTCATCCTCTTAAGGTCGTAGATCGTCCGTAGATCTTACCGTCGCTTTATCTTTTTAAGGTCGTAGATCGTCTGTAGATCTTACTGTCGCTTTATCTTTCTAGGTTCGTAGATCTTGCCGTCGCTTTATCTTTCTAGGGTCGTAGATCATCTGTAGATATTACCGTCACTTTATCTCTTAAGGTCGTAGATCGTCCGTAGATCATACCGTCACTTTATCTTTCCTAGGGTCATAGGTCGTCCGTAGACTTTACCCTCTCATCCTCTCAGGTTGTAGATCTTCCGTAGATCTTACTTTCACTTTACCCCTCTTAAGGTCGTAGATCGTTCGTAGATCTTACCATCGCGTTATGTTTTTAAGGTCGTAGATCGTCTGTAGATCTTGCCGTTGCGCCATATTCTTAGGGTCTTAAGTCTTCCGCAGACTTTACCTTCGTGTTATCCTTAAGTTTCTTACCTCTAGTCACCGCGATATTTTCAACCATATCCTTTCAGTCACTCTACCACTCACTCCCTCGAGAACCTTGTATTGGTACCTTTACCCCAGTACAAGCTACCTTTTTTTCAACCATGTTTTATCCATCATGACCAGTCCACCAGAAGACCAGTTTGTCTTTCCCCAGCAGACGTTCACGCCAGTGAATGACACTCGCACCATCTCTCCAGGGAAATTTTTGGGTCCTGGTATTTAATCATCTTCCACCTTGAACTCTCGAAAGGCTGACGCCAATCTCGCCTTCAAGTTTAAGACGATTAAATAGGGGAAGCTGTCGTACCCCAAATTTGCCCTATCTCTTTATTTTTGGTCTAGCTTTGAACTTTGCATTCCATTTGCATCATTTTATTATTCAGTCATTTGCATATCCCGCATCTTATTGAATCAGGCGCTTTGGTTTAAAGTTTTAGGGTTGCGCCCTCTTTATGTCTAATCTTGTTTAGAGGTTTTCTTATCAGGTAAAAAGGAAGCACATCTGGTTCTCTATTAGCGGATCATGGAATGAATTGTTTCATCAGGTTACAAGGTTGGTTCTCGCTCAAATTTATCAGAGCTTTGATTAGGGTTTATTTCCCTATGTGTGCCGGTCAAGATGCTAGGGTTTTGGGTCTTTGGTTTCTGGGAAGATGTCTCTCTCGCCTGCTCCGAAGAGGGCTCAGAGCTCAGTGCGTTAGGTCAGGAATTTCACCTCCTCGCATTTCAAGTTTCCTCTTTAAGTCTCTAAGCCATTGAGTCGAGAATTTGGAGGTGGAATTGGCAAATGTGGAGTTCGAGCACTTCAGAAAATGAGGTTAAAGGTTCATGATAATCAAGACTTGTTTTTGTTGCTTAAGTTTCAAGTTATTGTGGGCTGAATGTCAAAGTCAGAGTTTTGTTCGAGAAGTGCGAGTGTGGTTCAGGCATGATTTGAAGATCAAGGTTCAAGCGACCGGTGTTTTGGGGTTCGAATTAATCAGTGGAATTAAATTCTTAAGCATTCATTTTGTTTTGTTTGAGAGTTTGATTATAAGGCGTGTGATGTGTTTGGAATACAAGTTATAACCATTATTCATGATTTCTTGAGATTTAAGTTACAAAGTTGAGATGTGCATTCGAATCATTCAAGAGAGAATTTCAGAATTTAAACAAGATCGAGAGTTGTTTGATTTCCATACAAGAGAATTCATTCAAAAAAATATATCATTCAAGCTTTTGTGTTCATTAAATTTTTTGGACAGATTACAAAGCGTATGAAAAATAAATTACAATTATTGGAATACAAATCACATTGGTTTGTTTACAAAAAAAAAGGAAAGAGAAATAATTTGTGTTTCTTCAGGTCTTCATCTTCAAGTCATTCGTCCTCTCCTTGGTATTTTCATCGTTCAATCTCGCTTTGGATCGTCCAATAATCGTGCTCATGAAACAAGAAAAAAGAAAAGTTAGTGATCAAACACATGGAAAAAATTCAAACAAGAATTATTTGATTAATGTCATCAGAAGGGTTTGCGTTTGGAATCAGTCAGGGAGTTATTTTTCATCATGGTTTATTTTCTCCCAATTGCAAATCACAAAAAGAGTTTTTCTCTTTGGTTCACAAAAAGGAAAAAAAGAAAAAGATTGCAAATGTTTCCTGTTGCTAAAGCAAAAAACAGCATCAGCCAAAACTAAAACAAATTGTCAAAACAAGCAACAAGCATAGCGCGCAGGAAAAACATGCAGTAGGCCAAAACAAGCAACAAGCATAGCGCGCAGGCAAAACATGCAGTAGGCCAAAATAAGCAACAAGCATAGCGCGCAGGCAAAACATGCAGAAGGCCAAAGCAAGCAACAAGCATAGCGCCCAGGCAAAACATGCAGCAGGCCAAGGCATAACAAGCATAGCGCGCAGGAAAAACATGCAGCAGGCCAAGGCATAACAAGCATAGCGCGCAGGCAAAATATGCAGCAGGCCAAGGCATAACAAGCATAGCAGGCTAGCCAAATGTACAGCAACATGGCAGGCTAGTGGAACAGCATAGCAGGCTAGAAAACAATGTAACAGCAGCCCCAGGCAACTGGCAATAAGTCACAAGCTAAAACAAAAAAGCAACTCAACTATGACAAAGCAAATGCAGCATCATATTAAACAAAACATTAGTGCAAGCAGCCAAATTCTTTATGTCATCATTTACCAAATGTACAAACCCTTCAGGACTTTAAGGGAAAAAAGCAATAAGCTTTGCATCACAGAAAGGTAAAAGAGGAAAGAAAAACCCGCATAGTATTGTCCAACAAAACTGTCAAAACTTGTTCAAAACTTGCACCAAATAGGCAAGTTAAAAAACCTACATTCTAAAGCCACAAGACAGCATTCCAACATTGTTCAAACATTATCCATGTTCCCCCCACATTTTCACTTTTGTACCATTATAAGAAGAAGCCTCAATATCAAACAGCAGGGGGGATTTTTCTAAAACAAAAAAATGCAAAAAACAAACGGAAGCCAAAACAAACCATCAGTCTATAAAACAAGAAAAAACTTCATCAGCATCAAACCATCAGTCTACAAAACCAGAAAAAACCAACACTTCAAGGCTTATAAAAAACCCATTCACAACTGCAACAAAAAAAAAAGATGACAAAACTCTCAAAAGCATCAACAATACCAACTTCTCAGCATACATAAACCAGTGGAAGATATAGAAGATACAATAACAAAACCATACAGAATAGTTAGCAAAGGCAAGATTGAAAACATAAAAGAGCCTTAGTTCAAAAATAAAAAATTCTTCAGCAAGAGCAAGATCGAAAACAGAAAAGGGGTTTCCTTTTCCAAAAAAATTTCAGTAAGAGAAACAGATCAAAGAAAAACATACCAGGTTTTTTTTGCTATAACTCATGCTATTTCATTACTGTTCATTTTCATATCTGTATCCAATTTCGATTTCCATTTGTGTGTTGTTATCACTAAGAAAATCTCAAAATCTGTTAACCAGCTTATCCATGTCAAAACACTTACCCTTTTAAAATACTAAAGCCTGATAACAACAAACCTGCCGTCAAAACAACAAACCTGCTGTCAAAACATTAGAACCTGTTAATCAATACCAGAATCCATTAAAAATCTTAACCACCAAAACCTTAGAACCTGTTACCAATTTAAAAATCTTAACATGTAAAAACCTCAACTTGTACAAAGCTTAGAAACTGTTCCAAAATCTTAGAACTTGTACAAATCTTAGAAACGGTTATAAATCATAGAACCTGAACATGAACTTGTTAAGAACACCAGCATCATTCGCCCTTTACCGAACTGCAAACACCTTTTCTGCATAGCTTTCCTCGACGAGAAGTCTCACCAAACTCTCTTCAATACCCCCGCGTAGCTCAACCAATAATACTGGAAAAAACTTCCTGCATATATTAAAACTCAACGCCAACGTTAACCTTCGAAACTCTCTAGTATAACAACCAAATCACTTTCACAGTAGGAAAAGAAAGAGAGAATTAAAGAACGATTAGGAGCATCAGCATGCTACCTGTTGAATCCCAAGAAACCTCGTTTCTGCCGTCAATCTGAGAGTTTGTTTCGGTCGAGAAAGTGAGCTTTGTCACAGTTGTTAGCAAGATCGATGTGAATCGGAACTAAATGGGAGACTTCATATGTTATGTTGTCGTTATCACGAGAGAAGAGAATAAGATGAATTCAGTATTGTTGTTTTCGGTTTGGTACCCAAATCGCGAGAGAGTGGGTTGAGCGATTGAGATAGAGAGAAATAAAATTAAAGCAAAGGAAGTATAGTGATTGAAGCAGGAAAAGAAGATGGCGAGGATATGTCGAGAGGGAGAGAGAGCGGCGTCGTTCTATGACTAGGATTTCTTTTTCCCTTTCTCAAACGACTTTGGCATAAGAGAACAATTGGGTCCAGACCCTACTGACCCGGTCCGGCCCAATGGTTTTGTTTTATTCATTTTTATTTTATTGATTTTGTACATGATTTAGGCCCAACATTCCAACCGCAAGCCCAACAATATTCCATTTCCCTCACCCCTCTGTTTTCTATTTACATCTGTTATTTAGTCTTGTTAATTTTCGTAGATTTTATTTAATTTAATATTCAATTAATAATAACATAGGCTTTTCTTAATAATTTCTTGTTAGTTAGTTTAGATTCAATTTTAGAATTAAGAGTCCATTTCCTTTGAACTTCTAAATATTTGTACATAAAAAAAATGTATGATAGATTAATATTTTGTTTTTCTTAGCATAATAAAAGTATCCAAAAATAATTTAGAATTAGGTTAATATTTATTTTCTCATAAAGTCACAAGAATTTTATAATACTATCTTCTTTTATTAAAACCTTAAAAACATTCAGAGTTTTGGTTTCTTTATTTGTTCGTTCAAACCCCGATGCCATACTCCCTTAGTTAGCTCCATGAGGAGATTAAAACCCGTTCGATCGCTTTATGTCGAAATAGACATTTAGTTCATTTGTACATAGCAAACAATTAGGTTTCTAGTCTCCCTCTTAACCTCTTCTTCTTTTGTAATTAAAAACTTAACATTCACAAATCAAAAATCCAAAACATTTAATCATTACTTGAATTTATTTTAAAACTCGCAAAAGCACTCAACCAATCACAACTCCCCCAAGGGCATGTTATCTCTGTTCTACCGCGATACTGGTCGTGCCTATCGCTAGAATGCTTACGTTAACGTTGCCCACTAAAAAACGCCAACAAACAAACCCATCATTTTTCTAGAGGAACTACGGTGTTCTGACTCCTTCATTGGATACGTTGGCAAAGGGTCGCGAGACCCTCACGAACGCAATAATCAAAAACCATCCATTTCCCTTTTAGCAAGCATAGTTGTAGATAAACACACCCTTTAAGACAAACAAACAAAACGGATCCCGTTGAGTACAACGGATGTGACGGGTGCTAATACCTTCCCCTTGCATAACCGACTCCCTTACCCTTTCTCTTGGTCGCAAGACCATCTTATCCATTCCCTTGTGGTTTTATCGATATTTCCCCTTCCTTCAGAATAAATAAAGTTCGGTGGCGGCTCTGTGTTTTCTGCCGGTTGCTTCACCTTTGTTTGCAAAATATGATGGAGTGTCATGTCCTAAGATGCACCTCCGATCATATGTGGGAAAGATCCAGCCACACTCCGCTGATAAAGACTTGTGGGTGCATTTTTCTAAGATAGCCTATCGGGAACACAACTCGATTGGTTTTATCAACTGGAAAAGGAAAACATCCATAACTGGGAAGATCTTTCTGCGGCTTTTACAAGTAATATCAATATAATGTTGATTTGGCGCCTACCCGTACTCAGCTTCAGAGTATGGCTATAGCTTCCAATGAGGGTTTCAAGGATTACGCGCAGAAGTGGAGAGATCTAGCTAGAAGAGTACAACCCCCTCTGTCTGAAAGGGAATTGGTGGACATGTTCTTAGGCACTCTATCGGGCCCTTTCTTCAACCATTTGATTGGGAGCTCATCTGCTGGATTTACTGAGTTAATACTGACCGGAGAAAGGGTGGAAGCTGGCATAAAAAGTGGAAAAATTCAGAAGGATTCATCTACCTCTACAACTGTGAGGAATCCTTTCATTGGGAAGAAGGAAGTAGCTGTTGTATATCCACAAAGAAACCAAGGGAGAGCCGAACACCGACCAATGGTAGGGGCTGTTATGATCCCAAAGCCTACATCTGATCAACCAAGAAGTAACCAACCGAGGGTGGAAAGGCCAGTCCGGAAATTCACCAGAATCAATAAGACTCTAGCCCAGGTTTTACCGCACCTTCTGAAATCTAATTTGACAACTCTGAAGGAAGCTCCAAAGAACCCCAACACAGCGTCCCCTAATTATCACCCAAATGCCTGTTGCGCATATCATTCTGAAAGCCCGGGTCATGACACCAACAACTGTTGGGCCTTGAAAAACAAAATTCAAGACCTTATAGAGGCAAAAGAGATTGAGTTTGATGCTCCTGAGAAGCCAAACGTCATTTCTGCTCCTATGCCTAGACATGGTCATCACACCAATGCTATTGAAGAAGATTTATTTATTACCACAATTGATGAACTCTTGACTCCACTCCCGATCATTAAGATAAACTTGTTGAAAGCCGATGTATTCTCGGGTTGTAATGAAGACTTCCACCTCTGCTTATCCTTACCAATTGTTTTCCCTTTGTTGAAAACAGGCATTTAACACTTGATAGACAACAAAGAGATTCTGTTTGAAAGTACTCATGTTTCACTTGTTCTTGTTGAAGACATTTCAATCACCACCATCTCTGACAATTTTTCCAGGGTCCCCAAAAGACCCGTTAGAATTATATCGGTTCCAAAAACTACTCCTCTTATAATCACAATGCTTGGGCCAATCCCGTATGAATCAGACAAAATTGTGCCGTGGAATTATGGTGGAGACATCTACTACCATGGTATCAAACAAGATAGGCTGGCCACCGAAGAGATAAACTCCGAAGAAGAAGACTCCGACATTAGCAATATTGTCGGAACCAGTAATATTACCCGAAGCAGTAGAATCTTCTCTCCAGAAATTTCCCCCCCAAAGGCAATTTTTGGACCCGTGATTGCTCCAAAGGTTACTTCCGTACCGCTGATCATCTCTGTAAGTGCTCCTATTGACGATGACAAGACAATCCATGTTGTCATTCCTATCAACACTCCTACTGTTGAAACTCGAGGAAAAAGTATTCAAGTGGAGCCTGTCCAGACGAAGGCTCAACCATTGACTATTCCCGAAACCTCCAAGAAGGAAATGGAGGAGATTCTGAAAATAATAAAGAGGAGCGACTACGACGTAGTTGAACAGTTGGGGAAAACTCCCTCCAAAATCCCCATGCTGGAGTTATTGCTGTGTTCCGAGGCATATGTGAAAGCCCTGGTGAAATTTCTAAAGACAGCTCATGTGCCTCAGGAGACATCTGCTGACCAATTTCAAGATTGTGTGGCCAGCTTGACCGTAGATAATGGCCTAGGTTTATCGAATGTTGATCTGACACCAAGGAGGAGAAAGCACAATGAGGCATTACATGTCTTTGTTTAATTTAGAGGCACAACTTTGGCCCATGTCTTAGTGGACACTAGCTCATCTTTGAATGTTTTACCAAAGAAAGATCTCGGTAGACTAGACTGCGAAGGACTCATGTTGAAACCCAGTAACATAGTCGTAAGGGCATTTGATGGCTCAAAGAGGATGGTTCACGGGGAGGTGGATATCCCCATAAAGGTTGGGACTCGGACTTTTAAATCAACCTTTTATGTAATGGACATCCGCCCCTCTTATTCATGTCTGCTAGGACGACTGTGGATCCATAATTCCGGTGCTATCACCTCTACATTGCACCAGATGCTGAAATATCTGGTCCAAGGAAAGATTATCACTGTTTATAGAGAGGGAGAGTATATGATTAGCCACCTCAATTCTTTCCGGTATGTGGAATTGGATGGCGAGTTCATTGAAACTCCTTTTCAACATTTTTAAGAGGTCCCCCAAGAGGTAGCAGTAACCAAGACTATGTCCCAGATTCCCAAGATCATAAGACCTCCGCTCCGGATGTCATCTCTGAAGGACGCCAAGGCAGTAGTAGAGGAGGGTGGATGTACCATCTGGGGGCAACTTCCGGATATTCCATATAAATCTGACAAGTTTGGCTTAGGGTTCACTTCAAGTGCTCAGAAGGTTGTGCACCGTGCCCGTGTAGGAGAGCCACCCTTGAAGATTAGCAACCGAGTGGTCAATGCGGTGGAAGATGGTGAAGAGGATTGCAACTTGGAGGATTTGATCTTTCCTACTATCTACGGAGGACTTCGCAATTGGGAGGCCAGAGACTTTGTCCCAATAACTTTCATCCATCAGTAATTTATCTTTACATTTCTGTTGGACTTGTAATATTCACAAACAATTCGCACATTTAAAACCTTGTGTCTTTCCCGAGGCACAATGGTCCATTTGTAAGGGTTTTTATTTCATCTTCATATGACATTCAATGAATCATGGACGTTTTTCACATACAAACTATTGTGCTCATTTTTTTTCTTTTACATTTTATTTTTTAAAAAAAGATGGCTATACCCTTACACACACCCACACTCACAAATGCAGGTACCCCTCCATTCCGGATCCCATTGATAATGATACTGCTATGGCCTTTTGTGACTCTGAGGATCTAATCTACCAAGCCAAAGACGAAGGTGAGGAAGATTGTGAAGTACCAGGGGAACTGGCCAGGCTACTGCAACAAGAGGAAAGAGCCATTCAGCCTCACGAGGAACCTGTGGATACAATCAACTTGGGTACCGAGGAGGATAAAAAGGAGGTCAAAGTGGGTGCCAATCTAGAGCCCAGTGTCAAGGAGCGTCTGATTCAGCTGTTGCATGATTATGTTGAGATCTTTTCCTAGTCATATGAAGACATGCCAGGACTTGATACAAACATCGTGGTACATTGTCTGCCAACAAGAGAAGATTGTCCACCAGTAAAACAAAAATTCTGCCGCATGAGACCTGATATGTCAGAGAAGATCAAAGGGGAAGTCATGAAACAATTCAATGATGGATTCTTGGCTGTCACTTCCTATCCCCAATGGGTTGCCAACATTGTTTCCGTGCCTAAAAAAGACGGCAAAGTATGAATGTGCGTGGACTATAGAAATTTGAATAGGGCCAGCCCTAAAGATGATTTTCCACTCCCCCACATTGATATCCTGGTTGACAATACGGCCCAACGCAAAATGTTTTCCTTCATGGACAGATTCTCGGGTTATAACCAAATCAAAATGGCACCTGAGGACATGGAGAAAACTACATTTGTCACACAGTGGGGCACATTCTTCTACAAAGTGATGCCATTCGGACTGAAGAATGATGGGTCAACCTATCAGCACGCCATGGTAGCTTTGTTTCATGACATGATACATCATGAAATAGAGGTCTACGTAGACGATATGATAGTTCGATCACAAACGGAAGAAGAGCACCTTGATCACTTGCAAAAGTTGTTTGAGAGATTGAAGAAGTATAAATTAAGGTTGAATCCAAACAAGTGCACATTCGCAGTACGTTTCGGTAAACTCCTAGGCTTTGTCATCAGTAACAAAGGCATTGAGGTCGATCCTGCCAAGGTTAAAGAAATACAAGAAATGCATGCTCCTCGTACTGAGAAGGAAGTCAGAGGATTCTTGGGACGCCTGAACTATATTGCCAGATTCATTTCTCACCTAACCGCTACTTGTGAGCCAATCTTCAAACTATTGAAGAAAGATCAAGTAGTCAGATGGAATGATGAATTCCAGGTTGCTTTTGACAAGATCACGGAGTACTTACAAGAGCCTCCTGTTTTTATGCCACCGGTCGAGGGAAGACCACTGATCATGTATCTGACTGTTTTAGAAAACTCAATGGGGTGTGTGTTGGGGCAGCATGACGAGTCTGGCCGAAAAGAGCACGCTATTTACTACCTGAGCAAAAAGTTTACCAACTATGAAACCAGATATTCACTGCTCGAGAAAACTTGTTGCGCTCTGGCATGGGTTGCTCACTGGATAAGACAGTATATGCTAACTCATACTACCTTGTTGATATCTAAGATCGGTCTGATAAAGTACATATTCGAAAAGCCTGCTTTATCTGGGAGAATAGCTAGGTGGCAGATGATTCTGACAGAATATGACATACAGTATACTACCCAGAAATCTATAAAGGGCAGTGTGCTAGCTGATCATCTTGCTCATCAAGTTGTAGAAGATTATCAGTCCATGAAGTTTGAATTCCCGGATGAAGACATCATGACATTAAACAACTGTGAAGAAATCAGACCATATGACAGACCTGAACAAGGATCCCGATGGACCCTGTTCTTTAATGGGGCATCAAATTCACTTTGTAATGGTATCGGCGTTGTACTAATATCTCCAGAAGGGTGTTATACTCCCTTTACTGCCAGACTTTGCTTCAACTGTACGAACAACATGGCAGAATACGAAGCATGCATCTTTGGTCTCAAGGCTGCCATAGACTTGGGAATCAAATCTTTAGATGTGTTTGGAGATTCATCTTTGGTCATCAGTCAGATCAAAGGGAAATGGGACACTAAGCACCCAAACCTTATCCCTTACAAAGAACATGTTTTGACATTGCTACCACATTTTAAGAAGATTACCTTCGAGCATTTCCTGCGAGAAGAAAATCAGCTAGCAGACGCTCTAGCCACAATGTCATCTATGTTTAAACTTAATTGGGATAACGAGGCTCCCCAAATCACCATCGAACGAATGGATGAACCGGCACACTGTCACGAGATTAATACTAAAAAGGTAGTGGACCAGCCTTGGTTTCATGAAGTCAAGAGGTATCTTGAGGCTCAAGAATATCCAGAAGGAGCTTCAATCAATGATAAGAAGTACTTAAGGAGATTATCTGCTAAGTTCTTCCTAAGTAATTGCATCCTGTACAAACGCAATCATGACTCCATTTTGCTTCGGTGCGTGGATAAGGTTGAGGCTGAAAAGATCATGGCTGAATTACATGAAGTTACTTTTGGAACCCACTCCAGTGGGCATACGATGGCGAAGAAAATCCTATGGGCGGGCTATTATTGGTCTACCATGGAAGCAGATTGCTATCAACACTTCCGGACCTGTCATAAGTGTCAAATTTATGCTGACAAGGTGCACGTACCTCTGATTCCTCTGAATGTCTTGATGGCTCCTTGGCCCTTTACTATGTGGGGAATTGATATGATTGGAGAGATCAAGCCTACAACCTTCAATGGACACCGTTTCATCCTAGTGGCCATTGAATATTTTACCAAGTAGGTTGAAGCAGCTTCTTTCGCTTCTGTTACCAAGAATGTTGTTGCCCGTTTTATCAAGCAAAACCTTATTTGCTGATACGGTATCCCGGAAAGGATCATCACTGACAATGGAACAAATCTCAACAACACCATGATCACCGCATTATGCGAGCAATTCAAGATTCAACATCACAATTCTTCTCCCTATCGGCCAAAGATGAATGGTGTTGTTGAAGCTGCAAATAAAAACATTAAAAAGATCATACAAAAAATGATAGTCACATATAAACACTGGCATGAGATGCTACCATTCGCTCTCCACAGGTACCGTACCACAACTCGTACATCAACCGGGGCAACACTCTATTCTTTGGTTTACGGCATGGAGGATATTCTACCTATTGAGGTTCAGATCCCTTCTTTGAGAATTATGAAGGATGCAGGATTGAATGAAAACTATTGGATCCAGAATCGACTTGATCAACTGAACGTAATTGATGAAAAGAGACTTACTGTTGTTTGCCATGGTCAGGTGTATCAAAAACGGATGTTCAAGGCTTTCAAAAAGAAAGTTAAACGCCAAGTATATCAAGTTGGGGATCTAGTGATCAAACGTATCATCTTGCCACAATGTGATCCTAGGGGAAAATGGAGTCCTACCTATGAAGGACCATTTGTAATCAAGAACATATTCTTTGGTGGGGCAATTCTACGCGAGCGAGAAGAAGGTTTTGGAACTAACTAGACTACTTCGTGAGGAGCAGTCTCTGAATGCCTACATCGCACTAAAGAGGATGCGCACTACCTTTTTATCTTAGAGCTTTGATATTTCCTTATAAGCCCAAGAGGCATTGATGTACTCAAGCTTTAACTTATTAATATAACGTGTGTTCCTTTTTGTCAAAAACATATTTGAATCTTTGAAATCCTTGAAATAATTACATATACATATACCATTCATCATAACATAAGCAGGTCTTTTGCAACAAGTCTCCTCATCTCTCTATTGTTTATTTCAGTAAGATGGATCTTGAGCAAACAGTGAAGGACCTCCAAGCTTAGAATACACAATTTCAACAATTGCTCTTGACCCTAGCCAAAGGACAAGAAGAGTTAAAGACTTTGCTCGCTGAGGAGAAGAAAAAGAAAACAATAGATAATCGGAGTTCTAAACATGGGAAGAAGATTTCATGGGCAGACAAGAAGGACCCTAGACTATGCAACGACATTCGGTGAGAGAGACAATCAAGATGGGAAAGGAAAGGAAATAGTTGTCCCATCAAAATCAGAAGAGGAAGAGGAAGAAGAAGACTATTCTGAAGAATAATACCCTCCAGCTGATGACAAGTATAAACATCTCGAAGAGCGGTTGAGTGCAAAGGAAATCCAAAAAGTGCCTGGCTTGGACTTTGAGGAATTGGGTTTAGTGTCGGGGATTGTCATTCCTCCGAAATTCAAAGCACCTGTGTTCGCAAAATATGACGGAGTTTCATGCCATAAAATGCATCACCGGTCCTATGTGAGGAAAATCCAATCCCATACCATCGACAAACACTTATGGGTACACTTCTTCCAAGAGAGCCTGTCTAGAACTCAACTTGATTGGTTTTACCAGTTAGAAAGAGCCGATATTCATAACTGGGAAGATCTTGCTGCAGCCTTTTACAAACAATACCAATACAATGTTGATCTTGCGCCTACCCGTACTCAACTTCAGAGTATAGCCATGGCTTCAAATGAAGGCTTCAAGGACTATGCGCAAAAATGGAGACACTTGGCTGAAAGAGTTCACCCTCCCCTATCTGAAAGAGAATTAGTGGACATGTTTTTAGGCACCTTGTCTGGTCCCTTCTTCAATCACCTAATTGGGAGTTCATCGGCAGGTTTTACTGAACTGATATTGACCTAAGAAAGGGTAGAAGCCGGGATAAAAAGTGGAAAGATTCAGAAAGATACATCCTCTGCTACTATAAGGAAGCCATTTATCAGAAAGAAATAAGTGGTTTCCGTTTATCCTTAGAGAAATCAAGATAGGGACGAACGCCGTCCAATGGTGGGGGTTGTTATGATTCCTAAGCTTGCGCCTGATCAGCAAAGAAACAACCAACCAAGAATGGAAAGACCAGTCAGACAATTCACCAGAATTAACATGACCCTATCTCAGGTATTGCCACATCTGTTAAGATCCAACCTAGTGACCTTGAAAGAACCTCCAAAGAACCCTAACACAACATCTCCTTACTATCATCCCAATGCCCGTTGCGCATATCACTCTGAAAGTCCCGGTCATGACACTAATAATTGTTGGGCTCTAAAGAACAAAATACAAGACCTCATTGAAGCCAAAGAGATTGAATTCGATGCGCCCGAAAAGCCAAATGTCATTTCTGCCCCTATGCCCAAACATGGCCATAATACCAATTCCATTGAAGAAGAAATTTTGTTACTTCAGTTGATGAAATTATGACCCCGCTCCTGACTATTAAAGTGAACTTGTTGAATGCCGGTGTGTTCCCGGGTTGTGATGAAGTTTTCCATTTCTGTTTATCCTCACCAACCAACTGTCTTTTGTTGAAAGCAGGCGTTCAGTTCCTAATAGATAACAAAGAAATTTTGTTTGAAAAGACTTCTGTGCCACCTGTTCCTTTTGAAGATGTTTCTATCATTACCATTTCCGCCAATTCTTCCAGGGTCTCCACCAAAAGAACCGTTAGAATTACATCAGTTCCGAAAGCATCTCCTTTAATAATCACAATGCCTGGACCAGTCCCATATTCGTTAGACAAAACTATACCATGGAATTATGGAGGGGATGTCTACTACCACGGTATCAAGCAGGATTGGCCAGCCTCCGAAGAATCGAGTTCCGAGAATGTCAACTATGACATCAGTAATATTGCAGGAACTAGAAAGATTACCCGAAGTGGAAGTATATTTTCTCAAGAAATTGTTCCCCCAAAAGCAGTTTCTGGACCCATAATCATTCCTGTTGTTACTCCTCCAAAAGTTGTTCCTAGTCCTACAATCATCCCCACTAATACACCAACTAACAAAGCTGTTACAACCCCTATTATCATTCCTACTGACACTCCTGTTGCCGAGTTAACCGAGACTCGAGGTAAAAGTATTCTGATTAAGCATGTCCAGACGAAGGCTCAGTTATTGGCTATCCCTGAGACCTCCCAGAAAGAGATGGAGGAAATTCTGAAGATCATAAAAAGAATCAACTACGATATAGTTGAACAACTGGGGCAAACTCCCTCTAAAATTTCCATGCTGGCATTACTACTACGTTCCGAGGCGCATGCAAAAGCCTTGGTAAAATTCCTAAAAATTGCCCATGTACCCCAAGAGACATATGCTGATCAGTTTCAAGACTGCGCAGCTAGCTTAACTGCAGATAATGGTCTAGATTTTTCGGATGCTGATTTAACGACATGAGGAAGGAAGCATAATGAGGCATTGCATGTCTCAGTTGAATGTAGGGGCACAACCCTGGCTCATGTTTTGGTGGACACTGGCTCATCTCTGAATGTATTGCTTAAAAAAGCTCTTGATAGGCTTGACTGTGAGGGATTGACATTAAAGCCAAGTAACATAGTAGTAAGGGATTTTGAAGGCTCGAAAAGGATGGTGCATGGGGAAGTGGATATTCCCATAAAGGTTGGAACCTAAACATTTGATTCAAATTTTTACGTAATGGATATCTGTCCCTCATATTCCTGCTTGCTAGGTCGACCATGGATTCAAAATTCTGGCGTTGTCACTTCTACATTGCACCAAATGCTGAAACATCTGATTCAAGGGAAGATTATCACCGTTCATGGAGAAGAAGAGTATATGATCATCCATCTCAATTCCTTCAGATATATGGAATTAGATGGTGAATTTATTGAAACTCTATTCCAACACTTTGAAGATTTCCTGCAAGATGTGGCAGTAACCAAGGTTGTTCCCAAGATCACGAGGCCTCCACTCCGGATGTCATCTCTGAAGGTTGACAAAGAAGTGGTAGAAGAAGGTGGGTGCACTATCTGGGGATAACTCCCAAATATCCCATATAAGTCTGACAAGTTTGGCTTGGGTTTCTCTTCAAGTGCCCAGAAGGTTGTGCGTCACACTCGTGCCGGAGGACCACCCCTGAGGATCAGCAACCGCGAGGCCAACACTGTAGAAGATGATGAAGATAGCTGTGACTTAGAGGACTGGATATTCCCAACTGTTAGTGGAAGGCTCAACAACAGGGAGGCTAGAGATTTTGTCTCGATCACTTTTACCCCACAGTAATCTGTCTTTACATTTTGTTGGATCTGTAATATCAAAACAATTCGCACTCTTAAAACCTTGTGTCTTACCCGAGGCACAATGTCCATTTGTAAGGGTTATTATCTCATTTTCATATGACATCAATGAATCATGGACGTTTTCGCATAAAAACTTTTGTGCTCATTGTTTTTATTTTTACATTTTTCATTTCTTTCAAAGATAGTTATACCCTTACACACACTCACACTCACAATGCAGGTATACATCCATTTGGGATCCCATGGGTAACGATACTGCTATGGCCTTTTGTGACTCTGAGAATCTAATCTACCAAGCCGAAGACAAAGGTGAGGAAGATTGTGAAGTACCAGGGAAACTTGTCAGACTACTACAACAAGAAGAGAGAACCATTCAGCCTCACGAGGAACCCGTGGATACAATCAAATAAGGTACCGAAGAAGAAAAAAAGAGGTCAAGGTGGGTGCCAATCTGGAACCCAGTATCAAGGAGTGTCTGATTCAGTTGTTACATGATTATGTTGAAGTCTTTGCCTGGTCGTATGAAGACATGCCAAGACTTGATGCAGATATTGTGGTACATCGTCTGCCTACAAAAGAGGATTGTCCGCCAGTAAAGCAAAAGGTTCGCTGCATGAGGCCTGATATGTCAGTAAAGATAAAAGCAGAAGTCATGAAGCAATTCAACACTAGATTCTTGGTTGTCACCTCTTATCCCCAATGGGTTTCCAATGTTGTTCTCGTGCCCAAAAAAGAAGGCAAAGTGTGAATGTGTGGGGATTATAGAGATTTGAATAGGGCAAGCCCTAAGGATGATTTTCCACTCCCCCACATTGATATTCTAGTTGACAATACGGTACAACGCAAAGTTTTTCCTTCATAGACGGTTTCTCAGGATATAACCAAACCAAGATGGCGCCTGAGGACATGGAGAAAACAACGTTTGTCACACAGTGGGGCACATTCTGCTACAAGGTGATGACATTCGGACTGAAGAATGCTGGGGCAACCTATCAGCGTTCCATGGTAGCTCTATTTCACGACATGATACATCACGAAATAGAGGTCTATATGGACGACATGATATCCAGATCTCAAACAGAAGAAGAGCATCTCGATCACTTACAAAAATTGTTTGAGAGACTGAAGAAATACAAGTTGAGGTTGAACCCAAACAAATGCACATTTGGGGTACGGTATGGTAAACTCCTAGGCTTTGTCGTCAGCAATAAAGGTATTGAAGTCGATCCTGCCAAAGTTAAAGCAATACAAGAGATGCCTTTTCCTCGTACTGAGAAGGAAGTCAGAGGGTTCTTGGGACTTTTGAACTACATTGCCAGATTCATCTCTCACCTGACAGCTACTTGTGAACCAATCTTCAAATTGTTGAAGAAAGATCAAGTAGTCAAATGGAATGACGAGTGCCAAGTTGCTTTTGACAAAATCAAATAATACCTACAAGAGCCTCCTGTGTTGATGCCACCAGTCGAGGGAAGACCATTGGTCATGTATCTGACTGTTTTAGAAAACTCAATGGGGTGTGTATTGGGGCAGCATGACGAGTCTGGCCGAAAAGAGCATTCTATTTATTACCCGAGCAAACAATTTACTGACTGTGAAACATGATATTCACTACTCGAGAAAACTTGTTACGCTCTGGCACGGGCTACTCGCCGGCTAAGACAGTATATGCTGACTCATACTACTTTGTTGATATCTAAAATGGATCTGATAAAATATATCTTCGAGAAACCTGCTCTCTCCAGGAGAATAGCAAGATGGCAGATGATCCTGACGGAATATGACATACAGTATACTACCCAGAAAGAAATAAAGGGAGGTGTATTAGTTGATCACCTTGCTCACCAAGCTGTAGTAGACTACCATTCCATGAAGTTCGAATTCCCAGATGAAGACATCATGATGGTAAACAACTGCGAAGAATTCAGGCCATATGACGGACCTGAACAAGGATCCCAATGGACCCTGGTTTTTGATGGGGCATCCAACGCACTCGACAATGGTATTGGTGCAGTACTCATATCTCCGAAAGGGTGTCATATTCCATTTACTACAAGACTCTGCTTCAATTGTACAAACAACATGGCGGAATACGAAGCATGCATCTTCGGTCTCAGAGCTGCCATAGACTTGGGGATCAAATCCTTGAATGTATTCGGAGATTTAGCTTTGGTTATCAGCCAGATCAAAGGGGAATGGGACACCAAACACCTAAACCTTATCCCTTACAAAGAACATGTTTTAACGTTGCTACCACATTTTGAGAAGATTACCTTCGAGCATTTCCCGCGAGAAGAAAATCATCTAACAGACGCACTAGCCACGATGTCATCCATGTTTAAACTTAAATGGGATAACGAGGCTCCCAAGATAACCATCGAACGAAGGGATGAACCAACGCACTGTCACGAGATTAATACTAAAGAAGTAGTGGACCAGCCTTAGTTTCACAAAGTCAAGAGGTATCTCGAGATTCAAGAATATCCTGAAGGAGCTTCAGTCAATAATAAGAAGTTCTTAAGGAGATTCTCTGCTAAATTCTTCCTTAGTAATGGAATCCTTTACAAACGCAACCATGACTCTTTGTTACTTCGGTGCATAGAGAAGGTTAAAGCTGAAAGGATCATGGCTGAGTTACATGAAGGCACTTTTGGCACCCATTCCAGTGGGAATACGATGGCAAAGAAAATCCTACGGGCAGGCTATTACTGGTCTACCATGGAAGCAGATTGCTATCAACACTCTCGAACCTGCCATAAGTTTCAGATTTATGCTGACATGGTGCACGTACCTCCGGTTCCTCTGAATGTCTTGACGGCTCCTTGGCCCTTGGCTATATGGGGAATTGATATGATTGGGGAAATCAAGCCAACAGCTTCCAATTGACACCGCTTCATCTTAGTGGACATTGACTATTTCACCATGTGGGTGGAGGCAGCTTCTTTCGCTTCCGTGACCAAGAATGTTGTCGCCCGGTTCATCAAGCAGAATCTCATCTGTCGTTACGGTATCCCGAAGAGGATCATTACAGACAATGGTACAAACCTGAACAATACTATAATCACCACCTTGTGCGAGCAATTCAAGATTCAGCATCACAATTCTTCCCCTTACCGGCCAAAGATGAATGGTATTGTCGAGGCCGCAAATAAGAACATTAAAAAGATCATATAGAAAATGGCAGTCACATATAAAGCCTGGCATGAGATGTTACCATTCGCTCTCCACATATATTGTACTACGGCTCGCACATCAACCGGGGAAACACCATATTCTCTGGTTTACGGCATGGAAGTTGTCTTGCCTATTGAGGTCCAGATCCCCTCTCTGAGAATTATGAAGGATGCAGGGATGAATGAAGACGATTGGATCCAGACTCGACTTGATACTCTAAACTTGATTGATGAGAAATGGCTTACTGTTGTCTGTCATGGTCGAATGTATCAAAAATGGATGATTAAGGCTTTCAACAAAAAGGTTAGATGACAAGTGTATCATGTTGGGGATCTGGTGATCAAACGTATCATATTGCCGCAAGGTGATCCCAGGGGCAAATGGACTCCTACATACGAAGGACCATTTTTAATCAAAAACATATTCTCTGGTGGAGCAATGACCTTGACTACCATGGATGGTGACGACTTGCCACACCCTACAAACGCAGACATATTCAAAAGATACTACGCATAAGAGACCGGCTAGGTTGACACACCTAGGAAAAATGAGGGCATCCCGATGAACCAAAAGGTTCGGGAAAAAATTAGGGATAAAACAAAAAAAAATTGTACACCCAGCAAGCTGAAAACCCGAAAGGGCGACTTGGGCAAAAAAGGGTATCCCGGTGGACTCAAAACCCGAAAGGGAGGTCCAGGAAATAGTTAGGGAATTAAAGCGTATGACTATATCCCATTGGATCATCCTACGGACAACCTTTGGCTTCACCTGACAAACTCAGAGATTCTGATCAATTCAATCATCTTCGGACGAGGCAACAAATACACAAGATACTCAGAGATACGAAGGCTATAGAAGAATGGGAACCCCATGGGATTATTGCACATAGCTATCTTTTATTTGTATTAAAACTTTTCATTTTTTATGACAGAATTCTCTTACTAGAATTTTTGTCTCATTGTACAAAAATACTTACTCAAAGTCAATACAAAGATATCCTTTTGAAAGTGCAAAAACTATATGTTTTTCCTTACGCTTGTGTTTTGTTTACAAAATATCCAATGATTCATTTTTGAACATATGCATTTGAATATAATTATTGTTTACAAATAAACAAAATAAAAGACAATCACTGATGGCTTTAAGAGGTAGGGAAATCTCTCTATGCCATTTCAATAATCCCCCGTAGTGTACAGTTTAATCCCCAGCGGAACAGAGCTTCCAGTTATCAATCCCCAGTAGAAGTCATCAAATTTCTCAGGATTCCCCAATAGGATTTTTCAAGCAGTACACGACATTTCCCTTACAACAGAGTTTATCTCTCCAAGCAGAAGTTCATCAACGCTTAAACTTCACAACATGAAGACTTATACTCCATATTCCTCAGCAGCAGTCGGGATTTATTTTCCAACCTAGGAACAATGCAGCAGACTAGCTCACATACGTATACATCACATCCATATATCATAAACATTGATAGCACGAATGCATCATACCATGCATTTCATACAACACGACTTTGCATTTTAGCTAACATTTTACCCTTTTCAGTATAAGGTTAACGACTACCATTAACAATGTTCAAATTTTTCAGATATAGTTCAGATACGCTCCAGACACGGACGCTATTCCGATACTCATTTAGATTCGGTCTTCAGATACAGTTCAGATACGCTACAGACACAGATGCCAGTATGATACTCATTCAGATCCAACTTTCAGATACAGTTCAGATATGCTCCAGACACGGATGCCATTCTGATACTCATTCAGATCCAACTTTTAGATGTATTTCAGATACGCTTCAGACACAGACGCCATTCTGATACTTATTCAAAACCAGCTTCTAGATACAGTTCAAATACGTTCTGGACACGAACACCATTCTTATACTCATTTGTTCAGCTTACAATTCAACAATCACTCTTGGATGGCATATACAAGCCCATCTCCAACAACTTTCTATCACCTCTCCAAATTTCATCTTTAAGCCCATTCCCTCTACCATCACATCACCGAGTGCAAATTTCTGGGCACTCTAGTGTCCAATCATCTTCCACCTTCGAGTCACGAATGGAAAAACATGCCAATCTAACTCTTCAGGCTTAAGAAGATTGAACAGGGGCAGCGGTTGTATCCCAAAATTTTCCCTCTCATTTATCAAGAATTTTCTCACAAGATCTCCTTGGGCTGAAGACTGCACTAGGGTTTGATCAGCTCAAGACACCTCCTCAAGCACTGATGACCAAAATTAGGGTTTGAGTTTGCACAAGGACATTTGAACTTTAAATGCCTAATATGACTTTCATGGATCATTATGGACCCCCAATATTAATCATGCCAAGATTCAGGCCTTGAATCACATTTTTGCTCAATCAATTGAGCAGTTGACCTAAATATCAGCTATATTGGGGAAAAAGTCAACCATGGCCAATTTACAGTCAAACTTCATAATTTTTTATCCATAAAAACATTTTAAAATTATATTTATCATTTGACCAAATTTGGACTACAATTCCTTAAGAAATTTGATCAAATCTCCAAAAGGGGCAAAATGGTCAAAATTAGGGTTTTGACTGGGAAGGGGCAATTTCTGATTTTTGACCTGGCAAATGATCATTTGGTTTAATGCATGATCTCAAGAGTCCAATTGCATAATTTTGACCTAATGGCATGGTTCAAAAAATTTACAAGTCCATTGGATTGACAGATGAATTTTTCAGTCAACTGATCAAAAGTCAACTGTATACTAAAAAGTCAAACTTTGACTTTTTGGTCAAATTTAAGTGCCAAGGATCACAATTCTTCAAAACATGTCAAAATATGAAACTTATTCATCAAGAAATCAAAAAGTCAAGATTTCATTTTGAAAAGTCAAAATTTCTAAACTTAGAAATTTTTCTAAGTGTTGGAAATTTCAAATTTTTTCATAACTTTGAGCCAAATTTTAACCATGATGCAAGATGATTCAAGAGAAACTTCCAACAAGAAAGTTGTATATCTCCATGAAATCTACAACTTTTATTTACACAACTCCTTCAAAAAATGCTTGGATCTCAAGTTATAATTTTTTGAACATATGGTCATGAAACTAAACACTTAGTGAAAATTTGCCCTAATTTGGTCAGGATTTTGACCCAAATTCATGGAACTTTTTCATATAGCTCCAAGGGGAATATTCAAAATAAATTCAAAGATGGGTTATAGAGCACATTGCAATCTTTCCAAAATGTCCAAGAACTCCTTGAGATCATTCCTGAGTAGGGATAATCAAAGAGATTAAGTTAGGGTTTTGTCACTTGAATTACAAGTCATTTTTTATGAACACTTGAACCAAATCCATGCTAGACTGCATAATATTTGCTTTGCAGGCCTCAAACTTGTTTGTCACTCCATAATTAAATGTTTACACAGCTGTTAGGGCTTTGATCCAAGCAATTAAGTTATTGTCCAAGTTGCATTTTCATTTATGGCACAAAGTTAACAATGCCATTCTTGTAAAGCAAGATTTTTGCATAAAGTTCACATTGAGCCTCTAACTTGTTCCCTCTTATCACACTCTATCCACAAAGTCAGAAGCAAGCTTTTTTAAAGCATAACCACTCTATCTTAGCAAGTACAAGGCATGAAAACTTGTTTTGTCAAAAAAAATCACATGTTTAACTTAAACATGTAAATTTTGAATTCTGATCAACTAGAGCATTCCAAACTTATTGCTTATAAATAGAGTCATTATTTATGAGCTAGAGGGGAAAGGAAAAGAAACAGTGGTTCCGTCATAATCCGAAGAAGAGGAAGACTACTCCGAGGAACAGTATCCTCCAGCAGATGATAAGTACAGACATCTTAAAGAGCGTTTGAGCGCTATGGAAATACAAAAGGTGCCAGGTCTAGACTTTGAAGAATTGGGACTAGTGTCGGGAATTATGATCCCACCGAAGTTCAAAGTACCGTTGTTTGCAAAATATGATAGGGTGTCATGTCCTAAGATGCACCTCCGATCATATGTGAGAAAGATCCAGCCACACTCCGCCGATAAGGACTTGCGGGTACATTTTTTCCAAGATAGTCTATCTGGAATGCAACTCGATTGGTTTTACCAATTAGAAATGGCCAACATCCATAAATGGGAAGACCTTGCCGCAACTTTCTATAAACAATACCAATATAATGCAGATTTGGCACCTACCCGTACTTAACTTCAGAGTATGGCCATGGCTTCCAATGAGGGTTTCAAGGATTACGCGCAGAAGTGGAGAGATCTAGCTGGGAGAGTTCAACCCCCTCTGTCTGAAAGGGAGTTGATGGATATGTTCTTAGGCACTCTATCAGGCCCTTTCTTCAACCATCTGATTGGAAGCTCATCTGTAGGATTTACTGAGTTAATACTAACCGGAGAAAGGGTGGAAGCTGGCATAAAAAGTGGAAAGATTCAGAAGGATTCATCTGCCTCTACAGCTGTGAGGAAACTTTTCATTGGGAAGAAAGAATTAGCTGATGTATATCTACAAAGGAACCAAGGGAGAGCCGAGCGCCGACCAATGGTGGGGGCTATCATGATCCCAAAGCCTACATCTGATCAACCAAGAAGTAACCAACCGAGGGTGGAAAGGCCAGTCTGGAAATTCACCAGAATCAATATGACTCTATCCCAGGTTTTACCGCACCTTCTGAAATCTAACTTGACAACTCTGAAGGAAGCTCCAAAGAACCCTAATACAGCGTCCCCTCATTATCACCCAAATGTCTGTTGCGCATATCATTCTGAAAGTCTGGGTCACGACACTAACAACTGTTGGGCCTTGAAAAACAAAATTCATGACCTTATAGAGGCAAAAGAGATTGAGTTTGATGCACTCGAGAAGCAAAACGTCATTTTTGCTCCTATGCCTAGACATGGTCACCACACCAATGTTGTTGGAGAAGATTTGTTTATTACCATAATTCATGAACTCTTGACTCCACTCCTGATCATTAAGATAAACTTGTTGAAAGCCGGTGTATTCCCGGGTTGTAATGAAGACTGTCGTCTTTTCTTATCCTCACCAAATGTTTTCCCTTTGCTGAAAATAGGAATTCAACGCTTGATAGACAACAAAGACATTTTGTTTGAAGGTACTCCTGTTTCACTTGTTCTTATTGAAGACGTTTCAATCATCACCATCTCCGCCAATTCTTCCAGGGTCCTCAAAAGACCCGTTAGAATTACATCAATTCCAAAAACTACTCCTCTTATAATCACATGCCTGGGCCAGTCTCGTATAAATCATACAAAACTGTGTCGTGGAATTATCGTGGAGATATCTACTACCATGGTATCAAACAAGATGGGCTGGTCGCCGAAGAGATAAACTCTGAAGAAGAAGACTCCGACATCAGCAATATTGCCGGAACCAGTAAGATTACCCGAAGCGGTAGAATCTTCTCTCCAGAAATTGCACCCCTAGAGGAAGTTTTTGGACCCGTGGGTACTCCAAAGGTTGTTTATGTACCGTTGATCATCTCTACAAATGTTCCTATCGATAAAGAAGAGGCAACCCCTGTTGTCATTCCTACCAACACTCCTACTGCTGAAACTCGAGGAAAAAGTATTCAAGTAGAGCCTGTCTGGAAGAAGGCTCAACCACTGACTATCCCTGAAACCTCTGAGAAGGAAATGGAGGAGATCCTGGGAATAATAAAGAGGAGTGACTACAACGTAGTTGAACAGTTGGGGAAAACTCCCTCCAAAATATCCATGCTAGCATTGTTACTGTGTTCTGAGGCACATGTGAAAGCCCTGGTGAAGTTCCTAAAGACAGCCCATGTGCCTCAAGAGACATCGGCTGACCAATTCCAAGATTGCCTGGCCAGCTTGACGGTGGATAATGTCCTAGGCTTCTCGGATACTGATCTGACACCAAGGGGAAGAAAGCACAACGAGGCATTGCATGTCTCTATGGAATGTAGAGGAACAACTTTGGCCCATGTCTTCTTGGTGGACACTGGCTCATCTTTGAATGTTTTACCGAAGAAAGCTCTCGACAGATTAGACTATGAAGGACTGATGTTGAAACCCAGTAACATAGTCGTGAGAGCATTTGATGGCTCAAAGAGGATGGTGCACGGGGAGGTGGATATCCCCATAAAGGTTGGGACTCAAACTTTCAACTCAACCTTCTATGTAATGGACATCCACCCATCTTACTCCTGTCTACTAGGACGGTCGTGGATCTATAATGCCGGTGTTGTCACCTCTACACTGCACCAGATGCTGAAATATCCGGTCCAGGGAAAGATTATCATCGTCCACGGAGAGGAAGATTATATGATTAGCCACCTCAATTCCTTCCGGTATGTGGAATTGGACGGCGAGTTCATTGAAACTCCTTTTCAACATTTCGAAGAGGTTCCCCAAGAGGTAGCAGTAACCAAGAATGTCTCCCAGATTCCCAAGATTACGAGACCTCCGCTCCGGATGTTATCTCTAAAAGACGCCAAGACAGTAGTAGAGGAGGGTGGATGCACCATCTGGGGGCAACTTCTTAATGTTCCGTGTAAATTTGACAAGTTTGGCTTAGGGTTCACTTCAAGTGCTCAGAAGGTTGTGCGTCGTGCCTGTACTGAAGGTCCACCCTTGAAGATTAGCAACCGAGAGGTCAATGCGGTGGAAGATGGTGAAGAGGATTGCATCTTGGAGGATTGGATCTTTCCTACTATCAACGGAGGACTTCGCAATTGGGAAGCCAGAGACTTTGTCCCAATAACTTCCATCCCTCAGTAATTTATCTTTACATTTATGTTGGACTTGTAATATTCACAAACAATTAGCACATTTAAAACCTTGTGTTTTTCCCGAGGCACAAAGGTCCATTTGTAAGGGTTATTATTTCATCTTCATATGACATTCAATGAATCATGGACGTTTTTCACATACAAACTTTTGTGCTCATTGTTTTTCTTTTACATTTTATTTTTTAAAAGATGGCTATACCCTTACACACACCCACACTCACAAATGCAGGTACCCCTCCATTTCGAATCCCATGGGTAAAAATAATGCTATGGCCTTTTGTGACTCTGAAGATCTAATCTACCAAGCCGAAGACAAAGGTGACGAAGATTGTGAAGTACCAGGGGAACTGGCCAGACTACTACAACAAGAGGAAAGAGCCATTCAGCCTCACGAGGAACCTGTGGATACAATCAATCTAGGTACCGAGGAGGATAGAAAAGAGGTCAAGGTGGGTGCCAATCTGGAGCCCAGTGTCAAGGAGCATCTGATTCAGCTGGTGCATGATTATGTTGAGATCTTTTCCTGGTCATATGAAGACATGCCAGGACTTGATACAGACATCGTGGTACATCGTCTGCCAACAAGAGAAGATTGCCCGCCAGTAAAACAAAAAGTCAGCCGCATGCGACCATATATGTCATAGAAGATCAAAGCGGAGGTCATGAAACAATTCAATGTTGGATTCTTGGCTGTCACTTCCTATCCCCAATGGGTTGCCAACATTGTTCCCGTGCCTAAAAAGGACGGAAAAGTACAAATGTGTGTGGACTATAGGGATTTGAATAGGGCCAACCCTAAAGATGATTTTCCACTCCCCCACATAGATATCCTGGTTGACAATACGGCCCAGCACAAAGTGTTTTCCTTCATGGATGAATTCTCAGGTTACAACCAAATCAAAATGGCACCTGAGGACATGGAGAAAACAACATTTGTCACACAGTGGGGCACATTCTGCTACAAAGTGATGCCATTCGGACTGAAGAATGCTGGGGAAACCTATCAGTGTGCCATGGTAGCTTTGTTTCATGACATGATACATCATGAAATAGAGGTCTACGTAGACGATATGATAGCCCGATCACAAACAGAAGAAGAGCACTTGGATCACTTGCAAAAGCTGTTTGAGAGACTAAAGAAATACAAGGTAAGGTTGAATCCAAACAAGGGCACATTTGGAGTACGGTCCGGTAAACTCTTAGGTTTTATCGTCAGTAACAAGGGTATTAAAGTTGATCCTGCCAAAGTTAAAGCAATACAAGAGATGCCTGCTCCTCATACAGAGAAGGAAGTCATAGGATTCTTGGGACGCTTGAACTATATTTCCAGATTCATTTCTCACTTAACAACTACTTGTGAGCCAATCTTCAAACTATTGAAGAAAGATCAAGTAGTTAGATGGAATGATGAATGCCAGTTTGCTTTTGACAAGATCAATCAAGTACTTACAAGAGCCTCCTGTTTTGATGCCACCAGTCGAGGGAAGACCACTGATCATGTATCTGACCGTTTTAGAGAACTCAATGGGGTGTATATTGGGGAAGCATGACGAGTCTGGCCGAAAAGAGCATGCTATTTACTACCTGGGCAAAAATTTTACCGACTGTGAAACCAGATATTCACTTCTCAAGAAAACTTGTTGCACTTTGGCATGGGCTGCTCGCCGGCTAAGATAGTATAAGCTGACTCATACTACCTTGTTGATATCTAAGATGTATCCGATAAAATACATCTTCGAGAAGCCAACTCTGTCTAGGAGAATAGCTATATGGTAGATGATCCTAACAGAATATGATATACAGTATACTACTCAGAAATCTATAAAGGGCAGTGTATTGGCTGATCACCTTGCTCACCAAGCTTTAGAAGACTCTCAGTCCATGAATTTTGAATTCCTGGATGAAGACATCATGACATTAGACAACTGTGAAGAATTCAGGCCATATGACAGACCTAAACAAGGATCCTGATGGACCATATTCTTTGATGGGGCATCCAATGCATTTGGTAATGGAATCGGCGCCGTACTCATATCTTCAGAAGGGTGTCATACTCCCTTTAATTCCAGACTTTGCTTCAAATTGTTGTACCCCAAAATTTTCCCTCCCATATTTCTTAATACATGTCAAGTAAGGTCTTCAAATTTCTCAAGGAAGTCCAAGAGTTGACCAGACAAACCCTCTCCTAAGAAAGTCTACCCCAAATTAGGGTTTCATTTTGCATCAAGAGGTTTGAGTCCAAAGGATCCCAAATGCTCACCACTGTCCTAATAAGTTCTCAAGATCATCCATGTCAAGTTTCAAGCCTTGCAGAAGAAAATTTGCTCAGTCAATTGCTCAAGGGCTTGAAAATCGACTGTGCTAGGGCAAAAGTCAATTGTGGCCCACATATAGTCAAACTTCAAGATTTTTGGTCAACATACTCATTTTGAATTGATATTCATCATTTGATCAAGGGTTGATCATGATTCCTCAAGGATTGCTCACAATTCATCAAAACCCAAAAGTTGCCAAATTAGGGTTTTGCAGGAAAAGTCAACTCAACTTTGACCAAGCATAACTTTCTCATACTTTATCAAAAATGACCCATCCAAAGCTCATTTTGAAGAGGATATGATTCCCTACAATTCATCTTCATCTCCCAAGTCCAAAATATGAATTCACAAGAAGATATGAATTTAGACATTATAGGTCATTTTGAAAGGTCAACAAAAACACCTTTTGGGTCAAATCTTCATACATGAACATGGAAGACTCAATTGAGATGTTATAAAAAGGGTTGCTTAGAGGACATCCTAAGCTTTCTAAAAAGTCCAATAACACATCTCTAGGGTCAAAATTGAGAGAGTTATGCATTGGCCAAGTTGACCCTTTTCGCAAAATTGTCAAAAGTCAAATGTGTCCAAAATTGCATTTTTTGCTAAATGGGCCCAACTTTTTATGCTCGCACTGATTTTGTAATGTGACCCACGACCCATGAGCCCTTCCACTTGTCATTCTTTTATTTTTTTTATTTATTTTGATTTTAATTTAGGGAAATTCTAACCATTTTTTTATATAATTAAAATCAATTAGAAAAATTAGGGCTAAAACTCTTGATTTAATTTTTATTTCTTTCTTAAAATGAAAAATACAAAAATAGGTTAA
The DNA here is from genome assembly GCA_948472305.1 of Vicia faba. NCBI lineage: Eukaryota > Viridiplantae > Streptophyta > Magnoliopsida > Fabales > Fabaceae > Vicia > Vicia faba. Next base: position 1,395,816,079 of record OX451738.1, on the reverse strand, counting down.
TTTAATTATTTTTCTTAATTAAAATTAAATTAGTAATTAGGTTTTTGTTATTATTCAATTAAGCTTTATTTTCTCAAATAATCAAAAACGAAAAAAATAATTTTCCTTTAAATTACAATTAGGTATAGTTTGGGTCAAAACTCTAGTTATCTTGTATTCGATTCATCGCGCGTTTTTATTATTTTTGGGAATATTGATGTAACTGTTCATGGTATGTAATAGTTTAATCTAGGATTTTCTTTTATTTATCATCTTTCACGGGTTTTTTTTTTGGCTATGTAATTAATCCCCTCCCCGAAGCCTTGTAATAGCGTAGGTTTATTTTCCCGCATTTTAATTTTCGCAAATATTAACTGTTTAGATGTATGTTAATAGGATTGTATGACAAGATTGCATGATAATTTAAAACGGCTAGAAAACCCTAATGTGCAAAGATAATAACTGAAATCAAATCACTCACACATGTGCACTCCTAGGGTATACTCTCACTTCGGTTGCCTTTGGTAAACGATCATTAAGTATAGGGTGTCTTAGTGGTTGCCCTCCTGTCTAAACAAAGATCAAAAGTCTCGTTCGGAAATGTTGCCTCGGAAACATCGCCTCGAAAATGTTGCCTCGAATATGATCTTAAGACTTTAGGGTTATTACTAAGACGTCCAAACATTGCTTTAGTGATCCTACGTCCCTCACAAATTGACCCTTACAAATCCAACGACGGTGCTACCTATTTCTCAATAATAGGATAGAATTGTCTAAAGGAAACAAGAATAGAAACGATCCTTTTTCGAGTAGGTAGATGCTAGTAGGTACTTGCTCAAATCAAAACTCTTCACACTTACACATTTCAAACAAATTTTCAAAACAACTTCGTCACAACTTTGAGGAATGATACAAAGGTTATCACGAAGTCAAAACTTTTTCAAAACAAAGCACACACACAAGCAATTTTAAAAGATGAGCAAGTACCTAAGAGCCCATAGAAAATCATGGACAGAAAGGGTGCTAACACCTTCCCTTTCTATAATCTACCCCTCGTACTTAGAATATCTCAAAAAAGGATTTTTTTCCTATGCTTTTTTCATTTCCGGTTGGATGAAATAAAAGTCGATGGTGACTCTTGCTTACCACGACATTTTGCGAATAAAAAAACGCAAAATGCAAACCAGCTTTTCAAAACAGTCGGTTCTGCCACCGTATCGCTAGAACTGGCGACTCTGCTGGGGATATACAAGTGGGGTATACCTTAGGATCTAGTTCATCATAATTGCTTCTCTTGTTTGTTTTGGTTGCTTTACTTTTAAGGGTTTTTGTCTAGGATTTACTATAGATCCTAACCCGGATCTGGGGACACCTTTTAGGTAAGTAGCAATAAACTGTGAGGGAACTGTACGGCGTGGACCGATATGGTTGAAGCAGTAGCTATGTTGATGTGGCACATTGGTTGGTACTGGTATCCCTTATGGAGAAACGAGGAAAATACGGGGCCGTTGTGTGCGTCGTTAAGCATCAATTGACCTTAGAACCTTTAATCGACCAACTTGGCCATTAGAAAGTAGTGAGATAGTCGGCCTCGGTGTAAATCTGAGAACTGATTGATACTCGATGCTACACTCATTGAGACCATACTCTCGAGATAGCTCAGGCCGCAAGAAAAGATTGTGTGAGCTGAAACCATGACCGATGGAGGATGGTCAGTGATATTGAGATCCTCTAGAACCCGGTTACTTTTGCTAGGACAGGTTAAAACCAACTGAACTTCAAAAGGGTACTACCTTTGACCTCATGAAAGCCTTAAACTTAAGGGCTTTGTATGACTTGTTTGCCTTTGCCATGCCTGTTATCTGCTATACCTGTTGTTTTTATCATGACATCATGCATCATAACATGGAATTCATACTTCATTACCCTAACCATTTCAAAGACCAAGGGAATTTATCTTTGTTTTGTTTTGCAGATTATGGCTTCCGTGCGCAGAAATACCATCCGAGTTAACTTTGTGCAAATACCTGCTCAACTTAAAGAGTTAACCTCAAGAGTTTCTGAGACTTCTATGTTCATTAAGAGACATGGTCAGCTTCTTAGCCTGGTCACCTCAAAGCTTGATGAGCAGATGATGAGTGTACTTTTCCAATTCTTCGATCCTGTGCATCATTGCTTCACCTTTCCAGATTACCAGTTGGTTCCCACTTTGGAAGAGTTCTCTCACTTATTGGGCATATCCATCCTTGAGCAGGTACCCTTCACGAGTATGGAAGAGGTTCCTAGACCAGAAGACATTGCCTCAGCTCTGTATCTGAAGCGGTATGATGTAGTATCCAATTAGGAAACACGAAGCAGGGTCGAAGGTTTCCTAGCCAAATTTTTGATAGACCAGGCTCAGCTATTCTGGGATAATTTGGATTTTCAGGCTTTTGAAGATATCTTGGCTCTCCTTATCTATGGGTTGGTCCTCTTCCCGAATCCAGATTCCTTTATAGATGTGAATGCGGTCAAGATTTTCCTTTCTCGCAATCTTGTGCCTACTCTACTGGGTGATATCTTGCATGCCCTCTACACTCGTACTATGCGAAGAAGAGGGACTCTTATGTGTTGCATGTCGTTGCTATCGAGGTGGTTTATTTCATACCTCCATAAGTATGTGCTGAAGAACAAAGAAGGTTTGGGATGGTCTTACAGAATAATGTCACTTGCCCATACAAATATTCTTTGGAGCTCCCGGGCTATAGAAGACATTGCCGTTATTGATTGTTGTGGGGGATACCCTAATGTCTCGTTGCTTGGAATCAGAGGGGGAATAACCTACAATCCTTGTCTAGCTTTGCGACAATTTGGTCGTGCTCGGAGAGATGGTCCCCATGAGCTACTTCTTGAGGTATTGAATTTGACTACAAGGAAGATGTTGAGGAGCATCGTCGGAGGTTTATACGAGCTTGGGGCATGGTGAACAGATCTGACCCCCAAGAGCTGGGACCAAGGACTTCCCTTCCTATGCAGCCTTATCTACAATGGGTCCAAGCTCGTGCCCAGAAGCTTGGGATGCCCTATGAGGCCGTGTTACCAGTGATTGTGGAGCCCACCAATGAAGAGGGTGTTCCTTAAACAGTTCTTTATCCTTACATGCCCACTGATCTTGGGGAGTTGCAAAGATCTTGGATTCAGCTGAAGGAAGAGCGGGATACTTACTGGGAAAAGTACCACGAGCAAGAAAGGAAGATCTTGAAGCTCACCAGGCAGCTCGAGGAAGAAAGAGTGATCAATGACTACGTCAGCACAAAGAGGAAGCGTCCATGGGACTTTTGATTTTGCTTTTCTAGTTTTAGATTTGTTTTCCATTTACTTCTTTTGTAATGCCTTAAAGGCATTATTGAACCTTTTAGAAGTTAATCTAATAAAGTTTGTTTATTTTTGGTTTGCAAATTTAAATATCCCAAAGTCTTTGAAATCATTACATGCGCATCCCATTATCATGCATATCATTACAGGTACCAGTACATGTTTCTCATCTTCTTCGCTGTTTATTTCAGTAAAAGTGTCTTCTGATCAAGCCATCAAAGATCTTCAGGCACAGAACACCCAATTCCAACAAATGTTCTTAAGCTTGGCTAAAGGGCAAGAGGATCTGAAGACCCTGATTCTGAAAGAGAAGAAGAAGAAGAAGAAGAAGAAGAAGAAGAAGGTTGGTATTCTGAACATGGGTAGAAGATTCGGAGAAAGGATAAGACAATCAGCTGATCTGACCTCCTCATCCAAGGACGGGGAGAACCAAGAAAGGGTAAAGGACCCTAGTCCTGCAGTTTCTGATTATGATACGGATTACGATGACGAGCAATATCCTCCTACTGAAGATAGGTACAAGCAACTAGAAGACCGTCTGAGTGCTATGGAGATTCAGAAGATCCCTGGTTTGGATTTCGGAGAGTTGGGGCTGGTATTGGGAGTGGTGATCCCTCATAAGTTCAAAGCTATGGTTTTTGCCAAGTACGACGGAGTATCCTGTCTAAAACTCCATCTCTGCTCGTACGTCAGAAAAATCCAACCTCACACTACTGATAAAAATTTGTGGGTACACTTCTTTCAAGATAGTCTGTTAGGGACTCAACTTGAATGGTTTTATCAGTTGGAAGGAGCCAGTGTCCAAAACTGGGAAGACCTTGCTGCTGCTTTTTACAGGAAGTATCAATATAACGCCGACCTTGCTCCCACCCGTACTCGGCTCCAGGGTATGTCTATGGGTACAAGTGAAGATTTTAAGGACTATGCTCAAAAGTGGAGAGACTTGGCGGGAAGAGTCCAACCCCATTTGTCTGATAGGGAGTTGGTTGACATGTTTCTAGGGACGCTATATGGTCCATTTTTCAATCATCTGATCGGCAGTTCGTCATCTGGGTTTACTGAGTTGATTTTGACTGGAGAGAGAGAGTAGGAGCTGGCATTCGAAGTGGTAAAATACAGAAGGATACTTCATCAAGTGCAGTAAAAAAAGCCTTTCACCGGTAAGAAGGAAGCTAGTGCAGTCTATGGCTCGAGGGGCCAAAGCAGACCTGAACACCGTCAAGCAGTAAATGTGGTAGTAATATTAATACCCACAGTTGCTCCACAATGCAACAATCAACAAAGGGGGGAAAGACCACAGAGGCAGTTCACTCGGCTCAATATGACCTTGTCTCAAATTCTACAATAATTATTGAAGACCAATCTGGTAACTCTGAGGGAAGCCCCGAAGAACCCCAACACCACTTCTCCTCATTATAACCTGAATGCCTACTGCGCCTATCACTCCGAAAGTCCAGGTCATGATACAAACAACTATTGGGCCTTGAAAAACAAGGTGCAAGACTTGATCGAAGCCAAAGAGATTGAGTTTGACACTCCGGAGAAGCCCAACGTCATAACTGCTCCCATGCCCAAACATGGTCATGGAGTAAATGTTGTGGATGATGATTTATTTATGACCTATGTGGAAGAAATTTCTACTCCTTTGACGACGGTTAAGAAGAATTTGTTATTGGCCGGTTTATTTCCAGGCTGTGGTGAAGGTTGCCACATGTGTTCGATTCTGCCTACTGGTTGCCACTTATTGAAATCAGGTGTTCAGCGTCTGATGGATAATAAAGAGATCATGTTCGAAAAGACTATGATTTTGTTGGTTCCAATTGAAGATGTTGTCATCATAACCATTTCCGCCAATCCTTCCAAGGTTTCCTCGAGAAAACCTGTTAGGATTACACCCGTCCTAAGAACTGCTCCGTTAATAATTACTGTCCCTGGTCCTATCCCATACACTTCGGATAAGGTTGTCCCTTGGCACTATGGTGCTGATGTGTATTACCATGGAGTTAAACAAGACTTAAAAAGTGAGGAAGCTGTTGTTGATGTCAACAATATTGTCGGGGCTAGCAAGGTCACCAGAAGTGGAAGACTCTTTTCTCCCGAGATTTCCCCTCCGACTGTTCACAAACCTGTTGTCATCCCATCTGCTAGTACATCAACTACTATCCCAGTTCATATTCCAGTTATCACCCCTGTCGCTAATCCATCTGGGACTCGGGGCAAAGAAATCACAGGTGAGCCTGCCCAGACAGAGGCACCTAAGAAGATCATTGTAGAAACCTCGAAACAAGAGATACAAGAAATTTTGAAGATTATCAAGAAGAGCGATTACAACGTAGTCGAGCAGTTGGGGCAGACCCCGTCAAAAATCTCCATGTTGTCATTGTTGTTGTGTTCTAAAGCCCATGCAAAGGCTCTAATTTCATTCCTCAAGACTGCACATGTTCCGCAGGAAACTTCAGCCGATGAATTCAAAGATTGTGTGGCTAGCCTAACTGCTAACAATGGGTTAGGATTTTCAGATGCGGGTTTGACTGCTAAGGGGAGAAATCATAATGATGCTCTGCACGTCTCGATCGAGTGTAGGGGCACTACTATGGCCCATGTACTAGTGGATATCGGGTCCTCATTAAATGTTCTGCCAAAGAAAGCGTTAGACCGTATGGACTGTGAAGGTTTGATTCTAAAGCTGAGCAATATTGTGGTCAGGGCTTTCGACGGGTCAAAAAGGATGGTGCATGGGGAGGTGGACATCCCTGTTAAAGTTGGCTCTCAGACTTTTGCATCCACCTTTTATGTGATGGATATCAGACCATCATATTCTTGCTTGCTGGGTCTCCCTTGGATTCATAAGGTTGGGGCAGTGACTTCCACGCTTCATCAAATGTTAAAATATTTGGTAAAGGGGAAGATTCTCACGGTACGAGGTGAAGAGGAGTATATGGTGAGTCATCTCAACTCCTTCTGCTACGTGGAGATGAACGGGGAATTCATCGAAACCCCTTGTCAGAAATTTGAAGAGGTCCCCCAAACTTTGGCGTCAACTGAAGTTGCTACCGACAAACCTCCGATGAAGATGGCTTCTCTCAAGGATGCCAGGGCTGTAATTGAAGAAGGTGGGTGTACAAATTGGGGTCATCTCCCTGATTTCACGCACAAAACTGACAAATTTGGTTTGGGCTTTACTACAGGGGCTCAAAGGGCTGTTAGGCACGCACGGATTGGAAGACCTCCTCTACACATCAGCAATCAGGGAGTTAATGCAATTGAGGACAGTGGAGAAGATTCAGATATCAACAGATGGATCTACCCAACAACTAATGGTGGATTGAACAACTGGATGGCGAAGGACTTCATACCTGTTTCTTTTATTCCACAGTAATTGACTTTTGTTTTGAAAGTTGTAATAGACAGTTTGAAACTTTATGGCCCGGTGCCTTGCCCAAGGCATCTTGGCTTTGCTTGTGAGGGCTTATTATTTGTCATTGTTCATATATCATTAATAAAACATTGGACGTTTTCTTGCATTACAAATCTTGCGCTCTTTGTTTTTCTTTTCTGTCTCCAACTCTATCAAAATAGTTATTCTCTTACACACACTCACGTATCATAATGCAGATCCATATCCACTATGGATCCCATTGATAAAAACTCTGCTACTGCCATTTATGACTTCGAAAATCCGATTAACCTAGCCGAGGACAACGGTGAGGATGATTGTGAAGTTCTTGGAGAACTTGCTAGACTGTTACTGCAGGAAGAAAGGGCCATACAACCTCATGAAGATCCAGTCGAGTCAGTGAATTTAGGTACAGAGAAAGACAGGAAAGAGGTTAAGATAGGTGAGAATATGGAGCCAAGTGTCAAACAATGATTGATACAGATGCTACGCGACTATGTTGAGATCTTCGCCTAGTCCTATGAAGACATGCCTGGTTTGGACGCCGATATTGTGGTTCATTGCTTGCCAACTAAAGAAGACTGACCTCCGGTAAAACAGAAGGTTCGCTGTATGCGCCCTGAGATGTCTGAGAAAATCAAAGCTGAGGTCATGAAACAGTTTGACGCGGGATTTTTAGTTGTCACTTCTTATCCGCAGGGGGTTTCCAATGTTGTTCCAGTACCTAAGAAGGATGGTAAGGTACGGATGTGTGTGGACTATAGAGATCTGAACAGGGAAAGCCCCAAGGATGATTTCCCACTTCCTCACATCGATGTTCTGGTCGACAACACCACGCAACATAAGATCTTCTCCTTCAGGGATGGTTTTTCTATCTACAACCAGATCAAGATGGATCCTGAATACATGGAGAAGAAAACCTTCGTTACACAGTAGGGAACCTTCTGTTACAAGGTAATGCCTTTCGGGTTGAAGAATGCTGGGGAAACTTATCAGCGCGCCATGGTCGCTTTGTTCCACGACATGATTCACCATGAGATTGAGGTTTATGTTGATGACATGATAGCTAGTTCCCAGACTAAGTAAGAGCACCTAGATCATCTCCAGAAACTATTTGACAGGTTGAAGATGTACAAACTGAGGTTAAACCTGAACAAGTGCACCTTCGGGGTAAGTTCTGGTAAGCTGCTAGGTTTCATCGTCAGTGATAAGGGTATTCAGGTGGACCCTGCCAAGGTAAAGGCCATACAGGAGATGCCGGCTCCCCACATAGAAAAGGAAGTTAGAGGCTTTTTGGATTGTCTGAATTACACCGCCAGGTTCATTTCACATCTGACTGCTACTTGTAAGCCAATCTTCAAGCTGCTGAAGAAAGATCAAGTGGTAAAGTGGAATGACGAATGCCAGACTGCTTTTGAAAGAATCAAAGAATATCTTAAAGAACCGCCAATTTTGATGCCTCCAGTGGAAGGAAGACCTTTGATTTTATACTTGACAGTACTGGATAAGTCAATGGGTGTGTGTTGGGGCAGCATGACGAGTCTGGCCGAAAAGAGAACGCTATTTACTACCTTAGCAAAAAATTTACCAACTATGAGACCCGATATTCATTGCTCGAGAAAACTTGTTGCACTTTGGCATGGGCTGCTCGCCGGCTGAGACAGTATATGCTGACTCACACCACTTTGTTGATATCAAAAATGGATCCAATCAACTATATCTTCAAAAAGCCTGCCTTGTCCGAAAGAATAGCAAGATGGCAGATGATCCTAACCGAGTACGACATCCAATACACCACCCAAAAATCAATCAAGGGGAGTGTGTTGGAGGATCATTTGGCGCATTAAGCCGTGGATGACTACCAATCCATGAATTTCGAGTTCCCGGATGAGAATATCATGTTGGTGACTGACTGTGAAGAACCTGGACCGGATGAAGGACCTGAGGAAGGATCCCGATGGTCTATGTATTTTGATGGAGAATCAAACGCATTGGGTAATGGCATTGGTGTTGTAATTATATATCATGATGGTTTTCATACTCCGTTCACCACCCGATTATGTTTCAACTGCACCAACAATATGGAGGAGTATGAAGCGTGTATCCTGGGTCTTCGAGCTGCTATTGATCTGAGGATTAAGTTCTTGAGGGTATTCGGAGATTCCGCTCTAGTGATAAGTCAGATCAAAGGCGAGTGGGATACGAAGCACCCAAATCTTATTCCTTACAAAGAGTATGTACTGACATTGCTCCTACACTTTGAGGAGATAACCTTTGAATACTTCCCCAGAGAAGAGAACTAGTTAGCGGACGTGCTAGCTACCATGTCTTCTATGTTCAAAGTCAGGTGGGACAGTGAAGCTCCCCATATTACCATTGAGAGGTTGGACGAACCCGCACATTGCTGTGACATCGAGACTGAAGAGGTAGCGGATAAACCCTGGTTTCACGAAGTAAAAAGGTATCTTGAGACTCAAGAATACCCTGAGGGGGAATCTGTTAATGATGAGAAGTTTCTGAGAAGGTTCGCTGCAAAGTTCTTCATCAGTAATGGGATCCTCTTTAAGCGTAACCATGATTCAACCTTACTGCGATGTGAGGACAAGAGCGAGGCCAAAAAGATTATGGCAGAGCTACATGAAGGTACCTTCGGAACTCATTCCAGTGGACATAGCATGGCGAAGAAAATCCTAGGGGCAGGATATTACTGGTCTACTATGGAAGCTGATTGTTATCAGCATTCTCGAACCTGTCATAAGTGCCAAGTCTATGATGATAAGGTGTATGTACCTCCAGTTCCTCTGAATGTTTTGACAGCTCCTTGGACTTTTGCAATGTGGGGCATCGACATGATTGGCGAGATCATACCTACTGCATCCAACGGGCATCGTTTCATTCTGGTAGCTATTGGTTATTTTACAAAGTGTATAGAGGCAGCTTCCTTTGCTACAGTAACCAAGAATGTCGTGGCGTGGTTTATCCGACACAATCTGATATGTCGATATGGTATACCAGAGAGGATCATTACGGACAACGGTACAAATCTCAACAACACGATGATCACTGAGCTCTGCAAACAGTTCAAGATACGGCATCATAACTCTTCACCCTACCTGCCGAAGATGAACGGGGCCGTTGAAGCAGCTAATAAGAACCTCAAGAAGATTGTACAGAAGATGACGGTGACATACAAAGACTGGCATGAGATGTTACCATTCGCTCTTCATGGATACCGCACCTCAGCACGGACATCAACAGGGGCAACATCCTACTCTTTGGTATACGGCATGGAGGTGGTCCTACCCATCGAAGTCTAGATACCCTCTCTCCGGATTATGAAGGATGCAGGTTTGAACGAAGACGACTGGATCCAAACCCGACTTGATAAGCTGAATCTAATTGATGAAAATAGGCTTACTGCTATTTTTCATGGTCAGACGTATCAAAAGCGAATGATTAAGGCATTTAACAAGAAAGTCAGACGCCAACAATATCAAGTCGGGGATCTGGTGATCAAACGCATCATACTACCGCAAGGTGATCCCAGGGGCTAATAGACCCCCACATACGAAGGGTCATTTGTGGTTAAGAACATTTTCTCGGGAGGAGCTATGATTCTAACCACCGTGGATGGTGACGACTTTCCTCACCCTATCAATGCAGACATAGTGAAAAGATACTACGCATGATCAAAGACCCGCTAGGTTGACTGGCCTAGGCAAAAATAAGGGCTTCCTGGCGAACCAAAAGGGTTCGGGAAAAAGTAAGGGATGAAAATGAAAAAACTGTACACTCGGCAAGTCGAAAACCTGAAAAGGCGGCCTGGGCAAAAAAGGGTATCCTGGTGGACTAAAAACCCGAAAGGGCGGTTCAGGAAAAAATTAGGGATTGAAGCGTAACACTATGTCTCATTGGATCATCTTGCGACCAGACTTCAGTATCGACTATCAAGCTCGAACGACGCCAATCAATCTGATCCACCTTCGACCAAGTAGCAAAGTGATGAGACGCTTGAAGATATAAAGGCAATAGCAGAGTTGGAACCCGATGGATTTGTTTCACATAGCTTTTTTTTACACAAATTGTATAATTTCTATTCCCTCAGCGGTGTTCTCTTACTAGGACGTTATCCTCTTTGAACAAAACGCCTGTTACAGGCCAATTTCAAAAATCAATACAATTTGTTTCCACAAGAAATTTCAACTTGTTTTTTCTTTTTTCCGTTTTGTTTTGCAAGAACGTCCAATGATTCATTTTTGATATATGTATTTGAAAATAATTGCTGCTCATAAATATTTACATAAGAAACAAAAGACAATTACTCGTAATTCCAGGAACAGGGGCAAACAAGAAGTGTCCAAACCTTACAGTTTCTCTATCCACCAAGTACAGGGATAGAGCCAGCTTGAGAATATGAACAAAGGTACATACACTCCCCGCAGAGTAGAAAGTATCCAAAGACAGTGGTGTTAGCTCTCCCCAGCCGAGGTTCATAATCGCGAATGAGTCGGCAAAATTCTCCCCAAGCAGAGTTTATCTATCACCAGCAATAGAAGTTCACCACCAACTGAGTTTATTTCTCCAAATCAACAGATCGTCCAACAGAGTATCTCTCTTCCCCACAAAGTCATTCTCCCACTGTGTTATTCTCAAACAGAGTCTCTCCCGGCAGAATGTTCTCGAGCAGAACGGACGCAAGTCTCCAGCTAATCATCTTCGGTCACTATCCCCAGCGAGAACGAAGAACTCAACTCCTTATACTCTCCAACAGTAGTCCGGGATTTATTCTACCCAGCCGAAGAATATCACAAGAACATTCCATATCCATACATCGTGGCATGCGCATATGCATCATACAGCATAATCTCATTTATTTTGAGAACATAATTACTCAATACATTTCATACATCATGACATTACATACGACTAACTCTTTACCTTTCAGGAAAAGATGCAATCAAGATATTGCAAGTTTTCTCTGGTTCAGTCAAATCGATACTAAGATTTCTATTCCAGTTCAAGCTATGAAGCCCGGAAATCGACCGGATAATATCTTGATTTCTCCAAAATACTACGAAGCCTGGAATCGACCAGATAGTGGTATGTCTTAAATACAAGCTCTGAAGCCCGGAAATCAACCAGAAAACAGCTTAACCCCCCGGCAAGTTATTGTGAAGCCTGGAAATCGACCACATAGCAGTACAAGATACCATGAAGCCTGGAATCGACAAGACAGTGGTATAAGACACCGTGAAGCCTGGCACACGACCAGATAACGGTATAAGACACTGTGAAGACTGGAGCACGACCAGATAGAGGTAAAGGACACTAAAACCTGGGACACGACCAGATAATAGTATAAGGTACTACGAAGCTTGGAATTCGACCAAATAGCAGTTTACTCGGCCAATTACTATGAAGCCCGGAAATCGGCCGGATATTAGTATGCCTTAAATTCAAGTTGAAACTCGGATGCGACCGGATAACCACCTAATTCCTTCTGAAGCCTGGAGCACGACCAAATAAGAATTAAGAAATTACGAATCCTGGAGGATGACCAGATAACAAGTTTAATCTCATCTCCCCATTAAGTCACTGTAAAACCTAGAGCACAACCAGATGGCAGTCAGTCTTATTTTCCTCAGCAAATTACTGTAAGGCCTGGAGCACGACAAGATAACAGTTCATTGTCACCTCCTCAAATGAGAGATGATTCCCCATTAGAGTAACGGACGAATGAAGTTCATAAAACTCTATTTCTCCCAAGACAGATACCAGCATGCTCCCAGCGAAATCCTCCTCAACAAAAAGTATACGGGTTCTCGCAAAGGAATCTCTTATGCAATCAACACTTCTTCGGATGGCATCTTTAAGCCCATCTTTTGTCATTGACTTCCATATGGCATCTATAAGCCCATTCCCGATATCGTAAGACAAGTAACACTTCATGCGAGTGCAAATTTCTGGGCACTCTAGTGTTCAATCTTCTTCCACCTTCAGATCACGAAAGGCAGACAAGCCAATCTACATCCTCAGGTTTAAGAAGATTGAATATGGGCAGCTGTTGTACACCAAAATGTTCCCTCCCATATTTCTCAATACATGTCAAGTAAGGTCTTCAAATTGCTCAAGGAAGTCCAAGAGTTGACCAGACAAACCCTCTCCTAAGACAGTCTACCCGAAATTAGGGTTTTATTTTGCATCAAGATGTTTGAGTCCAAAGCATCCCAAATGCTCACCATTGTCCTAATAAGTTCTCAATATCATCCATGTCAAGTTTCAAGCCTTGCAGAAGAAAATTTGCTCAGTCAATTGCTCAAGGGCCTGAAAATCGATTGTGCTAGGGCAAAAGTCAACTGTGGCCCATATACAGTCAAACTTCAAGATTTTTGGTCACCATTCTCATTTTGAAGTGCTATTCATCATTTAATCAATGGTGGATCATGATTCCTCAAGGATTGCTCACAATTCATCAAAACCCAAAAGTTGCCAAATTAGGGTTTTGTAGGAAAAGTTAACTCAACTTTGACCAAGCATAACTTTCTCATACTTTATCAAAAATGACTCATCCAAAGCTAATTTTGAAGAGGATGTGATTCCCTATAATTCATCTTCAGTTCCCAAGTCCAAAATATGCATTCACAAGAAGATGTGAATTTGGACATTATAGGTCATTTTGAAAGGTCAACAAAAACACCTTTTGGGTCAAAGCTTCATACATGAACATGGAAGACTCAATTGAGATGAGACAAAAAGGGTTGCTTAGAGGACATCCTAAGCTTTCTAAAAAGTCCAAGAACACATCTCTAGGTTCAAAATTGAGAGAGTTATGCATTGGCCAAGTTGACCCTTTTTGCAAAATTGCCAAAAGTCAAATGTGTCCCAAATTGCATTTTTTTTCTAAATGGGCCCAACTTTTTATGCTTGCACTGAGTTTGTAATGTGGACCATGACCCATGAACCCTTCCACTTGTCATTCTTTTATTTTATTTTTTTATTTTGATTTTATTTCATTTAAATCAAATAAAATCATTATAAAATAATGGAAATATCAAAAATCAATAAAACCTTGAGATTTTGTGCATGATTAGGTTCATTATACAGCTCGAGACAAGATCAAATCGTGCAAGGCTTCATATGGACAGAAAAAGATTGAATTTGCTTATTTTGGAAAGATTTGGTGTAAGGATTAAATCATGGATCAATCTTCATAATTGGAAAAGATTTGATACAAACTTGAACCCTAATACACTCTAGTATACATAAGGAACAAATGCAGACCAAAAAGAAGAGGCTAGAGGCGTGCAAAGGCAGAGAAAGAATTGCAAAATTTCAAAGAAAAAGTGCAGACCAAATTCCAAGTTGCAGACCATCTCAAGCCATTCTAACCATACCAATCAATTGTTAGACGCCCCATGATCATGTTTCAATTGTTAGCAAGCCTCCCCACACCTTGAAACGCATCGTAGCAGTCACACGATTTGACTATTTTCTTGAATTCGAATATATTGATTTTGGAATATTTAGCATGATTAATTGGTATATTTATAATCCTTGAGATGTTTGTAAGCTAATGACTGTATTCAATTGCATTTTTATTGAATGTACATCAAACTGCCATGGCTAGGGTTTTTTCTTCGTTTTTAGGGATTTCTTATATAGGAGAAATTGGACATCGATAATGGTACCATGATGCTCATGAGGTTGAAACGGGTTGATTGGTACCATTGGTTTTCATTTATCATGTGTGTACAAGATTTTTGAAATGCACAGGGGCTATACCTACGCTTGATGTCCGTAGGTAAAAGTATTTTTACTTAAAACAACAGAATCAATGAAGAAGACAATTGTGTGGTAGTGTGTGAGTGGCTCGTTTGAATTTCCGCCCGTTTTGGGAAGCGTGGCACGTTGTTTGTATTATATTCTATTTATTTCATCATTATCACAACTAACATGGTAGCGCAGATGGTGAGGATGCTGGCCTTTGATGCACACGTCCTGGGTTCGATCCCAGGCGTGTGCATTTTATTTTCTCAACATTTTCAGGGCAATCCAGTGCTTCACCTTCTCAAGCATATTCCTTACACTATCAACATCTGCCATTTGATGTGCTCCTGGGCAGATCCAATGTGTCCACAATGAAGGGAGCACCATGCGCTTGAGTCAAGCATGCATACAGGATTGGGCAAGGTCAAAGGGGCCAAGAGCTTGTTGGGCCAAGAATTTCCAAGTAACACCCCCCCTTTGCTAATGCTATCAGGCCCATTCTTTTTTTCTTTTCTCTAATTTATTTCTTTTATTTAATTTAATTTGCTTAATTATTTTTAACAAAATTAATTTCTTTTTCACAAAAAATCATAAAATCAAGAGTTTACAAAAAATTAGAATTAGGTTTTTTTTATTTTATCAAATTTAATATAATTTTAATTTAGGGAAATTCTAACCTTTTTTTATATAATTAAAATGAATTAGAAAAATTAGGGCTAAAACTCTTGATTTAATTTTTATTTCTTTCTTAAAATGAAAAATACAAAAATAGGTTAATTTAATTATTTTTCTTAATTAAAATTAAATTAGTAATTAGGTTTTTGTTATCATTCAATTAAGCTTTATTTTCTCAAATAATCAAAAACGAAAAAAATAATTTTCCTTTAAATTACAATTAGGTATAGTTGGGGTCAAAACCCTAGTTATCTTGTATTCGATTCATCGCGCGTTTTTATTATTTTTGGCAATATTGATGTAACTGTTCACGGTATGTAATAGTTTAATCTAGGATTTTCTTTTATGTATCGTCTTTCACGGGTTTTTTTTGCTATGTAATTAATCCTCTCCCCGAAGCCTTGTAATAGCGTAGGTTTATTTTCCCGCATTTTAATTTTCACAAATATTAACTGTTTAAATGTATGTTAATAGGATTGTATGACAAGATTGCATGATAATTTAAAACGGCTAGAAAACCCTAATGTGCAAAGATAATAACTGAAATCAAATCACTCACACATGTGCACTCCTAGGGTATACTCTCACTTCGGTTGCCTTCAGTAAACGATCATTAAGTATAGGGTGTCTTAGTGGTTTCCCTCCTGTCTAAACAAAGATCAAAAGTCTCGTTCGGAAATGTTGCCTCGGAAATGTTGCCTCGAATATGATCTTAAGACTTTAGGGTTATTACTAAGACGTCCAAACATTGCTTTAGTGATCGTACGCCCCTCACGAATTGACCCTTACAAATCCAACGACGGTGCTGCCTATTTCTCAATAATAGGATAGGATTGTCTAAAGGAAACAAGAATAGAAACGGTCCTTTTTCGAGTAGGTAGATGCTAGTAGGTACTTGCTCAAATCAAAACTCTTCACACTTACACATTTCAAACAAATTTTCAAGACAACTTTGTCACACCTTTGAGTACTGATACAAAGGTTATCACGGAGTCAAAACTTTTTCAAAATAAAGCACACACAGAAGCAATTTTAAAAGATGAGCAAGTACCTAAGAGCCCATGGAAAACCATGGATATAAATGGTGCTAACACCTTCCCTTTCTATAATCTACCCTCCGTACTCAGAATATCTCAAAAAAGGATTTGTTCTATGCTTTTTTCCTTTCCGATTGGATGAAATAAAAGTCGGTGGCGACTTTTGCTTACCGCGACATTTTGTGAATAAAAAAATGCAAGACGCAAACCAGCATTTCAAAACAGTCGGTTCTGCCACCGTATCACAGAAATGTATGAACAACATGGTGAAATACGAAGCATGCATCTTTGGTCTCAGAGCTGCCATAGACTTGGGAATCAAAGTGTGATCGGTGGATTTAGAACTGACTGTTTAACGCTGGTTCGCGAAATGTCGCGGAAGCAAGAGTCGCCACGGTCTTTTATTTTCTCCAACATGGACAGGTCAAAAGCACAGCAAAATTCCTTATGAGATAGTTTCTCGGTTCGGGAGGTAGATTTATAGAAAGGGAAGGTGCTAGCACCCTTTCTATCCATGGTTATCCATGGGCTCTTAGATACTTGCTCATTGTGTTTTCAAAATTTTTGCTTTTTAATTGTGAGTGAGTTTGAAAAAACTTTCATTTAAAGATTTCTGAATAACTTTTGTATCAGTCCTCAAGAGTGTTTGAAAAATTGTTTTGAAAGCTTTTTTGAAAGTGTCGGTGTGAAAAGGTTTTTGATTTGTTTTTGAATAAAGCAAGTATCTATGAGTCATCTACCTACCCTAAGGAATTAGGCTGTGTAAATGTCCTTAAGGTAGTGCCATCCCACCATTGAGAGGTAGGTAGCACCACCGTTGGAGGTGTTCGGGTCAATTCGAGTTTAGGGACGTTGTGGTCACCGAAGTAACAGTTAGGATACCTTAGAAGCTACCCATATGTCCTTGATCCTTTTTTAATCTGAGGCAACCGTTTCGAGGCAACTATTCCGAGGCAACTGATTCGAGGCAACTTGTTTTGAGGCAACTGGATCATGAACATAAGGACTTACTAAAACGTCCTATACTTGACGACCACGTTTCGAAGGCAACAGGTGAGGCGTACCCTAGAAGTGGTGTGTGAATTTGTGTGTTGCTTTCATGTTAAGTTTACCTTTGATCATGGCATTGTGAGCTACGCTTGTTTTTAATTAACCATACATTCTTTCATGCAATTTAGAATTTAAGAGTGCGGAAATTTAAATGTGGAAAGATAAATCCTACGCTATTACAAGGCGCGGGTCTATACATCGCCAAAGTACAAAGACCCGTTTGATAAAAATGCGGAAAGTAAATAAATTCCTAATTAATATTACAATCCTTGAGCAGTTACATAATATTCAAAAGAAAATAAATGCGTGAAAAGAAATTGAACGTCCGAGGGTTTTGACTCTTTGCTTGGAATTAAATGAAATTAAAGCTAAATTATTATTTGATTAAAGAAAAGAAAGTATTTTTATGTTTTTGGTAATTATGAAAATAAAGAAAAGAATTAAAGAAAACCCTAGTTCTAAATTATTTTAATTGTTAAAGAAAATGTTAAAAGTTAACCTAATTTACGCTAATTAATTAATTTACATATTTATTTACAAAATTAATAGTGATTTATAATGGTGATTAATAATAATTAATTAAGAAAAAAGAAAAAGAAAAGGTGAAAATGTCAAAACCTAATTCTACATATTTTTATTTATTAAGAAAAATGATTAAAGTTTAAAACCTAAATTAACTAAATTAATTGTTAGTTTTATTTACAAAAATAAATTAATGGTGAATTAAATATTAATCAAGCATATTTTGTATTTTTTATTTTTATTGTTTTTATTATGAAAAGAAAATTATTTTAGGTGAATTAAATAAAAATAATTAAAGCAAATAAGAGAATTAAAAAGAAAAGAAAAGGAAATTAAATATACAAACAAGGGGGGTGTCTGGCCCATTATGGAGGTAAGATTGAAGAATTCTGGCCCATCAGCATAGGCCTTGCTTGACTTTTGGTATCACGTGTGGGATGGTTAACTGAGGTGCACCCTGGACTTCACTCTGCAACCTTCAGATTGGATCTCCTGGCCACTTGGCAAGCACATGCATGAGAGTATATGGTAGGCCATGGAATGAGTGCTGCACTAGAACACATTGAAACAAAAATTATTAAGCATATGGGGGGACCTGGGAATCGAACCCAGGTCCCAATGCCTGCAGTACACGTCCCTTGCCAATTGATCTATTGCGTTTGTTTGTATATAATACAATAAAGAAACATAATATATAAAATATGCCCATTATGCTGAAATATTAAAAAACCGCGCCAAAGTTTGAACGCTCCTATCACGCTCAGACACCTCAGCTTCTTCTTCATCTTTTTCCTGTAAACATAAAACAAGTAGCGGGGGTTTTAAACCCCCACTAAGCACAGCCATGAAAAATAGCGAATAGAAGATGCCTTAATATAAAAAGGGCGCGATTGTTTCAAACGATTCGTCTTGTTGCCACGAATTCAGCTGTATAAGTCTGGTGGTCTAATTTTACCATATATGAGAAACCCTATTTTGAAGCTTCTGAAACCCTAGGTTTCATCCATGGCAGATTTTGATACAAGCATCTTTAGAACAATTAAACTATGCCAAAAGTTTCAGAAGGTCATTAGTAGCATGAATCAATAATCAAAACACATGAATGATGCGTGGAAATTAAAATTCGATTATGGACATTTTTGTGAAAAACGCGATGCTGTTCTACCGTTTCTTTGAGTATGGAGACTTGTTCTTGATGCCAATAGTTTCCTGGAAGGTCCAGCAACGTGTTGGAATACTTTTTATGCTTTGAAACATCCTACAACTATGATTTCAGTGTCAAGCTTTTTTTTGAAATTTTGCAATTTGGTTATCTCTTCTCAGCAGCTTTTTCGTGTGTGTCTCCATTAGGTTAGGTTATGCATAAGTATATGAATGAAATTAGGTCAAGAAACCAGCCCATAAGTCCATGAATTGATGATTTCAATATTTGATTTTTATCATATCTTTTTCAATCTTTTTTCATGGAAACCCTTTCCAATCATGGAAAATCTTTCCTTTTTGAATGAGAAACGATTTGCTAGCTTGCCCTAGTTTAATTTGCTGCACAAAAAGATTTGAAAAAGCATGATTTGATATTTTCTCATAATTAAATCTAATTAAATGAATTAATAAGAATAAAAATTCAATTAATTAATTAAAAATAAGAAAATAAATCCCTTTGAGCTCAATGGGCCGTGCATAGGCTTTGGGTAATGATTCAAGAGAGAAATTGAGGCCCATTAGCAATTTTGAAGTGTTTTAGGCAAAGTTGACTTTCCAAAATTCCAAAACATTTCCCAACTTCTCCAATGCATATCTTGCTCAATTTTGAAGCTATGATCATGTTCTTGGACATTTTGGAAAGGTCTTGAAGTCCTCTAACCAATGCCTTTGGTACCATGTCATTTTGATTTACCAATCTCAAGTTATGGTCTTTGACTTAAAGTGCCTTTTTGTTGACTTTCGAAAATGACCTATAATGTTGAAATTGATAACTTTTTGTGAGAGCATTCTTTGGACTTGAAGTGTGAAGATGAGTTGTAGGAAATGTCATTCTCTTCAAAATTAGCTTTGGATGGAATTTTTCTGATAAACCATGAGGAAGTTATGCCCTGGTCAATTTGCAACTGACTTTTCAGTTGTCCAAAAATAGAAACTTTTGCATCTTGAGACCTTTTGAGCCATGCTGGTGGAATCATGATCAAGAATTGATCAAATGATATTTGTGGCTTCAAAATAAGATGTTGACCAAAACTTTTGACTTTTGACTGTCAAATGACCATTTTGCCCCTGCAGTTGACTGTGAAGCATTTAGGGTTTTTGACTGTGCAATTTGAAGCTGTGAGTCTTGAAACTTGACCTATGGATGTTTGACAATGTATATGGGCATGTGGGACTTGATTGGACCCTTGAAAATCTCAATTTCTTTGCAAGAACCAAAACCCTAATTTTGACTGTATTAGGAGGCAATTGGATATGCAACCCTTGAGAGATTTTGAATCATCTGGAGATTGATCTTGACAAATCTTGAAGAATATGGGAGGGCAAATTTTGGGGTACAACAGTTGCCCCTGTTCAATCTTCTTAGACCTGAGGATGTAGATTGGCTGGCGTGCCTTTCGTGATCCGAAGGTGGAAGATGATTGAACACTAGAGTGCCCAGAAATTTGCACTCACATAGTAGAATGTCAGCAGTGTGATGGTGGGAATGGGCTTACAGATGCCATTTGGAGAGATGATGGATAGGAGGATGGGCTTATAGATGCCATCTGGAGCTGTTGGTATGTGGATGGGCTTATAGATGCCATCTAGGTGTCGATCGCGTAAGATATTCCTTAGCGAGAACTTACGTACCTAAGAAAGAAAGATAATTACCTGGCCTGTTACAGGAGTTGATATTCAAACTCTTTATGTAGATGTGCCCTGGTTGGATACAGGAATCGAATCTTTAAACTCTTCAGACGTGCCCTAGCAAGATACAAGAATCGAGTCCGGAGAATAGTCGTCAACAGATACACCCTGGCAAGATACAGGAATCGAATCTTCGAACTCTTCAGACGTGCCCTGGAAGGATACAGGAATCGAGTCTGGAATTAGTCGTCAAAAGATACACCCTGGCAAGATACAGGAATCGGATCTTCGAACTCTTCAGACGTGCCCTGGCAGGATACAGGAATCGAGTCTGGAATTAGTCGTCAACAGATACACCTTGGCAAGATACAGGAATCGGATCTTCAAACTCTTCAGACGTGCCCTGGCAAGATACAGGAATCGAGTCTGGAATATAGTCATCAACAGATACACCCTGGCAAGATACAGGAATCGGATCTTCAAACTCTTCAGACGTGCCCTGGCAAGATACAAGAATCGAGTCTGGAATATAGTCGTCAACAGATACACCCTGGCAAGATACAGGAATCGGATCTTCAAATTCTTCAGACGTGCCCTGGCAAGATACAAGAATCGAGTCCGGAGAATAGTCGTCAACAGATACACCCTGGCAAGATACAGGAATCGGATCTTCGAACTCTTCAGACGTGCCCTGGCAGGATACAGGAATCGAGTCTGGAAATAGTCGTCAACAAATACACCCTGGCAAGATACAGGAATCGGATCTGGAATCACGACCGTTGATAGTAATCATCTTTGTATTGATCTTGGTCCGTAAAAGACAAAACGTTAGTTGTATGTGATGTCATGATGTATGACATGCGTGATGTTCTCAAAATAAATGAGATTGTATGTTCATGATGCGTATGTGCATGCTATAATGTATGAAGATATGATGTTCATGAATGTATTTTTGTCTCGGAAAATAAATCCTTGACGAATGCCGGGAAGTTAACTCCTGGGCTGATGTTGAAGAATAGAGCTTTTTGTTTCCGCTAGGGATGATAGTTGCAAGAATACCGGTAGGAGAAGATGACTCCGTTGGGGAATAAACTTGGCGGATAGATTACTCTGCGGGGAGTGAACTATGTGGGGGAAGAGAGGTACTTTGCTGAGATGTTGATGATAACTCTGCTGGGGATACCATTGATGTGTTATGTTGGAAGATTTGATGAACTCCGCTGGGGGTAGGAAGAACTTCGTCGAGGACGATCTTTCCGTGGTAATCAGCTGAGGATAACCCAATTATATCCTGGTGGGGAAATAACCTTTGAATGAAAAGTTCGGGATACGCGTTCGTGCTATGCAGGTGACAAGCTTCCAGAACCTACTGGGGATAAGCTTCAAGACCTGCTGGGGAGAATGATTCAACTCTTCTGGGGAGACTTTTCAGATTGGACTGGGGAATGGTGAGATTGGACTGGGGATAATCCAACTTCCTTAAGGCTGACTGAGTAGGCTAACTCTGCTCGGGGAGAGTGTTGCTGACTTGCTGGAGATATGGTGCCTTTTAGGGCTGATTGGAGACCAACTGCTTGGGGGAGAATTGTTGAATCTTGGCTCACTCTCTGGGGAATTAAGACATCTGGGTTACATTCTTCAGCCGAACTTACCTTGGTACCTTGGTGGACAGAGCAATTAGATCGCTTTTAGACAACTCATTATTGCCCCTGTTTCTAATGTTACCTGTAATTAATCCTTTGTTTCGTATGCAAATATTTATGAGTTAGCAATTAGTGTCAAATGCATATATCACAATCGAACATTGGACATTCTTCGCAAAACAAAACAGAAAAAGGAAAAACAATTGGCAATTTGTCTGAAAAGTGAATTTGTATTGATTTTTGAATTTGCCTGTAAATAGGCATTTTTATGTACAAGAGGCTAACGTCCTAGTAAGAGGACGCCGCCAAACAACAGAGTTTATACAATTTTGTGAAAAGGGAAAACAAAACAGCTATGTGAAAAGAATAATCCCACTGGGTTCCAACTCTGCTATCGCCTTTATATCTTCGAGCGTCTCATCACTTTGCTGCTCAGTTAACGAAGAAGCTGATTGATCGATGCCGTCTAAACTTGGTAGTCGATACCAGATTCTGGATGCAAGGTGGTCCAATGAGACACAGTATTACGCTTATCCCTAACTTTTGCCTGGACTGCTCTTTCGGGTTTTCAGTCCACCGGGATACCCATTTTTGCCCAAGCCGCCTATTCAGGTTTTCGACTTGCCGGGTGTACAGATTTTTTCATTTCATCCCTCATTTTGCCCGAACCTTTTTGGTTCGCCGGGAAGCCCTAATTTTTGCCTAGGTATGTCAACCTAGCGGGTCTTTTATCATGCGTAGTATCTTTTTACTATGTCTGCATTGGCGGGGTGAGGAAGGTCGTCACCATCCATAGTGGTTAGAATCATGGCTCCTCCTGAGAACACATGTTTAACCACAAATGGCCCTTCGTATGTAGGGGTCCATTTTCCCCTGGGATCACTTTGAGGGAGAATGATGCGCTTGATTACCAGGTCCCCAACTTGATACTCCTGTGGTCTGACTTTTTTGTTAAATGCCCTGATCATCCGTTTTTGATACGTTTGACCATGACAAATAGTAGCGAGTCTCTTTTCTTCAATTAGATTTAATTGATCAAGTCGTGTCTGGACCCAGTCATCTTTGCTCAAATCTGCATACTTCATTATCCGGAGAGAGGGTATCTGGACTTCAATCGGCAAGACTGCCTCCATGCCATAGACCAAGGAGAAGGGAGTTGCCCCGGTTGACGTTCTTGCTGAGGTACGGTATCCATGAAGAGCGAACGGTAACATCTCTTGCCAATCTTTATAGGTCACTGTCATCTTCTGCACAATCTTTTTGATGTTCTTATTAGCTGCTTCTACGGCCCTATTCATCTTCGGCCGATAAGGAGAAGAGTTGTGGTGTTGTATCTTGAATTGCTCGCAGAGCTCAGTGATCATCTTGTTATTAAGATTGGTACCATTGTCTGTAATGATCCTTTCTGGGACGCCGTATCGACAGATTAGGTTATGCCGAATGAACCGTGCCACGACATTCTTGGTTACTGTGGCGTAGGAAGCTACTTCAACCCACTTTGTAAAGTAATCAATTGCTACCAGGATGAAGCGATGCCCGTTGGATGCCGTAGGTTTAATCTCGCCGATCATATCAATGCCCCACATTGCGAACGGCCAAGGTGCAGTCAAGACATTCAGAGGGACTGGAGGAACGTGCACCTTATCAGCATAGATCTGGCACTTATGACATGTCCGAGAATGTTGGTAACAGTCGGCTTCCATTGTGGACCAGAAATATCCTGCCCGAAGGATTTTCTTTGCCATGGTATGTCCACTGGAATGCGTTCTGAAGGTACCTTCATGTAGCTCTGCCATGATTCTTTTTGCTTCAGTCTTATCCACACAACGCAGTAAGGTCGAATCATGGTTTCGCTTGTAGAGAATGTCGTTGCTGAGGAAGAACTTCGCTGCGAACCTTCTCAGAAACTTTTTGCCATTGATAGATGCACCTTCAGGGTATTCTTGAGCTTCCAGGTACCTCTTTACTTCATGATACCAGGGTTTTTCAGTTACTGTCTCAGCCTCAAGATCACAACAATATGCAGGTTCTTCCATTTTCCAGATAATGATCCGGGGAGCCTCGTTATCCCACTTGACTTTGAACATAGAAGACATCGTAGCTAACGCGTCCGCCAACTGATTCTCCTCTCTTGGGAAATGTTCGAAAGTGATCTCTGTGAAATGGGGGATCAATGTCAACACACATTCTCTGTAAGGAATAAGATTCGGATGTTTCGTATCCCACTCGCCTTTGATCTGATTGATCACGAGAGCGGAATCTCCGAAGACACTCGGAAACTTGATCCTTAAGTCAATCGCAGCTTGAAGACCCATGATGCATGCCTCATACTCTGCCATATTGTTGGTGCAGTTGAAACACAGCCGGGCAGTAAGTGGAGTATGAGTGCCTTGAGGGGATATGATTACAGCGCCGATACCATTACCCAAAGCGTTCGAGGCTCCGTCAAAGTGCATAGACCATCGGGATCCTTCGTCAGGTCCTTCATCTGGTCTGGGTACTTCACAATCAGTCACTATCATGATGCTCTCGTCTGGAAACTCAAAGTTCATTGACTGGTAGTCTTCCACTGCCTGGTGTGCCAAATGGTCTGCCAATACACTTCCCTTGATAGCTTTCTGAGTCGTGTACTGGATGTCGTATTCTGTCAAGATCATCTGCCATCTTGCTATTCTTCCAGACAGAGCAGGCTTTTCGAATATGTACTTGATCGGATCCATCTTTGAAATCAACAGAGTAGTGTGATTCAGCATATACTGTCTCAGCCGGCGAGCAGCCCATACCAAAGCGCAGCAAGTTTTCTCGAGCAGTGAGTATCGGGTCTCACAGTCGGTAAACTTTTTGCTAAGGTAATAAATGGCGTGCTCTTTTCGGCCAGACTCGTCATGCTGCCCCAGCACACACCCCATTGAGCTGTCAAGTACTGTCAGGTATAGTATTAGAGGTCTCCCTTCAACTGGTGGCATAAGAATGGGTGGTTCTTGGAGATACTCTTTGATTCTGTCGAAAGCGGCCTGACATTCATCATTCCAACGTACTACTTGATCTTTCTTCAGCAGCTTGAAGATTGGTTCATAGGTAGCAGTTAGGTGCGAGATGAATCGAGCAATGTAATTCAGACGTCCTAGAAAGCCTCTGACTTCTTTCTCTATTTTGGGAACTGGCATCTCTTGTATGGCTTTAACCTTGGCAGGGTCCACTTGAATACCTTTGTCGCTCACGACGAAGCCTAGCAACTTTCCAGATCTTACCCCAAATGTGCACTTGTTTGGGTTCAACCTCAGCTTGTACAACTTCAGACGGTCAAGCAGCTTCTGCAGATGGTCAAGGTGTTCCTCCTCAGTTTGAGACCTTGCAATCATATCATTGACGTATACTTTAATCTCATGATGGATCATGTCATGAAATAAAGCAACCATGGCACGTTGGTAGGTTGCCCCAGCATTTTTCAGTCCAAAAGGCATGACCTTGTAGCAGAAGGTGCCCCACTGGGTAACAAAGGTAGTCTTCTCCATGTCTTCAGGAGCCATTTTGATCTGATTATAACCTGAAAAACCATCCATGAAGGAGAACACCTTGTGCTGAGCAGTATTGTCAACCAGAACGTCGATGTGAGGTAGGGGGAAGTCATCCTTGGGGCTGGCCCTGTTCAAATCCCTGTAGTCAACACACATTCTGACCTTACCATCTTTTTTCGGTACCGGAACCACGTTGGCAACCCATTGAGGGTAAGAAGTCACTGCTAGAAACCCGGCATCAAATTGCTTCATGACCTTAGCTTTGATCTTCTCGGACATCTCTGGACGCATACGGCGGACCTTTTGTTTAACTGGAGGGCAGTCTTCCTTGGTAGGCAAGTGATGGACCACAATGTTGGTATCCAACCCAGGCATGTCTTCGTAGGACCAGGCAAAGATTTCCACATAATCATGCAACATCTGAATCAACCGTTGTTTCACGCTGGGCTCTAGATTGGCACCAATCTTGACTTCCCTTATGTCTGTCTCAGTACCCAGATTTACCGTTTCCACTGGCTCTTCATGTGGCTGAATGGCCCTCTCTTCCTGGAGCAACAGTCTTGCAAGCTCACCAGGCACTTCGCAATCATCTTCACCTTCGTCTTCGGCTAAGTTGATCGGATTTTCAAAGTCATAACTGGCAGTAGCAGAGTCGTTACCAGTGAGATCCAGGGTGGATTGAAACCTGTATGGGTGAGTGTGTGTAAATATAGCTGTTTTGCAATATATAAAGAAAGAAAGAAAGGGAGCACAAGATTTGAAATGCGAAAAACGTCCAATGTTTTTATTCATGATATATGGAAATGACAAGTAATAGACCCTCACAAATGAAGCCAACGGTGCCCCGGGTAAGACACCGGGCCATAAAGTTTCAATTTATTGTTCATTACAAATTTAAAAGCAAATGAATTCATTACTGCGTAACGAAAGTGATAGGTATGTGGTCTTTTGCGGTCCAATTGTTCAGTCCACCGTTGGGCGTCGGGCAGATCCAACTGTTGAACTCGGATTCTTCCACTTCATCACCATCCCTGATAGCATTCACTCCATGGTCAGGTAGGGGAGCTGTCACCACATTAGGCTTCTCGGGTGCCTCGAACTGAACCTCCTTAGCATCAATAAGGTCTTGAACCTTATTTCTTAGGGCCCAGCAATCATCAGTAGAATGCCCCGGGCTATCAGAGTGATAAGCACAGCGGGCATTTGGATTATACTTCGGAGAGGTTGTGTTTACCACCTTCGGAGCTTCTCTGACGGTTACCAAGTTGGTCGATAGCAGTTGCGGCAAGATCTGTGACAAGGTCATATTAAGCCGAGTATATTCTCTTCTGGGTCTCTCACCCCTTGGTTGGTTCGGTTGCCGAGGAGCGGCAGCAGGCTTTGCAATTACCATCGCGTTGACAGTTTGGTGGCGTTCTGGTTTGTTTTGCCTCCTAGGCCCATACACAGCACTGGCTTCCTTTTTGAAAGGCTTCTTCTCAGAACTTGAGGACGCACCTTTCTGTATCTTCCCTGATTTCATGCCAGCTTCTATCCTTTCCCCAGTCAGAATGAGATCTGTGAACCCTGCAGACGAATTACCAATGAGATGATTGAAGAATGGCCCGGATAGGGTCCCGAAGAACATGTCTACTAGTTCACGGTCAGTCAATGGTGGCTGCACCCTGCCAGTCAGGTCCCTCCACTTCTGCGCATACTCTTTAAAACCTTCTCCCGATCCTAGCGACATACCCTGGAGTTGGGTACGTGTAGGAGCGAGGTCGGCATTATACTGATACTGCTTGTAAAAAGCAGTAGCCAAGTCCTCCCAGTTACGAACCTTGGTTCCATCCAGCTGATAGAACCATTCAAGATGAGTCCCTGAAAGACTCTCCTGGAAGAAATGGATCCATAAGTTCTTGTCCACAGTATACGGCTGAATCTTCCGCACATAAGATCTGAGATGTAGCTTCAGGCATGACGCCCCGTCATACTTTGCGAAAGATGGTGCTTTGAACTTGTGTGGGATCACCACACCGGAAGATAGACCCAAGTCTCCAAAATCCAACCCAGGCACTTGTTGAATTTCCATGGCATTCAGACGATCCTCTAACTGCTTGTACTTATCTTAAGCTGGAGGATACTGCTCCTCATTGAAATCAGTCTCGTTGTCAGAGACCACCGGACTAGGAACCCTTCCCCCCTGGGGACTGCCTTTCCCTACAGAAGAACCAGCTTGACTAACCTCATTCTGCAGTGTGTTACCAAACCTCTGGCCCGTGTTGAATAGTATAGTTCTCTTCTTTTTCTTCTTGACCAGCAGAGCCTTCAATTCCTCCTGACCTTGGGCCAAATTCATGATCAGCTCTTGGAACTGGGCGTTCTGAGCCTGGAGGGCCTTGATGGATTGCTCAGTAGATGATTCAGGATTCATGATGCTGAAATAAACAGTGAAGAACATTAAGCAACCTGAAAAGAAGAGTACATGTGATGCACATGATGCATGATATGTGTTTATGCAATGCATTCAAGGGTTCGAAAGTTAAAATTTGTTGTAGACAAAAAGGAACACACGTTATCATTTAAGAAATAATTTTTCAGTACATCAAGGCCTCATGGGCAAACATTACAAAGCAAATCAATCCCAAAAGACACTACGCATCCTCTTTGGAGCTATGTAAGTGTTGAGAGTCTTTTCCTCGTGCAGTAGGCGGGTGAGCTCCAAGACCTTCTTCTCACTAGCATGTAGACTGGACTCAAGAGAATTCCGTTCTTCTTTGAGCTGGATCCAGCTCTTCTGCATTTCTTCCCAGGATGTAGGCATGTCAGGATTTTGAATGGTGTAGGACACCTCTCCTTCGAAAACTAACTCTTTGATCACAGTGAGAACATGAGGATATGGCATCACTAACTTCTGGGAGCGGGCTCGTACCCACTTGAGATAAGGCTCCAACGGGATGGAGTTCCTATGCCCCAGTGTCTTGCTGTCTACCTTGCTGGGCATCCTCCATGCTCTGATAAATCTCTGGCGAAGTCCTTGTGCATCGTTGTCGAAGTCAAAAACTATGTCAGGAATTAACATGTCATGAGGGCCGTCCCTCCGAGCATAACCAAACTGTCTCCAAGCCAGACACGGGTTGTAAGTAATACCTCCTCTGATTCCAAGTAAAGGAACATTAGGAAACTCCCCGCAACGATGGATGATAGTGACATCCTCTCTGGACCGAGAACACCAATGTATATCTGAATGTGTAAGAGTCATTAATCGTTGTGCCCATCTCAAACCCCGCTCGTTCTTCAAAACTGATTGTGGAAGGTGCGAAATAAACCACCTTCCCAGGAGAGGAGTGCAGCACATAAGAACACCTCTTTTTCTCATGGTTCGAGTGTAACATGAGTGAAGGATGTCTCCAAGCAACGTAGGTATAGGATTCCTGGACATGAAGATCTTGACAGCACTGATATCTATAAGCTGATCGGGATTCGGGAACAACACCAATCCATAGACAAGGAGAGCCACAACTTCTTCAAAAGCTTGTAGGTCAAGGGAGTTCCAACATTCTTAGGCCTTCTCAAACAGAAACCTGGCCAAGAACCCTTTGATACCACTTCTAACTTCCCAATGTCCCTTGATGTCAGATGGTTGTAGGCGTAATGCTTTAGCAATCTCTTCAAGTTTGGGTTCCCTTTCCGTACCGTTGTAGGGTAGTTGACTAAGGATAGGGATCTTCAGGAGCTGGGAGAACTCTTCCAATGTAGGCACCAGTTGATAATCCAGGAAAGTAAAACAGTGATGCAGAGGGTCAAAGAACTGGAAGAGGACCTTTATCATATCTTCCTCAATGTTGGTGTTGACCAAGCTAATGAGTCTTCCATGTCTTTCACTGAAAGAAGAGCTCTCGGGAATCCTGGATATAAGTTCCCTAAGATGAGGAGGGATCCTTACAAGGCTGATCTGAATTGTCTTTCTGCGGATAGTTTCCATGTCCTACAAAACAAGAACAAAGATGAAGATTCGAACCCCTGAAATGGTTAGTCAATGCATATGATGCTGTATGATGTTATGATGCTATGATAAAAACACACCACAAGTATTCACAAAAGCAAACATGGTAAGGCACACAAGTCACACCACAGCCCTTAGAGTTTAGGCCAGCATGGGGTCTAGGTATTACCCTCTTGAAGTTGGTGGGCTCAAAACCTGTCCTATCAGAAGTAACCGGGTTCTAAGGGTCCCAATATCATTGGATTGCTTTCATTGTTCATCGTTTCGATTTAGCCACTGAACTGGCGACCGAAATATTCCAAGAAAACAACCCTCAATTGAGTGTAGTATCGAGTATCAACCAACCTCGGACTGCACCAAATTCAGTTATCTCACTACCCTAAAGAGGCCAAGATGGTTCAATTAAGGTTCCTAAGGTCAGTTGATGCTTCACGACACCACGCGGAGGCCCCGTACTCTCCTTGACTGGACTCAAGGGTTACCGGTACTCACCAAAGTGCCACATCAACGTAGCAGACTGCTTCAACCATGTCGGTATACCCCACACAGTTCCCTCACAGTATTGTTGCTACTTTCTAAGAAGGTATCCCCCAGATCCGGGTTAGGATCTATAGAACTCCCGAGACAGTACCCACAATAATAAAGCAAACAATTCAGACAATTGAAAACACAAGTGATCTTAGTCCTAAGGTACACCTCACTTTTATAATTCTCCCCAGCAGAGTCGCCAGTTCTGTGATTGGTGGATTTAGAACCGACTGTTTAACGCTGGTTCGCGAAATGTCGCGGAAGCAAGAGTCGCCACCGTCTTTTATTTTCTCCAACATGGACAGGACAAAAGCACAGCAAAATTCCTTATGAGATAGTTTCTCGGTTCGGGAGGTAGATTTATAGAAAGGGAAGGTGCTAGCACCCTTTCTATCCATGGTTATCCATGGGCTCTTAGATACTTGCTCATTGTGTTTTCAAAATGTTTGCTTTTTAATTGTGAGTGAGTTTGAAAAAAGTTTCGTTTAAGGATTTCTGAATAACTCTTGTATCAGTCCTCAAGAGTGTTTGAAAAATTGTTTTGAAAGCTTTTTTGAAAGTGTCGGTGTGAAAAGGTTTTTGATTTGTTTTTGAATAGAGCAAGTATCTATGAGTCATCTACCTACCCTAAGGAATTAGGCTGTGTAAATGTCCTTAAGGTAGTGCCATCCCACCATTGAGAGGTAGGTAGCACCACCGTTGGAGGTGTTCGGGTCAATTCGAGTTTAGGGACGTTGTGGTCACCGAAGCAACAGTTAGGACACCTTAGAAGCTACCCTTATGTCCTTGATCCTTTTTTAATCCGAGGCAACCGTTTCGAGGCAACTATTCCGAGGAAACTGATTCGAGGCAACTTGTTTTGAGGCAACTGGATTATAGACATAAGGACTTACTAAAACGTCCTATACTTGACGACCACGTTTCGAAGGCAACAGGTGAGGCGTACCCTAGAAGTGGTGTGTGAATTTGTGTGTTGTTTTCATGTTAAGTTTACCTTTGATCATGGCATTGTGAGCTACGCTTGTTTTTAATTAACCATACATTCTTTCATGCAATTTAGAATTTAAGAGTGCGGAAATTTAAATGCGGAAAGATAAATCCTACGCTATTACAAGGCGCGGGTCTATACATCGCCAAAGTACAAAGACCCGTTTGATAAAAATGCGGAAAGTAAATAAATTCCTAAATAATATTACAATCCTTGAGCAGTTACATAATATTCAAAAGAAAATAAATGCGTGAAAAGAAATTGAACGTCCGAGGGTTTTGACCCTTTGCTTGGAATTAAATGAAATTAAAGCTAAATTATTATTTGATTAAAGAAAAGAAAGTATTTTTATGTTTTTGGTAATTATGAAAATAAAGAAAAGAATTAAAGAAAACCCTAGTTCTAAATTATTTTAATTGTTAAAGAAAATGTTAAGTTAACCTAATTTACGCTAATTAATTAATTTACATATTTATTTACAAAATTAATAGTGATTTATAATGGTGATTAATAATAATTAATTAAGAAAAAATAAAAAGAAAAGGTGAAAATGTCAAAACCTAATTCTACATATTTTTATTTATTAAGAAAAATGATTAAAGTTTAAAACCTAAATTAACTAAATTAATTGTTAGTTTTATTTACAAAAATAAATTAATGGTGAATTAAATATTAATCAAGCATATTTTGTATTTTTGATTTTTATTGTTTTTATTATGAAAAGAAAATTATTTTAGGTGAATTAAATAAAAATAATTAAAGCAAATAAGAGAATTAAAAAGAAAAGAAAATGAAATTAAATATACAAACAAGGGGGGTGTCTGGCCCATTATGGAGGTAAGATTGAAGAATTCTGGCCCATCAGCATAGGCCTTGCTTGACTTTTGGTATCACGTGTGGGATGGTTGACTGAGGTGCACCCTGGACTTCACTCTGCAACCTTCAGATTGGATCTCCTGGCCACTTGGCAAGCACAGGCATGAGAGTATATGGTAGGCCATGGAATGAGTGCTGCACTAGAACACATTGAAACAAAAATTATTAAGCATATGGGGGGACCTGGGAATTGAACCCAGGTCTCAATGCCTGCAGTACACGTCCCTTGCCAATTGATCTATTGCGTGTGTTTGTATATAATACAATAAAGAAACATAATATATAAAATATGCCCATTATGCTGAAATATTAAAAAACCGCGCCAAAGTTTGAACGCTCCTATCACGCTCAGACACCGCAGCTTCTTCTTCATCTTTTTCCTGTAAACATAAAACAAGTAGCGGGGGTTTTAAACCCCCACTAAGCACAGCCATGAAAAATAGCGAATAGAAGTTGCCTTAATATAAAAAGGGCGCGATTGTTTCAAACGATTCGTCTTGTTGCCACGAATTCAGCTGTATAAGTCTGGTGGTCTAATTTTACCATATATGAGAAACCGTATTTTGAAGCTTTTGAAACCCTAGGTTTCATCCATGGCAGATTTTGATACAAGCATCTTTAGAACAATTAAATTATGCCAAAAGTTTCAGAAGGTCATTAGTAGCATGAATCAATAATCAAAACACATGAATGATGCGTGGAAATTAAAATTCGATTATGGACATTTTTGTGAAAAACGCGATGCTGTTCTACCGTTTCTTTGAGTATGGAGACATGTTCTTGATGCCAATAGTTTCCTGGAAGGTCCAGCAACGTGTTGGAATACTTTTTATGCTTTGAAACGTCCTGCAACTATGATTTCAGTGTCAAGCTTTTTGTTGAAATTTTGCAATTTGGTTATCTCTTCTCAGCAGCTTTTTCGTGTGTGTCTCCATTAGCTTAGATTATGCATAAGTATATGAACGAAATTAGGTCAAGAAACCAGCCCATAAGTCCATGAATTGATGATTTCAATATTTGATTTTTATCATATCTTTTTCAATATTTTTTCTTGGAAACCCTTGCCAATCATGGAAAATCTTTCCTTTTTGAATGAGAAACGATTTGCTAGCTTGCCCTAGTCTGATTTGCTTCACAAAAAGATTTGAAAAAGCATGATTTGATATTTTCTCATAATTAAATCTAATTAAATGAATTAATAAGAATAAAAATTCAATTAATTAATTAAAAATAAGAAAATAAATCCCTTTGAGCTCAATGGGTCGTGCATAGGCTTTGGGTAATGATTCAAGAGAGAAATTGAGGCCCATTAGCAATTTTGAAGTGTTTTAGGCAAAGTTGACTTTTCAAAATTCCCAAAAATTTCCCAACTTCTCCAATGCATATCTTGCTTAATTTTGAAGCTATGATCATGTTCTTGGACATTTTGGAAAGGTATTGAAGTCCTCTAACCAATGCCTTTGGTCCCATGTCATTTTGATTTACCAATCTCAAGTTATGGTCTTTGACTTAAAGTGCCTTTTTGTTGACTTTTGAAAATGACCTATAATGTTGAAATTGATAACTTTTTGTGAGAGCATTCTTTGGACTTGAAGTGTGAAGATGAGTTGTAGGAAATGTCATTCTCTTCAAAATTAGCTTTGGATGGAATTTTTCTGATAAACCATGAGGAAGTTATGCCCTGGTCAATTTGCAGTTGACTTTTCAGCTGTCCAAAAATAGAAACTTTTGCATCTTGAGACCTTTTGAGCCATGCTGGTGGAATCATGATCAAGAATTGATCAAATGATGTTTGTGGCTTCAAAATAAGATTTTGACCAAAACTTTTGACTTTTGACTGTCAAATGACCATTTTGCCCCTGTAGTTAACTGTGAAGCATTTAGGGTTTTTGACTGTGCAATTTGAAGCCGTGAGTCTTGAAACTTGACCTATGGATGTTTGACAATGTATATGGGCATGTGGGACTTGATTGGACCCTTGAAAATATCAATTTCTTTGCAAGAACCAAAACCCTAATTTTGACTGTATTAGGAGGCAATTGGATTGTGCAACCCTTGAGAGATTTTGAATCATTTGGAGATTGATCTTGACAAATCTTGAAGAATATGGGAAGGCAAATTTTGGGGTACAACACAAAGCTTTAGATGTGTTTGGAGATTCAACTTTGGTTATCAGTCAGATCAAAGGGGAATGGGACACTAAGCACCCAAACCTTATCCCTTACAAAGAACATGTTTTGACATTGCTACCACATTTTGAGAAGATTACCTTCGAGCATTTCCCGCGAGAAGAAAATCAGCTAGCAAACGCTCTAGCCACGATGTCATTAATGCTTAAACTTAATTGGGATAACGAGGCTCCCCAGATCGCCATCGAACGAATGGACGAACCAGCACATTGTCACGAGATTAATACTGAAGAAATAGTGGACCAGCCTTGGTTTCATGAAGTCAAGAGGTATCTCGAGGTTCAAGAATATCCAGAAGGAGCTTCAATCAATGATAAGAAGTTCTTAAGGAGATTCTCTGCTAAGTTCTTCCTTAGTAATGGCATCCTGTACAAACGTAATCATGACTTCATTCTGCTTCGGTGTATGGATAAGATTGAGGCTGAAAAGATCATGGTTGAATTACATGAAGGTACTTTTGGCACCCACTCCAGTGGGCATACGATGGCGAAGAAAATCCCACGGGCAGGCTATTATTGGTCTACCATGGAAGCAGATTGCTATCAACACTCTCAGACATGTCATAAGTGTCAAGTTTATGCTGACAAGGTGCACGTACCTCTAGTTACTCTGAATGTCTTGACGGCTCCTTGGCCCTTTGCTATGTGGGGAATTGATATGATTGGGGAGATCAAGCCTACAGCCCGAATGGACACCTTTTCATCCTAGTGGCCATTGATTACTTTACAAATTGGGTCGAAGCAGCTTCCTTCGCTTCCGTTACTAAGAATGTTGTTGCCCGCTTCATCAAGCAAAATCTCATTTGTCGGTACGGTATCCCGGAAAGGATCATCACTGACAATGGTACAAATCTTAACAACACTGTGATCACCGCCTTGTGCGATCAATTCAAGATTTAACATCACAATTCATCCCCCTATCGGCCAAAGATGAATGGTGTTGTTGAAGCTGCAAATAAAAACATTAAAAAGATCATAAAAAAGATGATAGTCACGTACAAAGACTGGCATGAGATGTTACCATTCGCTCTCCACGGGTACCATACCACAACTCGCACATCAACTGGGGCAACACCCTATTCTTTGGTATATGGCATATAAGTTATTTTGCCTATTGAGGTCCAAATCCCCTCTCTGAGGATTATGAAGGATGAGGGTTTGAATGAAGACGATTGGATCCAGACTCGACTTGATCAATTGGACTTAATTGATGAAAAGAGACTTACTGTTGTTTTCCATGGTCAAATGTATCAAAAACGAATGATTAAAGCTTTCAACAAGAAAGTCAGACGCCAAGTATATCAAGTTGGGGATCTAGTGATCAAACGTATCATCTTTCCACAAAGTGATCCCAGTGGAAAATGGAGTCCTACCTATGAAGGACCATTTGTAATCAAGAATATATTCTCTGGTGGGGCAATGATCTTGACCAACATGTACGGTGACGACCTGCCACACCCTGCGAACGCGGACATAGTCAAAAGATACTACGCATAAGAGACCCGCTAGGTTGACACACCTAGGCAAAAAAGGGCATCTCGGCGAACCAAAAAGGTTCGGGCAAAAATTAGGGATAAAATAAAAAAGTCTGTACACCCGGAAAGTTGAAAACTCGAAAGGGCGACTTGGGCAAAAAAGAGTTTCCCGGTGGACTGAAAACCCGAAATGGAGGTCCAGGCAAAAGTTAGGGAATTAAAGCGTATGACTATGTCCCATCGGATCATTTTACGGACAACCTTTGACTTCCACTAACAAACTCAGAGTTTCGGATCAATTAAATCATCTTCGGACAAGGCAAATAGACAAGATATTTGGAGATATGAAGACTATAGCAGAATGGGAACCCCATGGGATTATTACACATAGTTATCTTTCGTTGTATAAATTTTTCTTGTTTTATGACACCATTCTCTTACTAGAATGTTTGTCTCCTTTGTACAAAATACTTATTCAAAGTCAATACAAAGATATCTCTTTGAAAGTACAAGAATTATTTGTCTTTTTCTTTACGATTGTGTTTTGTTTGCAAAAACATCCAATGATTCATTGATGAACATATGCATTTGAACATAATCACTGTTTACAAATAAACAAAATGAGAAAGACAATTACTGATAGGTTGAAAGAATAGGAAAATGTCCCTAGGCTATTACCCAAGAAATCCCCACAGTACGTCATTTGAATCCCCAGCAGAACAAAATTTCAAGTTATTAATCCCCAGTAGGAGTCATCAAATTCCTCAGGATTCCCCAAGCAGATCTTACAAGCAGTACATGGCGTTGCCCTCACAACAGAATTTACTTCCCTCAACAAGAGCTCGTCAGTACTTCAACTTCAAGACATGAAAATTCAACATATCCTCAGCAGCATTCAAGGATTTATTTTCCTCAATCAAACAACAATACAGCAGATCAACTTACATGCACGTACATTACATCCATATATCATAAACATTGATAAAACAAATACATTGCATCATACATTTCATGCAAAATAACTTTGTGTTTCAGATAACATTTTACCCTTTTCAGGATAAGATTAACAGCTACCATTAACAATATGCAATCATGATACAGTACAGATACGCTCCAGACACGGATGCCATTCTGATACTCATTCGGACTCAACTTTCAGATACAGTTCAGATACGCTCCAGACACGGATGCCATTCTGATACTCATTCAGACTCAACTTTTAGATACAGTTCAAATACGCTCCAGACATGGATGCCATTCTGATACTCATTCAGATTCAATCCTCAGATACAGTTCAGATACGCTCCAGATACGGATGCCATTCTGATACTAATTCAGAGTCAACTTTCAGATACAGTTCAGATACGCTCCCGACACGGATGCCATTCTGATACTCATTCAGATTCATATTCCAGATACAGTTCAGATACGCTCCAGACACAGATGGTGTTCTGATACTCATTCAGAATCAACTTTCAGATACAGTTCAGATACGCTCCAGACACGAATGCCATTTTGATACTCATTCAGATTCAATCCTCAGATACAGTTCAAATACGCTCCAGACATGGATGCCATTGTGATACTCATTCAGATTCAATCTTCAGATACAGTTCAGATATGCTCCAGACACGGATGCCATTCTGATACTCATTCAGACTCAACTTTCAGATACAGTTCACATACGCTCCAGACACGGATGCCATTCTGATACTTATTTAGATTCAATCCTCAGATACAGTTCAAATACGCTCCAGACACGGATTCCATTCTGATACTCATTTAGAGTTGACTTTCAGATACAATTCAGATATGCTCCCGACACGGACGCCACTCTGATACTCATTCTTTCAACTTACAAAATACAATACCAACAATGACTTTTGGATGGCATCTTTAAACCCATATCCTACAACTTTCTATCACCTCTCCAAATGGCATCTTTAATCCCATTCCCTCAACCTTCACATTGTCGAGTGCAAATTTCTGGGCACTCTAGTGTCCAATCATCTTCCACCTTCGAGTCACGAATGGCAAAACTCGTCAATCTAACTCTTCGGGTTTAAGAAGATTGAACAGGGGAAGATGTTGTACCCCAAAATTTTCCCTCTCACTTATCAATAATTTTCTCACAAGATCTCCTTGGGCTTAAGACTGCACTAGGATTTGATCAGCTCAAGACACCTCCTTATGCACTGATGACCAAAATTAGGGTTTGAGTTTGCACAAAGCTTTTTTGAACTTTTTATGCCCCATATGACTTTCATGGATCATTATGGACCCCCAAGATTACTCATGTCAAGTTTCACGCCTTGGATTACATTTTTTATCAGTCAATTGAGCAGTTGACCTAAAAATCAGTTGTATTGGGGAAAAAGTCAACCATGGAAAATTTATAATCAAACTTCATAATTTTTATCCGCATCAACATTTTAAACTCATATGTATCACTTGATCAAGTTTGGACCACAACTCCTCAAGAAATTTGATCAAATCTCCAAAAGGGCAAAATGGTCAAAATTAGGGTTTTGACTGGGAAAAGGCAATTTCTGATTTTTTTTTCACCTAGCAAATGGTCAATTGGTTTAAGGAATTATCTCAAGAGTCCAATTGCATCATTTTGACCTAATGGCATGGTTCAAAACATTGCAAGTCCATTGGATTGACAGATGAATTTTCCAGTCAACTAATAAAAAGTCAATTGTATACTGAAAAGTCAAACTTTGACTTTTTGGTCGAATTCAAGTGCCAAAGATCAAAATTCATCAAGACATTCAAAAATATGAAACTTGATCATCAAGAAATCAAGAAAATCAAAAGTAAATGTGAAAATTCAAACTCTTCAAGACTTAGAAAGTTTTCTAAGTGTTTTTTATACATGATAATTTCATTTCTTCATGCCAACTTTTCACCATGATGTAAGATGATTCAAGGAAAACTTCCAATATGAAAGTTGTAGATCTCAACGTGATCTAAAACTTTGTAGGGCAGGACTTTTCTATAAATGGTTAGATTTTGAGTTATAAATTCATGAAGTCATGGCATTTTTTAATAAACACTTTGAGAAATTTTCAGCAGTTTTGGTCAGGATTTTATCCCAACTTCTTGGAATTTTTTCACATAGTTACAAGATGATTTTGTCAAAATGTCCAACATGAAAGTTATAGAGGGTGTTTCAAGCTTTCCAAAACATCCAAGAGCATGAATTTATCATATTTGAGCTAGGAGATACAAGGATCTGAAGTTGGACATTCATTCTTGATTTACAAGGCAGATTTGTGATGAACAAGGAACAAAAATCTTAGCCATGCTGCATAATCTTCACTTTGCAGGCCTCTTGACTTGAAAATCTATCCATAATCAGATTTTTACACAATTGATTGAACCATTATCCAAGTGTTTCAAGTATTGTCCATTGCATCTTTCCATTTTTGGCACAAAGGCACCATTGCCATTCTTGCAAAGTTCACTTTAATCATAAAGTCACTTTCTTGAGCCTCTAACTTGTTGTTATAATCACACTCAACTTCTACAAGTCAGAACAAACATGTTTAAAGTGATCAACCACTTTAGATAGCTTGGTACAAGCATTGGAAACATGTTCTTCATGCTTGCTTCAAAAACAAGCAAGATAACCATAACATGTGATTAAAAATCTGAGTTGTTTGAAGTCTCAAACTTTCTCTATAAGTAGAGAGGCCAATTGCAAGAGAAAAGGTCAGAAAAAAAGAAGGGGAAACTAACACTCAAAATCATTCTTGCTGTCAAAACCCAGAATTGCCCACAAAACCTCCATTTTTGAGCTTTGAAGTCCAAATCTTTGAATCTCATACCTTGCAAGTTTTCTCCAAACAAATCATCCAAACACTCCACATACATCATATAGAAGTTGTTCAAACACAAATACAACTTCTGTAACATCACTATCATCACTTCCCAAGCTTAACAATAGCCCTTACAACAACTCAAACTCAAAGCACAAATTTCAGTTTAAAGGTAAGTTTTCTTGACTTTGAACTCTCCATACAAGCATCATTAATGGTTCAATTGTGAAGATAAAATATAGATATAATTGCCTTGAAGCTAACCATATGCTTGCTTTTCATTTTCACTAACCATGTGTTGAGAACTAACTTTTACATGTAGCAAAACAGTGATAAAAGCAAAAAATAGCAGTTATGCGTCGATACGAAATGCTATGAGTCGACACATACTGTGTTCAAAACAGGTTATGAGTCGACACAAAACACGTATGCGTTAATATGAAATGATTATGAGTCTATAGGAAACCACTATGCGTCAACTCATACTGAGTTGTTTTGACTTCCAGGAGCATGAGCCAACACATGAGTCGACACGAAATCTGCATGAGCCAATACATAAGTTCATGTGTCAGCTCATAAAACTTTGTTTTTTTAATCTTTTTTTAATTTTATTTTTATTTTTTCTTTATACTTTTATTATTATTATTTTCATATAAAAAATCAAAAATATATATTTTTTATTTAAATATGTACGCATACACTTTTGTTTTATTCCTTTTTTCTAAACTAAAAAAAAAGAGGATAAAAACATTTTCTTATTAAAATCAATTTCTTTTCTTAAAATTAATTTAATATTTAGACTTAGGTTTTATTTCAATTTGTTTATTTTGACTAAATTAATTTATACATTAGTATTTTAATTAATTTCTTTTCAAATCAATTAGAACCTTCTTCATAAAAAAGAAACATAAAAACAATTTCTCTTCTCTTTATTTCTTTGTACATTTTATTATTTCGCACTATAATTATGTAATTGTCAAAGCCTTGTAATAGTAAATTAGGTTTATTTGCTTTCATCTTCCCATTTGTAAATTTGTACACCCCCTCCCCTAATGATGTAATAGCGTAGTAATTTTACTTTCTGCAATTTATCGCTTTAATATAAATGTTAGTAATTACGGTTTGTATGATAAGACTACAATCAACAATTAGTAAACCCTAATTCAAGACAAAAACAAGCATGAAAATGACACACTTGCACACAAACACCCCTAGGGTTATTCCACTTGGTTGCCTTATACAAAATGACCATATTATGCATATAAGGTATCTTAGCAAAAAACAAACAAATACAAGACCATAGTCCCTCAATGACGCTATTCAAAGTTGCCTTACAAATGATCTTAGTCCCTAAAGAAACACGCTAAGATACCTTGCAATATTGCTAATCATGGTTATACGATGACCCACGCCCGTCCCGTTTACATCCAAAGATAGGGTTTCTTACCAAATCAATGGTAAGACAACAATATCAAAGGAATAGAAAATGAACAAGAAAGACATTTGAGTAGGTAGATTACTTCTAGTTACTTGCTCCATTTCAAAACAACTATCCTTGCTATTTTCCAAAACAAACACACACATTTCAAAAACATCTTACAAACATTGAAAATATCTTCAAAAAGACAAACATCTTTGTATACATTCTTACGAACGAGAATCATTACAAAGATCGCCTAAACAAGGGCCTCTTTTACAAAATACTTTCAAAACCACATCAAACACAATTTCAAACAACAAAAGCAAGTGATCTAGCAAGTAACTAAGAGCCCATGGAAAACCATGGATGAAAAGGATGCTAATACCTTCCCTTTTCATAATCTACCCCCCGAACTCAAGAAACAATCTCAAAGGTCTTTCTTGTTATTTTTCACCTTTCCTTTTGGATAAAAGAAAAGTCGGTGGCGACTCTTGCTAACTGCAACATTTGCGATCAAACGCAAAACACCCAAGTCAGTTCTCCCACCGTATCATAAACACCCACACTGGATTATAGCACAGGCGCCTGGGCCAACAGAGTCATTGGGCTTAGCTTTGTTTTGCTAACACTCACCCCCTTGTTTACTCTTTCCATACATGCCTAAAATATTTTTATTTAATTATTTTTATTTAATCATTTTTATTTAACAACAAAAAATCAAAAAAAATCATAAAAGATTCTTGACTTAGGTTTTAAATTAATTAATTATTTTCATAAATTAAATTAATTGTATTTATCACACTTAGGTTTATTTTATTAATTAGTTTGTAAAATTAATTAGAACTGGGTTTTTTATTATTATTATTATTTTTACACTATAAAAAATGTTT
The DNA here is from genome assembly GCA_948472305.1 of Vicia faba. Taxonomy (NCBI): domain Eukaryota; kingdom Viridiplantae; phylum Streptophyta; class Magnoliopsida; order Fabales; family Fabaceae; genus Vicia; species Vicia faba. The sequence continues at coordinate 1,395,774,131 of OX451738.1, read as the reverse complement.
TCCTAAAACAAAAATCCAAAATTATTTTTCTTAAAACATTTAGAATACTTTAGTATTTAATTTATTTTCATAAACTAATCAATCACACTTTATTTTCACTTTAATTAAATTTGTAAATACAAATAACTTCTAATTTCTTTACATTAAAAATTTTAATTTCTTTTCTCAAACAAAAAAAAAACAAAAAAAATTTTCTTTCTTAAAATATTTAGAACTTTGTTAAGGTTTACACTTAGCCCCTTTTCCTACATTTGCCCATTTATTCACTCTTTTACATTATTTTGTGACTATACATTTGTTTTCAAATTTTGTAATAGTAATTTAGGGTTTATGGCTTTCATCCCCATTCATAAACTTGTACCCCCATCCCCTAAAGCGTTGTAATAGCATAGGACATTTAAATTTCGCAATTTAATGCTTCATATACAAATGCTAGTAATTAGGGTTTGTATAGAAAGATTAAAACCAACAAATAGCAAACCCTAATCAAGACAAATCAAGCATGTAAACCAATACACTTGCACACACACACCCTTAGGGTAAATCCACTTTGTTTCCTTATAAAATGGTCATATTATGCATGTGGGGTATCTTAGCAAGAACAAACAAAATACAAGATCATAGTCCCTCGATGACGCTATCAAAGTTGCCTTTCAAAAATGATCTTAGTCCCTTAAAGAAAATGCTAAGATATATTACAACATTGCTAATCATGGTTATACGATGATCCTTGCCCGTCCCTTTTACATCCAAAGATAGGGTTATTTACCAAATCAATGGTAAGATAACAATGTAAAAGGAAAGAGGAAATAAACAAGAAAGACTTTTGAGTAGGTAGAGTGTTCCTAGTTGCTTGCTCATTTTCAAACCAAAACATACTTGCTATTTTCAAAACAAACACCAACACTTTCAAAACATCTTTCAAACTTGAAACATTTTTTAAAAGATCAACACTTTGTATACATTCTTACGAACGAGAATTATCACAAAGTTTACCTAAACGATGACGCCTTTTTAAAATACTTTTAAAAACCGCACAAAGCACATTTTCAAACAAAAGCAAGTGATCTAGCAAGCAACTAAGAGCCCGTAGATAACTACGAATGAAAAGGGTGATAATACCTTCCCTTTTAATAATCTACCCCTCGAACTCAAGAAAACATCTCCAAAGGTCTTTCCTGTTCTTTTAAGCCTTTCCTTTTGGATAAAAGAAAAGTCAGTGGCGACTCTTGCTAACCGTAACATTTACGATCAAACGCAAAACACCAAGTCAGTTCTCCCACTGTGTTACACCTCAGAAATTCATTGTGAAGCCTGGAATCCGACCAGATAACAACCAATCCCTAGCAAGTCACTATGAAGCCTGGATCTGACCAGATAATAGTATAACTTTTCAAAGAAAAAACTATGAAGCCTGGACCCGACCAGATAATAGTTACCACTTCAAGTTACTGTGAAGCCTGAATCCGACAAGATATCAGTTCAACTCTATCTCTTCAGACAAGTTTATTGTGAAGCCTGGACCTGACCAGATAGCAATTAGTTTCATCCACTTCAAAGATATGCGAAGCATGGAACCCTACCAGATAATAGTTCAATTTCAAGAAATTTTCTGTGAAGCCTGGAACCCGACCAGATAACAGTTAATTTATTCTTCCCTAGTAAGCTACTGTGAAGCCTGGAACCCGACCAAATAGCAGTTGATCTCCTCTTCCTCAGCAAGTTGTTGTGAAGCCTGGATCCGACCAGATAACAGCTAACATTCAAGAGATTATGCCCGGCAGAGGCATCCTTTCAACAAAGTTTGAAGATATGTATATTCTTCATCCATAACAATAATCCAGGATTCAGTTTCCCAGAACTTCTCAGCAGTAGTCAGGGATTTATTTTCCCGGACCAACATACATCCCACATTCATACATCATAGCATATACATATGAAACGCATTTAGCACAATCTCATTCATCTTGAGAATGCCATGCATACATCTGCATTTAACTAACCCTTTTCCCACAGGTAAAACATCAAGCTTTAGTATAAATCGACGAAGGATTTGTGCTGATACTTCTTCCAGAATTTACCATCATTCCTCCAAATGGCATCTATAAGCCAATTCTTAATACATCTTTGAGTGCAAATTTCTGGGCACTCTAGTGTTCAATCCTCTTCCACCTTCAAGTCACGAATGGCGGATCCGCCAATATAATTCTTCAGGTTTAAGAAAATTGAACAGGGGCAGCTGTTGTACCCCAAAATTTTCCCTCTCTTCTCAAGAAATCTCTCATAAGATTTCCATTGATTCAAGATTGCACAAAGTTTGATCAGCTCAAGACATTTCCTTAACACTAGTGACTCTAATTAGGGTTTGAGTTTGCACCAGGACAAATGGACTTTTAATTCGCCATATGACTTTCATGGATCATTAGGAACCCTCAAGATTGCTCAGGTCAAGTTTCAAGTCTTGGATCACATTTTTGCTCAGTCAATTGATCAGTTGACCTAAAATCAATTGTATTGGGGAAAAATCAATTATGGTCAATTTGCAGTCAAACTTCATAATTTTTTATCCATATCAACATCATGAACTCATATATGTCAATTGATCAAGTTTGGATCACAGTTCCTCAAGAAATTTGATTAGATCATCAAAAGGGCAAAATGGTCAAAATTAGGGTTTTGACTAAAGAGGTTCAATTTTTGACTTTTGACCTCATAAATGAATTGTTGGTTTAAGACATGATCTCAAGGATACAAATAAATCATTTTGAACTAGTGGCTTGGCTCAAAACATTTCTCAAGTCCAATTGATTGATAGTTGAATTTCAGTCAACTGATGAAAAGTCAATTGTACACTGAAAAGTAAAACTTTGACTTTTTGATCAAAATCAAGTTTCAAATATTAAAATTCATCAAGATATGTCAAAATATGAAACTTGTTCATCAAGAAATTCAAAATTTAAAATTCATTCTTGAAAAGTCAAAATTTCCAAGACTTAGAATTTTTCTAAGTGTTGAAAAATCAATGTTTTTTCACAACTTTATGCCAAATTTCCAACATGATGCAAGATGATTCAAAGGAAACTTAAAACATGAAAGTTGTAGATCTCAATGAGATCTAAAACATTGTAGGGCAGAACTTTTCCTAGAAATGCTTGGATTTCAAGTTATGAATTTGTGAAGACATCCTCATGAAACTAAAAGACTCAGTGAAAATTTACCCGTTAGGCGGGATTTTGACCTAACTTCGTGACAATTTTTCACCTAGTTCCAAGATGAATTTTAAAAAATGTCAAACATGAAGGTTGTAAGGGATGTTACAAGCTTTCAAAAATGTCCAAGAACTCATTAAGATCATACTTGAGCTAAGAGAATCGAAGCTATGAAGTTAGGGTTTCAAACTTGAATTACAAGCCATTTTCTTGATGAACACATAATCCAATCTCAATGTTAGGCTGCATAATCTTGCTTTGCAGGTCCTCTAACTTGTGTATCTATCCATAATTAATGGATTACACAAAGTTTTGAGCTATAATCCAAGTGGTTTAAACATTATCCAAGTCAATTTTCCATTTTGGAAAGAAAGTTAACATTGCCATTCTTGAAAAGCAAGCTTTATGCACAAAGTCAATTCTTGAGCCTCTCACTTGTTCCCTCTGATGACACTCCATCTATAAAGTCAGGAGCAAGCTTGTTTGAAGTGTAACCACTCTACAATAGCAAGTACAAAGGCATGGAAACTTGTTTTGTCAAGAAAATCACATGTTGAGCTTAAACATGTGAATTTGAATTCTGATCAACTACAAGTCTCAAAACTCTTTGCTTATAAATAGAGGAACTATTTGTGAGCTAAGACACGATAAAAAGCACCATGAAACTCTCTCAAACACTTGCAAGCTAGAAATTACCCAAAAATACAATTGATGCACAATTTCTGACTTTGAACTTGTAACTCACATTTCCCTCGTGCGTTTTCATTCCTAATCAATCAAAAAGCTTATATACCTCAAATATAGTCCATACATGTCCTTGTTCCAGAAATGTAACACCATTTTCATCAACCTCCATAACCAAAAAACAAAGTTTGCAAGTTGACTTCTCCAGGCCATTCCAGCCATCCATTTCTCAAGCTAAGCATTGCATTAGCTTTCTGGGAACTTGAGGAAGCTAACCTTATCATCACAACTCCTTGAAAGTTGCTCAAATTCATTTCACGATTTCCAGTTTTGAGGTATCTTTTCTGAACTTCTATCTTTTCATTTAGGCATTGTTAAGCTTGCATTTGTGAAGATAAAATGTAGATATCATTGTCCTGAAACTGTACATGTCCATAGATTTCATTTATATTGATTGAGCTTAGAGAATTTTAGGTTTGAATCTCTGAAAAAATTTAGGTCATAATTCGGTACCATTCAAAATTCATGCTCATCTTTGATTTATAGTTTTAGTAATTTACATTTCTGGAATCGTTGTGAAATTTGGAACAAGTTTGATGTTTACATTTTTGCAAATGGATGAGAAATGATCAAGTTGCAAACATTCAGGCTGGAGGTTGAAGATGAAGTTATAAAATGGACTTAGTTTATTTTAAGTTTATTGTTTGTTGTATGACTAATGGATGAAACAGGCCACCCAGTGGTACAAGAAGCGCGCGCATATTAGGAGGTCCTGGATTCGAACCCCAGCGACACCTTTTGCCCTTTTTTACATTTTTTCCTTTTTTTTGTTTGAATCATACAACACTTGGGCCTCCTTGGCTAGGCCTAACAGGTTTACTCCATTCCCACCCCCATGTTCACTTTCACACACCTAGACCAAACATTTTTATCATTTTAATTTAATTTATTTTCTTTTTCTTATTTTCTTTTATTTTATTTTTTCTTTATTATTTTTTTTACTATTATTATTATTATTATTTTATTAATAAAAATCCAAAAATATTTTTATTTATTATTTACACACTTATTTTTATTTTCTTTATAAAACAAAAAAAATACCAAAAAACATTTTCTTAAAAAATTTAATTCTTTTTAATAAATAATAATTAGATTTAGGTTTATTTATTTTCTTTTTCTTAATTAAAATTAATTTAGAATTTAGGTTTCTTGTAATTAATTAATAACCATATTATTTTCATTAAGTTTAAACCTTTTCATTAAAAAACGCTAAAAATGCTTCAAACTTAATTTCCTTTCTTAATTAATTTAAGTTTAATTTTATTTAATTTTAATTAGTCATTTTTCTTAATTAGGTCAAAACTAAACCCTTTCATTGAAATCAAACAAAAATCATTTCCTTTCCATTTATTTTCTTGCACATTTATTCAATTCTTGTATATTATTCAATATGGTTGTAATAGTTAATTAGGACTTTAATTTCTTGCAATCCTCATTTGTAAATTTGTATACCCCCTCCCCTAATGATGTAATAGCGTAGTAATTTTACTTTCCGTAATTTATCGCTTTCATATAAATGCTAGTAATTAGGTTTTGTATGGACAGATAAAATCAACAAGTAGCAAACCCTAATTCAAGATAAACAATGCATCCCAATCAAACACAATTCACACATGCACCCTTAGGGTAATTCCACTTTTTTCCTTACAAGATGGTCATGTTATGCATGTGGGATGTCTTAGCAAAAACAAATAAAAAATACAAGATCATAGTGTTGTACCCCAAAATTTGCCCTCGCATTTTTCCACGAGAAATAACAACTTCAGGCTTTTCATGATCTTTCAAACTGGCTCAAGAATCGGTCAAACTGACTTTTCTCGTCAGTCAAACAAAATTAGGGTTTTACTGATTTTCAGGGCTCTGGAATGTTTCACACAGTTGGCTTAGGGTTTTGGTTGATTTTGGTTCAACTTTGATCAGGCGAATGCTCTTTGGCATTTAATCAGGAATTAGGGTTTGTGCGCGCGTTCTCAAAAAGATCTAAATTCTACAGCACTTTGCAAGTTATTCCGAGATTTGGGTTGGATTCGCAATGTTTGATTTAATCAGTAAAAAGACTGCATTTGGGTTGAATTCACATTGGTTTGTCTGAGCCAGTCAAAAGATCCATGCAGTTTGGATTTACAGTGTTTGATAAAAAATCAGGGAAAAGGGAATGCGCCTGATTAGTTTGTTTTGGTTAACTGTTGCTTTGCTTTGGATATTGGAAAGGCCAGGTTTAACTGATCAATTATTAAAGCATTGTTTATTTAAAATTATTTATTATTCTAAATTAAGTGATTGAAATTTATTTTTCGATTATTTTAATTCAAAGAGTTTTAAATAATAAATAAACAATAAAGAAGGAAATAGAATTGATTGGATAATAAAGACTTTTATTTATTCTTGAATTATTTGTACAATTATTGTTTATAATTTAATTACAAGCAATGATTTTACATTAATTTAAGTTTAAATAAAAAAGAAAACTATCCTATTTTTTCTAATTCTTCATTCTTCACTTTGCTCCCCTCCATTCAATTATTCATCTGCAATAAATAAGAGAAGAAAAGTCAAAAAGCAGATAAATAATTAAAGAGACAGATAAAAGAAATTCATCATTAAGGGCCACTGATTGGGATCAGTTAACCCTCTCTGCAAATCACGGGATTTCTCCCGGTTCACAAAGAGGGATGAGTTTATTTGCTAATCATGAATGCAAAGTTGAAAAAATGCAAAGTGTCAAACTGCACAATTTCAAATCCAACTAAAAAAATCCAAATTCAACTTTCTGTCAAAAAGTGTCAAACTGCACAAAGGTACCCAAGCTGTCAAAGGAAAGAAGATTTGGGAAGATATCAAAGCCAAAAGTACAAAAGCTGTCAAGAAAAGATAAAATATGCAGAGGAAAACTATTATGCAAGCAACACATTTTATTTTCATCATTTCCCAAAGAAAAGTGGCCACTTTCAGAACTAAAGGTACACACAAAAACATTATTATAATGCAAAGTGTACTAGAGAAAGAGAAGAGAGATAGAAGAGCAGGTTTTGCAGGCTTAGGCTTTAGGCTTGAGAGATAGAAAGATAATATAAAACAAAAGAACTGAACACAGAACCATGGGCAAGGCCAAGCTTAACCAAAATCTGCATACAAACTGTTAAGCCTCAAGCTTAACCAAAAACCTGCATACAAGCTGTTAAGCCTCAAGCTTAACCAGAACCCTCAAACACACAAACATAATTAACCTGCATATGCCAAACCTGCTAAAGCTCAGACCTGTAAGCATAACCTGCATATGCCAAACCTGCTAAAGCTCAGACCTGTAAGCATAACCTGCAAACAAGCCTCACTAAAACGAAAACAAGTTCACCTCAGCATCATACCTGGCCTAAACCATTCAAAAAACCTGGCCTGATATCCAAAACCATACCAGCATAAACCACATACCAGCCTAGAGCAATTCAAGCCATTCAAAAACCATAAATCCTCAAACCTGCTGAGCCTCAAGAACCCAACCTGTCTGAAGAAAAACAAACAAAACTATCAAACACCTTAAACCTGCAAGCATAACCTGCGCAAGACCTGCAGAAGCCTTAACCACCAAACAGTAAAGCCAAAAACTGTGTATCAAAAAACATACAAAATCACCCAAAGCCTGTGAAGCCTCACAACCTGCCTCAGCATCAAAACCTGAAGCATCAAGCCTGCCTCAGTATCAAAGAAGCCTTACAAACCTACTCAAAACACCAACCTAGTCCAGCTTCAAGCCTAAGCCAAAAATTGTTCCAAACCTTTCAAAACATCAAAGCCCACACAAAGCCTCAGAGGAACCCTCATCATAGGCCAATACACGAAGCATCAAGTATACACGAAGAGGCAACCTTAACAAGCAGACAAAGTGTCTCAACCATAGCACAGTCAGAAACAAGGCATCAAGCATACTCAAGCGTTTCAAGCGTACCTTCAGGGCCCTCAGAACCCTAGGTTCATCCTTGGGCAAGGAAGAAGCATAGGCAAGCGCATAAGGCAACAAAGAGACAGTCAAGGAAGAAGCATATTCATAAGGCAACTCAAGGCAACTGGAAGAGAAGAGGAAAAGAATCAAATAAACCCTAAGCCTCAGAAATTCCTCATCACAGGCAAAACGCTCAAAGGCCAACACTCAAGGCAACATAAACAGAAGACATTCAAATACATTCAAAAGCAAGTGTTAAAGGCAACTCAGAGGCGACAGAAGTAAACAGCGAGCCAACGAGGAGAAGAGATAAAGAAGGTATCAAGGGGTTTTCAGTTCAGTTCATCATAAAACCCTCAAATAGCAAAAAGATAAAGAGTATAGAAATACCAGGTTCACCAAAAAAAATCAACCTCATCGCGCAAACCCTCCGCTCGTCAAGCCTCCAAGTGCCTCCTTCCTCCTCCTTCACAAAGGTAAAATCTCTTTCATTCTTTCTTCAAAACCTCGCGTAAATCAGTAAGCAAAAATCAAATAAATGAAAAAACATGGCATGCAAGACGAAATGAAATTCTAAACGAAAACACACTTCTGTACCTAACATGAATGACCCATGGAGGAGGAGATGGCACGGTGGCTAGGGCGAGAAGGTCAGAGCTTTGAATCAATGGCAAAAAGATGGACGGAGAAGACGTAGTAGCCACAAACGGCGCTTCTGCTCGCTGCAAACCCTAACATGTTCCCAAATGAAAACATCAATCTAACCCTAAAACATTTGTTTCAGTACAGTGGGCCTAACCCGTTTTAACCACCAAGGCCCATTCAGAAACTTTTACCTTTTTTTATATAACGTTATCTTCTTTCTTAATTAATCAACTTAACCTTTTTCTTTTTTAAAAAACAAGTTTATTTGTTAATAAATTAACACAAATCTTTTTTATATAACATTTTTAATTACAATGTTTTGCCTCTAACCTAAATTTTGTTACTTTGTATATTATTTCATTAATACTAAAATACATGAAAACACATTTTTTTTATTATTTTAAACATTTTTTGAATATATATATTAAACACAAATACATAAAAATATATTTTTTTTATTACACAATATAATTAAGATTGAAAACATTTTTCTTTTCCTTTAATTAAAATTTTCTATTTGTACATAATAGATAAATACATTTTTGCATAATTTAAATTCTTAAACATTTAATTAAAATACTTTTGGTATATAATAAATAAAGATACATTTTTATACATAATTTAATTAGAATTTAAAACATTTAAGTGAAACATTCTTTTTGTACATATTAAGGAAATACAAGATTATTAATTAAATTAAATAAACATTTGATTTTTTCTTTAAGTCAAAACAATACTTAATACACATTTAATTTCACATTGTCGCACCTGTAAATAATTACTTACACAATACATCTCACACTTACACAATACAAATACATTTACATTGCTCCTATACACATTTGTTTATCTTATACATTGATATACATCATTTACATTTGATCGCAAATTCGATTTGGTTGTAACCTATTGGATATTACATTCCTAAGTCTCATCCCCATTCGTAAATTTGTACCCCCACTCCCGGATACTTATTTTGTAATAGCGTAGATTTTACATTTTCGCAATTTACCGCTTTCAATTATACCATGATTAGACATAGAGTTTGCATGTACATAAAACCAAACGCTAGATAACCTAATACAAGACAAATATATGAAATCAATACACAATCACACTTGCACCCTCTAGGGTAATCCCACATGTTGCCTTCCAAAATGGGCCATGCTTGCACGTCGAGTATCTTTGGCAAAACCAATTCAAAATGATCATAAGTCCCTCGATGACGCTTTCGAATGTTGCCTAAACGGAATGATCATAGTCCCTTCAAAGCAAATTGCCAAAGACACTTGGAACCATTGCATTCATAGTCCATACGACGACCCGCGCCCGTCCCGTTAAACTTCCTAAACGCAAGATTGTCCACCAAATTCAATGGTGGAACAAAATTGTTAAAAAGGGTTAAAACATAACAAAAACCTTTGAGTACAATAGGGTAGACAAAACTCTTAGTTACTTGAGATCAACTTGCAAAAACACTTGCCTTCTTTTCAAAAACCACAATCCACAACACTTTCAAAACAAAAACATTTGAAACATCTTTTCGAAAAGATACACGCCTTTGTAAAATATTCGAGTAAAGAATTGTTACAAGGTTAGCCTAAGACAAGGCATCTTCTTCCAAAACATTTTCAAAAACACTCACACATACACCATTTTCAAGCAATCGAAAATCAAGGCAAGCAATCTAAAGACCAAGTAACTAAGAGCCCATGGATAACCATGGATGAAAAGGGTGCTAATACCTTCGCTTTTCATAATCTACCCCCCGGACCCACGAAATATCTCAAAAGGTTTTTGCTGTGCTTTTTTAACCTTTCCTTTAGGATAAAATAAAAAGTCAGTGGCGACTCTTGCTCAACCGAACAAGTGCGAATACAAACGCAAAACCACAGTCAGTTCTCCCACCGTATCACAGAACTGGCGACTCTGCTGGGGAGAAACTTAAAAGTGGGGTTACCTTAGGGTTTAGATCACCTTTACTTTCTTGCTTTGATTGACTTGATTGCTTTATCTTTTGGGTTCTTTGTTTGGGTTTGTTGTAAATCCTCCACCCGGATTTGGGGCACCTTCTTAGGTAAATAGCAAAAAACTGCGAGGGAACTGTGCGGGGTATACCGACATGGTTGAAGCAGTAAGCTATGTTAGTGTGACATATTTGTGAGTACCGGTAACCCTTGAGTAGTCAAGGAGAGTACGGGGCCGCTGTGTGATGTCGTGAAGCACTAACGAACTCTTAGAACCTTAATTGACCATCTTAGCCTTTTTAGGGGTAGTAAGATGACCGACTTTGGTGCAGTCCGAAGTTGGTAGATCCTCGATACTACACTCATTTGAGGATTGTTTTCTTGGAATATTTTGGTCACCAGTAAGTGGCTAAACCGAAACGATGAACACAGAAAACAATCCAATGATATTGATCTCCTTAGAACCCGGTTTCTATTTTTAGGACAGGATGAGCCAACTAACTTCAAGAGGGTACTTACCTAAACCACATGCAGGCCTGAACCTCAGGACCTGTTTGCTTTGTGTAAATATGTTTGCCTGTATATACACTTGCCTGCTTTTTGCATACATGTACATAACTTCATAACATCGTACCATAGCATTTTCAATAACCATTTCAAGGATCTCGAGGGTTCTTTTGATGCAGGGTTACGTTGAACCAGACGTCTATCAAGGGGCAAGGGGTTTCTCCTCTAACCAATCCAGTCAAAGTTCAGATACAACAACTTGAATCAGTGGCTATGACCCACTTGACATGGTGAACTTGATTCTCGTGGAAAGACATCCACCGGTGCGGAGATCTCCAATCCAAGAGCAAAGTTCAACCTCTAACATTTTCTTGTGTTTACCCCAAGAGATCCTTGAAAGCATGCATCCACATATCATGCATTGCATTTTGACAGTCTTTCCTTTTTCAGGTTTCCTTACTCTCCTGCTGTTTATTTCAGCAAGAGATGGCTCTAGAAAGGTCTGTCAAAGACGTCCAAGACCAGACTGCTCAGCTGCAGGAGATGTTCCTGAACTCGTCTCTGGGGCAAGAAGAGATGAAAGCTCTCCTCACAAAGGGCTTGGAGAATTCCAGCAAGGCCAGGAGTGATCAGCTTGTGGATCTGCAGTTTGATCTGACAACCTTGAGGACCCAAATGATGGGACAGTTGGTGGGCCAGATGGCTCTCATCCAAGACCTATCTCAAAGACAAGAGGAACTCAGAGTTCTTGTCCGCCAACTGCTTCCAAACAACCAACTGGGGCAAGCATCTGAGGTTGAAGAGCAAGTCACCGCTCAGCCTCCATCCACTCAAGAAGACAAGGGGAAAGCTCCTTTGCTTGCTTCAGGGTCACAAGCCCATCAACAACCTCGCCAGCGTCAACGGGGTAATCGGTGTAAGCAAGAAACGTCGGGAAGACAGTTTACGGAGACTGAAATACCATCATTTTTCATACTGAAGCGCCTGTTAGAGGTCAACTTGCTTACCTTAAAGGATCCTCCTCAGAAGCTCAATACCTCCTCCCCTAACTATCATCCCGACGCATTCTGTGTTTACCACTCCTACAGCCCAGGACACGACACCAACGACTGTTGGGCCTTGAAGAACAAGATTCAAGATCTGATCGACATTGGGGTGCTGGAATTCATGCCAGACGGCGAGATGAAAATATTTCGTTAAAGGGTTCTCCGCTTGAAGTGACGAAGTCCAAGCTGAAAGACTTTTGCTTCTTTTTGAATTTTCAAAGTTGTAATTTCTTTTGCTGTCAAACAATTATCTGTTGATGTTAAACTCTGTTTTCATTAATGCATTGCATATGTTTGTCTTGAATTCATCCATTCGTTTCACTACTCTTATGCTTTTCTTTATGATATTTGACTCTTGATAAAAAGTTGTAAGCCTTTAGAGGGAGGATGACGAAACAATACCATGATCTTATACAGTATGCTTTTGAACAAACCTTGCTGATGATGTACAGGCATTTCTTTCAATTCCCAAACACTGGAGTTATAAGGAAGTTAATCCCTAGTCAACCCCTTCGAGCCAAAGAAGTAGGAGTTTTCTGTTCTAAACAATCAAAACCTTTGATATAAACCTGGGGCAGGGTAGTATCTCAGTTAATTCAAAAGAAAATGCGCATTGAAGTCGCAAACTCTCAGTTCTTAATACAACGAACGATGTCAAAAAAGAAAGCATTCCTTTGGAATCAAAAGACAAGGGTGGTTCCCCATCACATAGACAGTTAATCTCTCAAAAAAAAAGAAGAGAAAAAGCCCACTGAGCCAAAACCTATAAAGGAGGCTTAAGAAAGTTGGGGCATCCCGCTGACGGTAATCCCGGAAAACAGTAACAGTCAGGCAAAAGTTAGGGATAACAAATCAAAATCAAAATAGTGAGGTCATTACAAAATCCTCGACAACATGAAAAATGTTGAAAAAGAAAAAGAGATGATGATTGTCTCCCCAAATTTAACTGGTGAACCATCGCCCAAAAGCCGTTCCAAACTCAAAACAGAGTGTGACGCACAATTAACTGAGCTTAGGTATGAAGGACATCAAGAAGAGCGGGTGGGTACAAATATATTTTGAGCCCTTATCCTTTGTTTCTTAAACCGTGAACTAGGCCGCGTTACAACCCTTCAAAAGTCCTAATTGAAGCATGGGTTAGTTCGAAAGCATACTGTTACAAAAGGTATCCTGACTCCTGTAAGGCTTTGCCCTAAATCTTGTGTTGATCTGTCTTATAAAAAGTTTTATGCTAAAAACGCATTTTTCAAAAACTTCGAGACAAACATAAACTTTGCATTATTTGAATATCACTGTCTGCATTTGGCTTTTTGTTTGACAGCGAAGAAATTCATACAGCGAATGTTCGGAGGAACGAAAACTCTCTCAGTAAGTAAAAATCACTTCAAGAGGATAACACTTCCATCAAATCTCCTATCAATAAGGGGAATGACATGTCACCATCCAATTAACCTGGGGCAGTCCAGTCAAGGTCCAACAGATCTTTCAAAGTTCAGTTAACCTGGGGCAGTCCAGTCAAGATTTCAAGAAATCTCTCAATATGTAGAGTAATCTGATTCAAGACTCCTTCATCACCACTTGGGGCATTCGAATGTCAAGAGTGTTCGACAAATCAACTATTACAATTCCAGATTCGACTCCTGTATCCAGCCAGGGCATATCTGTTGACCACATTTCCAGACTCGATTCCTGTATCTAGCCAGGGCATGTCTGAAGAGTTTGAATATTCGATTCCTGTATCCAGCCAGGGCATATCTGTTGACGACTATTTCCAGACTCGACTCTTGTATCCAGCCAGGGCACGTCTGAAGAATTCCAGATCAACACCTGTAACAAGCCAGGAAAACATCTGTGGACGACCGATTGTAGACCAACACCTGTAACAAGCCAGGAATTTATCTACATCACCACTTGGGGCATTCGAATGTCAAAAGTGTTCAAAAACCCGATGCCGCTTTACACGAGCTCATCATCAGGAAGCCCTACACCGGTTCCTCTTCAAGACTTCTGAAAACAGTTTACGGATTCTTCCCAACAACGGATGTTAATCTATCAGCTTGTTCAGATGCAACCATTGAAAACAGTTTACGGACGCTTCCCAACAATGGATGCTGCTCTATTGCTGATTCAACTTCAAGGTTTCTGAAAACAGTTTACGGACGATTCCCAACAACGGATGCTGCTCTATTGCTTATTCAACCTCAAGATTTCTGAAAACAGTTCACGGGTTCTCCAGTAACGGATGTTAACCTATCACTTGTTCAGACACTTCTCAACATTCTGAAAACAGTTTACGGATTCTCCAGTAACGGATGTCAATCTATCGCTTGTTCAGATTCCTAGCCTTCACCTGCAGTAATCAGAGGACTCTCGCAATCCCCAGCCAGAGAACCTTCCAGAGGCTAATTCCCCTCAGAGTCAAGTTTCATTATCTCCAGCGAAGCTAAAACTTCAAATTATCAATCCCTAGCGGAGCCAGACTAATGAGGCTTCTCCCCACAGAGTTTTGGGAGGGCAAATCTTGAGTTCCCCAGTGAAGTCGCCAGAGTTACTTCCCACCAAACTGAAGATTCTCAATCTTACCTCCCCAGCATGAGTCTATTAGAGTGGAACTCCCCAGTAGAAGTCATCAGGAATTCCCCAGAAGATTGGTATACAACCCAAGCTCCTTTTTCTCCAGCAGCAGCCAAGGAATTATTTTCCCGGCAGCAGTCAAGATTCTTTCATCTTCAGCCGTCCAAGATTCATTTATCCTCAGCAAGATAGCTCATCAGCTTACATGCGCATTCATCACATTCATGTCATAAACATTGATGTTACATACATTGCATCATGCATCATGACATTGCATACAACTAACCCTTTACTTTTTAAGGTAAGATCAGTCGACAGACAAAGATCACCTCCCGAGATTCATCCAGAAATAGTTCAGATGTGACCCGGACACGGCGACATTCTGATACTTATTCCAGATCCATTCAAACGCATCATTAGGAAACCCTACACCGGTTCCTCTTCAACTTCAAGACTTCTGAAAACAGTTTACGGATTCTCCAGCAACGGATGTTAATCTACCAGCTTGTTCAGATGCAATTTTTGAAAACAGTTCACGGATTCTTCCCAACAACGGATGTCAATCTACCAACTTGTTCAGATGCCAACTTTTGAAAACAGTTTACGGACGCTTCCCAACAACGGATGCTGCTCTATTGCTTATTCAATCTCAACGACTGAAAATAGTTTACGGATTCTCCAGACATGGATGTCAATCTATTGCTTATTCGGACCTCCAATTCAGAGATGTTCCAAAACATGAGTGCCTTTCTGATACTTGTCCACTCACCATTGACATACAGTTCAACATGTCCATATGGCATCTATAAGCCCATCCTCCTACCAGCGGTCGCCAAATGGCATCTCTAAGCCCATTATCGGATGGCATCTCTAAGCCCATCCCCCGACAAGATTCTATCGCACCAGATGGCATCTTTAAGCCCATCACCAAATGGCATCTTTAAGCCCATTCACCTCTACCATCACATCTACGAGTGAAAATTTTCTGGGCACTTTAGTGTCCAATCTTCTTTTACCTTCAAGTCGCGAAAGGCAAACTTGCCAATCTAACTCTTCAGGTGCAAGAAGATTGAACAGGGGAAACTGTTGTACCCCAAAATTTGCCCTCGTATTTTTCCACGAGAAATAACAACTTCAGGCTTTTCATGATCTTTCAAACTGGCTCAAGAATCGGTCAAACTGACTTTTCTCGTCAGTCAAACAAAATTAGGGTTTTACTGATTTTCAGAGCTCTGGAATGTTTCACACAGTTGGCTTAGGGTTTTGGTTGATTTTGGTTCAACTTTGATCAGGCGAATGCTCTTTGGCATTTAATCAGGAATTATGGTTTGTGCGCGCGTTCTCAAAAAGATCTAAATTCTACAGCACTTTGCAAGTTATTCCGAGATTTGGGTTGGATTCGCATTGTTTGATTTAATCAGTAAAAAGACTGCATTTGGGTTGAATTCACATTGGTTTGTCTGAGCCAGTCAAAAGATCCATGCAGTTTGGATTTACAGTGTTTGATAAAAAATCAGGGAAAAGGGAATGCGCCTGATTAGTTTGTTTTGGTTAACTGTTGCTTTGCTTTGGATATTGGAAAGGTCAGGTTTAACTGATCAATTATTAAAGCATTGTTTATTTAAAATTATTTATTATTCTAAATTAAGTGATTGAAATTTATTTTTCGATTATTTTAATTCAAAGAGTTTTAAATAATAAATAAACAATAAAGAAGGAAATAGAATTGATTGGATAATAAAGACTTTTATTTATTCTTGAATTATTTGTACAATTATTGTTTATAATTTAATTACAAGCAATGATTTTACATTAATTTAAATTTAAATAAAAAAGAAAACTATCCTATTTTTTCTAATTCTTCATTCTTCACTTTGCTCCCCTCCATTCAATTATTCATCTGCAATAAATAAGAGAAGAAAAGTCAAAAAGCAGATAAATAATTAAAGAGACAGATAAAAGAAATTCATCATTAAGGGCCACTGATTGGGATCAGTTAACCCTCTCTGCAAATCACGGGATTTCTCCCGGTTCACAAAGAGGGATGAGTTTATTTGCTAATCATGAATGCAAAGTTGAAAAAATGCAAAGTGTCAAACTGCACAATTTCAAATCCAACTAAAAAAATCCAAATTCAACTTTCTGTCAAAAAGTGTCAAACTGCACAAAGGTACCCAAGCTGTCAAAGGAAAGAAGATTTGGGAAGATATCAAAGCCAAAAGTACAAAAGCTGTCAAGAAAAGATAAAATATGCAGAGGAAAACTATTATGCAAGCAACACATTTTCTTTTCATCATTTCCCAAAGAAAAGTGGCCACTTTCAGAACTAAAGGTACACACAAAAACATTATTATAATGCAAAGTGTACTAGAGAAAGAGAAGAGAGATAGAAGAGCAGGTTTTGCAGGCTTAGGCTTTAGGCTTGAGAGATAGAAAGATAATATAAAACAAAAGAACTGAACACAGAACCATGGGCAAGGCCAAGCTTAACCAAAATCTGCATACAAACTGTTAAGCCTCAAGCTTAACCAAAAACCTGCATACAAGCTGTTAAGCCTCAAGCTTAACCAGAACCCTCAAACACACAAACATAATTAACCTGCATATGCCAAACCTTCTAAATCTCAGACCTGTAAGCATAACCTGCATATGCCAAACCTGTTAAAGCTCAGACCTGTAAGCATAACCTGCAAACAAGCCTCACTAAAACGAAAACAAGTTCACCTCAGCATCATACCTGGCCTAAACCATTCAAAAAACCAGGCCTGATATCCAAAACCATACCAGCATAAACCACATACCAGCCTAGAGCAGTTCAAGCCATTCAAAAACCATAAATCCTCAAACCTGCTGAGCCTCAAGAACCCAACCTGTCTGAAGAAAAACAAACAAAACTATCAAACACCTTAAACCTGCAAGCATAACCTGCACAAGACCTGCAAAAGCCTTAACCACCAAACAGTAAAGCCAAAAACTGTGTATCAGAAAACATACAAAATCACCCAAAGCCTGTGAAGCCTCACAACCTGCCTCAGCATCAAAACCTGAAGCATCAAGCCTGCCTCAGTATCAAAGAAGCCTTACAAACCTACTCAAAACACCAACCCAGTCCAGCTTCAAGCCTAAGCCAAAAATTGTTCCAAACCTTTCAAAACATCAAAGCCCATACAAAGCCTCAGAGGAACCCTCATCATAGGCCAATACACGAAGCATCAAGTATACACGAAGAGGCAACCTTAACAAGCAGACAAAGTGTCTCAACCATAGCACAGTCAGAAACAAGGCATCAAGCATACTCAAGCATTTCAAGCGTACCTTCAGGGCCCTCAGAACCCTAGGTTCATCCTTGGGCAAGGAAGAAGCATAGGCAAGCGCATAAGGCAACAAAGAGACAGTCAAGGAAGAAGCATATTCATAAGGAAACTCAAGGCAACTGGAAGAGAAGAGGAAAAGAATCAAATAAACCCTAAGCCTCAGAAATTCCTCATCACAGGCAAAACGCTCAAAGGCCAACACTCAAGGCAACATAAACAGAAGACATTCAAAGACATTCAAAAGCAAGTGTTAAAGGCAACTCAGAGGCGACAGAAGTAAACAACGAGCCAACGAGGAGAAGAGATAAAGAAGGTATCAAGGGGTTTTCAGTTCAGTTCATCATAAAACCCTCAAATAGCAAAAAGATAAAGAGTATAGAAATACCAGGTTCACCTAAAAAATCAACCTCATCGCGCAAACCCTCCGCTCGTCAAGCCTCCAAGTGCCTCCTTCCTCCTCCTTCACAAAGGTAAAATCTCTTTCATTCTTTCTTCAAAACCTCGCGTAAATCAGTAAGCAAAAATCAAATAAATGAAAAAACATGGCATGCAAGACGAAATGAAATTCTAAACGAAAACACACTTCTGTACCTAACGTGAATGACCCATGGAGGAGGAGATGGCACGGTGGCTAGGGCGAGAAGGTCAGAGCTTTGAATCAATGGCAAAAAGATGGACGGAGAAGACGTAGTAGCCACAAATGGCGCTTCTGCTCGCTGCAAACCCTAACATGTTCCCAAATGAAAACATCAATCTAACCCTAAAACATTTGTTTCAGTACAGTGGGCCTAACCCGTTTTAACCACCAAGGCCCATTCAGAAACTTTTACCTTTTTTTATATAACGTTATCTTCTTTCTTAATTAATCAACTTAACCTTTTTCTTTTTTAAAAAACAAGTTTATTTGTTAATAAATTAACACAAACCTTTTTTATATAACATTTTTAATTACAATGTTTTGCCTCTAACCTAAATTTTGTTACTTTGTATATTATTTCATTAATACTAAAATACATGAAAACACATTTTTTTTATTATTTTAAACATTTTTTGAATATATATATTAAACACAAATACATAAAAATATATTTTTTTATTACACAATATAATTAAGATTGAAAACATTTTTCTTTTCCTTTAATTAAAATTTTCTATTTGTACATAATAGATAAATACATTTTTGCATAATTTAAATTCTTAAACATTTAATTAAAATACTTTTGGTATATAATAAATAAAGATACATTTTTATACATAATTTAATTAGAATTTAAAACATTTAAGTGAAACATTCTTTTTGTACATATTAAGGAAATACAAGATTATTAATTAAATTAAATAAACATTTGATTTTTTCTTTAAGTCAAAACAATACTTAATACACATTTAATTTCATATTGTCGCACCTGTAAATAATTACTTACACAATACATCTCACACTTACACAATACAAATACATTTACATTGCTCCTATACACATTTGTTTATCTTATACATTGATATACATCATTTACATTTGATCGCAAATTCGATTTGGTTGTAACCTATTGGATATTACATTCCTAAGTCTCATCCCCATTCGTAAATTTGTACCCCCACTCCCGGATACTTATTTTGTAATAGCGTAGATTTTACATTTTCGCAATTTACCGCTTTCAATTATACCATGATTAGACCTAGAGTTTGCATGTACATAAAACCAAACGCTAGATAACCTAATACAAGACAAATATATGAAATCAATACACAATCACACTTGCACCCTCTAGGGTAATCCCACATGTTGCCTTCCAAAATGGGCCATGCTTGCACGTCGAGTATCTTTGGCAAAACCAATTCAAAATGATCATAAGTCCCTCGATGACGCTTTCGAATGTTGCCTAAACGGAATGATCATAGTCCCTTCAAAGTAAATTGCCAAAGACACTTGGCACCATTGCATTCATGGTCCATACGACGACCCGCGCCCGTCCCGTTAAACTTCCTAAACGCAAGATTGTCCACCAAATTCAATGGTGGAACAAAATTGTTAAAAAGGGTTAAAACATAACAAAAACCTTTGAGTACAATAGGGTAGAAAAAACTCTTAGTTACTTGAGATCAACTTGCAAAAACACTTGCCTTCTTTTCAAAAACCACAATCCATAACACTTTCAAAACAAAAACATTTGAAACATCTTTTCGAAAAGATACACGCCTTTGTAAAATATTCGAGTAAAGAATTGTTACAAGGTTAGCCTAAGACAAGGCATCTTCTTCCAAAACATTTTCAAAAACACTCACACATACACCATTTTCAAGCAATCGAAAATCAAGGCAAGCGATCTAAAAACCAAGTAACTAAGAGCCCATGGATAACCATGGATGAAAAGGGTGCTAATACCTTCCCTTTTCATAATCTACCCCCCGGACCCACGAAATATCTCAAAAGGTTTTTGCTGTGCTTTTTTAACCTTTCCTTTAGGATAAAATAAAAAGTCGGTGGCGACTCTTGCTCAACCGAACAAGTGCGAATACAAACGCAAAACCACAGTCAGTTCTCCCACCGTATCACACATAGTCCCTCGATGACGCTTCAAAAGTTTCCTTTCAAATGATCTTAGTCCCTCAAAGAGAAATGCTAAGATATCTCACAATATTGCTATCATGATTATACGATAACCCACACCCTTCCCTTTACATCCAAAGATAAGGCTTCTTACCAATCAATGGTATGATAGCAATATCAAAGGAAAGGAAGAAATGAACAAAGATTTTTTGAGTAGGTAGAGACGTTCTTAGTTGCTTGCTCACTTTCAAGACAAACATCCTTGCCCACTTTTAAAACAAATACTTTCAAAACAAACACTTTCAAAACAAACATGAAATATTTTCAAAAGTATAACACTTTATATACGTTCTTATGAACGAGAACTATTACAAAGTTTGCCTAAACGAAGGCACCTTTTCAAAATACTTTCAAAACCACCACAAAGCAAATTTTCAAACAAAAGCAATTGATCTAGCAAGCAACTAAGAGCCCATATATAACTATGGATGAAAAGGGTGCTAACACCTTACCTTTTCATAATATACCCCCCAAACTCAAGAAATAATCTCAAAGGTCTTTCTTGTTCTTTTACACCTTTCCTTTTGGATAAAAGAAAAGTCGGTGGCAACTCTTGCTAACCGCAACATTTGCAATCAAACGCAAAACATCCCAAGTCAGTTCTCCCATAGTATTACATATGACATTTGGGATGTTTGTTGGTGGGGACTGGAAGAAACATTGTAATAAATCTTTGGTTGATTTATACTGGGACTGCAGATGTCTTTTGCCTGTCTTTATTTGGGAGAGATAAATCTGATATAGAAAGAGGACTTGACTGATGATTGATTTCTTCCTGCAATGGAGGGGAGTTAGCTATATGCAGATGTATGCATGGCTTAATGATGTTCTCAAAATAAATGAGAGTATTCTATATTCATTTGTTATGTATGTGACATTATATATGAGTGTGAAACGTTAAAGTGCATCTTTGTCTGGAAAATAAATACTTGACAAATTGATGGGGAGTTTTGGGAAATAAAATCTCGGACCAATGTTGGAGATGAAGGGTGTGTGTATCTTCAGACTTTGTTAAAAATGCTTCTGATGGGGATTCATGCTTTGTTGAGAATAACTCCACTAAGGAATATTGACTTTACCTGAGAAGATTCTGGGGAGAGTATTGATTTCTGATTGGGAAACAGAATTCAGGAGTTTTAGTTGTCTATTGCTCCGGTGGGGAATTATCTCTTGAAAGTTAGTTGTTATCTGGTCAGATTCCGGGCTTTGCAGCAACTCATTGGGGAAAGTGGCAAACTATACTAAGAAGGAGGAGTTTTGTTAGTGATTTTAGGAATTACACTGTTATCTGGTCGGGTCCAGGCTTCAGCAATTGAAGAAATTAAATTATTATCTGGTTGGTTCTAGGCTTTAGTAAATTGGAACTGAGATTAACTGTTATCTGGTCGGGTCCAGGTTTCAGCAATTGAAGAAATTAAACTATTATCTGGTCGGGTCCAGGATTTAGTAACTTGGAACTGAGATTAACTGTTATCTGGTCAGGTCCAGTTTTCAGCAACTCAAACTGTTATCTGGCCGGGTCCAGGTTTCAGCAATTTGATCTTGAGGTTAACTGGTATCTGGTCGGGTCCAGGTTTCAGCAACTCGAACTATTATCTTGTCGGGTCCAGGTTTCAGCAATTGAAGAAGTTAAACTATTATCTGGTCAGGTCCAGGCTTCGTGGTAACTTGCATTTGAAGAATGGAGTCAGCTGTTATCTGGTCGGGTCCAGGTTTCAGCAACTCGAAATGTTATCTGGTCGGGTCTAGGTTTCAGTAATTTGATCTTGAGGTTAACTGGTATTTGGTCGGGTCTAGGTTTTAGTAACTCAAACTATTATCTGGTCGGGTCCAGGTTTCAACATATTGATCTTGAGGTTAACTGGTATCTGGTCGGGTCCAGGTTTCAGCAACTCAAACTGTTATCAGGTCGGGTCCAGGTTTCAGCAATTGAAGAAGTTAAACTATTATCTAGTCGGGTCCTGGCTTCATAGTGACTTGCTTTTGAAGAATGGAGTCAATTATTATTTGGCCGGGTTCCAGGCTTTACCGTAACTTTTGGTGATAGCAGCGACTCTGTTAGGGGCTGTAATGATTTAACCGGAGGTTAAGGGGTTTTGTCCATTGATTTGTAATAGTTTGAGAATCAAACTCAAGCTGGGGAATTTGTAGTTTATTGGGGAAAATAAACCCTGTTGAAGAGAATATTTAGACGACCTGTAGGGGAAGTGTATTCTTTAGGAAGGAATGTCAAAAGACTTGTTTTAAGACCAAATCAGCTGGGAGAGAGTTTTCCGGAGATTGAAACTCTGGTTCGGGACTTCATGAATCCAAATTGGTGGGGATAATTTGATTGAAGTAACTTTGTGGGGATAATCCCAAATCCTTAAGGAAAATGTTGGTTACTATTTTTATGTAGACATTTGGTTAATAGTTTAATCATGTTCATATGCATATGTTCATTCAATTTTAGTCATTGGACGCTTTTTCACTCAAAACAGAAAAGCTAAAAGTTTGCACTTCAAACTATATTTGTATTGATGTTTGCCTATAAACGGGCATTTTTTGTACAAGGAGACAAATATCCTAGTAAGAGGAAACCGTAGAAAGAAATGAAAAGTGTATAAAGTTGAAGCAAAAATAATAGCCATGTGGGAGTGATCTTATTATGTTCCAACTCCTCTATTCCCCATATGTCTTTGAACATCATCCCTTACCGTTGGAAGAAATTGATTGAACTGATCTGGTACCATTGAATTTGGACTTTGTTAATAAACTAGATGTAGAGATACGATGGGACATAGTCATACGCTTTAATCCTTAACTTTTGCCTGAACCTCCCTCTCGGGTTTTCAGCCCACCAGGATACCCATTTTTTGCCCAAGTCGCCCTTTCAGGTTTTCGACTTGCCGGGTGTACTACAATCTTTTCCATATATCCCTAAATTTTGCCCGAACCTCTTTGGTTCGCCAGGATGCCCTTATTTTTGCCTAGGTATGTCAACCTAGCGGGTCATTTTATGCGTAGTATTTTTAAACTATGTTCGCGTTCACAGGATGTGGGAAATCTTCACCATCCATAGTAGACAACATCATGGCTCCACCCGAGAAAACTTTCTTTACAACAAATGGTCCTTCGTGAGTGGGAGTCCATTTTCCCCTAGCATCGCCTTGTGGTAAAATGATGCGCTTTATTACTAAGTCACCAGTCTGATATACTTGAGGCTTGGCTTTTTTGTTGAAAGCCTTGATCATATGTTTTTGATACATTTGACCATGACAAACTGTAGCCAGTATCTTCTCATCAATCAAGTTAACCTGATTCAACCTAGTCTAAATCCATTCGTCTTCGCCTAAGTTTGCTTCTTTCATAATCCTTAGGGAAGGAATTTAAACTTCTATAGGCAGATGGCTTCCATGCCATAGACAAAGGAGAAATGAGTTGCCTCAGTTGATGTTCGAGCTGATGTACGGTAGCTGTGGAGAGAAAACGGTAACATCTCATGCCAGTCTTTGTAGGTTACTACCATCTTTTGCACAATCTTCTTGATATTTTTATTGGCCGCTTCCACTATGCCATTCATCTTAGGTCTGTATGGAGAAGAATTGTGATGCTTGATTTTGAACTGAGTACAAAGTTCCATAATCATAGAGTTGTTGAGGTTGGTTCCATTGTCAGTGATGATCCTTTCGGGGATACGGTAACGGCATATGAGGTTATGCTTGATATACCTGGCTACAATGTTCTTCATGACTGAGGTAAAAGAGGAAGCTTCGACCAATTTGGTGAAGTAATCAATAGGGACAAGAATGAAGCTATTTACATTGGAAGTAGTAGGTTTGATCTCTCCAATCATATCAATGCCCCACATTGCAAACAGCCACGGCGCGGTCATGACATTTAGAGTAATAAGAGGTACATGGACCTTGTCAGCAAAGATTTGACACTTGTGGCAAGTCCTCGAGTGATGGTGACAATCATTTCCCATTGTGGACCAATAGTAACTAGCTCTCAGGATTTTCTTGGCCATAGTGTGTCCACTATATTGGGTCCCAAAGAGGCCATCATGCATGTGTTCCATAATTTTCTCTGCCTCCTTCTTGTCTACACATCGGAGTAGAGTAGAACCATGGTTGTGCTTGTATAGGATTTTGTTGCTTAGAAAGAATTTGGCTGAAAATATTCGTAAGAATTTCTTATCATTGATGGAAGCTCCTTTAGGATACTCTTGTGCTTCAAGATATCTCCTTACTTCATGGTACCATGGTTTCTCTTTTTTAGTGTCAAGCTCATAGCAATGTGCAGGTTCGTCAAATCTTTCGATTGTAATCATAGGAGCTCCGTTGTCCCATTTGACCTTGAACATGGAAGACGTTGTTGCCAAAGCGAAGAATAACTAATTTTTATCTCTAGGTAAGTGTTCAAAGGTGATCTCTTCTAAGCATGGAATTAGATTTAACACCAGCTCCTTGTAAGGAATCGGGTTAGGATGCTTAGTGTCCCATTATCCCTTTACTTGGCTAATCACTAGAGCAGAGTCTTGGAATACATCCAAATGCTTGATCCTTAAGTCAATGGCAACCTTTAAACCCAAGATGCACGCCTCATACTCAGCCATGTTGTTCGTACAATTGAAACACAACCTAGCAGTGAAAGGAGTGTGGCAACCTTCAGGAGAAATTATCACAGCACCAACTCCATTGCCCAGAGCATTGGAAGCATCATCAAAAACCATAGTCCATCGGGATATCTGTCCGGAGAGAGCGAGCTTCTCGAAGATGTACTTGATATGGTCCATTTTAGAGATCAACAAAGGGGTGTGAGTCAACATATATTGTCTTGGCCGGCGAGAAGCCCATGCTAGAGCGCAACAAGTTTTCTCAAGCAGTAAATATCTGGTTTCACAGTCGGTAAACTTTTTGCTCAAGTAGTAAATTGCATGCTCGTTTAGACCAGACTCATCATGTTGGCCCAAAACACACCCCATAGAATTCTCTAACACAGTCACGTACATGATCAATGGTCTTCCTTCCACTTGAGACATAAGGATATGAGGTTCTTGCAAATATTTCTTAATTTTGTCAAAGGCATCTTCGCGATCGGCGTTCCATCTGACTACTTGATCTTTCTTCAAGAGTTTGAAGATTGGTTCACAAGTAGCAGTTAAGTGAGATGTGAAGAGGGAAATGTAGTTAAGACGACCCAAGAATCCTCTAACCTCCTTTTTAGAACGAGGAACTGGCATTTCTTGAATGGCTTTTACCTTTGCAGGATCCACTTCAATACCTTTTCCACTGACAACAAAACCAAGATACTTTTCAAACCTTACTCTGAAGGTGCACTTATTAGGGTTCAACCTCAACTTGTACTTTTTCAGCCTCTCAAATAGCTTGTGTAGGTGATCGAGATGCTCTTCTTCAGTTTGTGACCTTGCAATCATATCATCCACATAGACCTCTAGTTCATGATGGATCATATCATGAAATAAAGCTACCATAGCTCATTGATATGTTGCCCATACATTCTTTAATCCGAACGGCATGACCTTGTAACAAAAGGTTCCCCATTGTGTAACAAAAGTGGTCTTTTCCATGTCTTCGGGAGCCATCTTGATTTGATTGTAACCATAAAATCCATCCATGAAGGAGAAGACTTTGTGTTGAGTGGTGTTATCAACCAAGATGTCGATATGAGGCAGAGGGAAATCTTCTTTGGGGCTTGCTCTATTTAGATCCCTATAGTCTACACACATACAAACCTTCCCATCTTTCTTTGGTATGGGAACCATATTTGCAACCCATTGAGGATAAGATGTCACAGCTAGAAAACCTGCATCAAACTGCTACATTACCTCAGCCTTTATCTTTTCAGACATATCTAGCCGCATACGGTGAACTTTTTGTTTGACAAGAGGGAAATCTTCCTTTGTCGGTAGATGATGTACCACAATGTCGGTATCCAACCCTGGCATATCTTCATACGACCAAGCAAACACTTCAAAGTAGTCATGTAACATCTGAACCAATCTGCTCTTGATATCGTCTTCTAGGTTGGCGCTGATCTTGACTTCTTTCTTGTCTGTCTCGGTACCTAGGTTGATAACTTTGACTGGCTCTTCATGAGGTTGAATAGATTTCTCCTCTTGCATCAGCAACCTGGCTAGTTCTCCTGGTATTTCACAATCTTCCTCGCCTTCATCTCCGGCTTGGTTAATTGGATGTTCGAAGTCATAACTGGCAAAAGTTGATTCGTTGGCAATGAGATCCGAAATGGATGAGGATCTGGAAGTGTGTGTGTGCATGTAAAATACATGGATATTTTAAAAATGAAAATAAAGAAACAGAAAGACAATGAGCACAAAAGTTGAATGCAAAGGTCTAATTTTTTCCATTAAATGATCATATGATAATGAACATGCCCTTAACAAAATGGACCATGGTGCCACGGGAAAGGTACAAGGCTTAAAAGTCATTGTTTGGAATTTAAAATTAAATACAAAAGTTCTTGAATTGACAGAAAACAGTAAACAGTAATTACTCCTCCATGAAGGAGATGGGAGTGAAATCCTTTGCATGCCAGTTGTCCACCAAAACCAATTTTCATCAAAGTTAATTTAGGCAACACATTTAAAGATGACCCCGTGTCCATCAAAACCTGGGATAAAGTAGTTCCTCTATACTCCATGGAAATATGAATTGCCTTATTATGGTCGCGCCCCTCAAGAGGAAGATCAAAATCTGTAAAGCCCAGGCCATTCCCGGCAGATATGTTAGCACAAACATTTTCAAACTGATTGACTGCTATCTCGTGTGAAACAAACGCATTCTTCAACAACTTCATCAAAGCATTTTTATAGGGCTCTGAATAAATAAATAATTACAAAATTGACATCTTTGAAGGGGTATGACTCAACTGATCAATCATGTTGTAATCACTCTTCCTGATAATTCACATAAATTCTTCAACTTCATCAGGAACTGAATAAGCTTCTGGCACCGGAATTGGCTGAGTCACATTGGCTAGTGTAACCCTCGGATTACCAATCATCACATGTTGTTTGCCTTTTTCTCTGGCCAAGGCATCTGCAACATCTTTTATTTTGGAGGGACCACACACTCTTTCGCTTCTGGTCATTTGGCCCATGCCAGAGAAGTTATGAACATCTGCTTCATTATTTTCAGTAGATTCTTCCTCAGAAGGACGGGGATTTGTCTCTTGCCTCACCCCATGGTAATAGATGTCAGCATCATAATGACATGGTATGTCCTTCTCACTAGAATATGGTATGGGATCAAGTACTGTAATCCTCAAAGGAGGCGCCCTAGACAGAGTAGGAATATGCACATGAGTGTAAGGAATGGATATCACAATGATATCTTCCTCAGTAACTTTTCAGAATCTTGTCCTTCTATTGAACTTTAGGGTACCCTCATCTATTAGAAACTAGATTCTAGCTTTCAAATCATCACAACCCTTTGGATGCTCTTTACACTTGACACAGTCAGAAGCACAGCCCGAGAAGATAGAATTGTCAAGCAAGTACCGTTTAACATATGACAACATAGTAGTCACTTGTTCTACATCCATAACTAAACTCATCATTTTACCATCATCATCAATCATGTTAACAACAACCCCTCTGTGCTTAGGCATTAGGTTTTGAACAACATTCAGACCATTCACTGGAGTAAACTCAATTTCCTTGGCATCCAACAAGTCTTGCACTTTGAACTTCAACACATAATAATTGTCAGTAGAATGGCCAATTCCTCCATAATGGAATTCACATCTTACGTTAGCATTATAATTAGCAGGAAGCCTTCCGGTGGGTGCTTGCATATTTCTCAGATTAATCAACTTCAAATCAAGCAAATGGTGGAGTGCTTCAGTAAGCGATACTGGCAAGGGATCAAATCTTCTTGGTTGCCTTTGTTACTGATTATTATTATACTGACGGGGAGCATCTTGTTGTCTTTGTTATTGGGGCGCATGGTCCTACCTCTGTTGTAGAAGAACATTAATAGGAATAGGAACAATGTTGACTTGTTGGTGCTAACGATCTCCACCTCTTCCTCTATGAGAATACACTGCACTCGTATCACCTTCCCTTTTCTTAGGATAAGCAATGAACAACTTCTTGCCACCCCCTTCTGATGAGCCACTAGAATTACCAACTTGAATCTTTCCCAACTTCAAACCTACTTCGATCCTCTCACCAACCATAACCAATTCTGTAAAGCCTGCTGAAGCACTTCCTATCATGCGATCATAATAAGGCACTTACAGAGTGCTCATAAACATATCAATGAGTTCTCGTTCCATGAGTGGAGGTTGAACCCTTACAGCTAATTCACGCCATTTTTGGGCGTACTCCTTGAAAGATTACTTTGGCCCATGTGTCAAACTCTGTAGTTGAGTGCGATTAGGTGCCATATCCATATTATACTGATAGTGCTTGACAAAAGCACGGGCAAGGTCGTTCCAACATCAAATACGAGTTTTTTCCAGCTTCATGTACCATTCCAAAGATGCCCCAGATAGGTTATCCTAGAAATAATGAAAAGCCCTTGATCCTCGATATGAACTGACATCTTCCTGAAATAAGCAGTTGCATGAGTAACGGGACATGACGAACTGTTGTACTTTTCAAACACTGGAGGCTTGAATTTAGGGGGAACCTTCACCCCAGACACTAGCCCAAGATCATTGGCATCCATGCCAAGGACTCGTTGTCCTTCCACAGCCTTCATCCGCTCTTCCAGTAGCCGATACCTTATATCCTCAACCTGAACTTCTGGCTCAGAATGTCGCACAGAAAGCTAATCTTCATCTTGGTCATAGTCATAATCATGCTCCTAATAGTTCCTTACACCCTGATTATATCTTCGGTTACCCACAAGGCGAGGTCTCGGAGATGGAGGAAACTCCCATTTTACCGGTACGTAGAAAAGGATTGCCATGAGGCCCATGAAGATTCACAAAAGGTTGGTCCTACACATCCCTCAGTCTGACGGAAATGTCTTGATAAAGCCCTTGATTCCCACCACCCTCTTGATTGTGGTGATGATTATTGACGAGAGTAGCCAACTCATCCTGTCGGCAATTCACATTGGTGATGACCTCCATGAATTGGATCATCGGAGTGGTCATCTGGGCCCTCATTTGAGCAAGTTCAACCTGGATCTGTTACATCTGTCTTGGCAAGTTATTTCTAGTGGAGTATCAATGAGTAGTCATCTTAATATCTAGATAAGAAAAGCATAATCAAGATAAGAATACCATCCTGAGATGACCTTTCATGATGTAATGCACATGGATGAATGGTTATACATGAAATGCTTTATCATTTCTAGGAAAAACCTGCAGTCTTTCATCAAGCATCAATAAGAAATAAGATAAACAATAAGATAAAGCAGATCAAAGATGAAGTATCTGAATAGAAACTACTGATATTATAAAGTCAAATAAGCATCCATATAGTAAAGATTTAGTTTAAATAAAGTCAATCATCAAAAAGATCCCGTCCAACAAGACTGGCGATGACCTTGTCAACAAATAAACATGAAAAGAAAGTGCAGTACAAAATTCTCCCTAGACTCAAAGATTTGGCTAATCTCCCTTTGAAAAGGGGTCTTCAATCACAAAACCTCTATTCTGCACCAAAGCCAACAAACAATGGTACTTGAGTTCCCAATATTCCGAACCTACATTTCTCATCTTCGCCTCCTCTGCTGGAACCTTGTCTCTATTTGCTACCTGGGTTTTGATGGTTGTCAACTTTTTCACAACTTGAATCAAA
The DNA here is from genome assembly GCA_948472305.1 of Vicia faba. Lineage (NCBI taxonomy): Eukaryota > Viridiplantae > Streptophyta > Magnoliopsida > Fabales > Fabaceae > Vicia > Vicia faba. The sequence continues at coordinate 1,395,743,802 of OX451738.1, read as the reverse complement.
CGAACATCTTTCTCTCGTAGTTTCTTCTTCAAGGTCTTAACCTCTTTGCAGTCCTTAACCTCCAATATATCCTTAGCTGACTGAAGCTTCTCTATCTCTTGATGGCTAGCCCATAATTCTTCAGCTTGTCAACTAGTTGTACCAGAAACCCCGACCTTGAGTCTCTTTGACTGCTCAAGCAAACCATATTTTTCCCACAACTGGTATTTCACTTTGACTTCCTTCATGAGCCTCTTTTTATCCTGCAATGCAAAAGAGAGATCCATGTTTAATTCTTTATGTTTATCCTAGAGTTTGAGATTCTCTTCTTTGACATTCTTGAAACATACTAAAGGAACAACATCCAACCCTCCTGGTGCAGACTTCCTAGAAGATGACTCTTCATGAGATAAGTGATCAATCGTCTGACCATCAGTTAATGGATCGAAGTCAGGATGAGGATCTATGGACTCTTCCCTTTATAAGGTAGTAAAATCTTCTTCACACGGTCTCAGATCCAACTTGCATAAGTATCATGAGTTACGTGTCCATTCTGGCTAAAGAAAAGTTTCCCCTTTCGGTGAAATGCTCCCATTCCCTCTTCACCATCTTAAGAAAAGGTGCATTCTCTCCTTTACCAAAATAAATAGTTTCCAACACTTCCTGGTCAGTGGGTCGATCCATCATCAGGAATCCTTATTGACAGCGTGTCAAGATAGGATTATAGTTAATACAGCCGCTCGTTCCCATGAGCGGAACATTAGGGAATTCTCCACATCCTATAATGATCTCTTTTACACCCAATACATTTTTCCAAGTAATATCATAAGAAGTCAACCCCATGATACGTTGAAACCACAAAGATGACTCAACAACATGAACAAAGGGTCCTTTCGAAGGCATGTGTAACATCAACCACTTGTAAAACATGATTTCACAACACATAACTTCCCATTTCTTCCCATGTCGAGAATGAATGGTGAAATAAGTATCGAAAAGTAAAGTTGGTATTGAGTTTCCATTCATAAAGACATATAATGCAGATACGTGCACCAGCTTTTCAGAATCGAAAAAAATAACCAAACCATAAACCATAGCCGCCATAAGTGCATTGAACGTATTCCAATTCCCATCTATTGAAAAAACCATGGCCTTTGACACCAAATAATTCAACGGGAGACCAATCATGCCACTTTTATTAATCCAATTATATTCAACCTCACCAAAGGTCAAATAAATAGCTTTGGGATTGCCATGTAACTCAAAGCCTCTGGAACTTGAACAAAAGGGATACCATTAGTCAACTTGATACCCATAATATGGGCATATTCCTCAAGAGTTGGTGCCAATTGATAGTCATGTAGGATAAAACAACATAACTGTGGAACATAGAACTGGAGAAATGCTCTTACATCCCACTCTTCAAAATCATCATACACCAAGGGAAACAAATTTCCATACCTTCTTCTGAAAACCTCTTCACTCGGCCCTCTTACAAGGGTTGCTTTCTCTCGTAATCAACCACCAAAGCATGCAAAATGATAGGCAGCAGTGTTTCTGAGAGATTATATGCTTGTCTCCATGTTGTTACTCATCATTAATGTTAATGAAAAACCTTATAATAGTCCTGGAAATGAAATGCGCATGCAGGTTAGATACATATATTATATTTTTTTGCATTTTTTTAAATAAACATGCTATGATGCAAGTGCAACAAACATGGGATCAAAGTTTCCACAAAGTTGGTCAACTGTTGTGCTGTCCCTGAACATACCGAGTGTAACAAATCTGGAACATGAACCCTAAATAGTTTCTTGGATAATAGACCAGAAACTCAGAAAATAAATCTGAGGACCAAAAGAAACAACAAAGTCATCCTCAGAATAAAAATCACCAACTTTACCTGTGATAAACAAGTCCCTCCCCACTCACGGGTAAAAACTAGGTCAAGGTAAGGTCGGGTCACTCAAAATCGAGCGTACTCCTAGAAAACTATCACCATATCATCTAAGTGAAAATGATAGCCCCCCATTTGTACCTCATCTGAGCATGGATGACATGACGACAATAGTGAAACCTAAGTCAACTAGCTGACATGTTCCACTCTATTCCTAGGGTTCCTATGGTTGTAACTTGGCATGGATATTGGGCCTTTTACTTCTTGTAACACCCACCCAATCATGAAAACAGAGCCAGAAAGCGATAAAATGCAATGCAAACATATGCTCAGATAAACATGTACAAAATGAACAAGCTATAAAGCATAAAAATAAACACCCAATGGAGAGAAAGCAAGATCTAGGATCAAATCCGGGATGGACCAGCATTTGGTTAACTCATACTCCCCAGTGAAGTCGCCAGCTGAAACAACCGGTTGAGCTGTCATCGGATATAAAATCAATGAAGTCGCCACCGAACATCTTTTATCCTGTCGAAGGGAAAGGTGAACATTAAGAAAACCTGGAGAGGGAGAAATCATAGTCTTGCGACCGTAGAGATCGAGTAAGGGAGTTTGTTACGCAAGGGGAAGGTATTAGCACCCCTCACGTCCATATTACTTTGCGGTATCCACTCTTGTTGTCTAATTAATGGGTGTGGTAAAAATCTATATCTAAGGCTTAAAAAGCTGAAAAGGGAATGCATGCAAAGAAAAAGAAAAGAAAGTGTGGGGAAAAGAAAGATATTTTTACAAAGATATGCTCGATTAGGCCCCACAAAAGATTTCGCCTACGTATCCCCTTTTAAGGAATCAAAGCGGTCGTAGTTCGACTCACATATTTTGGTTGGTTTGTGTTTTTTTAGTTAAAAAGACAAAAGCGATAATCAAGATGGAAAAACATCAGATACAATGACGAAACATAAGCAACGATAATAAAACATCAAAACAAGGACGACAAGATAACACATGTCAATACAAACTTAGATAAGATGATAACACATCAGCATGATAGAAAAATATTGGATAAGATGATAAAACATCACACATAACAATGATATTGAAAGATAAAAGTAGGATAACAAAAATAAATGATGGCGAAGCATCGACACAAAGATAGCAAAGCATTATGGCAAGGATGGAGAAACATCAATTCAGAGGATAAAACATCACACCTAACAATGATATTGAAAATTAAAAAAGGATAACAAACATACGCGATGGTGAAACATCGACACAAAGATAACAAAGCGTCATGGAAAGAATGGAGAAACATCAATTTAAAGGATAAAATATCACACCTAACAATGATATTGAAAATCAAAGTAGGATAACAAACATAAGCGGTGATAAAACATCGATACAAAGATAGTAAAATATCGTGGAAAAGGCGGTAAGATGTCAACTTAATAAGGTTTAAACAAAGCCAAAAGGCGCACAAACAATTAAGATTGGTTTGTATTTTTTACTTTGAAGATGGATTTAAGTTCATTAGAGATGTTTTATGATTTGCTAAGAAATTAATTTTAGTTTTAAGGTGAAATATACAAAGAAAAGAAAATATATAAGGGAGACTATCCTAATCTCTATCCCTAGTGTAATCATACAATGATGGCCCTATGGCTGAGTTTTGAAAGGGGAGTATCTACCGAAGTGAACATACATGGATTCCTATCCTAATGTCTAGATCGACAACTAGCCTCAACGAGCGATCCTAAGAGGGCATGGAAAATAAAATATCATAGATCCTGTGACAAAAAAAATCAAACAAACAGATGACAAAACATATGGGCAAACAAAAGCTAGAGCATCACTCGAATATCAAACACCTACAAGGTGCAGACCAAATAGTAAAAGGGAAGGTCCTGCCATAGATAAGTAACCAAGCATCAGACCAAAGGTCAAGACATATCCAAGGGGAGCAAATCACCTGAGTCAACCAAGCCATAAAATTGTGGGAAAATAAAAGGTACTTAACAGTGGTATCAATTACCAGGGAAAGAAAGATCTGGGGGGGGAATAGGGTATGCATACACTAAGCATCAGTGTTGGTCAACACGAGCTGAAGAAAGCATGGGGATCCGATTGCAGAAACCATTTTCCCTTGCCTTTGAAGGTTTAAATTCATTTTGATCTTGGGCACATGCTTAGAGCATCTACTTGTAGAAAGTGAGAATAGGAACGACACGAACTAGAATGCACAGAGGTTGATTACGAACGCTCTCCACTCGCCTCCTTTTGAGGGCTTATCATCTGTAATATAATGCAGGCAAAATTATTAAACAAACAAAAACATGGCCTCCTAGTGAGGACTTCCATAATTGTATTCCACAAATAAAGTGGAACACGAGGTAAGGAAAGCACATGAAGTACCTTGCACAACTCAACAAAATGATTAGTATTAAAAAGATAAGATAAAGTGCAAACATAAACATGTCATACATTCATCATATATCATGGCTAAAAATGGGCCCGATTGGCCGAGTAATCATGGAGAAACAAGTCCAATGAAAATGAGATCAGAAGTAAACACATAAGGTTAGTGTATCCTAAAACCTATAGAAGCCTCAACAAGAACCTACTACAGTAATCTCAAGTACAATCATGAAACTAGGTTAAAAATCAACCTTAAACTACAGCCTAAGAGTGAAAGAAATGCGAGGGAAGGGTAGATGAAGGATGAACATGATTAAGGGAATATCTTATCATACAAGTCAGTAGAAAAAAAAAATATCTATAAATCACATTCAAACATTATAAGTCATGCAAGAAAAGTCACATATGTATCATACAAAGGGGAAGTATTGAAAATAAACAAACAAACAAGTTCACATTGAGCAAGTATATATTTAAACAAAGAGTGCATGATTTGAGAATCGTGGAATATGTGACTTATATGATAGGTTATCTCAAGACGAGACTCAAGAGTAACCAAGTAGAAGTTAAGACTTCATACATAAACAAAGTCACCTAATTGATGAGCAAAATCATATAAAAGGAAAGTAAAGGAATTTTATCTTAGATCAAATGAAGTTGATAAAGACCAAACGAAAGTAATAAAGAATCTTATTTGTCCTTGGGTGATGATAAAACCCTCATAAGATACTAATCATGAATTTTAAACCTTAGAGATGTTAACAAGGTAACACCCTTAAGTGTCATGACATTGGAGAAATGTAGTCCTTTAAGATATATAAACAAAGTGATCAAAGTAATTTAAACTCAATTTCCTTGGAATTTATGGGTAACAAACAAAATCAAGGTACAAGGTTGGGACAAGTTTCACAATCATAAGAGGCTGACATCAACAACTGAAAATTCAAAACCATATGCAAGAGGTAAATATAGCTCCTATTGAGTCACCGTGATGAATTAGAAAGTGATAACTAACCAAGTGGGTCATAGGAGCATATGGAGTGGAGATGAGAGGAGAATTAAAATCACAGTATAAACATTTAAGCAATGTGGGACTTAAAGTCCTTCCAAGTAAGCAAACACAAACTAGGTCAAAAACTAGTATATAGCTCCTATTGTGTAACCAAGATGAATTAATAATGAGATATCAACCAAGGAATCTAGGATAAAAGTAAAGGAGGTATGAATATCCTCAAAGTCATAAGTGAATTCATAATGCACTATTCGTGATGTATCAAAGGCATTTGGTAAAAGAGTGCCTCAAAACTACTTCCAATTTTGACCATATTTGGTAAACTCAAACACACAAGCAATCAGAAATTAGGAAAACTTAAATGGCCCAATGAAATTAAACTTAATACATTAAAAGTAATAAAAATATGGTAAAAATGATAAGTCTTGTCTCTTTAAATGTTTCATAAATGCATCTCAATATATCTCATTTCAAGCAAATAACATAAGCAAAAAAGATCAATTATGATGAGGCAAGAAGAATGTTCAAAAGAGATCAAATGTATCTCAAACCTTGAGCAATATTATCCTTGAGTTATCATATCTCAAAATCACTTTGAATCATAATCATGATGAAGACTTGATCAAGGATCTACCAAAAATTCCCCAAATTAGGGTTTTAAACTTGCTCAATTTAGGAGCTCCACAACAATGATCATCAAAGGCTATAATGGACCAAATAAAATTGTTCCAAGCTCATGAGATATTAAGGGAATCCAGGGGCTACCATAAAGGTAAAGATAAACCTCAAAAAGTTCACACAGAGAACTAATATAGATCATAGGACTCAAACAAATCATAAAGCATTACAAATAAACAAAATTGAGTCAAAAAATAGAGAAAAAAATTCTAAAAACAAGACAAAATATTTCAATGTTCATAAGACATCAAGAGGTCAGGAGAATCAAGATCAAGATAAAATTAGCAAGGTTCAAGTTTAAAATTTAATCACAAAAGTTAGTCTAGTCTAGATAAGCCTCTAATTGGGAACCCTAGCTTAACTAATTTGGGAAAATTATCAAATCAACTCCTAAAATTAAGAAAAATTAATCATAAGGTCCATAAATATCATAATATCCTTACCTAAACAGAAATTGACTTAAAAGTCAAGGGAGGTTAGTCAATGAACCCTAACTTGTGATCTAAGCAAACAAAAGTTAACAAAATCACACAATTAATGTTCAATCTTCAAAAGAAGTCATGACCACAAAATAAAACTGAAATAAAATTCCCAAGTCTAGAAAATGACTTAAAGAAAATAGAGAATATTTTTAGAATCAAAAGAAAATAGGAAATTAAATCAAACCATGATAATTTTCAATTAAAAACCTAGTTAATCTCTACATTTTTTATTAACCAAAAAATATGAAAAATGTGAAATGAAACTCAAAAATCAAATAAATGCCAATAAAATGACTCAAAGAATTTTTTGTGAATTTTTTTTATTAAGGAAAAGTCCTAAAATAATTGTGAAAATGCATAAAAGGTAATCAAATCTCACTAATTATTAAATCAACTAAAAATGAGAAAAATATAAAATAAAATTCAGAAACTAAAAATTGACCAATCAAAGTGTCTAAAATATTTTTGGTGCAGTTTTTGTATAAATAAAAATTCAGAAACAAAAATAAAAAAAATACTATGCAAAAAAACAATTAAACAAAATTAATTAATCTACAAAAATTTTCTACCAATGAAATGATTTGTAAAAATTCCAGAAAAATTATAATCAAATATTAGATACTAAAATCCACCTATGTTATTATTTTCATGATTTTTGGATAAGTTTTGATCAAGAAATAAAATCAGAGAAATCAATTAAAAAGAGTATGCATTAAAATTCAAACGGACGAATCACGCGCTGCCACCTCACTTCACCCGTGTCCTCCAGCAAGCCCTAGCACGCGTTTTACAGTTTCACGACCTCTACTTCAGATCCACTATACAAACTCAGTTCTCAACCAAATTTCACGATTCAAGTCACAAATTAAAGGTCATACAATAAGCTACATCATGCAACTTGTAGATTTCAAAATCATTAACTGTAAATCAAAAAACCAGGCCACGAAAAACGCAAAAAATCATTTGAACACAAATATTCAGAAGTTCGTAAAATCAAATGTAGCTCGAATTCAAACAAGTTCATGCATCAGAAGCAAGATCTAAACATCAATCAACATATATACAAGCTTAGATTGCCTTGAAACAAACTATAATTCATGGATTTGAGATCTGAAAGTTACATCTTGAGTTGAGAAATAAACTCAACTATGGCCTCTGAAACAAAGAGAAACCCAAGGATGTTCATTATTATGCCTCAATGAGAAGGAAATGGAAGAGAATGGAGATCTGAAACTTGAGAAATGAAGAACTCGAAGCAAAAAAAAAATTTAGAGAGAAAGCTTGAGCTCAGATCTGGATTTCCTTGTGAATGAAGCCTCCCTTGAATGAGTGTGATGTTATGGTTATATAGAGAGTGTGAGCTGAGGGTAGAAGTGTCTTCGAAGCTTAGAAAACCGTTAGGGAGAAATTGCATAAAAAATCAAAAAATTGGCAAGTGGAACGAAGCTTGGGTTTGGAGAGATTTTATGTGCATTCCATTGTGTTTTTGTGAGCTCAGCAAGGGTGTGAGGTGAATGGAAGATAAGGTGTCCTCTATTGCAAATGGGGTGAGGTTTTTGAAATAAGATATTTTATAAAAATAAAATAATACAATGGGGAGAGTACAATGCACCGAGTGTAGGGTGAAGTTGCTTTATTTGGTAAGGTCAGAGTGAGTGGATGTGTGCTATCACATGCCAATAAAACCTGAAATGGCTCATAACAAGAATGCACCAGAATTCTGACCATAACATGCATGCATGCTAAAGTCCCATGACCCAACTTGTGACTCAATTATCATAAAAATCACTCGTGCGTTTTAGATGCTTAAGGGGCCTTTCAAGAGCTCTCATAATGTAGAATAGCATAGGGCTTTGAATTTCTCAAATTGAAGTGAATTAATGGATATATGATGAAGAGAATTTGAGAAAAATAAACAAGTCTAGAAAGGCATATGCAGGCACGCATGGGTGTGCATGGCAAGTATGCAGTTGTGAGTGAGCAACTTCTCAAGATCATATCTTTCTCAAATCTTGGCCAAAATGAATGAATCAAAGCTCAATGAGAAGCTCTTATTGTTGTCTACAATGCCCCTACAAGCATTCTTCCAACTGGTCTTTGAATAAAAATATAATAATACTTCAAAATGGTATTCCACGTGTTTGTTGAAATGTTTAGCTAGACAAGTCAAATTGCTAGTCATCTTGCAAGGCTTGTACACAAAACTTCCCACTTGATTTTCTCTTAAATGCTTCACAATTAAGCCTTCCACACACATTGACAATGTTTTAGGATTTTTTAAGAGCTTTTTGAATATATATGCTTTGCTTCCATTAAATTAACCAAACTCAAGTTGTGATTGGCCAAAGTTGTATACTATGCATACTTAGAAAATTTCAAAAATTCAAATAACCAAAAGTCCACTTGGTTAACTCCTGATTTTGTTGACTTTTGGCTAAAATGACTATTTTGCCCTTTTTGATCAATTGAACTTATTCTTATCCAAATTGATGATTAAAATTTCAATCATAGATGCCCATTAACATATAGTGAAGCATGGAAACAAGTTTGGGTGAAAAAGTTAGAGAAATCCTGATTAAATCCAAAACCCTAGTTTTGCACCTTGTGTTAGGAGATAGTTGATCAAGCTTCAAAACCCTAATTCCATTGGACATCTTGAAAGATATCTTGAAAAAAGTTGATCTAAATGATAATAAGAAGATGATGCTTCAAAAATTTGGCTCATATAAGCCACATTACTTCAGTTGGGTAAAACCTTTATTTTAACTGATTATTCACATAAATGTGATTTACTTTACAATCAACACAATCTTCAATCTTCTGATGATCCAATGAGATGGATAGGATGTCTTGAGAAATGAGAGACCTTGGTGACTTGAGAAATCCAAGGATTTGATAGAATGATACACTCCTTGCACTAATTACCAATACCATCAACCTCCACAGCTTGTGGAAAACTTGAGAACCAAAGTACTTTGATCCCATCATAATGTATGAATGTAATGAAATATGATGTTTATAATGAAACATAAACCTGAATCAAGAGGGTAAATTTTGGGGTGCAACACGAGGTAAATAAGATTGTCATAAAAAGTAAAGACTTATCACCTCGATGTTTAAAATACCGAGGTAAAATTTTATTAGCGCGTGGGTTCGAACCTCAGCAGCAACAAATTTTATTATTTTCCAAACTAGCATATCTTTTATCTCGGTTGATCAAAATAATAGAGGGGTGTGATTATTATTTTTCAAAAATTGTTACATTGTTTACACAAAATATTACATTGTTTACCCTGAATATTAAAGTTAAAATAAAAATCAAATTCCCTAGGGATCTAGATAAAAATCAAATTCCCTCAAGATGTAGACTTTAGATCTTCGAATTAATATAGGTGAAGATTAAATGTTAGATGCAAGAATATTCTCTACGGATCTTGCATGCATTTGTTTCTGGTCAAAAAAAGGGTAAGACAATTAATATCAATAATCAAAAATATTTTCGATACAAATAAAAATTTAATAAAACAAACCTTGAACCCAAATGCTTTTCCGCTATTGTAATCCATCGTAAAGAACTTTTCCACGCTCCTTAGGTTTCAAGCGCTTCATATGTTTCATTTAGGTTGGATTTCCAATATCTTAAGAGAACTTATATAATGAATGTTCCTTAGGTTTCACGCGGATCACTAATGGCATATTCTTGAGTGTTGATAACTTTTAAATGGATGGCAAAGATTTTTTAAGGCTATTGAAAATAGTGAAAAATAGCACTTAATTATCCTCTCAATTTTGGAATAAAACCAAGGTGTTAGAATTTTTTTTATACAAAAATGGTACAATGTTTACCCAGAATATTATAAATACATTGTCCAGGTCCTATACAAGATGCCAACAATCTGTTTCCCCATGCGACTTTTTATTTTTCACTGATATCCATCTTCTGAAAAGTTAAGCTCCCTTCTTTCTTTAAACTTTCAAAGGTTGAACTCCCTTCTTTGGTTAACTTGAAGAAAGAATTATTTTCTGCACTTGCAATCTATCAAATGAGCAAAAATACAACAACATTTCTCCATAAAATAAATTATAACACCATTTTGTGAGATATATTACAAGGACAAAAAAATGTTTTGTTCTAGATAGAAGAACATTGAATATTTTTTATGTCTTAGAATCATCCTAAATAATAATACGAGTTGGGGCGGCTTCATATTAGCACAAATTAGTGTAAAATCTAACGATTGCTTTTATAGTAAAATCTGACTATTATACCCGTCGATTTTTTATAAAACCGAGGTAACGTTATTATTATTTATATTTCTTTAACTATCACCTCAGTTAAAGTTATAAAACTGAGGTGATAGTTATTATTATTTATTATCTTTTTAAACTATCACCTCGGTTAAGGTTAAAAATTGAAGGGATAGTTTTTTTTTTTTTTACATTGTCTACACATAATATTAAAATAAATTATTTACAACAAATATCTTCAATGGTTTTTCTACACTTACAATCCATCATATAGGTATTGATGCTTGAATGCAGAACTTTACATTCAAGATTGATTGTTGATGTTATCATTATCACTGCCTTCACTAGCGTATACAATGTACATGTTTTGAATGTATTCAACTTCTAAAAAGATGTTTGTTTCAAACATTGGAAAATGTTTTTTCTATACTTGCAATCCATCAGTAAAGACTTTTAGGAATAAATCATATTTATTCAAAACCTTCAACAACAACAACATCAACACCATTGTTTGAGATGGATTGCAAATGTTGTAAAAATGTTTTGTTTAGGGTAGAAGAACATTTTTTTCAGTTTTATAATCCATCCCAAAAATGATGCATTCGACGGTTGAGCGACTATAAATAAGATAACATTAGGGTGAAGTTTGTTCAACGAGTGTTTTTATAGTAAAATTTGATTATTTTACCCCTCGAATTTTCAAAGAAACCAAAGGGTTAGATCATTTATTTTACACTTGTAAACAAATAAAAACCTAAAGTGAAATTGATGGGATTTGAAGCATCTCTGGAATGATATATCACCTTGGTTTTTAAAATAACCGAGGGAACAAGTTGTTTTTTAAAAAAAAATTAAAATATGGCACACCTTGAAATAAAACATCGATTTTTTATAGATGACGTGAAAGCTTCATCATGAAAAGCGGTATTGTTGTGGTGCCTTATTCAACTTCATATAATCTACGCATATCCTTTATCTGGTGACAACTCTAGTGGGTACAACTTATTTTTATTATTCTATACACTACTACAAATAACACATTTAACCTCAGACGTGAAATGCATTTAATCTCAGTTTAAGAAGCAAGGTAATGAAGGTTGTCATGAAAAGCTTACACATTACCCCTCGGTTAATATAAAATTGAGGGATTAAGTTATATGCACATGTGTTAGAACCCCAACATATGCATTTTAATTACTTTCAAAACTATCGCATCATACCTCTCGATTTTTCAATAAAATCGAGGGGTAAGATAGATATTTTTTAAACTCGTTACAGTGTTTACACAAATTAATAAAAAATTTATTTGTTTACATACTACATTGATTACTCAGAATATTACATTGTTTACACAGAAAAAAATTAATTTCCCAAAAGATTTAGATTTTAGATCTTCAAATCATATAATTTTAGGGAAGATCAAATGCTAGGTGCAAGTTATTCTCAATGGCTTTTACTTGCATTTGTTTTTGAAATAAGAAAAAAAGTGTTAGATAAATAAATGATTTTATGCTCAAATAAATATATAAGAACATAAACCTTAAACCCAAATAATTTTCTACTCTTGCAATCCATCGTAGATATCTTTTCATGCCAAACCTTAAAGTGGTGGATGCAGATAGTTTCAAGATACTTCACAATGGTATTAAAAATGTTCTTTTTAATATTCAGAATGTTTTTATAATTAAAAATTTTTATGTTTCACGTGGATCACTAATGGTAGTGTCTTGAGCGTTGATAGTCATGAATAAACGACAAAGATTTGATTAAGGACGGAGAATAATATCTTTAATAATCATGCCAAAATTATTCCCTCAGTTTTGAAAGAAATCGAGGTAAAATATGTTTACCCCTTGGTTTTAGAAGAAAACTGAAGTGAATAATCTATTTTTTTAAACATCACATTGTTTACACAAAATATTAAAAAATCCAGATTCATCATTGTCGCTGCAATTCCAGATTTTGTTGCATATATATTTTCAAAGGTTGAACAACCTTCTTTGTTTAACTTGGAACAAGAATGCTTTTCTTCACTTGATATCTATCATAGGGAACTTTTTCAGCATTCTTTAATTAGGTGTTGTTCCAAAAATCACAACAACAACATTAACACCATTATGTGAGATAGATTGTAAGGGTTAAAAAAACGTTTTGTTCAAGGATAGAATAACATTGAAGATTTTTTATCTTGAAATCCATCCCAAAGAATGATGCGTACAAGTTTGGGGCAACAACATATAAGTTAGGATTAGCTTAAAATCTATTTAACGATTGTTTTTATAGTAAAATCCAATTATTTTATCCCTCGGTTATTAAAGAAACCAGAGAGATGCATCATTTTGTTTACTCTTATAAACAAATAAAAACATAAACTGCAATAGTTGGGATTCGAAGTGTGTCGTTAGTTGATTTTCCCCTCGGTTATATTAAAAAGTGAGGGAATATGTTGTTTTTATTTTTATAAACCATAAAACATGGCGCGCCTTGGCATTATACCTATTTTTTTGGTGAGGTGAATGCTTCGTCTTAAATTGTATTCTTTGTAGTAGTGATACCATAATCATGCTACCTTTCTTCAATACACAACGGATTGAAATCACCCAAACGCTATCACAAATATGATAAATTATCCTAATATCCAACAATTTGATGATCTCTTTCTTCACAACTTCCTTCATGATGGACTCAATCTTCTTTGACTTTCTATATTGTTCAAGCCATTTTATTCCATTAATATTCTATGAATAAAGAGATTAGGATAACTCTTTGTATCAAACATTTTCCAAGAAAAAGACTTCTTATACCTTCCTAGAAGTGTTAGAAGTCGGCATCTCTGATCAGTGGTCAGGTCAGCTGTAACAATGACTGGAAAATTATTTATTGACTATGTTGTGAAAATGATGCATTGGAAACAAAGTATAAATGATTCTCTATGATCAAGAAACCTACAAGGTAGAAAGGATGGAAAAACAAGAAGAACACAAGGAATTGGTTATAACTTCTATTCTTTACTTTCTCTTTAAATAAGAATACAAGTACTCAAGAATAACAAATAACCTATCTCACCCTACGTTAAGATTTGCAGTATACAATGATGAGAGACTAGTATATTATTTATAATAAACCTAACATACTAAACTAATGGACTTTTTCCCAAATATACATTACAATCTAACTTGGAGTACAAGCTAACTTAAACAATTGGACTTAACATACAGGCCCAATTTGAAATACTAATAACCCTAGAATTTCAACACCCACATATTAGAACACACTTCGACTACAGTATGTAGGTCTTCGACACCAACATATGAACATACTTCGAAGGCATGTATAAATCCTGTCGAAACAGAAGCTACTCTTTGATCCAATAGAATTCGATCCAATATCTCACTGACTCTAATTATGCATATTGTAAATTATGAGGTAGCCGCTTTAACTCCATAATAGGTAGTTTTTCTATTGAAGGCACATTGACATTCACCATTTCAGAAGTGACCTTCAATGCTTTAAAATTATGTATCCACCCTACAGTGGGTTATAATGGCCCACTCAAGATACATTCCTTATTTAATTCATTATTTTCTAACTCTCCCAATTCTTTTCCTAGCTCGTCATTATCTTTAATGATTTTTTTGTGAATCAATGAATTTCATCTAGAAATAAAAGAGAAGTCAGCAACATCTTCTTCAAGATATTTCAAAGTATTTAGCACATTGAATACCACTTGCTGCCCATTTACTATATTAGTAAGTTCTTATTTTTCAACATCATTTTGTTTTCTTCTAGTTGGATGAAAATGTATTCCAAACATAATGGGTGTATCTTCATCATCATCAAAAAGCATGATGATGAAATCAACAGGGAACACAAATTTGTCAAGTCTTACCAACACATATTCAATGTTTCCTTGAGGGTTACACATGCTTCTGGCATGCAGTTGAAGTGTGATGGTTGTTGGTCTTGCAGCTCCAATATCGAGCTTGTTAAGATTGACAAGGGAATACGATTAATTCTAGTCCCTAAATCACCTAAAGCTCTTCCACAAAAGGTTTCTCAAATTGTACAAGGTATGGTGACACTTCTTGGATCTTTCAATTTTGGAGGTAGCTTCCTTTGAATAAGTTGGTTGTATTCTTGAGTTAATGCTACAATAGCAAACTCTCACATATGTTTCCTTTTTGTTAACACATCTTTCATGAATTTGGTACAATTTAGAATTTGTTAAATGACATCAATCAATGGTATGTTGATGTGGAGTTTCTTCACAATCTCCATAAACTTTCCAGATTGTTGTTCTTCTTTATATTTTATGATTCTTTGAGGAAAGGATACAGTGGTATCTTTTGCACAAATCCTTTGGTTGTGTTGACTTTTATAGCACATCAACAAACATGTCTGCTGAAGTAGGTACCGTGACATATGTAACACCCTAAACCCCAAGCATAATTCATAAAACATTTTGGAAAATATGAATATAAAATCAAGGGTGTCACATTGACAAAAACCTTTCAATTGATATTTCAAATGCGGAATTTAAGTCAAAGCATAGCATCATAAAACATAACAAATTGATATGTTTAAAAAAACTTAATTACGTAGCAAAATGCCCAACCCGGTATTAATATCAGAGCGACACCTGATACAAAACTAGAAAGCCGATAAAAGATACAACAAAATATAATAAAACTATTGAAGATGCCAACTACGCCATCCTCGGTTACCAGAACTATCACTCCTCAGTCTCAACCTGGGGATTACCTATATAAAGTAGAAAATTAGAAACATAGAGACAGGAAAGGGTGAGAATACATTCCACAATTTAAACGGTGTTAAAACAACAAAGATAATATAATCATCACATGAAATCCAATCACAACCAAACAATTAGGTAACATATATAATTATGCATGCAATGCTCATTTCTTCTACTCTCTTGGATATCAGATGTATGTTACTGGTGTATCGAACCCATCATTAGACCGAAGTTCTACTTGTCATTGGACCTGAGTCCTACTCGTTATTGGACCTAAGTCATATCTATCTTTGATATACATGATACATGAATGCTACAACTAAGGAAAATCGACATCCATAATCCTCCAACTCCAATCCTCTTCATTGGACATAAGTCCTACACGTCACTGGTTCTTTCGAACTTAAATACATCATCATCAAATAATTGTTGGTGTAAGGATGCGTCATTGGTTCCCCTGAACCTAAACATACCAACATTGGTTCTTTTAAACCTAAAGACACAATACATGAACTCTAACAATTATAGTTAAAACATTGGTTTGTCTCAAACCTAAACATATCAACACCAGTTCTCCCGAACCTAAACATATCAACATTGGTTCTTCCAAACCTAATCATAAATCACATCAACACTTGCACCCTAACCTTAACAACTTAACTCATATACGTATTATCAACCATTGAACTTTTGTCCTAAAACATTAAAACCTTAATTCACATAACATCTTATCAAAACAGCCCAAAAATCATGTTTCTTGCTAGTCATACCTCAAATTTAAATAATTGTTTAAAATATCAAATAGAGTCAGAATCAAACAAATGAATATGTTTTAGAAAGATTAGAAATTCTATTTTAATACTATGATTTTTTAATTTAGGACTTAATATCTCAATCGACATAGTTTAATCAAATAATAGGAATTGGTACAGGCACCCGACAAAATGTTTCATCAAACTTGTAATTAGTATTTCTCCTTGAAGTTAGTGGAATGAGATTATTATTAAATCTAATATGTAGGAAATTTTGTATTTTTTTATCATTATATAAGGTTTACTCTTAAAGGACTTGTGTAACAGTGGTGATATGCTTACTTGAGTTTATTATAACTTATATGGAATACTAAATATATAACCTTTCAATGTATTTCAGAAATAAATAATATGACAAATTAAGTTATATTTGAAGAATAAGTCAACTAATCAATGTTGTACAAGCTTTATATGACTCATTATTCATATTTTTCTCTTTAACAATTAGAACTTGTTTTAATGCTTCAAATTCTTATGCTGACACTTCCTTCATTTCTAATTCATTTTGAAAAATATCATTTACTTTGTAGACAAAATTAGATGTGAATGAATTTATAGCTGCAGAACTGAGCGTTGAATCAGGTTTTAACAGTTAAAGAGAAAAATATGAATAATAGGCTGCAAAAAGCTCGTTAAACATTGATAAGTGTAAGTTGTTTCCTAATATAACCTAATATATCAAATTATAGTTTTCTAATTCAATTCGAAATGTTATATATATTCGGTAAGAGATCGGAAAAACACTCAAACCACATATGATATGATAAATTCATCTTCTATGACATGTTGACTGAACATAATGAAATATGGAGTGTATACAGTATATCATTAAAAATAACAAAAACATCAACAATAACACATACAACTTTTATCAACAAAAACAAAATCATCAACAACATATAACTTTTATCAACAAAAACAAACCTTAACAACAACATAGAACTTTTATCAACAAAATAAAAATCATCAATAATATACAACTTTTATCAACAACGACATACAACTTTTATCAACAAAAACAAAATCACCAACAACATAAAACTTCTATCAACAACAATATACATTAAACAACATTCAACAAAATTAAAATCATCAACAACATTCAACTTTTATCATTAACAACATACCTTAAACAACAACATAAAACTTTTATCAATAAAAATAAAATCCTCAACAACATACAACTTTTATCAACAACAACATACTTTAAACAACATACACCTTTTATCAACAAAAATAAAATCATCAGCAACATAGAACTTTTATCATCAACAACATATCTTAAACAAAAACATACAACTTTTATCAACAAAAACATAATCATCAACAACATACAACTTTTATCAACAAAAACAAAATTATCAACAACATAAAATTTTTATCAACAATAACATACATAACAACAACATACACTTTTATCAACAAACACAAAATCATCAACAAAATAGAACTTTTATCAACAACAACATACCTTAAACAATATTCAACATAGCTCAACAAAAATATTAACATATCCCAACAAAAACATCAAAAATATTACAACTAATAACATAAAAGGTGGAAATTTCTCACATACCTGAAATGTGAAGAGGAATTGGAGGAAATGGGTTTTGTGTAACACATTTCCCTGGTCCATAAGAGTTGAAGAAGATAAGTTGGAGTGTTGTGAAGAAGTAGTATGCAATCGTTCATGGAATAAGGATAAATCGTGAGAGAGATGTTAGGGTTTTGTTTTATAAGAGAGGTGATTGTTATGTCCTAAAAGAGTGAACTTTCGCTTAAATATATGTTAAAATTTTCACCACGGTTGATAAAAATGAATGTGATTAAATATAAGTACATTTTTACAACGGTTGTTGTTTTAGATTATGGTGAAAGGTATTTTAATTTTAATATAAATATTAAGATTATAAGTGGCACGCCCATTTTGTAACAAAAAAAAGGAAAACTGTTGGTGATGAAATTCGAAACCTATAAGCCTTAACATATATTTACAGTTATTACTATGGACCATAATAAAATGGTTTTTAATAAAAGAAATAAAAATGCAAGTGCATAAGAGCTATTACTTCGATAGACTTAATAACCGAGGTAATAACATGTTACATTAGATGTTTTGTAGTAGTATTATCAGTAATTTTTTTAACTATCCATCATATATAAACTTGTCTACACGTTGTAACATTTACAATTTCACTCACACTTGCAAAGTTGCATCCCTCTAACTTCCATGCTTGGCATTTGGGTGATAGATACACCTCCACTCTACTGTCGGGGCCGGCCCTGGGTTAGGGATAGCTGGCCCACAGCCCAGGGCCTCAAATTTGTTAACAGGCATTGTAAATAAAATAGTGATATATTAAATATAATATGTTACAATATTATTGCATAAAGGATAATGGTTGAGCGGTGCAGTCTTGGTTCCAGTTATTATGCTTAGTATGGCATGATCTGGGTTTGATACCTGCCATAGTCATTTTAGCAATTAAATTTTTTTAATTTAATAATAAAGTTGGTTCTTTCTACCCGATTATTTTGGTAATTAAATTTTTTTGTTCAACAATAAAATTGACTCTTTAATGGTTTCAAATTTGAGCTTATTTTTAAATAAAAAATTATTATTTAGATATATAATTTTAAAATATTATGTAATTTTGATTATATTAAAAATTTTAATAATAAATATTTAAATAATTAGATATTAAAATTACTCTTTTAATTTATAAAAAAAATATTTAAATAACTTCTAATATTTTAAAAAAGACTTCTCATAAAATCATTAAATGTTTTAAGATATTTCATATGATTCAATTGTTTTAATTCAATATAGTTGGTCTTATAAAGACTTTAAACTTGATCTCATTTTAAAATTATAAATTGACCTACATAGCAATTTATGATTTTTATAAATTACTTAAAATTATCTTTTAAAAATTTGTGATCCTATAATAAGCAAAGTGTAGTTTATATTAATTTTTTTATGTTATTTTAATATATTTTATTATTCTATTATAATTTTTTTAGATTTTAAATTATCACTTAAATTTAATATTATTTTAAATAGATTTTTTTTTAAAATGTTATTTATTAGATATATGGCTTTAAAATATTATGTGATATTGATTATATTACAATTTTTAATGAAAAATATTTAAATAAATAGATTTCGTAATTATTCTTTTAATTTTTAAAAATAATTGAAAGTATATCTTTTGAAGATACATCATCTACTAATGAAGAAGCTTCATCAAATAAAATATATGTTTCAAACAATGAAGATGATGAAGAAGTTTCGGTCATGAGCGTCTCTTAAAGAATAAATAAACGGGAGTTTTATAAATAATGTCAAATGGAATACAATCCATAGAATTGAAAAATGCAATTTATACTATGACCAACCAGGCTAATCATTTTTTTGCCCGTAGTACTTTTATATTTATACATAATCATTTATTAATCATTAATCTTTAATGTAAAAAAAGAATCCAAAAAATAAAAATAAAAAATCAATATTAGTTGTTCATTTTTTATTAGGAGTCCAAAATTTATTAATTATCCCGGGCCTCTAAAATGTCAAGAGTCCATTTTTATTAGAGAATTTTTTAGCACACCCTATATAGGGGAAAATGATCCCATGAAATTCCAAAAATACCTTCAACAAACTGGAAATGTATTTCTGATGCGCATTAATTTTTTATTGTAAATTTGTTAAAACCGAAACTATATTTATGAGACGGAATCAGATATATATTTTTGGTTCCTAAGAAAACTGTAAATATGGAGACGGTAATGTGTAGCAAGAAATTATATGCACACTAGTTATTTTTCGCATTGTTTCGCATGTTGTTGGAAACTACAAAATCAATTCAAAGAACTATAGAACAACTACATACACACAATAGTACTCTAACCAAAATACATATACAACAACGAAGACTACTGAATATGGCAGATTATGAGTCGACCCGTGATCCTCCCAGTATTCCTCTGTTGCATCCTGTACAACAGAGCCTCTCGAGCCTCTGCCATGATGGTATCTAGAACACCTTTAACATCAGAGTCATCAGGAAACAGACCTCCATCAATACATGCCTATGCAATCTCTATGATACGACGACACCTAGACAACACATCGGTCGCATGATCATTCATAGCCTGCTCCTCCTCTAAAATTTACGCGTGAGCTTACCTCAGTGGATTACCTAGAGCTTCATGTACCAGATATAGATGATACATCTTGATGAACCATATGATGTAACCCTCTACATAGCTCCAGTCATTCGGTGCTAGGTTACCCTTGGCCTCATCAGGTGATAGATGATTAAGATAATCATCCAACATGACATCCATATTCATGCGTTTCACCAGGGGAGGGGCAAACTCATAAGGATGTCTGAGAATATACTGCATGTAGCCGAACTGGCGCATGACTCACTCAGGCAGATAAGTAGTTGTTTTACTGACCCGCGTGCCAACCTTCCAAGGTACAACACAATCTCGTCAAAGAGAACCGTCTCACGATGATCTTCGTATGCATGGAAGTATAAATCCTCATATACCAAACTGTCTATATATGTCCTGAATGACTCTGTCGCATGGTTCCCTCGGAGCGGGTCGAATGATGCGGCACACAGCTTCACTTCAGTATATGTAGGATCACGTGGGCATCCAGATATCTGAGGGAAGTGTTATAGGATCCAGACCTTAAAACACAATAATCATTAGTTAGTAATAATATCGATGTAATTTACATGACGAGACACATACAACATAAGAACAAGAAATGTTACCGTCAAGAGTGTGATGCTACTGGTCATCTGCTTTGTCTTCCAATTAATGCCTTCAGACATCTTATGGTACAAGTACACCAAACAAGCGACCCCTCAATTCCAATCACGGATCCGCTCAAAGTCGTCAAAGTACCGCAAGTACATGATATCAGTGTAAAACAATATCTTGCAACCCAGATAGCTACAACAACTCCTGAAACCATGGCTTGGCAGGTGGTTCTAGGCAATTGTTTCGTCAATGACGAAGCTCAGCCCAAATGACCTCAAACAAACGGTCATTGATCGTCAATAATACATACCTAATTGGTTTGTTATGATTCCTAACATTGCAAACACGAAACAAAGTTAAATTTTCGATCCTAAAAAAGAATTTGTTGGTAAAATTACATAAACTCTAAAAAACTAAAAAGCAACTTATAAGTGATGACTTTTTTGCTTGAATCTGCTTGAACAATGAAATTTGTCTGATGCTTGATAATTCTTGATGATTTTTTTGTAAAATGGGATGAATTTGACACAATGGGGCTTGAGAGAGTTTGGGAGAGTTTTTTTTTTCTTCAAATGGTTTCTGAAATAAGGAAGGGAAAGAGGTAGCGCGCGGTTAAGTGACAACACGAACCAGAAATACACATACGGTTGCAACCGTAAATGCATTTTCGATTCGTATCTGCGTTATATCTTATTTTTCTCAGTGTTAAACATTGCGTGTGTTTGGGGTGTAATCGGAAATACAAATACGATTTAGACTGTAAATGCATTTTTGGTTCGTGCTCCACCTTTTCATATGGTCTAGACAACAATATGCATGTTCAGGGTGTGTATCAGAAATATATTTTTGATTTCTAAAAATATTTACGTCTTTTTGCACGGTGAATTAAAAATATATAAGATGGTTTAAGAAATTCTCTTTTTATTAATTGCACTGGATCTCTAAAATATCAACACCGGCCTTATCTATTGTACTAGAGAGACTTATAACTTCTATAGATTCATCGACACATCTTCAACCTCTTGTTCCATACCGGAATACATGTCATACAGATAATTTACTCATACTTTTCTTCGCCTTTTAAATTGATGATTGAACTCAATTGTATGGCTTGTAATGAGTTTCGAGTATTCATTGTATTTATAAACAAATATTTACTGATAAAAAGATTGCATGCATAAAAACTGTACAAACTTATTTGTCTTACAAAATAGCAAAGAAATATTAACATTAGTTACCATCATGAGGTAAAGTACTAATCAAAGACAAAGCACCTTCTAAATTCTTGGCTTTAATCCCAATATAATCCTTAACAGTCAAAGAACGAAACCGTGGCAAAGAACCGTCAACAACCAAAGGAGAAACCAAATAATCAACAGGAGGTCCATAAAAATAAGCCACAGAATATCTATCCCTAATATCATTCACAACAACACGATGAAGTGAACATCGAAACCTTGAATTTGACAGTATATGAAGAATGTCACCAGTGTTAACAACTAATGTATTTGGATGAGGGTCCACAGTAGTATATCCTACACCTTCTTTGAATATTTGAAGTCCACTTGTTTGACTTTGATGGAGGATTGTGAAGAGTGATGTGTCTGTGTGTGGGGCTAGTCCCATTGCTTTTTTTGGATCTGGACAACATGGGTAGAAGTTTAGTTGAAGTGCTTCACAATGGTTGTTTGAACCGACCCATTTGTTTTGTTCTTTGGAAATTCCTAATATGTTGAATATTATGTTTGTTATTTTCTCTGCTAGTGTCTTCATTTGCTTTTGGCACTCTTCCATTATGTCACTACAAAACAAAATAGTGTATGCAAATTTATCACTCAAAACTATGTTTATTGCAAAATAGTGCTACAAATTGTCAAAAAAATTGAAAATTTATTAAATACAATAAAATAGATATTTAAGAGAGAATAGCCCTTGGTTTAACTTTTTATTAAGTCATTGTAAAGCATGTGATTTGGCTGTGTTTTCTTAAGAATTAATTTATCTTTAATTACGTGGCTAAGATGTTGTTCAACCAATCAAAATATATAAATAATATAGATAGTTTTACCTACATCTTTGAAGCTAGTCCAAATCTCTAGCCTTGGCTCTTACGAACTATTTCATAATGATCATGTGATGGCTGGAAAATAAATAAAAAAGTATACCTACTAATAAGGACAAAAACAACAACTATTTATTCTATTATTTATATGAAGAATATATATATATATATATATATATATATATATTAAAAAATTACAAGAAAAATATAATATATATATTGTAAGTTAATTTGTAAAGGCACCTATTAATTCAGAGAGATGTAAAAAAACAAGAATATTATATCAAATCATGTTTGTATTTCCTAAAAGACCGTGTTTCTATGATACCATATAATTGTCCACGTTGCATGAAAGTGCATGATGTTGAAATTAACATTTGTACTTACCAAAAATATTTGTAGTCATTAGGCCAGATCTCTTTGACATCATTAGACGGTGACCCCATGATTGTGAATCCTTCATGCCACATAAATTTAGGGAAGAACGGGGATATTCGAGCGCTACCGTAACCGGTGGCGCCGCCGGCCGATCTTAGAGCCTTAATTTTCTCTTTAGAAGGAAGGGAAAAGAGTCTCTTTGCTTCTTCATGAACCTCTTCAATTAAATTTAATGGTATGCCATGGTTCTTCAATTGGAAGGCACCCCACTTCTCACATGCAAGGCCTATTTCTTCCATTGCATTAGGATCCTTGAGATCAATGATGGGTATGCATGATCCATTGGATGTTAAATGGTCATTATCATCATTAGATTGAGGCCATGCATGTGAATCAGGTAAAGTTCTAAATGAAGAAAATTCTAATGGGATAATATGTTGGAGGTGAAGAGGGTGATCTCTATATGCTTCAGAAAGAGTAGTATTCATTTTCTAAGGTGAAATATACATTAAGCTATATGGAAGCTAGAGAGTTATATATATATATATATATATATATATATATATATATATATATATATATATATATATATATATATATATATATATATATATATATATATATATATATATATATATATATATATATATATATATATATATATATATATATATATATATATATATTTGTGTGTGTGAGAGAGAATATGAAGTATGAGATTAGGTCAAAATGATACACATGGGGAAGGTTGGCTATTGGATTTAGTAGTGTCGGATTCTGGGGTTAGGACAAATATGCATAGTTGAGTAAGACAAAAGAAGTAACAAACAATTTTGAAAGATTGTGGTATCCCAAAGACTAAAATATTTTATATAAAAAATACGGGGAACTTTTTCTTTATTCCATGATAATGCATGCTTCACTCATATCAACAGAGGCCAAAGAGGAAAAAAACGAAAAGTAAGTTTGATAGAGGATCTCTTTTGTGTACCTTTAACTTTTTGTTGACAAAAATAATGGAACACACTTTGTCTTGTAGTAGCTAAGAAAATTACTTAGCTTTTGTTTGAGTAATATGTTTGAGATATTCAGAATTACTTGGCTTTAATTTTAAATATTTTGGGAGATTAGATGGAGGCAGGTTTCTTGTGTTTTGTGTTTGGGAGAGAAGAGCATAGATTTGATCGAGTCATTCAGGGTTAGCGAGTTCTTACAAGAGTTTGGCGCCTTTCAAAGTTGTTGTTTCCTCTTGACTTTTTTGTATGATAGGTTGGCAATTACGCGTTTGTGCTGTGGTATGGGGTTCTTAACTGGGTTGGAACGCCTCTTCTCCTTCCACAAACAGTCTTAGAGGTGTTTCATGTATTTTATGAGTTAGGCTTCCCTATGATTTAAAAAACTTATATCAAATCTCAATCGTTATTAACACTCAATCAAATGGTCATATAAATAATCTATCTTTTAAAGAAAAAATTAGATTATATATGTTTTTTTTGTTTTTTATTTATTTGTTTGATCCATTTTTCTAATAGTTGAAATTTAGTGTAAGTTTTTTAAACTTACATCTAATATTAATATAATATCAATAGACTCTGACGATATATATATATATATATATATATATATATATATATATATATATATATATATATATATATATATATATATATATATATATATATATATATATATATATATATATATATATATATATATATATATATATATATATATATATATATATATATATATATATATATATATATATATATATATATATATAATATATATATATATATATATATATATATATATATATATATATATATATATATATATATATATATATATATATATATATATATATATATATATATATATATATATATCATTCGGAGAAGGTACAGAATCTCTGATCTTCAATTTTACTTTATTCATTTGAATTTTGAGCTAATTTAGACGTTGAAATGGTAACTATGCAGGTCTATTTCACGTTATCTTAAAAGGATAGCGGAACTACCGTCTAAAACCAACAATCGTTCATTTCTCATCATTTCAAATTCTTTCGAGTGATAGAATCTTCATTTCTAATTTCGAACCAGAAGAATATATATGAACTTTGTGAGTATTGGTAGTGTTTTTATCATTTCTATGCTCAATTTGCATAAATTATAATTTATAAATAAATATAAAGTATAATGTATTTATTTATTTTGTTTGAAGAAGAATATTAAATTTTACTTGAAAATCACAATCAAGTGTTAAATTTTTTATTTAAATTTAAATAAGGGTTAATAGTCATTTATCCTCTGTCATATACGCGTTTTTTGAAGAAAAAAAACTAACTCGTGACAGGTATTTTTTATTGACCTGGATGGCCAAGTGGATTTTTATTTTAATTTTTTTATTATTAAAGCCACATTGGCATTTTATTTTATGTTCATTTTTAGTTAATATGAGAAAACATGTTATTTTCTCAAAAATTTGATGGAGGTGGGAATTAATCTCATGCCCTTTCCTTCATAGCACCATCGCCTTATCCACTGGGCTGACTGTTTCGATTTGAAATATCGATGCATTTGATAGTTGTTATAAAAAGATCATTCCAGTCAGTTCAGCTCTCATCTACCATCCTCTCTCTCATCTCTCACACTCACCGTCTCTACAATTGAGTTCCTCAGCAAACTACTCTATGAGGACAAGCTCAGAAATATCTGGCAGCATGTGGTTCGCAAGGCGTGTTAATTAACATTGGTGACATTATGCATATATTTTAAGATTATTATATGATGAGAAATATAATTCTTATATGTTTAAATCAAGCATGCATTCAATGTTGGGGTAAGGGTCTCGTCTGAGTCACTGAAACTTGTCAAGAAATCTGTAGTCTCCATCTTGCAGTTTCAAACATACAACGAGCAACATGAAGTAGAGCTTCAATTGAGTTAGAAAATGTATCTCGTTTTTCTAACAACGACCACAAGCATTATCCAGCTCCTTAAACCCCACAATTGAAACGGGTGAAAAGATTACTAGATGACGGGGATTTCCGATGAGCAGACTAATTGCTCAATAGAAAAAGAAAGTGGGGAGTATGATGGAGAATTTAAATCTGTCGAAACTACTTGTGAAAATTTTGAATGTTGAGAGTATTCTCCAAGAGCAGACTAATTGCTCCATTGAAAAAGAAAGTGGAGAGCATGATGAAGAATTGAAATTCGTCGAAACTATTTGTGAATATTTGAATGCTGAGAGTATGTGGCAGCCTACAGAAATTTGGGACTAGCAACCATTTCCAGGGATAATATATTTCTTCAAGAACCTTTCACTGTGACTTGTTATGTAGAAATTATTATGGTTATGCTTATGATTGCAGTTTGACATGCATATTATCACTTGATGTTGAAGATGCATTCAGATACATGGGCCTGCCATGTATTATCACCACCTCAAACTCAATGTTTTTCCTACACTCAAGTGAGTATCATTAAATTGAAGATTTCGACTTTATCTTTTTTGCATTCATGGTTCATTCTTGATTATGTAATTATGCTTGCATTGCATGCACAATTAGTTTTTGCGAGTTATTTAAACTATTTTCGTGTGATGCTAATCATATCTTTTAATCAAACAACGAAATGTACCTGCCATAAGAATGATAATGCAATGGATTACATGTTTGGCGTGGCCTATGATTCCTTAGACAATTATCCGGTAATGCAATACTTTCCTTTCTGATTCTTTTTACTGATGTGAAAAGAAACATGAGAAGTTAATGAATGTGGTCCTCAAAATTTCTTTTGGCTTCATGACTTTAACTATAACAAATATCTAATGCATTGATATTTCAAATCAAAACAGTCAATCCAATGTATAAGACAGTCAGCCCAACAGATAAGGTACGGGTGCTATGAAAGAAATGGTATGGGTTCAATTCTCACCTCCATCAATTTTTTTAGAAAATACATGTAAAAAATGAAAAAATCTTTAAATGTTAGATGAATACATGTAAAAAAAAATTTACAAGGAAAATTTTAAAAAATACTTATATAACAGAGGATAAATAACTATTAACCCTTTAAATAATGATAAATAACTATTAACCCTTTAAATAATGATGTTGAGTGTTACCATAACAATTGTTATTTGAAGTAAGTTCTATTTTATTATAATTTAATTATAATAAATATTTTTTATTTAATTATAATTTAACCGTGATAAATTTCATCTCAAAAATAATTTTAATTAACATTAAATCTTAAGAATTAAGATGCTAGACAAAATCTTAAGAATTAAGATGCTAGACAATTGTTTTTAAGAGCATTAGGTAGACAATGATGATATATAACACTCAAATTTTGCTTATATAGATTTGTCTCACTATAAGTTGATCTTTGCCGAGGAATTTGAGATCTCATTGATTAAGAAAATCTAGCAAATTATATAAGTGCCCCATCTAGATATTTTATATTTATTATATGAAGGCGTCCACTACATACCAAAGCATACGGAGAACTTTTGTGCTAGTAAGCCTTTTGCATCAAAATAAGGACGGTTTCCATTTACATGACATAGATGGGGTTAAAAGTCAGAAAGTGGAGTGGAAATAGTTCCATGTTGAAAAGAATTGGTTGGTACCAAGGCTTTAATTTTATGCAGCTGAAAAAGGCAACATGAATGATGGATAATTTGACAGAAAATACAAGTCAAGTATGAGGACAAATTTACTCAAAATCATTATTTGAATGAATTTATGAACTAGCTTTTATGTTTGACCCATTTTAAGTGCTTCTTTTTGTCAACAATAAAAGTTTTCTAACATTAGTGGAAATATATAGAGGGGATTATAATTATTGCTCCATTTAGGCCTATGGAGAAAAAGTGCATATTAGACTCTTAAATTAGACTTTACTAACGTTTTACTAGTTGTTACAATCTAAACAAATTTATTATATGAAATTACTTTTTTCACGTAATTGTTTGATGTTCTTATCCTTAATTTTCAAAACAAAATCTTTAAAACCAAATTTTCTTTTATACATCATTCAAGTCAACTACTGAAGAACTCATTTATATATGTA